>CATKUP010000054.1:0-1200000 GCA_949786385.1 Onychomys leucogaster
CCTACACATACAGACTATATCTAATGCGACTCTGCTTCTGAAATTAATACAAAGGACAGGTCCTCTGACATCCGATGCTTGTCAGTTAAGATGCGAAACGTGTGAGCTTCCTGAACGATGTAGTTTGTTTGAGCTGTAAGGTAACTGCCCTTACTTGAAACGAAGTCTTGCTTGTACGAAGACTCAGAGCCTGGGATTTAACTCCATTTCTGAAGTGAAACACACAACAGAGTTCTCTTCCATTGATCACACTCTGCTTTAGAGCAAGAAGCACGCTCTTGCTTTCTAGAGTCTCTATTACAGCAGGAAACGTGAGTGTGCTGAGAACAAAAGAACGGAGTTTCCTACACATACGGACCATATCTAGTCCAACTCTGCTTCTGAAACTGATACAAAGCAATTGTCCTCTAACATCCAATGCTTGTCAGTTAAGAGGAGAAAAGGTGAGCTTTGTGAACGATGTAGTTCTTTTGAGCTGAAAAGTGACTGCCCTTACCTGAAAGGATGTTTTGCTTGTAGGAAGACACAGAGCATTGAATTTAACTCCATTTCTGAAGGGAAACAAACAGCATAGTTCTAACCCATTGATCACACTCTGCTTTAGAGCAAGAAGCACGCTCTTGATTTCTAGACTCTCTAATACAGCAGGAAACGTGAGTGTGCTCAGAAGAAAATAACAGTGTTTCTTACACATACGGACCATATCTATTTCAACTGTGATTCTGAAACTGAAACAATTCACAGGACCTGTAACATCCAATGCTTGTCAGTTAAGAAGAGAAACGTGTGAGCTTCCTGAACGATGTAGTTCGTTTGAGCACTAAAGTAACTGCCCTTACTTGAAACGAAGTCTTGCTTGTAGGTAGACTCAGAGCCTGGGATTTAACTCCATTTCTGAAGTAAAACACACAGCAGAGTTCTCATATATAGACCACACTCTGCTTTAGAGCAAGAAGCACGCTCTTTCTTTCTAGAGACTCTAAGACAGCAGGAAACTTGAGTGTGCTCAGAACAAAAGAACGGTGTTTCCTACACATATGGACCATATCTAGTACAAATCTGCTTCTGAAACTGAAACAAACCACAGGTGCTCTAACATCCAATGCTTGTCAGTTAAGAGGAGTAATGTGGGAGCTTCGTGAACGATGTAGTTCATTTGAGTTGTAAAGTAACTGCCCTTACCTGAAACGAAGTTTTGCTTGTAGGAAGACTCAGAACCTGGGATGTAACTCCATTTCTGAGGTGAAACACACAGCAGAGTTCTCATCCATAGATCACACTCTGCTTTAGAGCAAGAAGCACGCTCTTGCTTTCTATTTTCTCTAAGACAGCAGGATATGTGAGTGTCCTGAGAACAAAAGAAGAGTGTTTCCTACACACACGGTCCATATCTAGTCCAACTCTGCTTCTGAAACTGATACAAAACACTGGTCCTCTAACATCCAATGCTTGTCAGTTAAGATGGGAAACTTGTTAGCTTCGTGAACGATGTAGTTCGTTTGAGCTGAAAAGTGACTGCCCTTACCTGAAACGAAGTCTGGCTTGTAGGAAGATACACCACCTGGAATTTAACTGCATTTCTGAAGGGAAACACACAGAATAGTTCTCTTCCATTTATCACACTCTGCTTTAGACCAAGAAGCACGCTCTTGATTTCTAGAATCTCTAATACAGCAGGAAATGTGAGTGTGCTCAGAAGAAAAGAACAGTGTTTCTTTCACATACGGACCATATCTAGTTCAACTGTGATTCTGAAACTGAAACAAACCACAGGTCCTCTGACATCCAATGCTTGTCAGTTAAGAAGAAAAACGTGTGAGCTTCGTGAACGATGTAGGTCGTTTGAACTGTAAAGTAACTAACCTTACCTGGATCGAAGTTTTCTTGTAGGAAGACTCAGAGCCTAGGATATAACTCCATTTCTGAAGTGAAACACACAGCAGAGTTCTCATCCATAGATCACACTCCGCTTTAGAGCAAGAAGCAAGCTCTTGCTTTCTATTTTCTCTAAGACAGCAGGATATGTGAGTGTCCTGAGAACAAAAGAAGGGAGTTTCCTACACATAAGGACCATATCTAGTCCAACTCTGCTTCTGAAACTGATACAAAGCACTTGTCCTCTAACATCCAAAGCTTGTCATTTAAGATGGGAAACTTGTTAGCTTCGTGTCGATGTAGTTTGTTTGAGCTGAAAAGTGACTGCCCTTACCTGAATCGAAATCTTGCTTGTAGGAAGACACAGAGCCTGGGCTTTAACTACATTTCTGAAGGGAAACACACAGCATAGTTCTCTTCCATGGATCACACTCTGCTTTAGAGCAAGAATCACGCTCTTGCTTTCTAGAGTCTCTAATACAGCAGGAAACGTGAGTGTGCTCAGAAGAAAAGAACGGTGTTTCTTACACATACAGACCATATCTAGTTCAACTGTGATTCTGAACCTGAAACAAACCAGAGGTCCTCTAACATCCAATGCTTGTCAGTTAAGAAGAGAAACGTGTGAGCTTCGTGAACGATGTAGTTCGTTTGAGCTGAAAAGTGACTGCCCTTACCTGAAACGAAGTCTTGCTTGAAGGAAGACTCACAGCCTGGGCTTTAACTCCATTTCTGAAGTGAAACACACAGCGGAGTTCTCATCCATTGTTCACACTCTGCTTTAGAGCAAGAACCACGCTCTTGCTTTCTAGAGTCTCTAAGACAGCAGGAACCTTGAGTGTGCTCAGAACAAAAGAACGGTGTTTCCTACACATATGGACCATATCTATTTCAAATCTGCTTCTGAAACCTAAACAAACCACAGGTCCTCTAACATCCAATGCTTCTCAGTTAAGATGAGAAATGTGTGAGCTTCGTGAACGATGTAGTTCATTTGAGCTGTAAAGTAACTGCCCTGACCTAAAACGAAGTATTACTTGTAGGAAGACTCAGAGCCTGGGCTTTAACTCCATTTCTGAATGGAAACTCACAGCAGAGTTCTCATCCATTGATCACACTCTGCTTTAGAGCAAGAAGCACACTCTTGCTTTCTAGAGTCTCCAATACAGCAAGAAACCTGAGTGTGCTCAGAACAAAAGAACGGTGTTTCCTACACATACGGACCATATATAGTCCAACTCTGCTTCTGAAACTGACACAAACCACAGGTTCTCTAATATCCAATGCTTGTCAGTTAAGATGAGAAAAGGTGAGGTTCATGTACGATGTAGTTCGTTTGAGCTGTAAAGTAACTTCCCTTACCTGAAAGGAAGTTTTCTTGTAGGAAGACTCAGAGACTGTGATTTAACTCCATTTCTGAAGTGAAACACACAGCAGAGTTCTCATCCATAGATCACACTCTGCTTTAGAGCAAGAAGCACGCTCTTGCTTTCTATTTTCTCTAAGACAGCAGAAAAGGTGAGTGTCCTGAGAACAAAAGAAGAGTGTTTCCTACACACACGGACCATATCTAGTCCAACTCTGCTTCTGAAACTGATACAAAGCACTGGTCCTCTAACATCCAAAGCTTGTCAGTTAAGATGGGAAACTTGTTAGCTTCGTGAACGATGTAGTTCCTTTGAGCTGAAAAGTGACTGCCCTTACCTGAAACGAAGTCTTGCATGTAGGAAGACAAGCGCCTGGGATTTAACTCCATTTCTGAAGGGAAACACACAGCATAGTTCTCATCCACGGATCACACTCTGCTTTAGAGCAAGAAGCACGCTCTTGATTTCTAGAGTCTCTAATACAGCAGGAAACGTGACTGTGCTCAGAAGAAAAGAACGGTGTTTCTTACACATACAGACCATATTTAGTCCCCCTCTGCTTCTGAAACTGACACAAACCACAGGACCTCTAAAATCCAATGCCTGTCAGTTAAGATGAGAAATGTGTGAGCTTCGAGAACAATGTAGTTCGTTTGAGCTGAAAATTGACTGCCCTTTCCTGAAATGATGTTTTGCTTGTAGGAAGACACGGCGCCTGGGATTTAACTCCATTTCTGAAGTGAAACACACAGCATAGTTCTCTTCCATGTATCACACTCTGCTTTAGAGCAAGAAGCACGCTCTTGCTTTCTAGAGTCTCTAATACAGCAGGAAATGTGAGAGTGCTCAGAAGAAAGAACGGTGTTTCTTACACATACGGACCATATCTAGTTCAACTGTGATTCTGAACCTGAAACAAACCACAGGTCCTCTAACATCCAATGCTTGTCAGTTAAGAAGAGAAACGTGTGAGCTTCGTGAACGATGTAGTTCGTTTGAGCTGTAAAGTAACTGCCCTTACTTGAAACGAAGTATTCCTTGTAGGAAGACTCAGAGCCTAGGCTTTAACTCCATTTCTGAAGGGAAACACACAGCAGAGACTCATCCATTGATCACACTCTGCTTTAGAGCAAGAAGCACGCTCTAGCTTTCTAGAGTCTCTATTACAGCAGGAAACGTGAGGGTGCTGAGAACAAAAGAACGGAGTTTCCTACACATACGGACCATATCTAGTCCAACTCTGCTTCTGAAACTGATACAAAGCACTGGTCCTCTAACATCCAATCCTTGTCTGTTAAGATGAGAAAAGGTGAGCTTCGTGAACGATGTAGTTCGTTTGAGCTGAAAAGTGACTGCCCTTACCTGAAAGGATCTTTTGCTTGTAGGAAGACACAGAGCATGGAATTTAACTCCATTTCTGAAGGGAAACACACAGCATAGTTCTCATCCATTGATCACACTCTGCTTTAGAGCAAGAAGCACGCTCTTTCTTTCTAGAGACTCTAATACACCAGGAAACATGAGAATGCTCAGAAGAAAAGAACAGTGTTTCCTACACATAAGAGCCATATCTAGTTCAACTCTACTTCTGAAACTGAAACAAACCACAGGTCCTCTAACATACAATGCTTGTCAGTTAAGATTAGAAACGTGAGAGCTTCGTGAACGATGTAGTTCGTTTGAGCTGTAAAGTAACTTCCCTTACCTGAAACGAAGTTTTCTTGTAGGAAGACTCAGAGCCTGGGATTTAAGTCCATTTCTGAAGTGAAACACACAGCACAGTTCTCATCCATAGATCACACTCTGCTTTAGAGCAAGAAGCACAATCTTGCTTTCTATTATCTCTAGGACAGCAGGAAATGTGAGTGTCCTGAGAACAAAAGAACGGTGTTTCCTACACACACGGACCTTATCTAGTCCAACTCTGCTTCTGAAACTGATACAAAGCACTTGCCCTCTAACATCCAATGCTTGTCAGTTAAGATGGGAAACTTGTTAGCTTCGTGAACGATGTAGTTCGTTTGAGCTGAAAAGTGACTGCCCTTACCTGAAATGAAGTCTTGTTGTAGGAAGACTCAGAGCCTGGGATTTAACTCCATTTCAGAAGTAAAACACACAGCAGAGTTCTCATATATAGATCACACTCTGCTTTAGAGAAAGAAGCACGCTCTTGTTTTCTAGAGACTCTAAGACAGCAGGAAACTTGAGTGTGCTCAGAACAAAAGAACGGTGTTTCCTACACATATGGACCATATCTAGTTCAAATCTGCTTCTGAAACTGAAACAAACCACAGGTGCTCCAACATCCAATGCTTGTCAGTTAAGAAGAGAAACGTGTGAGCTTCGTGAACGATGTAGTTCGTTTGAGCTGTAAAGTAACTGCCCTTACCTGAAACGAAGTCTTGCTTGTAGGAAGACTCAGAGCCTGGGATATAACTCCATTTCTGAAGTGTAACACACAGCAGAGTTCTCATCCATAGATCACACTCTGCTTTAGAGCAAGAAGCACGCTCTTGCTTTCTATTTTCTCTAAGACAGCAGGAAAGGTGAGTGTCCTGAGAACAAAAGAAGAGTGTTTCCTACACACACGGACCATATCTAGTCCAACTCTGCTTCTGAAACTGATACAAAGCACTGGTCCTCTAACATCCAAAGCTTGTCAGTTAAGATGGGAAACTTGTTAGCTTCGTGAACGGTGTAGTTCGTTTGAGCTGAAAAGTGACTGCCCTTACCTGAAACGAAGTCTTGCTCGTAGGAAGACACAGCGCCTGGGATTTAACTCCATTTCTGAAGGGAAACACACAGCATAGTTCTCATCCACGGATCACACTCTGCTTTAGAGCAAGAAGCACGCTCTTGATTTCTAGAGTCTCTAATACAGCAGGAAACGTGAGTGTGCTGAGAAGAAAAGAACGGTATTTCTTACACATACGAACCATATCTAGGTCAACTGTGATTCTGAAACTGAAACAAACCACAGGTCCTCTAACATCCAATGCTTGTCAGTTCAGAAGAGAAACGTGTGAACTTCGTGAACGATGTAGTTCCTTTGAGCTGTAAAGTAACTGCCCTTACTTGAAACGAATTATTCCTTGTAGGAAGACTCAGAGCCTGGGCTTTAACTCCATTTCTGAAGGGAAACACACAGCAGAGTTCTCATCCATTGATCACACTCTGCTTTAGAGCAAGAAGCACGCTCTAGCTTTCTAGAGTCTCTATTACAGCAGGAAACATGAGTGTGCTCAGAAGAAAAGAACGGTGTTTCCGACACTTAAGAGCCATATCTAGTTCAACTCTACTTCTGAAACTGAAACAAACCACAGGTCCTCTAACATACAATGCTTGTCAGTTAAGATTAGAAACGTGAGAGCTTCGTGAACAATGTAGTTCGTTTTAGCTGTAAAGTAACTGCCCTTACTTGAAACGAAGTATTCCTTGTAGGAAGACTAAGAGACTGGGCTTTAACTCCATTTCTGAAGGAAAACACACAGCAGAGTTCTCATCCATTGTTCACACTCTGCTTTAGAGCAAGAAGCATGCTCTTGCTTTCTAGAGTCTCTAATACAGCAGGAAACCTGAGTGTGCTCAGAACAAAAGAACGGTGTTTCCTACACATACGGACCATATTTAGTCCCACTCTGCTCCTGAAACTGACCAAAGCCACAGGTCCTCTAACATCCAATGCTTGTCAGTTAAGATGAGAAAAGGTGAGCTTCGTGAACGATGTAGTTCGTTTGAGCTGAAAAGTGACTGCCCTTACCTGAAAGGATGTTTTGCTTGTAGGAAGACACAGTGCATGGAATTTAACTCCATTTCTGAAGGGATACACACAGCATAGTTCTCATCCATTGATCACACTCTGCTTTAGAGCAAGAAGCACGCTCTTCCTTTCTGGGAGACTCTAATACAGCAGGAAACTTGAGTGTGCTCAGAAGAAAAGAACAGTGTTTCCTACACATAAGGGCCATATCTAGTTCAACTCTACCTCTGAAACTGAAACAAACCACAGGTCCTCTAACATACAATGCTTGTCAGTTAAGAAGAGAAACGTGTGAGCTTCGTGAACGATGTAGTTCGTTTGAGCTGTAAAGTAACTTCCCTTACATGAAACGAAGTTTTCTTGTAGGAATACTCAGAGCCTGGGATTTAACTCCATTTCTGAAGTGAAACACACAGCAGAGTTCCCATCCATAGATCACACTCTGCTTTAGAGCAAGAAGCACGCTCTTGCTTTCTATTTTCTCTAAGACACCAGGAAAGGTGAGTGTCCTGAGAACAAAAGAAGAGTGTTTCCTACACACTTGGACCATATCTAGTCCAACTCTGCTTCTGAAACTGATACAAAGCACTGGTCCTCTAACATCCAATGCTTGTCAGTTAAGATGAGAAAAGGTGAGCTTCGTGAACGATGTAGTTCGTTTGAGCTGAAAAGTGACTGCCCTTACCTGAAAGGATGTTTTGCTTGTAGGAAGACACAGTGCATGGATTTAACTCCATTTTTGAAGGGAAACACACAGCATAGTTCTCATCCATTGATCACACTCTGCTTTAGAGCAAGAAGCACGCTCTTGCTTTCTAGACACTCTAATAGAGCAGGAAACTTGAGTGTGCTCAGAAGAAAATAACAGCGTGTCCTACACATAAAGGCCATATCTAGTTCAACTCTACCTCTGAAACTGAAATAAACCACAGGTCCTCTAACATACAATGCTTGTCAGTTAAGAAGAGAAACGTGTGAGCTTCGTGAACGATGTAGCTCGTTTGAGCTGTAAAGTAACTTCCCTTACATGAAACGAAGTTTTCTTGTAGGAATACTCAGAGCCTGGGATTTAACTCCATTTCTGAAGTGAAACACACAGCAGAGTTCCCATCCATAGATCACACTCTGCTTTAGAGCAAGAAGCACTCTCTTGCTTTCTAGAGTCTCTAAGACTGTAGGAAACTTGATTGTGCTCAGTACAAAATAACAGTGTTTCCTACACATAGGGGCCATATCTATTCAACTCTGCATCTGAAATTGAAACAAACCACAGGTCCTCTAACATCCAATGCTTGTCAGTTAAGATGAGAAACGTGTGAGCTTCGTGAACAATGTAGTTCATTTGAGCTGTTAGTAACTGCCCTTACCTGAAACGAAGTCTTGCTTGTAGAAAGACTCAGAACCTGGGATTTAACTCCATTTCTGAAGTGAAACACACAGCAGAGTTCTCATCCATAGTTCACACTATGCTTTAGAGCAAGAAGAACAATCTTGCTTTCTATTATCTCTAGGACAGCAGGAAAGGTGAGTGTCCTGAGAACAAAAGAAGAGTGTTTCCTACACACACGGACCATATCTAGTCCAACTCTGCTTCTGAAACTGATACAAAGCACTGGTCCTCTAACATCCAAAGCTTGTCAGTTAAGATGGGAAACTTGTTAGCTTCCTGAACGAGGTAGTTCGTTTGAGCTGAAAAGTGACTGCCCTTACCTGAAACGAAGTCTTGCATGTAGGAAGACAAAGCGCCTGGGATTTAACTCCATTTCTGAAGGGAAACACACAGCATAGTTCTCATCCACGGATCACACTCTGCTTTAGAGCAAGAAGCACGCTCTTGATTTCTAGAGTCTCTAATACAGCAGGAAACGTTAGTGTGCTCAGAAGAAAAGAGCGGTGTTTCTTACACATACGAACCATATCTAGGTCAACTGTGATTCTGAAACTGAAACAAACCACAGGTCCTCTAACATCCAATGCTTGTCAGTTAAGAAGAGAAACGGGTGAGCTTCGTGAACAATGTAGTTCGTTTGAGCTGTAAAGTAACAGCCCTTACTTGAAACGAATTATTCCTTGTAGGAAGACTGAGAGCCTGGGCTTTAACTCCATTTCTGAAGGGAAACACACAGCAGAGTTCTCATCCATTGATCACACTCTGCGTTAGAGCAAGAAGCACGCTCTAGCTTTCTAGAGTCTCTATTACAGCAGGTAACATGAGTGTGCTCAGAAGAAAATAACAGTGTTTCCTACACATAAGAGCCATATCTAGTTCAACTCTACTTCTGAAACTGAAACAAACCACAGGTCCTCTAACATACAATGCTTGTCAGTTAAGATTAGAAACGTGAGAGCTTCGTGAAAGATGTAGTTCGTTTGAGCTGTAAAGTAACTTCCCTTACCTGAAACGAAATTTTCTTGTAGGAAGACTCAGAGCCTGGGATTTAACTCCATTTCTGAAGTGAAACACACAGCAGAGTTCTCATCCATAGATCACACTCTGCTTTAGAGCAAGAAGCACAATCTTGCTTTCTATTATCTCTAGGACAGCAGGAAATGTGAGTGTCCTGAGAACAAAAGAACGGTGTTTCCTACACATACAGACCATATCTAATGCAACTCTGCTTCTGAAACTGATACAAAGCACAGGTCCTCTAACATCCAATGCTTGTCAGTTAAGATGAGAAACGTGTGAGCTTCCTGAACGATGTAGTTCGTTTGAGGTGTAATGTAACTGCCCTTACTTGAAACGAAGTCTTGCTTGTAGGAAGACTCAAAGCCTGGGATTTAACTCCATTTCTGAAGTAAAACACACAGCAGAGTTCTCATATATAGATCACACTCTGCTTTAGAGAAAGAAGCACGCTCTTGCTTTCTAGAGACTCTAAGACACCAGGAAACTTGAGTGTGCTCAGAACAAAAGAACGGTGTTTCCTACACATATGGACCATATCTAGTTGAAATCTGCTTCTGAAACTGAAACAAACCACAGGTGCTCCAACATCCAATGCTTGTCAGTTAAGAAGAGAAACGTGTGAGCTTCGTGAACGATGTAGTTCGTTTGAGCTGTAAAGTAACTGCCCTTACCTGAAACGAAGTCTTGCTTGTAGGAAGACTCAGAGCCTGGGATTTAACTCCATTTCTGAAGTGAAACACACAGCAGAATTCTCATATATACATCACACTCTGCTTTAGAGCAATAAGCACGCTCTAGCTTTCTAGAGTCTCTATTACAGCAGGTAAGATGAGTGTGCTCAGAAGAAAAGAACAGTGTTTCATACACATAAGAGCCATATCTAGTTCAACTCTACTTCTGAAACTGAAACAAACCACAGGTCCTCTAACATACAATGCTTGTCAGTTAAGATTAGAAACGTGAGAGCTTCATGAACAATGTAGTTCGTTTGAGCTGTAAAGTAACTTCCCTTACCTGAAACGAAGTTTTCTTGTAGGAAGACTCAGAGCCTGGGATTTAACTCCATTTCTGAAGTGAAACACACAGCAGAGTTCTCATCCATAGATCACACTCTGCTTTAGAGCAAGAAGCACGCTCTTGCTTTCTATTTTCTCTAAGACAGCAGGAAAGGTGAGTGTCCTGAGAACAAAAGAAGAGTGTTTCCTACACACACGGACCATATCTAGTCCAACTCTGCTTCTGAAACTGATACAAAGCACTGGTCCTCTAACATCCAAAGCTTGTCAGTTAAGATGGGAAACTTGTTAGCTTCGTGAACGTTGTAGTTCGTTTGAGCTGAGAAGTGACTGCCCTTACCTGAAACGAAGTCTTGCATGTAGGAAGACAAAGCGCCTGGGATTTAACTCCATTTCTGAAGGGAAACACACAGCATAGTTCTCATCCACGGATCACACTCTGCTTTAGAGCAAGAAGCACGCTCTTGATTTCTAGAGTCTCTAATACAGCAGGAAACGTGACTGTGCTCAGAAGAAAAGAACGGTGTTTCTTACACATACGGACCATATTTAGTCCCCCTCTGCTTCTGAAACTGACACAAACCACAGGTCCTCTAAAATCCAATGCATGTCAGTTAAGATGAGAAACGTGTGAGCTTCGAGAACAATGTAGTTCGTTTCAGCTGAAAAGTGACTGCCCTTACCTGAAAGGATGTTTTGCTTGTAGGAAGACACAGAGCATGGAATTTAACTCCATTTCTGAAGGGAAACACACAGCATAGTTCTCATCCATTGATCACACTCTGCTTTAGAGCAAGAAGCACGCTCTTTCTTTCTAGAGACTCTAATACACCAGGAAACATGAGTATGCTCAGAAGAAAAGAACAGTGTTTCCTACACATAAGAGCCATATCTAGTTCAACTCTACTTCTGAAACTGAAACAAACCACAGGTCCTCTAACATACAATGCTTGTCAGTTAAGATTAGAAACGTGAGAGCTTCGTGAACAATGTAGTTCGTTTGAGCTGTAAAGTAACTTCCATTACCTGAAACGAAGTTTTCTTGTAGGAAGACTCAGAGCCTGGGATTTAACTCCATTTCTGAAGTGAAACACACAGCAGAGTTCTCATCCATAGATCACACTCTGCTTTAGAGCAAGAAGCACAATCTTGCTTTCTATTATGTCTAGGACAGCAGGAAATGTGAGTGTCCTGAGAACAAAAGAACGGTGTTTCCTGCACACACGGACTATATCTAGTCCAACTCTGCTTCTGAAACTGATACAAAGCACTTGCCCTCTAACATCCAATGCTTGTCAGTTAAGATGGGAAACTTGTTAGCTTCGTGAACGATGTAGTTCGTTTGAGCTGAAAAGTGACTGCCCTTACCTGAAACGAAGTCTTGCTCGTAGGAAGACACAGCGCCTGGGATTTAACTCCATTTCTGAAGGGAAACACACAGCATAGTTCTCATCCACGGATCACACTCTGCTTTAGAGCAAGAAGCACGCTCTTGATTTCTAGATTCTCTAATACAGCAGGAAACGTGAGTGTGTTCAGAAGAAAAGAACGGTATTTCTTACACATACGAACCATATCTAGGTCAACTGTGATCTGAAACTGAAACAAACCACAGGTCCTCTAACATACAATGCTTGTCAGTTAAGATTAGAAACGTGTGAACTTCGTGAACAATGTAGTTCGTTTTAGCTGTAAAGTAACTGCCCTTACTTGAAACAAAGTATTCCTTGTAGGAAGACTAAGAGCCTGGGCTTTAACTCCATTTCTGAAGGAAAACACACAGCAGAGTTCTCATCCATTGTTCACACTCTGCTTTAGAGCAAGAAGCATGCTCTTGCTTTCTAGAGTCTCTAATACAGCAGGAAACCTGAGTGTGCTCAGAACAAAAGAACGGTGTTTCCTACACATACAGACCATATTTAGTCCCACTCTGCTCCTGAAACTGACAAAAGCCACAGGTCCTCTAACATCCAATGCTTGTCAGTTAAGATGAGAAAAGGTGAGCTTCGTGAACGATGTAGTTCGTTTGAGCTGAAAAGTGACTGCCCTTACCTGAAAGGATGTTTTGCTTGTAGGAAGACACAGTGCATAGAATTTAACTCCATTTCTGAAGGGAAACACACAGCATAGTTCTCATCCATTGATCACACTCTGCTTTAGAGCAAGAAGCACGCTCTTGCTTTCTAGAGACTCTAATACAGCAGGAAACTTGAGTGTGCTCAGAAGAAAAGAACAGCGTGTCCTACACATAAAGGCCATATCTAGTTCAACTCTACCTCTGAAACTGAAATAAACCACAGGTCCTCTAACATGCAATGCTTGTCAGTTAAGAAGAGAAACGTGTGAGCTTCGTGAACGATGTAGCTCGTTTGAGCTCTAAAGTACCTTCCCTTACATGAAACGAAGTTTTCTTGTAGGAATACTCAGAGCCTGGGATTTAACTCCATTTCTGAAGTGAAACACACAGCAGAGTTCCCATCCATAGATCACACTCTGCTTTAGAGCAAGAAGCACTCTCTTGCTTTCTAGAGTCTCTAAGACTGTAGGAAACTTGATTGTGCTCAGTACAAAATAACAGTGTTTCCTACACATAGGGGCCATATCTAGTTCAACTCTGCATCTGAAATTGAAACAAACCACAGGTCCTCTAACATCCAATGCTTGTCAGTTAAGATGAGAAACGTGTGAGCTTCGTGAACAATGTAGTTCGTTTGAGCTGTTAGTAACTGCCCTTACCTGAAACGAAGTCTTGCTTGTAGAAAGACTCAGAACCTGGGATTTAACTCCATTTCTGAAGTGAAACACACAGCAGAGTTCTCATCCATAGATCACACTCTGCTTTAGAGCAAGAAGAACAATCTTGCTTTCTATTATCTCTAGGACAGCAGGAAAGGTGAGTGTCCTGAGAACAAAAGAAGAGTGTTTCCTACACACACGGACCATATCTAGTCAAACTCTGCTTCTGAAACTGATACAAAGCACTGGTCCTCTAACATCCAAAGCTTGTCAGTTAAGATGGGAAACTTGTTAGTTTCCTGAACGATGTATTTCGTTTGAGCTGAAAAGTGACTGCCCTTACCTGAAACGAAGTCTTGCATGTAGGAAGACAAAGCGCCTGGGATTTAACTCCATTTCTGAAGGGAAACACACAGCATAGTTCTCATCCACGGATCACACTCTGCTTTAGAGCAAGAAGCACGCTCTTGATTTCTAGAGTCTCTAATACAGCAGGAAAAGTGAGTGTGCTCAGAAGAAAAGAGCGGTGTTTCTTACACATACGAACCATATCTAGGTCAACTGTGATTCTGAAACTGAAACAAACCACAGGTCCTCTAACATACAATGCTTGTCAGTAAAGAAGAGAAACGGGTGAGCTTCGTGAACGATGTAGTTCGTTTGAGCTGTAAAGTAACTGCCCTTACTTGAAACGAATTATTCCTTGTAGGAAGACTGAGAGCCTGGGCTTTAACTCCACTTCTGAAGGGAAACCCACAGCAGAGTTCTCATCCAATGATCACACTCTGCGTTAGAGCAAGAAGCACGCTCTAGCTTTCTAGAGTCTCTATTACAGCAGGTAACATGAGTGTGCTCAGAAGAAAAGAACAGTGTTTCCTACACATAAGAGCCATATCTAGTTCAACTCTACTTCTGAAACTGAAACAAACCACAGGTCCTCTAACATGCAATGCTTGTCAGTTAAGATTAGAAACGTGAGAGCTTCGTGAACAATGTAGTTGGTTTGAGCTGTAAAGTAACTTCCCTTACCTGAAATGAAGTTTTCTTGTAGGAAGACTCAGAGCCTGGGATTTAACTCCATTTCTGAAGTGAAACACACAGCAGAGTTCTCATCCATAGATCACACTCTGCTTTAGAGCAAGTAGCACAATCTTGCTTTCTATTATCTCTAGGACAGCAGGAAATGTGAGTGTCCTGAGAACAAAAGAACGGTGTTTCCTACTCATACAGATCATATCTAATGCAACTCTGCTTCTAAAACTGATACAAAGCACAGGTCCTATAACATCCAATGCTTGTCAGTTAAGATGAGAAACGTGTGAGCTTCCTGAACGATGTAGTTCGTTTGAGCTGTAATGTAACTGCCCTTACTTGAAACGAAGTCTTGCTTGTAGGAAGACTCAAAGCCTGGGATTTAACTCCATTTCTGAAGTAAAACACACAGCAGAGTTCTCATATATAGATCACACTCTGCTTTAGAGAAAGAAGCACGCTCTTGCTTTCTAGAGACTCTAAGACAGCAGGAAACTTGAGTGTGCTCAGAACAAAAGAACGGTGTTTCCTACATATATGGACCATATCTAGTTCAAATCTGCTTCTGAAACTGAAACAAACCACAGGTGCTCCAACATCCAATGCTTGTCAGTTAAGAAGAGAAACGTGTGAGCTTCGTGAACGATGTAGTTCGTTTGAGCTGTAAGGTAAGTGCCCTTACCTGAAACGAAGTCTTGCTTGTACAAAGACTCAGAGCCTGGGATTTAACTCCATTTCTGAAGTGAAACACACAGCAGAGTTCTCATCCATAGATCACACTCTGCTTTAGAGCAAGAAGCAAGCTCTTGCTTTCTATTTTCTCTAAGACAGCAGGAAAGGTGAGTGTCCTGAGAACAAAAGAAGAGTGTTTCCTACACACACAGACCATATCTAGTCCAACTCTGCTTCTGAAACTGATACAAAGCACTGGTCCTCTAACATCCAAAGCTTGTCAGTTAAGATGGGAAACTTGTTAGCTTCGTGAACGATGTAGTTCGTTTGAGCTGAAAAGTGACTGCCCTTACCTGAAATGAAGTCTTGCATGTAGGAAGACACAGCGCCTGGGATTTAACTCCATTTCTGAAGGGAAACACACAGCATAGTTCTCATCCATGGATCACACTCTGCTTTAGAGCAAGAAGCAGGCTCTTGATTTCTAGAGTCTCTAATACAGCAGGAAACGTGAGTGTGCTCAGAAGAAAGAACGGTGTTTCTTACACATACGAACCATATCTAGGTCAACTGTGATTCTGAAACTGAAACAAACCACAGGTCCTCTAACATCCAATGCTTGTCATTTCAGAAGAGAAACGTGTGAGCTTCGTGAACAATGTAGTTCGTTTGAGCTGTAAAGCAACTTCCCTTACCTGAAACGAAGTTTTCTTGTAGGAAGACTCATAGCCTGGGATTTAACTCCTTTTCGGAAGTGAAACACACAACAGAGTTCTCATATATAGATCACACTCTGCTTTAGAGCAAGAAGCACGCTCTTGCTTTCTAGAGACTCTAAAACAGCAGGAAACGCGGGTGTGCTGGGAATAAAAGAACGGTGTTTCCTACACATACGGACCATATCTAGTCCAACTGTGCTTCTGAAACTGATACAAAGCACTGGTCCTCTAACATCCAATGCTTGTCAATTAAGATAAGAAAAGGTGAGCTTCGTGAACGATGTAGTTCGTTTGACCTGAAAAGTGACTGCCCTTACCTGAAAGGATGTTTTGCTTGTAGGAAGACACAGTGCATGGAATTTAACTCCATTTCTGAAGGGAAACACTCAGCATAGTTCTCATCCATTGATCACACTCTGCTTTAGAGCAAGAAGCACGCTCTTGCTTTCTAGAGACTCTAATACAGCAGGAAACTTGAGTGTGCTCAGAAGAAAAGAACAGCGTGTCCTACACATAAGGGCCATATCTAGTTCAACTCTGCATCTGAAATTGAAACAAACCACAGGTCCTCTAACATCCAATGCTTGTCAGTTAAGATGAGAAACGTGTGAGCTTCGTGAACAATGTAGTTCGTTTCAGCTGTTAGTAACTGCCCTTACCTGAAACGAAGTCTTGCTTGTAGAAAGACTCAGAACCTGGATTTAACTCCATTTCTGAAGTGAAACACACAGCAGAGTTCTCATCCATAGATCACACTCTGCTTTAGAGCAAGAAGAACAATCTTGCTTTCTATTATCTCTAGGACAGCAGGAAATGTGAGTGTCCTGAGAACAAATGAACGGTGTTTCCTACACATACAGACCATATCTAATGCAAATCTGCTTCTGAAACTGATACAAAACACAGGTCCTCTAACATCCAATGTTTGTCAGTTAAGATGAGAAACGTGTGAGCTTCCTGAACGATGTAGTTCGTTTGAGCTGTAAAGTAAAAGCCCTAACTTGAAACGAAGTCTTGCTTGTAGGAAGACTCAGAGCCTGGGATTTAACTCCATTTCTGAAGTAAAACACACAGCAGAGTTCTCATATATAGATCACACTCTGCTTTAGAGAAAGAAGCACGCTCTTGCTTTCTAGAGACTCTAGGACAGCAGGAAACTTGAGTGTGCTCAGAACAAAAGAACGGTGTTTCCTACACATATGAACCATATCTTGTTCAAATCTGCTTCTGAAACTGAAAGAAAACACAGGTGCTCCAACATCCAATGCTTGTCAGTTAAGAAGAGAAACGTGTGAGCTTCGTGAACGATGTAGTTCGTTTGAGCTCTAAAGTAACTGCCCTTACCTGAAACGAAGTCTTGCTTGTAGGAAGACTCAGAGCCTGGGATTTAACTCCATTTCTGAAGTGAAACACACAGCAGAGTTCTCATCCATAGATCACACTCTGCTTTAGAGCAAGAAGCACGCTCTTGCTTTCTATTTTCTCTAAGACAGCAGGAAAGGTGAGTGTCCTGAGAACAAAAGAAGAGTGTTTCCTACACACACGGACCATATCTAGTCCAACTCTGCTTCTGAAACTGATACAAAGCACTGGTCCTCTAACATCCAAAGCTTGTCAGTTAAGATGGGAAACTTGTTAGCTTCGTGAACGATGTAGTTCGTTTGAGTTGAAAAGTGACTGCCCTTACCTGAAACGAAGTCTTGCATGTAGGAAGACAAAGCGCCTGGGATTTAACTCCATTTCTGAAGGGAAACACACAGCATAGTTCTCATCCACGGATCACACTCTGCTTTAGAGCAAGAAGCACGCTCTTGATTTCTAGAGTCTCTAATACAGCAGGAAACGTGAGTGTGATCAGAAGAAAAGAGCGGTGTTTCTTACACATACGAACCATATCTAGGTCAACTGTGATTCTGAAACTGAAACAAACCACAGGTCCCCTAACATCCAATGCTTGTCAGTTAAGAAGAGAAACGGGTGAGTTTCGTGAACGATGTAGTTCGTTTGAGCTGTAAAGTAACTGCCCTTACTTGAAACGAATTATTCCTTGTAGGAAGACTGAGAGCCTGGGATTCAATTCCATTTCTGAAGGGAAACACACAGCAGAGTTCTGATCCATGTATAACACTCTGTTGTAGAGCAAGAAGCACGCTCTTGCTTTCTAGAGACTCTAAGGCAGCAGAAAACTTGAGTGTGCTCAGAACAAAAGAACAGTGTTTCCTACACATATGGACCATATCTAGTGCAAATCTGCTTCTGAAACTGAAAGAAACCACAGGTGCTCTAACATCCAATGCTTGTCAGTTAAGATTAGAAATGTGAGAGCTTCATGAACAATGTAGTTCGTTTGAGCTATAAAGTAACTTCCCTTACCTGAAACGAAGTTTTCTTGTAGGAAGTCTCAGAGCCTGGGATTTAACATCATTTCTGAAGTGAAACACACAGCAGAGTTCTCATCCATAGATCACAGCCTGCTTTAGAGCAAGAAGCACGCTCTTGCTTTCTATTTTCTCTAAGACAGCAGGAAAGGTGAGTGTCCTGAGAACAAAAGAAGAGTGTTTCCTACACACTCGGACCATATCTAGTCCAACTCTGCTTCTGAAATTGATACAAACCACAGGTCCTCTAACATACAATGCTTGTCAGTTAAGAAGAGAAACTTGTGAGCTTCGTGAACGATGTAGTTCGTTTGAGCTGTAAAGTAATATCCCTTACATGAAACGAAGTTTTCTTGTAGGAAGACACAGAGCCTGGGATTTAACTCCATTTCTGAAGTGAAACACACAGCAGAGTTCTCATCCATAGATCACACTCTGCTTTAGAGCAAGAAGCACGCTCTTGCTTTCTAGAGTCTCTAAGACAGCAGGAAACTTGATTGTGCTCAGTACAAAATAACAGTGTTTCCTACACATAGGGGCCATATATAGTTCAAATCTGCATCTGAAAATGAAACAAACCACAGGTCCTCTAACATCCAATGCTTGTCAGTTAAGATGAGAAACGTGTGAGCTTCGTGAACAATGTAGTTCGTTTGAGCTTTTAGTAACTGCCCTTACCTGAAACGAAGTCTTGCTTTTAGGAAGACACAGCGCCTGGGATTTAACTCCATTTCTGAAGTGAAACACACAGCATAGTTCTCTTCCATGTATCACACTCTGCTTTAGATCAAGAAGCACGCTCTTGCTTTCTAGAGACTCTAAATCAGCATGAAACGTGAGTGTGCTGGGAACAAAAGAACCGTGTTTCCTACACATACAGACAATATCTAGTCCAACTGTGCTTCTGAAACCGATACAAAGCACTGGTCCTCTAACATCCGATGCTTGTCAGTTAAGATTATAAATGTGTGAGCTTCGAGGACGATGTAGTTCATTTGAGCTGTAAAGTAACTGCCCTTACCTGAAACCAAGTCTTGCTTGTAGAAAGACTCAGAGCCTGGGATTCAATTCCATTTCTGAAGTGAAACACACAGCAGAGTTCTCATCCATTTATAACACTCTGCTTTAGAGCAAGAGGCACGCTCTTGCTTTCTAGATTCTCTAAGACCGCAGGAAACTTGAGTGTGCTCAGTACAAAATAACAGTGTTTCCTACACATACAGGCCATATCTAGTTCAACTCTGCTTCTGAAACTGAAACAAACCACAGGTCCTCTAACATCCAATGCTTGTCAGTTAAGATGAGCAACGTGTGAGATTCGAGAACAATGTAGTTCGTTTGAGCTGAAAAGTGACTGCCCTTACCTGAAACGAAGTCTTGATTGTAGAAAGACTCAGAACCTGGGATTTAACTCCATTTCTGAAGTGAAACACACAGCAGAGTTCTCATCCATAGATCACACTCTGCTTTAGAGCAAGAAGCACAATCTTGCTTTCTATTATCTCTAGGACAGCAGGAAATGTGAGTGTCCTGAGAACAAAAGAACGGTGTTTCCTACACATACAGACCATATCTAATGCAACTCTGCTTCTGAAACTGATACAAAACACAGGTCCTCTAACATCCGATGCTTGTCATTTAAGATGAGAAAGGTGTGAGCTTCCTGAACGATGTAATTCGTTTGAGCTGTAAAGTAACTGCCCTTACTTGAAACGAAGTCTTGCTTGTAGGAAGACTCAGAGCCTGGGATTTAACTCCATTTCAGAAGTAAAACACACAGCAGAGTTCTCATATATAGATCACACTCTGCTTTAGAGCAAGAAGTACGCTCTTGCTTTCTAGAGACTCTAAGACAGTAGGAAACTTGAGTGTGCTCAGAACAAAAGAATGGTGTTTCCTACACACACGGACCATATCTAGTGCAACTCTGCTTCTGAAACTAATACAAAGCTCTGGTCCTCTAACATCTAATGATTGTCAGTTAAGATGGGAAACTTGTTAGCTTCGTGAACGATCTAGTTCGTTTGAGCTGAAAAGTGACTGCCCTTACCTGAAACGAAGTCTTGCTTGTAGGAAGATACAGCACCTGGGATTTAACTCCATTTCTGAAGGGAAACAAACAGCATAGTTCTCTTCCATGGATCACACTCTGCTTTAGAGCAAGAAGCACGCTCTTGCTTTATAGAATCTCTAATACAGCAGGAAATGTGAGTGTGTTCAGAAGAAAAGAACGGTGTTTCTTACACATAAGGACCATATCTAGTTCAACTGTGATTCTGAAACTGAAACAAACCACAGGTACTCTAACATCCAATGCTTGTCAGTTAAGAAGAGAAACGTGTGAGCTTCGTGTACAATGTAGTTCGTTTGAGCTGTAAAGTAACTAACCTTAACTGAAACGAAGTTTTCTTGTAGGAAGACTCAGAGCCTGGGACTTAACTCCATTTCTGAAGTGAAACACACTGCAGAGTTCTCTTCCATAGATCACACTCCGCTTTAGAGCAAGAAGCAAGCTCTTGCTTTCTATTTTCTCTAAGACAGCAGGATATGTGAGTGTCCTGAGAACAAAAGAAGGGAGTTTCCTACACAAAAGGACCATATCTACTCCAACTCTGCTTCTGAAACTGATACAAGGCACTGGTCCTCTAACATCCAAAGCTTAGCAGTTAAGATGGGATACTTGTTAGCTTCGAGAACAATGTACTTCGTTTGAGCTGAAAAGTGACTGCCCTTACCTGAAACGAAGTCTTGCTTGTAGGAAGACACAGTGCCCGGGATTTAATTCCATCTCTGAAGGGAAACACACAGCATAGTTCTCATCCATGGATCACACTCTGCTTTAGAGCAAGAAGCACGCTCTTGATTTCTAGAGTCTCTAATACAGCAGGAAACGTGAGTGTGCTCAGAAGAAAAGAACGGTGTTTCTTACACATACAGACCATATCTAGGTCAACTGTGATTCTGAAACTGAAACAAACCACAGGTCCTCTAACATCCAATGCTTGTCAGTGAAGAAGAGAAACTTGTGAGCTTCGTGAATGATGTAGTTCATTGGAGCTGTAAAGTAACTGCCTCTGCTTTAGAACAAGAATCACGCTCTTGCTTTATAGAGTCTCTAATACATCAGGAAACCTGAGTGTGCTCAGAACAAAAGAACGGTGTTTCCTTCACATACGGACCATATTTAGTCCCACTCTGCTTCTGAAACTGACACAAACCACAGGTCCTCTAACAACCAATGCTTGTCAGTTAAGATGAGAAACGTGTGAGCTTCGAGAACAATGTAGTTCGTTTGAGCTGAAAAGTGAATGCCCTTACCTGAAACGAAATCTTGCCTGTAGAAAGACTCAGAACCTGGGATTTAACTCCATTTCTGAAGTGAAACACACAACAGAGTTCTCATCCATTGATCACACTCTGCTTTAGAGCAAGAAGCACGCTCTAGCTTTCTAGAGTCTCTATTACAGCAGGAAACGTGAGTGTGCTGAGAACAAAAGAACGGAGTTTCCTACACATACGGACCATATCTAGTCCAACTCTGCTTCTGAAACTGATACAAAGCACTGGTCCTCTAACATCCAATGCTTGTCAGTCAAGATGAGAAAAGGTGAGCTTCGTGAACGATGTACTTCGTTTGAGCTGAAAAGTGACTGCCCTTACCTGAAACCAAGTCTTGCTTGTAGAAAGACTCAGAGCCTGGGATTCAATTCCATTTCTGAAGTGAAACACACAGCAGAGTTCTCATCCATTTATAACACTCTGCTTTAGAGCAAGAGGCACGCTCTTGCTTTCTAGAGTCTCTAAGACCGCAGGAAACTTGAGTGTGCTCAGTACAAAATAAAAGTGTTTCCTACACATACAGGCCATATCTAGTTCAACTCTGCTTCTGAAACTGAAACAAACCACAGGTCCTCTAACATCCAATGCTTGTCAGTTAAGATGAGCAACGTGTGAGCTTCGAGAACGATGTAGTTCGTTTGAGCTGAAAAGTGACTGCCCTTACCTGAAACGAAGTCTTGCTTGTAGAAAGACTCAGAACCTGGGATTTAACTCCATTTCTGAAGTGAAACACACAGCAGAGTTCTCATCCATAGATCACACTCTGCTTTAGAGCAAGAAGCACAATCTTGCTTTCTATTATCTCTAGGACAGCAGGAAATGTGAGTGTCCTGAGAACAAAAGAACGGTGTTTCCTACACATACAGACCATATCTAATGCAACTCTGCTTCTGAAACTGATACAAAGCACAGGTCCTCTAACATCCGATGCTTGTCATTTAAGATGAGAAAGGTGTGAGCTTCCTGAACGATGTAATTCGTTTGAGCTGTAAAGTAACTGCCCTTACTTGAAACGAAGTCTTGCTTGTATGAAGACTCAGAGCCTGGGATTTAACTCCATTTCGGAAGTAAAACACACCGCAGAGTTCTCATATATAGATCACACTCTGCTTTAGAGCAAGAAGCACGCTCTTGCTTTCTAGAGACTCTAAGACAGTAGGAAACTTGAGTGTGCTCAGAACAAAAGAATGGTGTTTCCTACACACACGGACCATATCTAGTGCAAATCTGCTTCTGAAACTAATACAAAGCTCTGGTCCTCTAACATCTAATGATTGTCAGTTAAGATGGGAAACTTGTTAGCTTCGTGAACGATGTAGTTCGTTTGAGCTGAAAAGTGACTGCCCACCTGAAACGAAGTCTTGCTTGTAAGAATATACAGCGCCTGGGATTTAACTCCATTTCTGATGGGAAACACACAGCATAGTTCTCTTCCATGGATCACACTCTGCTTTAGAGCAAGAAGCACGCTCTTGATTTCTAGAATCTCTAATACAGCAGGAAATGTGAGTGTGCTCAGAAGAAAAGAACGATGTTTCTTGCACATACGGACCATATCTAGTTCAACTGTGATTCTGAAACTGAAACAAACCACAGGTCCTCTAATATCCAATGCTTGTCAGTTAATAAGAGAAACGTGTGAGCTTCGTGAACAATGTAGTTCGTTTGAGCTGTAAAGTAACTAACCTTAACTGAAACGAAGTTTTCTTGTAGGAAGACTCAGAGCCTGGGATTTAACTCCATTTCTGAAGTGAAACACACTGCAGAGTTCTCTTCTATAGATCACACTCCGCTTTAGAGCAAGAAGCAAGCTCTTGCTTTCTATTTTCTGTAAGACAGCAGGATATGTGAGTGTCCTGAGACCAAAGAAGGGAGTTTCCTACACAAAAGGACCATATCTACTCCAACTCTGCTTCTGAAACTGATACAAGGCACAGGTCCTCTAACATCCAAAGCTTAGCAGTTAAGATGGGATACTTGTTAGCTTTGAGAACGATGTAGTTCGTTTGAGCTGAAAAGTGACTGCCCTTACCTGAAAGGATGTTTTGCTTGTAGGAAGACACAGCACCCGGGATTTAACTCCATTTCTGAAGGGAAACACACAGCATAGTTCTCATCCATGGATCACACTCTGCTTTAGAGCAAGAAGCACGCTCTTGATTTCTAGAGTCTCTAATACAGCAGGAAACGTGAGTGTGCTCAGAAGAAAAGAACGGTGTTTCTTACACATACAGACCATATCTAGGTCAACTGTGATTCTGAAACTGAAACAAACCACAGGTCCTCTAACATCCAATGCTTATCAGTTAAGAAGAGAAACTTGTGAGCTTCGTGAACGATGTAGTTCGTTTGAGCTGTAAAGTAACTGCCTCTGCTTTAGAACAAGAATCACGCTCTTTCTTTATAGAGTCTCTAATACAGCAGGAAACCTGAGTGTGCTCAGAACAAAAGAACGGTGTTTCCTTCACATACGGACCATATTTAGTCCCACTCTGCTTCTGAAACTGACACAAACCACAGGTCCTCTAACAACCAATGCTTGTCAGTTAAGATGAGAAACGTGTGAGCTTCGAGAACAATGTAGTTCGTTTGAGCTGAAAAGTGACTGCCCTTACCTGAAACGAAATCTTGCCTGTAGAAAGACTCAGAACCTGGGATTTAACTCCATTTCTGAAGTGAAACACACAACAGAGTTCTCATCCATTGATCACACTCTGCTTTAGAGCAAGAAGCACGCTCTAGCTTTCTAGAGTCTCTATTACAGCAGGAAACGTGAGTGTGCTGAGAACAAAAGAACGGAGTTTCCTACACATACGGACCATATCTAGTCCAACTCTGCTTCTGAAACTGATAAGAAGCACTGGTCCTCTAACATCCAATGATTATCAGTCAAGATGAGAAAAGGTGAGCTTCGTGAACGATGTAGTTCGTTTGAGCTGAAAAGTGACTGCCCTTACCTGAAAGGATGTTTCGCTTGTAGGAAGACACAGTGCATGGAATTTAACTCCATTTCTGAAGGGAAACACACAGCATAGTTCTCATCCATTGATCACACTCTGCTTTAGAGCAAGAAGCATGCTTTTGCTTTCTAGAGACTCTAATACAGCAGGAAACTTGAGTGTGCTCAGAAGAAAAGAACAGTGTTTCCTACACATAAGGGCCATATCTAGTTCAACTCTGCATCTGAAATTGAAACAAACCACAGGTCCTCTAACATCCAATGCATGTCAGTTAAGATGAGAAACGTGTGAGCTTCGTGAACAATGTAGTTCGTTTGAGCTGTTAGTAACTCCCCTTACCTGAAACGAAGTCTTGCTTGTAGGAAGACACAGCGCCTGGGATTTAACTCCGTTTCTGAAGTGAAACACACAGCATAGTTCTCTTCCATGTATCACACTCTGCATTAGATCAAGAAGCAAGCTCTTGCTTTCTAGAGTCTCTAAGACCGCAGGAAACTTGAGTGTGCTCAGTACAAAATAACAGTGTTTCCTACACATACAGGCCATACCTAGTTCAACTCTGCTTCTGAAACTGAAACAAACCACAGGTCCTCTAACATCCAATGCTTGTCAGTTAAGATGAGCAACGTGTGAGATTCGAGAATGATGTAGCTCGTTTGAGCTGAAAAGTGACTGCCCTTACCTGAAACGAAGTCTTGCTTGTAGAAAGACTCAGAACCTGGGATTTAACTCCATTTCTGAAGTGAAACACACAGCAGAGTTCTCATCCATAGATCACACTCTGCTTTAGAGCAAGAAGCACAATCTTGCTTTCTATTATCTCTAGGACAGCAGGAAATGTGAGTGTCCTGAGAACAAAAGAACGGTGTTTCCTACACATACAGACCATATCTAATGCAACTCTGCTTCTGAAACTGATACAAAGCAGAGGTCCTCCAACATCCAATGCTTGTCAGTTAAGATGAGAAAGGTGTGAGCTTCCTGAACGATGTAATTCGTTTGAGCTGTAAAGTAACTGCCCTTACTTGAAACGAAGTCTTGCTTGTAGGAAGACTCAGAGCCTGGGATTTAACTCCATTTCTGAAGGGAAACACACAGCATAGTTCTCATCCATAGATCACACTCCGCTTTAGAGCAAGAAGCAAGCTCTTGCTTTCTATTTTCTCTAAGACAGCATGACATGTGAGCGTCCTGAGAACAAAAGAAGGGAGTTTCCTACACAAAGGGACCATATCTACTCCAACTCTGCTTCTGAAACTGATACAAAGTACTGGTCCTCTAACATCCAAAGCTTAGCAGTTAAGATGGGATACTTGTTAGCTTCGAGAACGATGTACTTCGTTTGAGCTGAAAAGTGACTGCCCTTACCTGAAACGACGTCTTGCTTTTAGGAAGACACAGCGCCTGGGATTTAACTCCATTTCTGAAGGGAAACACACAGCATAGTTCTCATCCATGGATCACACTCTGCTTTAGAGCAAGAAGCACGCTCTTGATTTCTAGAGTCTCTAATACAGCAGGAAACATGAGTGTGCTCAGAAGAAAAGAACGGTGTTTCTTACACATATGGACCATATCTAGGTCAACTGTGATTCTGAAACTGAAACAAACCACAGGTCCTCTAACATGCAATGCTTGTCAGTTAAGAAGAGAAACTTGTGAGCTTCCTGAACGATGTAGTTCGTTTGAGCTGTAAAGTAACTGCTTCTGCTTTAGAACAAGAATCACGCTCTTGATTTATAGAGTCTCTAATACAGCAGGAAACGTGAGTGTGCTGAGAACAAAAGAACGGAGTTTCCTACACATACGGACCATATCTAGTCCAACTCTGCTTCTGAAACTGATACAAAGCACTGGTCCTCTAACATCCAATGCTTGTCAGTCAAGATAAGAAAAGGTGAGCTTCGTGAACGATGTAGTTCGTTTGAGCTGAAAAGTGACTGCCCTTACCTGAAAGGATGTTTTGCTTGTAGGAAGACACAGTGCATGGAATTTAACTCCATTTCTGAAGGGAAACACACAGCATAGTTCTCATCCATTGATCACACTCTGCTTTAGAGCAAGAAGCACGCTCTTGCTTTCTAGAGACTCTAATACAACAGGAAACTTGAGAGTGCTCAGAAGAAAAGAACAGTGTTTCCTACACATAAGGGCCATATCTAGTTCAACTCTACTTCTGAAACTGAAACAAACCACAGGTCCTTGAACATACTTGCTTGTCAGTTAAGATTAGAAACGTGAGAATTCGTAAACAATGTAGTTCGTTTGAGCTGTAAGTTAACTTCCCTTACCTGAAACGAAGTCTTGCTTGTAGGAAGACACAGCCCCTGGGATTTAACTCCATTTCTGAAGTGAAACACACAGCAGAATTCTCATCCATAGATCACACTCTGCTTTAGAGCAAGAAGCACAATCTTGCTTTCTATTATCTCTAGGACAGCAGGAAATGTGAGTATCCTGAGAACAAAAGAACAGTGTTTCCTACAAATACAGACCATATCAAATGCAACTCTGCTTCTGAAACTGATACAAAGCACAGGTCCTCTAACATCCGATGCTTGTCAGTTAAGATGAGAAAGGTGTGAGCTTCCTGAACGATGTAATTCGTTTGAGCTGTAAAGTAACTGCCCTTACCTGAAATGAAGTCTTGCTTGTAGGAAGACTCAGAGCCTGGGACTTAACTCAATTTCCGAAGTGAAACACACAGCAGAGTTCTCATCCATAGATCACACTCTGCTTTAGAGCAAGAAGCACGCTCTTGCTTTCTATTTTCTCTAAGACAGCAGGAAATATGAGTGTCCTGAGAACAAAAGAAGAGTGTTTCCTACACACATGGACCATATCTAGTGCAACTCTGCTTCTGAAACTAATACAAAGCACTGGTCCTCTAACATCTAATGATTGTCAGTTAAGATGGGAAACTTGTTAGCTTCGTGAACGATGTAGTTCGTTTGAGCTGACAAGTGACTGCCCTTACCTGGAAGGAAGTCCTGATTTTAGGAAGACACAGCGCCCGGGATTTAACTCCATTTCTGAAGGGAAACACACAGCATAGTTCTCATCCATAGATCACACTCCGCTTTAGAGCAAGAAGCAAGCTCTTGCTTTCTATTTTCTCTAAGACAGCATGACATGTGAGAGTCCTGAGAACAAAAGAAGGGAGTTTCCTACACAAAGGGACCATATGTACTCCAACTCTGCTTCTGAAACTGATACAAAGTACTGGTCCTCTAACATCCAAAGCTTAGCAGTTAAGATGGGATACTTGTTAGCTTCGAGAACGATGTACTTCGTTTGAGCTGAAAAGTGACTGCCCTTACCTGAAACGAAGTCTTGCTTTTAGGAAGACACAGCGCCTGGGATTTAACTCCATTTCTGAAGGGAAACACACAGCATAGTTCTCATCCATGGATCACACTCTGCTTTAGAGCAAGAAGCACGCTCTTGATTTCTAGAGTCTCTAATACAGCAGGAAACATGAGTGTGATCAGAAGAAAAGAGCGGTGTTTCTTACACATATGGACCATATCTAGGTCAACTGTGATTCTGAAACTGAAACAAACCACAGGTCCTCTAACATGCAATGCTTGTCAGTTAAGAAGAGAAACTTGTGAGCTTCCTGAATGATGTAGTTCGTTTGAGCTGTAAAGTAACTGCCTCTGCTTTAGAACAAGAATCACGCTCTTGCTTTATAGAGTCTCTAATACAGCAGGAAATGTGAGTGTGCTGAGAACAAAAGAACGGAGTTTCCTACACATACGGACCATATCTAGTCCAACTCTGCTTCTGAAACTGATACAAAGCACTGGTCCTCTAACATCCAATGCTTGTCAGTCAAGATGAGAAAAGGTGAGCTTCGTGAACGATGTAGTTCGTTTGAGCTAAAAAGTAACTGCCCTTACCTGAAACGAAGTCTTGCTTGTAGGAAGACTCAGAGCCTGGGACTTAACTCAATTTCCGAAGTGAAACACACAGCAGAGTTCTCATCCATAGATCACACTCTGCTTTAGAGCAAGAAGCACGCTCTTGCTTTCTATTTTCTCTAAGACAGCAGGAAATGTGAGTGTCCTGAGAACAAAAGAAGAGTGTTTCCTACACACATGGACCATATCTAGTGCAACTCTGCTTCTGAAACTAATACAAAGCACTGGTCCTCTAACATCTAATGATTGTCAGTTAAGATGGGAAACTTGTTAGCTTCGTGAACGATGTAGTTCGTTTGAGCTGAAAAGTGACTGCCCTTACCTGAAACGAAGTCTTGCTTGTAGGAAGATACAGCGCCTGTGATTTAACTCCATTTCTGAAGGGAAACACACAGCATAGTTCTCTTCCATGGATCACACTCTGCTTTAGAGCAAGAAGCACGCTCTTGCTTTCTAGAATCTCTAATACAGCAGGAAATATGAGTGTGCTCAGAAGAAAAGAACGGTGTTTCTTACACATACGGACCATATCTAGTTCAACTGTGATTCTGAAACTGAAACAAACCACAGGTCCTCTAATATCCAATGCTTGTCAGTTAAGAAGAGAAACGTGTGAGCTTCGTGAACGATGTAGTACGTTTGAGCTGTAAAGTAACTAACCTTACCTGAAACGAAGTTTTCTTGTAGGAAGACTCAGAGCCTGGGATTTAACTCCATTTCTGATGTGAAACACACTGCAGAGTTCTCATCCATATCACACTCTGCTTTAGAGCAAGAAGCAAGCTCTTGCTTTCTATTTTCTCTAAGACAGCAGGATATGTGAGTGTCCTGAGAACAAAAGAAGGGAGTTTCCTACACAAAAGGACCATAACTACTCCAACTCTGCTTCTGAAACTGAAAAAAAGCACTGGCCCTCTAACATCCAAAGCTTAGCAGTTATGATGGGATACTTGTTAGCTTCGTGAACGATGTAGTTCTTTTGAGCTGAAAAGTGAATGCCCTTACCTGAAACGAAGTCTTGCTTTTAGGAAGATACAGCGCCTGGGATTTAACTCCATTTCTGAAGGGAAACACACAGCATAGTTCTCATCCATGGATCACACTCTGCTTTAGAGCAAGAAGCACGCTCTTGATATCTAGAGTCTCTAATACAGTAGGAAACGTGAGTGTGCTCAGAAGAAAAGAAAGGTGTTTCTTACACATACGGACCATATCTAGGTCAACTGTGATTCTGAAACTGAAACAAACCACAGGTCCTCTAACATACTTGCTTGGCAGTTAAGATTAGAAACGTGAGAGCTTCGTGAACGATGTAGTTCGTTTGAGCTGTAAATTAACTTCCCTTACCTGAAACAAAGTTTTCTTGTAGGAAGACTCAGAGCCTGGGATTTAACTCCATTTCTGAAGTGAAACACACGGCAGAGTTCTCATCCATAGATCTCACTCTGCTTTAGAGCAAGAAGCACGCTCTTGCTTTCTATAGTCTCTAAGACAGCAGGAAACTTGACTGTGCTCAGTACAAAATAACAGTGTTTCCTACACATAGGGGCCATATCTAGTTCAACTCTGCATCTGAAATTGAAACAAACCACAGGTCCTCTAACATCCAATGCTTGTCAGTTAAGATGAGAAACGTGTGAGCTTCGTGAACAATGTAATTCGTTTGAGCTGTTAGTAATGGCCCTTACCTGAAATGAAGTCTTGCTTGTAGGAAGACACAGCGCCTGGGATTTAACTCCATTTCTGAAGTGAAACACACAGCATAGTTCTCTTCCATGTATCACACTCTGCATTAGAGCAAGAAGCACGCTCTTGCTTTCTAGATTCTCTAATACAGCAGGAAACGTGAGAGTGCTGGGAACAAAAGAACGGTGTTTCCTACACATACGGACAATATCTAGTCCAACTGTGCTTCTGAAACTGATACAAAGCACTGGTCCTCTGACATCTGATGCTTGTCAGTTAAGATTATAAATGTGTGAGCTTCGAGGACGATGTAGTTCATTTGAGCTGTAAAGTAACTGCCCTTACCTGAAACCAAGTCTTGCTTGTAGAAAGACTCAGAGCCTGGGATTCAATTCCATTTCTGAAGTGAAACACACAGCAGAGTTCTCATCCATTTATAACATTCTGCTTTAGAGGAAGAGGCACGCTCTTGCTTTCTAGAGTCTCTAAGACCGCAGGAAACTTGAGTGTGCTCAGTACAAAATAACAGTGTTTCCTACACATACAGGCCATATCTAGTTCAACTCTGCTTCTGAAACTGAAACAAACCACAGGTGCTCTAACATCCAATGCTTGTCATTTAAGATGAGCAACATGTGAGGTTCGAGAACGATGTAGTTCGTTTGAGCTGAAAAGTGACTGCCCTTACCTGAAACGAAGTCATGCTTGTAGAAAGACTCAGAACCTGGGATTTAACTCCATTTCTGAAGTGAAACACACAGCAGAGTTCTCATCCATAGATCACACTCTGCTTTAGAGCAAGAAGCACGAGCTTGCTTCTTGCGTTATAACAGAGTGTGTTTCAGGGATGAGAACTCTGGTCTGAATTTCACTTCAGAAACGTAGTTTAACCCCAAGGTCTGTGTCTATCTACAAGCGAGCGTTCATTTCTGGTAAACCCAGTGAATTTTGTACTCAAATGATTTTTCGCAGTTCAGGAACCCAACGCTATTCTCACTATTACCTAAAGAGCATTTATGCAAGAGGAAGTGTGGTCTGTATCGGTTTCATAAGCAGTGTTGAACTTCATATGGTCCGTATGAATAGGAAACACAGTTCTTTTTTTCTGGGCATGCTCATGTTTCTTATTATATTGGAGACGCTGGAAAGAAGAAGATGATTCTTGCCTTAAAACAGAGTGTTTTTCAGGGATTAGAACTCTGGTCTGAATTTGTCTTCAGAAAAGGAGTTAAACCCCAGGATAAGTGTCTTCCTACAAGCAAGAGTTCAGTTCTGGTAAACCCAGTGATTTTTGGGCTCAAATGATTATTTGCAGTTCAGGAACCCTATGCTATTCCTACTATTAACTAAAGAGGATTTATGTAAAAAGAGGTGTAGTCTGTATCATTTTCATAAGCAGAGTTGAACTACATATGGTCCGTATGAATAGGAAACACAGTTCTTTTTCTCAGGGCATGCTCATGGTTCTTGCTGTATTTTAGACTCTAGAAAAAAGAGCTTGCTTCTTGCGTTAAAACAGAGTGTGTTTCCGGGATGAGAACTCTGGTCTGAATTTCCCTTCAGAAACGGAGTTAAAGCCCAGGATCTGTGTCTTCCTACAAGCAAGTGTTCATTTGTGGTAAACCAAGAGAATTTTCCGCTCAAATGAGTTTACACAGTTCTAGGACCCAACGCGATTATCACTATTAACTAAAGAGCATTTATGTAAGAGGAGCTGCGGTCTTTATCATTTCATAAGGAGAGTTGAACTACATATGGTCCGTAGGAGTAGGAAACACAGTTCTTTTTTTCTGGGCATGCTCACGTTTCTTACTGTATTGGAGACGCTGGAAAGAAGAGGATGATTCTTGCCTTAAAACAGAGTGTTTTTCAGGGTTGAGAATTCTGGTCTGAATTTGTCTTCATAAACGGAGTTGAACCCCAGAATCTGTGTCTTACTACAAATAGGAGTTCAGTTCTGGTAAACCCAGTGAATTTTGGGCTCAAATGATTATTCGCAGTTCAGGAACCCTATGCTATTCTCACTATAAACTAAAGAGCATTTATGTAAGAAGAGGTGTGGTCTGTTTCAGTTTCATAAGCAGAGTTGAACTACATATGGTCCGTATGAATAGGAAACACCGTTTTTTTTTTTCAGGGCATGCTCATGGTTCTTGCTGTATTTTAGACTCTAGAAAGAAGAGCTTGCTTATTGCGTTAAAACAGAGTGTGTTTCAGGCATGAGAACTCTGGTCTGAATTTCCCTTCAGAATCGGAGTTAAACCCCAGCATCAGTGTCTTCCTACAAGCAAGTGTTCATTTCTGGTAAACCAAGTGAATTTTTGGCTCAAAGATTTTACACAGTTCTAGAACCCAACGCGATTATCACTATTAACTAAAGAGCATTTATGTAAGAGGAGCTGCGGTCTTTATCATTTCATAAGGAGAGTTGAACTACATATGGTCCGTATGAGTAGGAAACACAGTTCTTTTTTTCTGGGCATGCTCACCGTTCTTACTGTATTGGAGACGCTGGAAAGAAGAGGATGATTCTTGCCTTAAAACAGAGTGTTTTTCAGGGTTCAGAATTCTGGTCTGAATTTCTCTTCTTAAACGGAGTTAAACCCCAGGATCTGTGTCTTACTACAAGCAAGAGTTCAGTTCTTGTAAACCTAGTGAATTTTGGGCTCAAATGATTATTGGCAGTTCAGCAACCCAACGCTATTTTCACTATTAACTAAAGAGCATTTATGTAAGAGGAGCTTTGGTTTGTATCAGTTTGATAAGCTGTGTTGAACTACATATGGTCCTTTTGAGGAGGAAACACAATCCTTTTTTTCAGGGCATGCTCATGGTTCTTGCTGTATTTTAGACTCTGGATAGAAGTTCTTGCTTCTTGCGTTATAACAGAGTGTGTTTCAAGGATGACAACTCTGGTCTGAATTTCCCTTCAGAAACGGAGTTAAACCCCAGAATCTGTGTCTTCCTACAAGCGAGAGTTCATTACTGGTAAACCCAGTGATTTTGTGCTCAAATGTTTTTTCGCAGTTCAGGAACCCAATGCTATTCTCACTATTAACTCAAGAGCATGTATGTAAGAGAAGCTGTGGTTTGTATCAGTTTCATAAGCAGAATTGAACTACATATGGTCTGTATTACTCGGAAACACAGTTCTTTTTTTCTGGGCATGCTCATGTTTGTTACTATATTGGAGACGCTGGTAAGAAGAGGTTGATTCTTGCCTTAAAACAGAGTGTTTTTCAGGGATGAGAACTCTGGTCTGAATTTGCCTTCAGAAACGAGGTTAAACCCCAGAATCAGTGTCTTCCTACAAGCAAGAGGTCATTTCTGGTAAACACAGTGAATTTTGGGCTCAAATGTTTTTTCACAGTTTACGAAAACAAGATGATTCTCACTATTAACTAAAGAGCATTTATGTAAGTGTAGCCGTGGTTTTTACTAGTTTCATAAGCAGAGTTGAACTACATATGGTCCTTATGAGTAGGAAACACAGTACTTTTTTTCAGGGCATGCTCATTGTTCTTGCTGTATTTTAGACTCTGGAAAGAAGAGCTTGCTTCTTGCGTTATAACAGAGTGTGTTTTAGGGATGAGAACTCTGGTCTCAATTTGCCTTCAGAAACAGAGTTAAACCCCAGGATCAGTGTCTTCCTACAAGCAAGAGTTCATTTCTGGTAAACCCAGTGATTTTTGGTCTCAAATGATTTTTCGCAGTACATGATCCCTACACTATTCACACTATTAACTAAAGAGCATTTATGTAAGAGGATGTGTGGTCTGTATCAGTTTCATAAGCAGAGTTGAACTACATATGGTCCGTCTGAGTAGGAAACACAGGTTTTTTTTTTCAGTGCATGCTCATGGTTCTTGCTGTATTTTAGACTCTAGAATGAAGAGCTTGCTTCTTGCGTTAAAACAGAGTGTGTTTCAGGGATGAGAACTCTGGTCTGAATTTGCCTTCAGAAACGGAGTTAAACCCCAGGATCTCTGTCTTCCTACAAGCAAGATTTCATTTCTGGTAAACCCAGTGAATTTTGGGCTCAAATGTTTTTTCACAGTTCACCACCCATATGCTATTCTCACTATTAACTAAAGAGGATTTATGCAAGAGGAGCTGTGGTCTGTATCAGTTTCATAAGCAGAGTTGAACTACATATGGTCTGTAGGAAAAAGGAAACACAGTTCTTTTTTTCTGGGCATGCTCATGTTTCTTACTATATTGGAGACGCTGGAAAGAAGAGGATGATTCTTGCCATAAAACAGAGTGTTTTTCAGGGATGAGAACTGTGGTCTGAATTTGTCTTCAGAAAAGGAGTTAAACCCCAGGATCAGTGTCTTCCTACAAGAAAGAGTTCATTTTTGGTAAACCCAGTGATTTTTGGGCTCAAATGATTTTTCGCAGTTCAGGAACCCAACGCTATTCTCATTATTAACTAAAGAGCATTTAGGTAAGAGGAGGTGTGGTCTGTATCAGTTTCATAAGCAGAGTTGAACTACATATGGTCCGAATGAATAGGAAACAGAGTTATTTTTTTTTAAGGCCATGCTCAAGGTTATTGCTGTATTTTAGAATCTGGAAAGAAGATCTTGCTTCTTGCCTTAAAACAGAGTGATTTTCAGGGATGAGAACTCTGGTCTCAATTTGCCTTCAGAAACGGAGTTAAACCCCAGGATCAGTGTCTTCCTACAAGCAAGAGTTCATTTCTGGTAAACCCAGTGATTTTTTTGCCCAAATGATTTTTTGCAGTTCATGAACCCAACATGATTCGCACTATTAACTAAAGAGAATTTATGTAAGAGGACCTGTGGTTTTTATCAGTTTTATAAGCAGAATTGAACTACATATGGTCCGTCTGAGTAGGAAACACAGGTTTTTTTTTCAGGGCATGCTCATGGTTCTTGCTGTATTTTAGACTCTAGAATGAAGAGCTTGCTTCTTGCGATAAAACAGAGTGTGTTTCAGGGATGAGAACTCTGGTCTGAATTTGCCTTCAGAAACGGAGTTAAACCCCAGGATCAGTGTCTTCCTACAAGCAAGAGTTCATTTCTGGTAAACCCAGTGAATTTTGGGCTCAAATGATTTTTCGCAGTTCACTAAACCATACACTATTCTCACTATTAACCTAAGAGGATTTATGTAAGAGGAGCTGTGGTTTGTATCAGTTTCATAAGCAGAGTTGAACTACATATGGTCTGTATGAGAAGGAAACACAATTCTTTTTTTCTGGTCATGCTCATGTTTGTTACTATATTGGAGACGCTGGAAAGAATAGGATGATTCTTGCCTTAAAACAGGGTGTTTTTCAAGGGAAGAGAACTCTGGTCTGAATTTGTCTTCAGAAAAGGAGTTAAACCCCAGGATCAGTGTCTTCCTTCAAGCAAGAGTTCATTTCTTTTAAACCCAGTGTTTTTTGGGCTCAAATGATTTTTTGCAGTTCATGATCCCTACGCTATTCACACTATTAACTAAAGAGCATTTATGTAAGAGGAGGTGTGGTCTGTATCAGTTTCATAAGCAGAGTTGAACTACTTATGGTCCGAATGAATAAGAAACAGAGTTCTTTTTTTCAGGCAATGCTCAAGGTTATTTCTGTATTTTAGAATCTGGAAAGAAGAGCTTGCTTCTTGCGTTAAAACAGAGTTTGTTTCAGGGATGAGAACTCGGGTCTGAATTTCCCTTCAGAAAAGAAGTTAAACCCCAGGATCTGTGTCTTCCTACAAGCAGGATTTCATTTCTGGTAAACCCAGTGAATTTTGGGCTCAAATGTTTTTTCACAGTTCACACACCATACAGTATTCTCACTATTAACTAAAGAGGATTTATGCAAGAGGAGCTGTGGTCTGTATCAGTTTCATAAGCAGAGTTGAACTACATATGGTCTGTAGGAGAAGGAAACACAGTTCTTTTTTCTGGGCATGCTCATGTTTCTTACTATATTGGAGACGCTGGAAAGATGAGGATGATTCTTGCCATAAAACAGAGTGTTTTTCAGGGATGAGAACTGTGGTCTGAATTTGTCTTCAGAAAAGGAGATATACCCCAGGATCAGTGTCTTCCTACAAGAAAGAGTTCAGTTTTGGTAAACCCAGTGTTTTTTGGTCTCAAATGATTTTTCGCAGTTCAGGAAGCCAACGCTATTCTCACTATTAACTAAAGAGCATTTATGTAAGAGGTGGTGTGGTCTGTATCAGTTTCTTAAGCAGAGTTGAACTACATATGGTCAGTATGAATAGGAAACACAGTTCTTGTTTTCAGCGCATGCTCATGGTTATTGCTGTATTTTAGACTCTAGAATGAAGAGCTTGCTTCTTGCGTTAAAACAGAGTGTTTTTCAGGGAAGAGAACTCTGGTCTGAATTTGTCTTCCGAAAAGGAGTTAAACCCCAGGATTTGTGTCTTCCTACAATAAGAGTGCATTTCTGGTTAAACCCAGTGAATTTTGGGATCAAATGAATTTTCTTAGTTCAGGAACCCTACGCTATTCTCACTATTAACTAAAGAGGATTTATGTAAGAGGAGCAGTGGTTTGTATCAGTTTTATAAGCAGAGTTGAACTACATATGGTCCGTCTGAGTAGGAAACACAGTTTCTTTTTCAGGGCATGCTCATGGGTCTTGCTGTATTTTAGACTCTTGATTGAAGAGCTTGCTTCTTGCTTTAAAACAGAGTGTGTTTCAGGGATGAGAACTCTGGTCTGAATTTGCCTTCAGAAACGGAGTTAAACCCCAGGATCAGTGTCTTCCTACAAGCAAGAGTTCATTTCTGGTAAACCCAGTGATTTTTGGCCCAAATGATTTTTTGCAGTTCTTGAACCCAGCATGATTCTCACTATTAACTAAAGAGAATTTATGTAAGAGGAGCTGTGGTTTTTATCAGTTTTATAAGCAGAGTTGAATTACATATGGTCCGTCTGAGTAGGAAACACAGGTTTTTTTTTCAGGGCATGCTCATGGTTCTTGCTGTATTTTAGACTCTAGAATGAAGAGCTTGCTTCTTGCATTAAAACAGAGTGTGTTTCAGGGATGAGATCTCTGGTCTGAATTTGCCTTCAGAAACGGAGTTAAACCTCAGGATCATTGTCTTTCTACAAGCAAGAGTTCATTTCTGGTAAACCCAGAGAATTTTGGGCTCAAATGATTTTTTCACAGTTCACGAACCCAACATGATTCTCACTATTAACCTAAGAGAATTTATGTAAGAGGAGGTGTAGTTTTTTCAGTTTTATAAGCAGAGTTGAACTACATATGGTCTGTAGGAGAAGGAAACACTGTTCTTTTTTTCTGGGCATGCTCATGTTTCTTACTATATTGGAGACTCTGTAAAGAAGAGGATGATTCTTGCCATAAAACAGAGTGTTTTTCAGGGATGAGAACTGTGGTCTGAATTTGTCTTCAGAAAAGGAGTTAAACCCCAGGATCAGTGTCTTCCTACAAGCAAGAGTTCAGTTTTGGTAAACCCAGTGATTTTTGGGCTCAAATGATTTTTTGCAGTTCAGGAACCCAACGCTATTCTCACTATTAACTAAAGAGCATTTATGTAAGAGGAGGTGTGGTCTGTATATGTTTCATAAGCAGAGTTGAACTACGTATGGTCTGTAGGAGAAGGAAACACAGTTCTTTTATTCTGGGCATGCTCATGTTTGTTACTATATTCGAGAAACTGGAAAGAATAGGATGATTCTTGCCTTAAAACAGACTGTTTTTCAGGGAAGAGAACTCTGGTCTGAATTTGTCTTCAGAAAAGGAGTTAAACCCCAGGATCAGTGTCTTCCTTCAAGCAAGAGTTCATTTCTGGTAAACCCAGTGATTTTTGTGCTCAAATGATTTTTCGCAGTTCATGAACCCTACGCTATTCACACTATTAACTAAAGAGCATTTATGTAAGAGGAGGTGTGGTCTGTATCAGTTTCATAAGCAGAGTTGAACTACATATGGTCCGTCTGAGTAGGAAACACAGTTCTTTTTTTCAGCGCATGCTCATGGGTCTTGCTGTATTTTAGAATCTGGAAAGAAGGGCTTGCTTCTTGCTTTAAACAGAGTGTGTTTCAGGAATGAGAACTCTGTTCTGAATTTTCCTTCAGAAACGGAGTTAAACCCCAGGATCAGTGTCTTCCTAAAACCAAGAGTTCATTTCTGGTAAACCCAGTGAATTTGGGGCTCAAATGTTTTTTCCCAGTTCACAACCCATATGCTATTCTCACTATTAACTAAAGAGGATTTATGTAAGAGGAGCTGTGGTCTGTATCAGTTTCATAAGCAGAGTTGAACTACATATGGTCTGTAGGAGAAGGAAACACAGTTCTTTTTTTCTGGGCATGCTCATGTTTCTTACTATATTGGAGACGCTGGAAAGAAGAGGATGATTCTTGCCATAAAACAGAGTGTTTTTCAGGGATGAGAACTGTGGTCTGAATTTGTCTTCAGAAAAGGAGTTAAACCCCAGGATCAGTGTCTTCCTACAAGCAAGAGTTCAGTTTTGGTAAACCCAGTGATTTTTGGGCTCAAATGATTTTTTGCAGTTCAGGAACCCAACGCTATTCTCACTATTAACTAAAGAGCATTTATGTAAGAGGAGGTGTGGTCTGTATCAGTTTCATAAGCAGAGTTGAACTACATATGGTCCGTATGAAGAGGAAACACAGTTCTTTATTTCAGCCCATGCTCATGGCTATTGCTGTATTTTAGACTCTGGAAAGAAGAGCGTGGTTTTTCGTTTAAACAGAGTGTGTTTCAGGAATGAGAACTCTGGTCTGAATTTCCCTGCAGGAACGGAGTTAAACCCCAGGATTTGTGTCTTCCTACAATAAGAGTGCATTTCTGGTAAACCCAGTGAATTTTGGGCTCAAATGAATATTCTTAGTTCAGGAACCCTACGCTATTCTCACTATTAACTAAAGAGCATTTATGTAAGAGGAGGTGTGGTCTGTGTCAGTTTCATAAGCAGAGTTGAACTACTTATGGCCCGAATGAATAGGAAACAGAGTTATTTTTTTCAGGCCATGCTCAAGGTTATTGCTGTATTTTAGACTCTGCAAAGAAGAGCTTGCTTCTTGCGTTAAAACAGAGTTTGTTTCAGGGATGAGAGCTCGGGTCTGAATTTCCCTTCAGAAAAGAAGTTTAACCCCAGGATCTTTGTCTTCCTACAAGCAAGATTTCATTTCTGGTAAACCCTGTAATTTTTTGGCCCAAATGATTATTTGCAGTTCACGAACCCAACATGATTCTCACTATTAACCTAACAGAATGTATGTAAGAGGAGGTGTAGTTTTTATCAGTTTTATAAGCAGAGTTGAACTACATATGGTCTGTAGGAGAAGGAAACACAGTTCTTTTTTTCTGGGCATGCTCATGTTTCTTACTATATTGGAGACGCTGGAAAGATGAGGATGATTCTTGCCATAAATCAGAGTGTTTTTCAGGGATGAGAACTGTGGTCTGAAATTGTCTTCAGAAAAGGAGTTAAACCCCAGGATCAGTGTCTTCCTACAAGAAAGAGTTCAGTTTTGGTAAACCCAGTGATTTTTGGGCTCAAATGATTTTTCGCAGTTCAGGAACCCAACGCTATTCTCACTATTAACTAAAGAGCATTTATGTAAGAGGAGGTGTGGTCTGTATATGTTTCATAAGCAGAGTTGAACTACGTATGGTCTGTAGGAGAAGGAAACACAGTTCTTTTATTCTGGGCATGCTCATGTTTGTTACTATATTCGAGAAACTGGAAAGAATAGGATGATTCTTGCCTTAAAACAGAGTGTTTTTCAGGGAAGAGAACTCTGGTCTGAATTTGTCTTCAGAAAAGGAGTTAAACCCCAGGATCAGTGTCTTCCTTCAAGCAAGAGTTCATTTCTGGTAAACCCTGTGATTTTTGGGCTCAAATGATTTTTCTAAGTTCATGATCCCTACGCTATTCACACTATTAACTAAAGATCATTTATGTAAGAGGAGGTATGGTCTGTATCAGTTTCATAAGCAGAGTTGATCTACTTATGGTCCGAATGAATAGGAAACAGAGTTCTTTTTTTCAGGCCATGCTCAAGGTTATTTCTGTATTTTAGATTCTGGAAAGAAGAGCTTGCTTCTTGTGTTAAAACAGAGTTTGTTTCAGGGATGAGAACTCGGGTCTGAATTTCCCTTCAGAAAAGAAGTTAAACCCCAGGATCTGTGTCTTCCTACAAGCAAGATTTCATTTCTGGTAAACCCAGTGAATTTTGGGCTCAAATGTTTTTTTCGCAGTTCACAAATCATACGCTATTCTCACTATTAACTAAAGAGGATTTATGCAAGAGGAGCTGTGGTCTGTATCAGTTTCATAAGCAGAGTTGAACTACATATGGTCTGTAGGACAAGGAAACACAGTTCTTTTTTCTGGGCATGCTCATGTTTCTTACTATATTGGAGACGCTGGAAAGATGAGGATGATTCTTGCCATAAAACAGAGTGTTTTTCAGGGATGAGAACTGTGGTCTGAATTTGTCTTCAGAAAAGGAGTTAAACCCCAGGATCAGTGTCTTCCTACAAGAAAGAGTTCAGTTTTGGTAAACCCAGTGATTTTTGGGCTCAAATGATTTTTCGCAGTTCAGGAACCCAACGCTATTCTCACTATTAACTTAAGAGCATTTATGTAAGAGGAGGTGTGGTCTGTATAAGTTTCATAAGCAGAGTTGAACTACGTATGGTCTGTAGGAGAAGGAAACACAGTTCTTTTTTTCTGGTCATGCTCATGTTTGTTACTATATTTGAGACACTGGAAAGAATAGGATGATTCTTGCCTTAAAACAGAGTGTTTTTCAGGGAAGAGAACTCTGGTCTGAATTTGTCTTCAGAAAAGGAGTTAAACCCCAGGATCAGTGTCTTCCTTCAAGCAAGAGTTCATTTCTGGTAAACCCAGTGATTTTTATGCTCAAATGATTTTTCGCAGTTCATGATCCCTACGCTATTCACACTATTAACTAAAGAGCATTTATGTAAGAGGAGGAGTGGTCTGTATCAGTTTCATAAGCAGAGTTGAACTACTTATGGTCCGAATGAATAGGAAACAGAGTTATTTTTTTCAGGCCATGCTCAAGGTTATTGCTGTATTTTAGACTCTGCAAAGAAGAGCTTGCTTCTTGCGTTAAAATAGAGTTTGTTTCAGGGATGAGAACTCAGGTCTGAATTTCCCTTCAGAAAAGAAGTTAAACCCCCGGATCTGTGTCTTCCTACAAGCAAGATTTCATTTCTGGTAAACCCAGTGAATTTTGATCTCAAATGTTTTTTCGCAGTTCACAAACCATACGCTATTCTCACTATTAACTAAAGAGGATTTATGCAAGAGGAGCTGTGGTTTGTATCAGTTTCATAAGCAGAGTTGAACTACATATGTTCTGTATGAGTAGGAAACACAGTTCCTTATTGGGGGGTATGCTCATGGTTCTTACAATATTGGAGATGCTTGAAAGGAGAGGATGATTCTTGCCTTAAAACAGAGTGCTTTTCAGGGATGAGAACTCTAGTCTGAATTTGCCTTCAGAAACGGAGTTAAACCCCAGCATCAGGGTCATCCTACAAGCAATAGTTCATTTCTGGTAAACCCAGTGAATATGGGGCTCAAATGATTTTTCGCACTTCACGAAACATGCGCTATTCACACTATTAACTGAAGAGGATTTATGTAAGAGGAGCTGTGGTTTGTATCAGTTTCATAAGCAGAGTTAAACTACATATTTTTTGTATGAGTCAGAAACACAGTTCTATTTTCTGGGCATGCTCATATTTCTTACTATATTGGAGACGCTGGAAAGAAGAGGATGATTCTTGCCTTAAAACAGAGTGATTTTCAGGAATGAGAACTCTGGTCTCAATTTGCCTACAGAAACGTAGTTACACCCCAGGATCAGTGTCTTCCTTCAAGCAAGAGTTCATTTCTGGTAAACCCAGGGATATTTTGGGCCAAATGATTTTTTGCAGTTCACGAACCCAACATGATTCACACTATTAACTAAAGAGAATTTATGTAAGAGGAGCGGTGGTTTTTATCAGTTTTATAAGCAGAGTTGAACTACATATGGTCCATCTGAGTAGGAAACACAGTTTTTTTTTTTCAGGACATGCTCATGGTTCTTGCTGTATTTTAGACTCTAGAATGAAGAGCTTGCTTCTTGCATTAAAACAGAGTGTGTTTCAGGGTTGAGAACTCTGGTCTGAATTTGCCTTCAGAAACGGAGTTAAAGCCCAGCATCAGTGTCTTCCTAAAAGCAAGAGTTCATTTCTGGTAAACCCAGTGAATTTTGGGCTCAAATGATTTTTCGCAGTTCACGAACCATGCACTATTCTCACTATAAACCAAAGAGGATTTATGTAACAGCAGCTGTGCTTTGTATCAGTTTCATAAGCAGAGTTGAACTACATATGGTCTGTATGAGTAGGAAACACAGTTCTTTTTTGGGGGGTATGGTCTTTTTTCTTACTATATTGGAGAGGCTTGAAAGGAGAGGATGATTCTTGCCTTAAAACAGAGTGCTTTTCAGGGATGAGAACTCTGGTCTGAATTTGCTTCAGAAATGGAGTTAAACCCCAGCATCAGGGTCCTCCTACAAGCAAGAGTTCATTTCTGGTAAACCCAGTGAATTTGGGGCTTAAATGATTTTTCGCAGTTCACGAACCATGCGCTATTCTCACTATTAACTAAAGAGGATTTATGCAAGAGGAGCTGTGGTCTGTATCAGTTTCATAAGCAGAGTTGAACTACATATGGTCTGTAGGACAAGGAAACACAGTTCTTTTTTTCTGGGCATGCTCATGTTTCTTACTATATTGGAGACGCTGGAAAGAAGAGGATGATTCTTGCCTTAAAACAGAGTGTTTATCAGGGATGAGAACTGTGGTCTGAATTTGTCTTCAGAAAAGGAGTTAAACCCCAGGATCAGTGTCTTCCTACAAGAAAGAGTTCATTTTTGGTAAACCCAGTGATTTTTGGGCTCAAATGATTTTTCACAGTTCAGGACCCAACGCTATTCTCACAATTAACTAAAGAGCATTTATGCAAGAAGAGGTGTGGTCTGTATCAGTTTCATAAGCAGAGTTGAACTACATATGGTCCGTTTGAATAGGAAACCCAGTTCTTTTTTTCAGCGCATGCTCATGGTTATTGCTGTATTTCAGACTCTGGAAAGAAGAGCATGCTTCTTCGTTTAAACAGAGTGTGTTTCAGGAATGAGAACTCTGGTCTGAATTTCCCTGCAGAAACGGAGTTAAACCCCAGGATTTGTGTCTTCCTACAATAAGAGTGCATTTCTGGTTAACCGAGTGAATTTTGGGCTCAAATGATTTTTCGCAGTTCAGGAACCCTACGCTATTCTCACTATTAACAAAAAAGGATTTATGTAAGAGGAGCTGTGGTTTGTATCAGTTTATAAGCAGAGTTGAACTACATATGGTCCGTCCGTGTAGGAAACACATTTCTTTTTCAGGGTATGCTCATATTTCTTGCTGTATTTTAGACTCTAGATTGAAGAGCTTGCTTCTTGCGTTAAAACAGAGTGTGTTTCAGGGATGAGAACTCTGGTCTGAATTTGCCTTCAAAACGGAGTTAAACCCCAGTATCAGTGTCTTCCTACAAGCAAGAGTTCATTTCTGGTAAACCCAGTGATATTTGGGCTCAAATGATTTTTCGCAGTTCATGATCCCTATGCTATTCACACTATTAACTAAAGAGCATTTATGTAAGAGGAGGTGTGGTCTGTATCAGTTTCATAAGCAGAGTTGAACCACTTACTTTCCGAATGAATACGAAACAGAGTTCTTTTTTTCAGGCCATGCTCAAGGGTATTTCTGTATTTTAGACTCTGGAAAGAAGAGCGTGCTTCTTCGTTTAAACAGAGTGTGTTTCAGGAATGAGAACTCTGGTCTGAATTTCCCTGCAGAAACGGAGTTAAACCCCAGGATTTGTGTCTTCCTACAATAAGAGTGCATTTCTGGTTAACCCAGTGAATTTTGGGCTCAAATGATTTTTCGCAGTTCAGGAACCCTACACTATTCTCACTATTAACTACAGAGCATCTATGCAAGAGGAGCTGTGGTCTGTATCAGTTTCATAAGCAGAGTTGAACTACATATGGTCTGTAGGAGAAGGAAACACAGTTCTTTTTTTCTGGGCATGCTCATGTTTCTTACTATATTGGAGACGCTGGAAAGAAGAGGTTGATTCTTGCCTTAAAACACAGTGTGTTTCAGGAATGAGAACTGTGGTCTGAATTTGTCTTCAGAAAAGGAGTTAAACCCCAGGATTTGTGTCTTCCTACAATAAGAGTGCATTTCTGGTAAACCCAGTGAATTTTGGGCTCAAATGATTTTTTGCAGTTCACCTACCCTATGCTATTCTCACTTTTAACTAAACAGGATTTATGTAATAGGAGCTGTTGTTTGTATCAGTTTCATAAGCAGAGCTGAACTACATATTTTCTGTATGAGTCTGAAACACAGTTCTATTTTCTGGGCATGCTCATGTTTCTTACTATAATAGAGACGCTGGAAAGAAGAGGATGATTTTTGCCTTAAAACAGAGTGATTTTCACGGATGAGAACTCTGGTCTCAATTTGCCTTCAGAAACGGAGTTAAACCCCAGGATCAGTGTCTTCCTACAAGCAAGAGTTCATTTCTGGTAAACCCAGTGATTTTTTGGCCCAAATGATTTTTTGCCGTTCACGAACCCAACATGATTCTCACTATTAACTTAAGAGAATTTATGTAAGAGGAGCTGTGGTTTTTATCAGGTTTATAAGAAGAGTTGAACTACATATGGTCCGTCTTAGTAGGAAACACAGTTTTTTTTTTTTCAGGGCATGCTCATGGTTCTTGCTGTATTTTAGACTCTGGAAAGAAGAGCTTGCTTCTTGCGTTAAATCAGAGTTTGTTTCAGGGATGAGAACTCGGGTCTGAATTTCCCTTCAGAAAAGGAGTTAAACCCCAGGATTTGTGTCTTCCTATAATAAGAGTGCATTTCTGCTTAATCCAGTGAATTTTGGGCTCAAATGATTTTTCGCAGTTCAGGAACCCTACACTATTCTCACTATTAACTACAGAGCATCTATGCAAGAGGAGCTGTGGTCTGTATCAGTTTCATAAGCAGAGTTGAACTACATATGGTCTGTAGGAGAAGGAAACCCAGTTCTTTTTTTCTGGGCATCCTCATGTTTCTTACTATATTGGAGACGCTGGAAAGAAGAGGTTGATTCTTGCCTTAAAACACAGTGTGTTTCAGGAATGAGAACTGTGGTCTGAATTTCCCTGCAGAAACGGAGTTTAACCCCAGGATTTGTGTCTTCCTACAATAAGCGTGCATTTCTGGTAAACCCAGTGAATTTTGGGCTCAAATGATTTTTCGCAGTTCACGAACCATACGCTATTCTCACTATTAACTAAAGAGGATTTATGTAAGAGGAGCTGTGGTTTGTATCAGTTTCATAAGCAGAGTTGAACTACATAATTTCTGTATGAGTCAGAAACACAGTTCTATTTTCTGGGCATGCTCATGTTTCTTACTATATTGGAGATGCTGGAAAGAAGAGTATGATTCTTGCCTTAAAACAGAGTGATTTTCAGGGATGAGAACTCTGGTCTCAATTTGCCTTCAGAAACAGAGTTAAACCTCAGGATCAGTGTCTTCCTACAAGCAAGAGTTCATTTCTGGTAAACCCAGTGATTTTTTGGCCCAAATGATTTTTTGCCGTTCACGAACCCAACATGATTCTCACTATTAACTAAAGAGAATTTATGTAATAGGAGCTGTGATTTTTATCAGTTTTATAAGCGGAGTTGAACTACATATGGTCCGTATGAATAGGAAACCCTGTTCTTTTTTTCAGCGCTTGCTAATGGTTATTGATGTATTTTAGACTCTGGAAAGAAGATCGTGCTTCTTCGTTTAAACAGAGTGTGTTTTAGGAATGAGAACTCTGGTCTGAATTTCCGTGCAGAAACGGAGTTAAACCCCAGGATTTGTGTCTTCCTACAATAAGAGTGCATTTCTGGTAAACCCAGTGAATTTTGGGCTCAAATGATTTTTCGCAGTTCAGGAACCTTATGCTATTCTCACTATTTACTACAGAGCATTTATGCAAGAGGAGCTGTGGTCTGTATCAGTTTCATAAGCAGAGTTGAACTACATATGGTCTGTAGGAGAAGGAAACACAGTTCTTTTTTTCTGGGCATGCTCATGTTTGTTACTATATTGGAGACGCTGGAAAGAAGAGGATGATTCTTGCCTTAAAACACAGTGTGTTTCAGGAATGAGAACTGTGGTCTGAATTTCCCTGCCGTAACGGAGTTAAACCCCAGGATTTGTGTCTTCCTACAATAAGAGTACATTTCTGGTAAACCCAGTGAATTTTGGGCTCAAATGATTTTTTGCAGTTCATGAACCCTACGCTATTCTCACTATTAACTAAAGAGGATTTATGTAAGAGGAGCTGTGGTTTGTATCAGTTTCATAAGCAGAGTTGAACTACATATGGTCTGTATGAGTAGGAAACACAGTTCCTTATTGGGGGGTATGCTCATGGTTCTTACAATATTGGAGATGCTTGAAAGGAGAGGATGATTCTTGCCTTAAAACAGAGTGCTTTTCAGGGATGAGAACTCTAGTCTGAATTTGCCTTCAGAAACGGAGTTAAACCCCAGCATCAGGGTCATCCTTCAAGCAATAGTTCATTTCTGGTAAACCCAGTGAATATGGGGCTCAAATGATTTTTCGCACTTCACGAAACATGCGCTATTCACACTATTAACTGAAGAGGATTTATGTAAGAGGAGCTGTGGTTTGTATCAGTTTCATAAGCAGAGTTAAACTACATATTTTTTGTATGAGTCAGAAACACAGTTCTATTTTCTGGGCATGCTCATGTTTCTTACTATATTGGAGACGCTGGAAAGAAGAGGATGATTCTTGCCTTAAAACAGAGTGATTTTCAGGGATGAGAACTCTGGTCTCAATTTGCCTACAGAAACGTAGTTACACCCCAGGATCAGTGTCTTCCTTCAAGCAAGAGTTCATTTCTGGTAAACCCAGGGATATTTTGGGCCAAAGGATTTTTTGCAGTTCACGAACCCAACATGATTCTCACTATTAACTAAAGAGGATTTATGCAAGAGGAGCTGTGGTCTGTATCAGTTTCATAAGCAGGGTTGAACTACATATGGTCTGTAGGAGAAGGAAACACAGTTCTTTTTTTCTGGGCATGCTCATGTTTCTTACTATATTGGAGACGCTGGAAAGAAGAGGATGATTCTTGCCTTAAAACAGAGTGTTTATCAGGGATGAGAATTGTGGTCTGAATTTGACTTCAGAAAAGGAGTTAAACCCCAGGATCAGTGTCTTCCTACAAGAAAGAGTTCATTTTTGGTAAACCCAGTGATTTTTGGGCTCAAATGATTTTTCACAGTACAGGACCCAACGCTATTCTCACTATTAACTAAAGAGCATTTATGCAAGAAGAGGTGTGGTCTGTATCAGTTTCATAAGCAGAGTTGAACTACATATGGTCCGTTTAAATAGGAAACCCAGTTCTTTTTTTCAGCGCATGCTCATGGTTATTGCTGTATTTCAGACTCTGGAAAGAAGAGCGTGCTTCTTCGTTTAAACAGAGTGTGTTTCAGGAATGAGAACTCTGGTCTGAATTTCCCTGCAGAAACGGAGTTAAACCCCAGGATTTGTGTCTTCCTACAATAAGAGTGCATTTCTGGTTAACCCAGTGAATTTTAGGCTCAAATGATTTTTCGCAGTTCAGGAACCCTACACTATTCTCACTATTAACTACAGAGCATCTATGCAAGAGGAGCTGTGGTCTGTATCAGTTTCATAAGCAGAGTTGAACTACATATGGTCTGTAGGAGAAGGAAACACAGTTCTTTTTTTCTGGGCATGATCATGTTTCTTACTATATTGGAGACGCTGGAAAGAAGAGGATGATTCTTGCCTTAAAACAGAGTGTTTATCAGGGATGAGAACTGTGGTCTGAATTTGACTTCAGAAAAGGAGTTAAACCCCAGGATCAGTGTCTTCCTACAAGAAAGAGTTCAGTTTTGGTAAACCCAGTGATTTTTGGGCTCAAATGATTTTTCACAGTTCAGGACCCAACGCTATTCTCACTATTAACTAAAGAGCATTTATGCAAGAAGAGGTGTGGTCTGTATCAGTTTCATAAGCAGAGTTGAACTACATATGGTCCGTTTGAATAGGAAACCCAGTTCATTTTTTCAGCGCATGCTCATGGTTATTGCTGTATTTCAGACTCTGGAAAGAAGAGCGTGCTTCTTCGTTTAAACAGAGTGTGTTTCAGGAATGAGAACTCTGGTCTGAATTTCCCTGCAGAAACGGAGTTAAACCCCAGGATTTGTGTCTTCCTACAATAAGAGTGCATTTCTGGTTAACCCAGTGAATTTTGGGCTCAAATGATTTTTCGCAGTTCAGGAACCCTACACTATTCTCACTATTAACTACAGAGCATCTATGCAAGAGGAGCTGTGGTCTGTATCAGTTTCATAAGCAGAGTTGAACTACATATGGTCTGTAGGAGAAGGAAACACAGTTCTTTTTTGGGGGGCATGCTCATGTTTCTTACTATATTGGAGACGCTGGAAAGAAGAGGTTGATTCTTGCCTTAAAACACAGTGTGTTTCAGGAATGAGAACTGTGGTCTGAATTTGTCTTCAGAAAAGGAGTTAAACCCCAGGATTTGTGTCTTCCTACAATAAGAGTGCATTTCTGGTAAACCCAGTGAATTTTGGGCTCAAATGATTTATTGCAGTTCACCTACCCTATGCTATTCTCACTTTTAACTAAACAGGATTTATGTAAGAGGAGCTGTTGTTTGTATCAGTTTCATAAGCAGAGCTGAACTACATATTTTCTGTATGAGTCTGAAACACAGTTCTATTTTCTGGGCATGCTCATGTTTCTTACTATAATAGAGACGCTGGAAAGAAGAGGATGATTCTTGCCTTAAAACAGAGTGATTTTCACGGATGAGAACTCTGGTCTCAATTTGCCTTCAGAAACGGAGTTAAACCCCAGGATCAGTGTCTTCCTACAAGCAAGAGTTCATTTCTGGTAAACCCAGTGAATTTTGGGCTCAAATGATTTTTCGCAGTTCATGATCCCTACGCTATTCACACTATTAACTAAAGAGCATTTATGTAAGAGGAGGAGTCGTGTGTATCAGTTCCATAAGCAGAGTAGAACTACATATGGTCCGTATGAATAGTAAACACAGTTCTTTTTTTCACCGCATGCTTATGGTTATTGCTGTATTTTAGACTCTGGAAAGAAGAGCGTGCTTCTTCGTTTAAACAGAGTGTGTTTCAGGAATGAGAGGTCTGGTATGAATTTCCCTGCAGAAATGGACTTAAACCCCAGGATCAGTGTCTTCCTACAAGCAAGAGTTCATTTCTGATATACCCAGTGAATTTTGGGCTCAAATGATTTTCCGCAGTTACCGAACCCTATGCTATTCTCATTATTAACCAATGAGGATTTATGTAAGTGCAGCTGTGCTTTGTATCAGTTTCATAAGCAGAGTTGAACTACAAATGGTCTGTATGAGAAGGAAACACAGTTATTTTTTCTTGGCATGCTCACGTTTCTTACTATATTGGAGACTCTGGAAAGAAGAGGATGATTCTTGCCTTAAAACAGAGTGTTTTTCAGGGATGAGAACTCTGGTCTGAATTTGTCTTCAGAAAAGGAGTTAAACCCCAGGATCAGTGTCTTTCTACAAGCAAGAGTTCAGTTCTGGTAAACCCAGTGATTTTTGGGCTCAAATGATTTTTCGCAGTTCAGGAACCCTACGCTATTCTTACTATTAACTAAAGCGGATTTATGTAAGAGGAGCTGTGGTTTGTATCAGTTTCATAAGCAGAGTTGACCTACATATGGTCTGTAGGAGAAGGAAACATAGTTCTTTTTTCTTGGCATGCTCACATTTCTTACTATATTGGAGATTCTGGAAAGAATAGGATGATTCTTGCCTTAAAACAGAGTGTTTTTCAGGGATGAGAACTCTGGTCTGAATTTGTCTTCAGAAAAGGAGTTAAACCCCAGGACCAGTGTCTTCCTTCAAGCAAGAGTTCATTTCTGGTAAACCCAGTGATTATTTGGCTCAAATGATTTTTCGCAGTTCATGAACACTACGCTATTCACACTATTAACTAAAGAGCATTTATGTAAGAGGAGGTATGGTCTGTATCAGTTTCATAAGCAGAGTTGAACTACATATGGTCCGAATAAATAGGAAACAGAGTTCTTTTTTTCAGGCCATGCTCATGGTTATTGCTGTATTTTAGACTCTGGAAAGAAGAGCTTGCATCTTGCGTTAAAACAGAGTTTGTTTCAGGGATGAGAATTCTGGTCTGAATTTCCCTTCAGAAAAGGAGTTAAACCCCAGGATCTGTGTCTTCCTACAAGCAAGAGTTCATTTCTGGTAAACCCAGTGATATTTGGGCTCAAATGATTTTTCGCAGTTCATGATCCCTATGCTATTCACACTATTAACTAAAGAGCATTTATGTAAGAGGAGGTGTGGTCTGTATCAGTTTCATAAGCAGAGTTGAACCACTTACTTTCCGAATGAATACGAAACAGAGTTCTTTTTTTCAGGCCATGCTCAAGGGTATTTCTGTATTTTAGACTCTGGAAAGAAGAGCGTGCTTCTTCGTTTAAACAGAGTGTGTTTCAGGAATGAGAACTCTGGTCTGAATTTCCCTGCAGAAACGGAGTTAAACCCCAGGATTTGTGTCTTCCTACAATAAGAGTGCATTTCTGGTTAACCCAGTGAATTTTGGGCTCAAATGATTTTTCGCAGTTCAGGAACCCTACACTATTCTCACTATTAACTACAGAGCATCTATGCAAGAGGAGCTGTGGTCTGTATCAGTTTCATAAGCAGAGTTGAACTACATATGGTCTGTAGGAGAAGGAAACACAGTTCTTTTTTTCTGGGCATGCTCATGTTTCTTACTATATTGGAGACGCTGGAAAGAAGAGGTTGATTCTTGCCTTAAAACACAGTGTGTTTCAGGAATGAGAACTGTGGTCTGAATTTGTCTTCAGAAAAGGAGTTAAACCCCAGGATTTGTGTCTTCCTACAATAAGAGTGCATTTCTGGTAAACCCAGTGAATTTTGGGCTCAAATGATTTTTTGCAGTTCACCTACCCTATGCTATTCTCACTTTTAACTAAACAGGATTTATGTAATAGGAGCTGTTGTTTGTATCAGTTTCATAAGCAGAGCTGAACTACATATTTTCTGTATGAGTCTGAAACACAGTTCTATTTTCTGGGCATGCTCATGTTTCTTACTATAATAGAGACGCTGGAAAGAAGAGGATGATTTTTGCCTTAAAACAGAGTGATTTTCACGGATGAGAACTCTGGTCTCAATTTGCCTTCAGAAACGGAGTTAAACCCCAGGATCAGTGTCTTCCTACAAGCAAGAGTTCATTTCTGGTAAACCCAGTGATTTTTTGGCCCAAATGATTTTTTGCCGTTCACGAACCCAACATGATTCTCACTATTAACTTAAGAGAATTTATGTAAGAGGAGCTGTGGTTTTTATCAGGTTTATAAGAAGAGTTGAACTACATATGGTCCGTCTTAGTAGGAAACACAGTTTTTTTTTTTTTTCAGGGCATGCTCATGGTTCTTGCTGTATTTTAGACTCTGGAAAGAAGAGCTTGCTTCTTGCGTTAAATCAGAGTTTGTTTCAGGGATGAGAACTCGGGTCTGAATTTCCCTTCAGAAAAGGAGTTAAACCCCAGGATTTGTGTCTTCCTATAAGAAGAGTGCATTTCTGGTTAATCCAGTGAATTTTGGGCTCAAATGATTTTTCGCAGTTCAGGAACCCTACACTATTCTCACTATTAACTACAGAGCATCTATGCAAGAGGAGCTGTGGTCTGTATCAGTTTCATAAGCAGAGTTGAACTACATATGGTCCGTATGAATAGGAAACCCTGTTCTTTTTTTCAGCGCTTGCTAATGGTTATTGATGTATTTTAGACTCTGGAAAGAAGATCGTGCTTCTTCGTTTAAACAGAGTGTGTTTTAGGAATGAGAACTCTGGTCTGAATTTCCGTGCAGAAACGGAGTTAAACCCCAGGATTTGTGTCTTCCTACAATAAGAGTGCATTTCTGGTAAACCCAGTGAATTTTGGGCTCAAATGATTTTTCGCAGTTCAGGAACCTTACGCTATTCTCACTATTTACTACAGAGCATTTATGCAAGAGGAGCTGTGGTCTGTATCAGTTTCATAAGCAGAGTTGAACTACATATGGTCTGTAGGAGAAGGAAACACAGTTCTTTTTTTCTGGGCATGCTCATGTTTGTTACTATATTGGAGACGCTGGAAAGAAGAGGATGATTCTTGCCTTAAAACACAGTGTGTTTCAGGAATGAGAACTGTGGTCTGAATTTCCCTGCCGTAACGGAGTTAAACCCCAGGATTTGTGTCTTCCTACAATAAGAGTACATTTCTGGTAAACCCAGTGAATTTTGGGCTCAAATGATTTTTTGCAGTTCATGAACCCTACGCTATTCTCACTATTAACTAAAGAGGATTTATGTAAGAGGAGCTGTGGTTTGTATCAGTTTCATAAGCAGAGTTGAACTACATATGGTCTGTATGAGTAGGAAACACAGTTCCTTATTGGGGGGTATGCTCATGGTTCTTACAATATTGGAGATGCTTGAAAGGAGAGGATGATTCTTGCCTTAAAACAGAGTGCTTTTCAGGGATGAGAACTCTAGTCTGAATTTGCCTTCAGAAACGGAGTTAAACCCCAGCATCAGGGTCATCCTTCAAGCAATAGTTCATTTCTGGTAAACCCAGTGAATATGGGGCTCAAATGATTTTTCGCACTTCACGAAACATGCGCTATTCACACTATTAACTGAAGAGGATTTATGTAAGAGGAGCTGTGGTTTGTATCAGTTTCATAAGCAGAGTTAAACTACATATTTTTTGTATGAGTCAGAAACACAGTTCTATTTTCTGGGCATGCTCATGTTTCTTACTATATTGGAGACGCTGGAAAGAAGAGGATGATTCTTGCCTTAAAACAGAGTGATTTTCAGGGATGAGAACTCTGGTCTCAATTTGCCTACAGAAACGTAGTTACACCCCAGGATCAGTGTCTTCCTTCAAGCAAGAGTTCATTTCTGGTAAACCCAGGGATATTTTGGGCCAAATGATTTTTTGCAGTTCATGAACCCAACATGATTCTCACTATTAACTAAAGAGAATTTATGTAAGAGGAGCGGTGGTTTTTATCAGTTTTATAAGCAGAGTTGAACTACATATGGTCCATCTGAGTAGGAAACACAGTTTTTTCTTCAGGACATGCTCATGGTTCTTGCTGTATTTTAGACTCTAGAATGAAGAGCTTGCTTCTTGCATTAAAACAGAGTGTGTTTCAGGGATGAGAACTCTGGTCTGAATTTGCCTTCAGAAACGGAGTTAAAGCCCAGCATCAGTGTCTTCCTAAAAGCAAGAGTTCATTTCTGGTAAACCCAGTGAATTTTGGGCTCAAATGATTTTTCGCAGTTCACGAACCATGCACTATTCTCACTATAAACCACAGAGGATTTATGTAACAGCAGCTGTGCTTTGTATCAGTTTCATAAGCAGAGTTGAACTACATATGGTCTGTATGAGTAGGAAACACAGTTCTTTTTTGTGGGGTATGGTCTTTTTTCTTACTATATTGGAGACGCTTGAAAGGAGAGGATGATTCTTGCCTTAAAACAGAGTGCTTTTCAGGGATGAGAACTCTGGTCTGAATTTGCTTCAGAAATGGAGTTAAACCCCAGCATCAGGGTCCTCCTACAAGCAAGAGTTCATATCTGGTAAACCCAGTGAATTTGGGGCTTAAATGATTTTTCGCAGTTCACGAACCATGCGCTATTCTCACTATTAACTAAAGAGGATTTATGCAAGAGGAGCTGTGGTCTGTATCAGTTTCATAAGCAGGGTTGAACTACATATGGTCTGTAGGAGAAGGAAACACAGTTCTTTTTTTCTGGGCATGCTCATGTTTCTTACTATATTGGAGACGCTGGAAAGAAGAGGATGATTCTTGCCTTAAAACAGAGTGTTTATCAGGGATGAGAATTGTGGTCTGAATTTGACTTCAGAAAAGGAGTTAAACCCCAGGATCAGTGTCTTCCTACAAGAAAGAGTTCATTTTTGGTAAACCCAGTGATTTTTGGGCTCAAATGATTTTTCACAGTTCAGGACCCAACACTATTCTCACTATTAACTAAAGAGCATTTATGCAAGAAGAGGTGTGGTCTGTATCAGTTTCATAAGCAGAGTTGAACTACATATGGTCCGTTTAAATAGGAAACCCAGTTCTTTTTTTCAGCGCATGCTCATGGTTATTGCTGTATTTCAGACTCTGGAAAGAAGAGCGTGCTTCTTCGTTTAAACAGAGTGTGTTTCAGGAATGAGAACTCTGGTCTGAATTTCCCTGCAGAAACGGAGTTAAACCCCAGGATTTGTGTCTTCCTACAATAAGAGTGCATTTCTGGTTAACCCAGTGAATTTTAGGCTCAAATGATTTTTCGCAGTTCAGGAACCCTACACTATTCTCACTATTAACTACAGAGCATCTATGCAAGAGGAGCTGTGGTCTGTATCAGTTTCATAAGCAGAGTTGAACTACATATGGTCTGTAGGAGAAGGAAACACAGTTCTTTTTTTCTGGGCATGCTCATGTTTCTTACTATATTGGAGACGCTGGAAAGAAGAGGATGATTCTTGCCTTAAAACAGAGTGTTTATCAGGGATGAGAACTGTGGTCTGAATTTGACTTCAGAAAAGGAGTTAAACCCCAGGATCAGTGTCTTCCTACAAGAAAGAGTTCAGTTTTGGTAAACCCAGTGATTTTTGGGCTCAAATGATTTTTCACAGTTCAGGACCCAACGCTATTCTCACTATTAACTAAAGAGCATTTATGCAAGAAGAGGTGTGGTCTGTATCAGTTTCATAAGCAGAGTTGAACTACATATGGTCCGTTTGAATAGGAAACCCAGTTCATTTTTTCAGCGCATGCTCATGGTTATTGCTGTATTTCAGACTCTGGAAAGAAGAGCGTGCTTCTTCGTTTAAACAGAGTGTGTTTCAGGAATGAGAACTCTGGTCTGAGTTTCCCTGCAGAAACGGAGTTAAACCCCAGGATTTGTGTCTTCCTACAATAAGAGTGCATTTCTGGTTAACCCAGTGAATTTTGGGCTCAAATGATTTTTCGCAGTTCAGGAACCCTACACTATTCTCACTATTAACTACAGAGCATCTATGCAAGAGGAGCTGTGGTCTGTATCAGTTTCATAAGCAGAGTTGAACTACATATGGTCTGTAGGAGAAGGAAACACAGTTCTTTTTTGGGGGGCATGCTCATGTTTCTTACTATATTGGAGACGCTGGAAAGAAGAGGTTGATTCTTGCCTTAAAACACAGTGTGTTTCAGGAATGAGAACTGTGGTCTGAATTTGTCTTCAGAAAAGGAGTTAAACCCCAGGATTTGTGTCTTCCTACAATAAGAGTGCATTTCTGGTAAACCCAGTGAATTTTGGGCTCAAATGATTTATTGCAGTTCACCTACCCTATGCTATTCTCACTTTTAACTAAACAGGATTTATGTAAGAGGAGCTGTTGTTTGTATCAGTTTCATAAGCAGAGCTGAACTACATATTTTCTGTATGAGTCTGAAACACAGTTCTATTTTCTGGGCATGCTCATGTTTCTTACTATAATAGAGACGCTGGAAAGAAGAGGATGATTCTTGCCTTAAAACAGAGTGATTTTCACGGATGAGAACTCTGGTCTCAATTTGCCTTCAGAAACGGAGTTAAACCCCAGGATCAGTGTCTTCCTACAAGCAAGAGTTCATTTCTGGTAAACCCAGTGAATTTTGGGCTCAAATGATTTTTCGCAGTTCATGATCCCTACGCTATTCACACTATTAACTAAAGAGCATTTATGTAAGAGGAGGAGTCGTGTGTATCAGTTCCATAAGCAGAGTAGAACTACATATGGTCCGTATGAATAGTAAACACAGTTCTTTTTTTCACCGCATGCTTATGGTTATTGCTGTATTTTAGACTCTGGAAAGAAGAGCGTGCTTCTTCGTTTAAACAGAGTGTGTTTCAGGAATGAGAGGTCTGGTATGAATTTCCCTGCAGAAATGGACTTAAACCCCAGGATCAGTGTCTTCCTACAAGCAAGAGTTCATTTCTGATATACCCAGTGAATTTTGGGCTCAAATGATTTTCCGCAGTTACCGAACCCTACGCTATTCTCATTATTAACCAATGAGGATTTATGTAAGTGCAGCTGTGCTTTGTATCAGTTTCATAAGCAGAGTTGAACTACAAATGGTCTGTATGAGAAGGAAACACAGTTATTTTTTCTTGGCATGCTCACGTTTCTTACTATATTGGAGACTCTGGAAAGAAGAGGATGATTCTTGCCTTAAAACAGAGTGTTTTTCAGGGATGAGAACTCTGGTCTGAATTTGTCTTCAGAAAAGGAGTTAAACCCCAGGATCAGTGTCTTTCTACAAGCAAGAGTTCAGTTCTGGTAAACCAAGTGATTTTTGGGCTCAAATGATTTTTCGCAGTTCAGGAACCCTACGCTATTCTTACTATTAACTAAAGCGGATTTATGTAAGAGGAGCTGTGGTTTGTATCAGTTTCATAAGCAGAGTTGACCTACATATGGTCTGTAGGAGAAGGAAACATAGTTCTTTTTTCTTGGCATGCTCACATTTCTTACTATATTGGAGATTCTGGAAAGAATAGGATGATTCTTGCCTTAAAACAGAGTGTTTTTCAGGGATGAGAACTCTGGTCTGAATTTGTCTTCAGAAAAGGAGTTAAACCCCAGGACCAGTGTCTTCCTTCAAGCAAGAGTTCATTTCTGGTAAACCCAGTGATTATTTGGCTCAAATGATTTTTCGCAGTTCATGAACACTACGCTATTCACACTATTAACTAAAGAGCATTTATGTAAGAGGAGGTATGGTCTGTATCAGTTTCATAAGCAGAGTTGAACTACATATGGTCCGAATAAATAGGAAACAGAGTTCTTTTTTTCAGGCCATGCTCATGGTTATTGCTGTATTTTAGACTCTGGAAAGAAGAGCTTGCATCTTGCGTTAAAACAGAGTTTGTTTCAGGGATGAGAATTCTGGTCTGAATTTCCCTTCAGAAAAGGAGTTAAACCCCAGGATCTGTGTCTTCCTACAAGCAAGAGTTCATTTCTGGTAAACACAGTGAATTTTGGGCTCAAATGATTTTTCGCAGTTCACGAACCATGCGCTATTCTCACTATTAACTAAAGAGGATTTATGTCAGAGGAGCTGTGTTTTGTATCAGTTTCAAAAGCCGAGTTGAACTAAATATGGTCTGTATGAGTAGGAAACACAATTCTTTTTTGGGGGGCATGCTCATGTTTCTTACTATATTGGAGACACTTGAAAGGAGAGGATAATTCTTGCCTTAAAACAGAGTGCTTTTCAGGGATGAGAACTCTGGTCTGAATTTGCCTTCAGAAACGGAGTTAAACCACAGGATCATTGTCTTCCTACAAGCAAGAGTTCAGTTTTGGTAAACCCAGTGATTTTTGGGCTCAAATTATTTTTCGCAGTTCAGGAACCCTACGATTTTCTCACTATTAACTAAAGAGCATTTATGTAAGAGGAGGTGTGGTCTGTATTAGTTTCATAAGCAGAGTTGAACTACATATGGTCCGTATGAATAGGAAACACATTTCTTTTTTTCACTGCATGCTTATGGTTATTGCTGTATTTTAGAATTTGGAAAGAAGAGCGTGCTTCTTCGTTTAAACAGAGTGTATTTCAGGAATGAGAACTCTGGTCTTAATTTCCCTGCAGAAACAGAGTTATACCCCAGGATCAGTGTCTTCCTACAAGCAAGAGTTCTTTCTGGTATACCCAGTGAATTTGGGGCTCAAATGATTTTTCGCAGTTCACGAACCATACGCTATTCTCATTATTAACCAAAGAGGATTTATGTAAGAGGAGCTGTGGTATGTATCAGATTCATAAGCAGAGTTGAACTACATATGGTCTGTAGGAGAAGGAAACACAGTTCTTTTTTTCTGGGCATGCTCATGTTTCTTACTATATTGGAGACGCTGGAAAGAAGAGGATGATTCTTGCCTTAAAACAGAGTGTTTTTCAGGGATGACAACTCTGGTCTGAATTTGTCTTCAGAAAAGGAGTTAAACCACAGGATCAGTATCTTCCTACAAGATAGAGTTCAGTTTTGGTAAACCCAGTGATTTTTGGGCTCAAATGATTTTTCGCAGTTCAGGAATCCTACGCTATTCTCACTATTAACTTAAGAGCATTTATGTAAGAGGAGGTGTGGTCTGTATCAGTTTCATAAGCAGAGTTGAACTACATATGGTCCGTGTGAATAGGAAACACAGTTCTTTTTTTCTGCGCATGCTCATGGTTCTTGCTGTATTGGAGACTCTAGAATGAAGAGCTTGCTTCTTGCATTAAAACAGATTTTGTTTCAGGGATGAGAACTCTGGTATGAATTTGCCTTCAGAACCGGAGTTAAAGCCCAGCATCAGTTTCTTCCTAAAAGCAAGAGTTCATTTCTGGTAAACCCAGTGAATTTTGGGCTCAAATGATTTTTCGCAGTTCACGAACCATGCACTATTCTCACTATAAACCAAAGAGGATTTATGTAACAGCAGCTGTGCTTTGTATCAGTTTCATAAGCAGAGTCGAACTACATATGGTCTGGATGAGTAGGAAACACAGTTCTTTTTTGGGGGGTATGCTCTTTTTTCTTACTATATTGGAGACACTTGAAAGGAGAGGATGATTCTTGCCTTAAAACAGTGTGCTTTTCAGGGATGAGAACTCTGGTCTGAATTTGCTTCAGAAATGGAGTTAAACCCCAGCATCAGGGTCCTCCTACAAGCAAGAGTTCATTTCTGGTAAACCCAGTGAATTTGGGGCTTAAATGATTTTTCGCAGTTCACGAACCATGCGCTATTCTCACTATTAACTAAAGAGGATTTATGCAAGAGGAGCTGTGGTCTGTATCAGTTTCATAAGCAGAGTTGAACTACATATGGTCTGTAGGAGAAGGAAACACAGTTCTTTTTTTCTGGGCATGCTCATGTTTCTTACTATATTGGAGACGCTGGAAAGAAGAGGATGATTCTTGCCTTAAAACAGAGTGTTTATCAGGGATGAGAACTGTGGTCTGAATTTGACTTCAGAAAAGGAGTTAAACCCCAGGATCAGTGTCTTCCTACAAGAAAGAGTTCAGTTTTGGTAAACCCAGTGATTTTTGGGCTCAAATGATTTTTCACAGTTCAGGACCCAACGCTATTCTCACTATTAACTAAAGAGCATTTATGCAAGAAGAGGTGTGGTCTGTATCAGTTTCATAAGCAGAGTTGAACTACATATGGTCCGTTTGAATAGGAAACCCAGTTCTTTTTTTCAGCGCATGCTCATGGTTATTGCTGTATTTCAGACTCTGGAAAGAAGAGCGTGCTTCTTCGTTTAAACAGAGTGTGTTTCAGGAATGAGAACTCTGGTCTGAATTTCCCTGCAGAAACGGAGTTAAACCCCAGGATTTGTGTCTTCCTACAATAAGAGTGCATTTCTGGTTAACCCAGTGAATTTTGGGCTCAAATGATTTTTCGCAGTTCAGGAACCCTACACTATTCTCACTATTAATTACAGAGCATCTATGCAAGAGGAGCTGTGGTCTGTATCAGTTTCATAAGCAGAGTTGAACTACATATGGTCTGTAGGAGAAGGAAACACAGTTCTTTTTTTCTGGGCATGCTCATGTTTCTTACTATATTGGAGACGCTGGAAAGAAGAGGTTGATTCTTGCCTTAAAACACAGTGTGTTTCAGGAATGAGAACTGTGGTCTGAATTTGTCTTCAGAAAAGGAGTTAAACCCCAGGATTTGTGTCTTCCTACAATAAGAGTGCATTTCTGGTAAACCCAGTGAATTTTGGGCTCAAATGATTTTTTGCAGTTCACCTACCCTATGCTATTCTCACTTTTAACTAAACAGGATTTATGTAAGAGGAGCTGTTGTTTGTATCAGTTTCATAAGCAGAGCTGAACTACATATTTTCTGTATGAGTCTGAAACACAGTTCTATTTTCTGGGCATGCTCATGTTTCTTACTATAAGAGACGCTGGAAAGAAGAGGATGATTCTTGCCTTAAAACAGAGTGATTTTCATGGATGAGAACTCTGGTCTCAATTTGCCTTCAGAAACGGAGTTAAACCCCAGGATCAGTGTCTTCCTACAAGCAAGAGTTCATTTCTGGTAAACCCAGTGAATTTTGGGCTCAAATGATTTTTCGCAGTTCATGATCCCTACGCTATTCACACTATTAACTAAAGAGCATTTATGTAAGAGGAGGAGTCGTGTGTATCAGTTCCATAAGCAGAGTAGAACTACATATGGTCCGTATGAATAGTAAACACAGTTCTTTTTTTCACCGCATGCTTATGGTTATTGCTGTATTTTAGACTCTGGAAAGAAGAGCGTGCTTCTTCGTTTAAACAGAGTGTGTTTCAGGAATGAGAGGTCTGGTATGAATTACCCTGCAGAAATGGACTTAAACCCCAGGATCAGTGTCTTCCTACAAGCAAGAGTTCATTTCTGATATACCCAGTGAATTTTGGGCTCAAATGATTTTCCGCAGTTACCGAACCCTACGCTATTCTCATTATTAACCAATGAGGATTTATGTAAGTGCAGCTGTGCTTTGTATCAGTTTCATAAGCAGAGTTGAACTACAAATGGTCTGTATGAGAAGGAAACACAGTTATTTTTTCTTGGCATGCTCACGTTTCTTACTATATTGGAGACTCTGGAAAGAAGAGGATGATTCTTGCCTTAAAACAGAGTGTTTTTCAGGGATGAGAACTCTGGTCTGAATTTGTCTTCAGAAAAGGAGTTAAACCCCAGGATCAGTGTCTTTCTACAAGCAAGAGTTCAGTTCTGGTAAACCCAGTGATTTTTGGGCTCAAATGATTTTTCGCAGTTCAGGAACCCTACGCTATTCTTACTATTAACTAAAGCGGATTTATGTAAGAGGAGCTGTGGTTTGTATCAGTTTCATAAGCAGAGTTGACCTACATATGGTCTGTAGGAGAAGGAAACATAGTTCTTTTTTCTTGGCATGCTCACGTTTCTTACTATATTGGAGATTCTGGAAAGAATAGGATGATTCTTGCCTTAAAACAGAGTGTTTTTCAGGGATGAGAACTCTGGTCTGAATTTGTCTTCAGAAAAGGAGTTAAACCCCAGGACCAGTGTCTTCCTTCAAGCAAGAGTTCATTTCTGGTAAACCCAGTGATTATTTGGCTCAAATGATTTTTCGCAGTTCATGAACACTACGCTATTCACACTATTAACTAAAGAGCATTTATGTAAGAGGAGGTATGGTCTGTATCAGTTTCATAAGCAGAGTTGAACTACATATGGTCCGAATAAATAGGAAACAGAGTTCTTTTTTCAGGCCATGCTCATGGTTATTGCTGTATTTTAGACTCTGGAAAGAAGAGCTTGCTTCTTGCGTTAAAACAGAGTTTGTTTCAGGGATGAGAATTCTGGTCTGAATTTCCCTTCAGAAAAGGAGTTAAACCCCAGGATCTGTGTCTTCCTACAAGCAAGAGTTCATTTCTGGTAAACACAGTGAATTTTGGGCTCAAATGATTTTTCGCAGTTCACGAACCATGCGCTATTCTCACTATTAACTAAAGAGGATTTATGTCAGAGGAGCTGTGTTTTGTATCAGTTTCAAAAGCAGAGTTGAACTAAATATGGTCTGTATGAGTAGGAAACACAATTCTTTTTTGGGGGGCATGCTCATGTTTCTTACTATATTGGAGACACTTGAAAGGAGAGGATAATTCTTGCCTTAAAACAGAGTGCTTTTCAGGGATGAGAACTCTGGTCTGAATTTGCCTTCAGAAACGGAGTTAAACCACAGGATCATTGTCTTCCTACAAGCAAGAGTTCAGTTTTGGTAAACCCAGTGATTTTTGGGCTCAAATTATTTTTCGCAGTTCAGGAACCCTACGATTTTCTCACTATTAACTAAAGAGCATTTATGTAAGAGGAGGTGTGGTCTGTATTAGTTTCATAAGCAGAGTTGAACTACATATGGTCCGTATGAATAGGAAACACATTTCTTTTTTTCACCGCATGCTTATGGTTATTGCTGTATTTTAGAATTTGGAAAGAAGAGCGTGCTTCTTCGTTTAAACAGAGTGTATTTCAGGAATGAGAACTCTGGTCTTAATTTCCCTGCAGAAACAGAGTTATACCCCAGGATCAGTGTCTTCCTACAAGCAAGAGTTCTTTCTGGTATACCCAGTGAATTTGGGGCTCAAATGATTTTTCGCAGTTCACGAACCATACGCTATTCTCATTATTAACCAAAGAGGATTTATGTAAGTGGAGCTGTGGTATGTATCAGATTCATAAGCAGAGTTGAACTACATATGGTCTGTAGGAGAAGGAAACACAGTTCTTTTTTTCTGGGCATGCTCATGTTTCTTACTATATTGGAGACGCTGGAAAGAAGAGGATGATTCTTGCCTTAAAACAGAGTGTTTTTCAGGGATGACAACTCTGGTCTGAATTTGTCTTCAGAAAAGGAGTTAAACCCCAGGATCAGTATCTTCCTACAAGATAGAGTTCAGTTTTGGTAAACCCAGTGATTTTTGGGCTCAAATGATTTTTCGCAGTTCAGGAATCCTACGCTATTCTCACTATTAACTTAAGAGCATTTATGTAAGAGGAGGTGTGGTCTGTATCAGTTTCATAAGCAGAGTTGAACTACATATGGTCCGTATGAATAGGAAACACAGTTCTTTTTTTCAGCGCATGCTCATGGTTCTTGCTGTATTGGAGACGCTGGAAAGAAGAGCTTGCATCCTGCCTTAAAACAGAGTGTTTTTCAGGGTTGAGCATTCTGGTCTCACTTTGTCTTCAGAAACGGAGTTAAACCCCAGGATCTGTGTCTTCCTACAAGAAAGATTTCAGTTCTGGTAAACACAGTGAATTTTGGACTCAAATGATTTTTCGAAGTTCAGGAACCGAACGCTATTCTCACTATTAAAAAAAAGAGCAATTATGTAAGACGAGGTGTGGTCTGTATGAGTTTCAAAAACAGAGTTGAACTAATTTTGGTCCGTATGAATAGGAAACACAGTTCTTTTTTCAGGCCATACTCATGGTTCTTGCTGTATTTTAGACTCTGGAAAGAAGAGCCTGCTTCTTCGTTAAAACAGAGTGTATTTCAGTGATGAGAACTCTGGTATGAATTTCCCTGCAGAAACAGAGTTAAACCCCAGGATCTGTGTCTTCCTACAATAAGAGTGCATTTCTGGTAAACCCAGTGAATTTTGGGGTCAAATGATTTTTTCACAGTTCACGAACCTTTCGCTATTCTCACTATTAACTAAAGAGGATTTATGTAAGAGGAGGAGTCGTCTGTATCAGTTCCATAAGCAGAGTAGAACTACATATGGTCCATATGAATAGGAAACACAGTTCTTTTTTTCACCGCATGCTTATGGTTATTGCTGTATTTTAGACTCTGGAAATAAGAGCGTGCTTCTTTGTTTAAACAGAGTGTGTTTCAGGAATGAGAACTCTGGTCTGAATTTGCCTTCAGAAACGGAGTTAAACCACAGGATCATTGTCTTCCTACAAGCAAGAGTTCAGTTTTGGTAAACCCAGTGATTTTTGGGCTCAAATTATTTTTCGCAGTTCAGGAACCCTACGATTTTCTCACTATTAGCTAAAGAGCATTTATGTAAGAGGAGGTGTGGTCTGTATTAGTTTCATAAGCAGAGTTGAACTACATATGGTCCGTATGAATAGGAAACACATTTCTTTTTTTCAGCACATGCTCATGGTTCTTGCTGTATTGGAGACTCTAGAATGAAGAGCTTGCTTCTTGCATTAAAACAGAGTGTGTTTCAGGGATGAGAACTCTGGTCTGAATTTGCCTTCAGAAACGGAGTTAAAGCCCAGCATCAGTGTCTTCCTAAAAGCAAGAGTTCATTTCTGGTAAACCCAGTGAATTTTGGGCTCAAATGATTTTTCGCAGTTCACGAACCATGCACTATTTTCACTATAAACCAAAGAGGATTTATGTAACAGCAGCTGTGCTTTGTATCAGTTTCATAAGCAGAGTTGAACTACATATGGTCTGTATGAGTAGGAAACACAGTTCTTTTTTGGGGGGTATGCTCTTTTTTCTTACTATATTGGAGACACTTGAAAGGAGAGGATGATTCTTGCCTTAAAACAGAGTGTTTTCAGGGATGAGAACTCTGGTCTGAATTTGCTTCAGAAATGGAGTTAAACCCCAGCATCAGGGTCCTCCTACAAGCAAGAGTTCATTTCTGGTAAACCCAGTGAATTTGGGGCTTAAATGATTTTTCGCAGTTCACGAACCATGCGCTATTCTCACTATTAACTAAAGAGGATTTATGCAAGAGGAGCTGTGGTCTGTATCAGTTTCATAAGCAGAGTTGAACTACATATGGTCTGTAGGAGAAGGAAACACAGTTCTTTTTTTCTGGGCATGCTCATGTTTCTTACTATATTGGAGACGCTGGAAAGAAGAGGATGATTCTTGCCTTAAAACAGAGTGTTTATCAGGGATGAGAACTGTGGTCTGAATTTGACTTCAGAAAAGGAGTTAAACCCCAGGATCAGTGTCTTCCTACAAGAAAGAGTTCAGTTTTGGTAAACCCAGTGATTTTTGGGCTCAAATGATTTTTCACAGTTCAGGACCCAACGCTATTCTCACTATTAACTAAAGAGCATTTATGCAAGAAGAGGTGTGGTCTGTATCAGTTTCATAAGCAGAGTTGAACTACATATGGTCCGTTTGAATAGGAAACCCAGTTCTTTTTTTCAGCGCATGCTCATGGTTATTGCTGTATTTCAGACTCTGGAAAGAAGAGCGTGCTTCTTCGTTTAAACAGATTGTGTTTCAGGAATGAGAACTCCGGTCTGAATTTCCCTGCAGAAACGGAGTTAAACCCCAGGATTTGTGTCTTCCTACAATAAGAGTGCATTTCTGGTTAACCCAGTGAATTTTGGGCTCAAATGATTTTTCACAGTTCAGGAACCCTACACTATTCTCACTATTAACTACAGAGCATCTATGCAAGAGGAGCTGTGGTCTGTATCAGTTTCATAAGCAGAGTTGAACTACATATGGTCTGTAGGAGAAGGAAACACAGTTCTTTTTTTCTGGGCATGCTCATGTTTCTTACTATATTGGAGACGCTTGAAAGAAGAGGTTGATTCTTGCCTTAAAACACAGTGTGTTTCAGGAATGAGAACTGTGGTCTGAATTTGTCTTCAGAAAAGGAGTTAAACCCCAGGATTTGTGTCTTCCTACAATAAGAGTGCATTTCTGGTAAACCCAGTGAATTTTGGGCTCAAATGATTTTTTGCAGTTCACCTACCCTATGCTATTCTCACTTTTAACTAAACAGGATTTATGTAAGAAGAGCTGTTGTTTGTATCAGTTTCATAAGCAGAGCTGAACTACATATTTTCTGTATGAGTCTGAAACACAGTTCTATTTTCTGGGCATGCTCATGTTTCTTACTATAATAGAGACGCTGGAAAGAAGAGGATGATTCTTGCCTTAAAACAGAGTGATTTTCACGGATGAGAACTCTGGTCTCAATTTGCCTTCAGAAACGGAGTTAAACCCCAGGATCAGTGTCTTCCTACAATCAAGAGTTCATTTCTGGTAAACCCAGTGAATTTTGGGCTCAAATGATTTTTCGCAGTTCATGATCCCTACGCTATTCACACTATTAACTAAAGAGCATTTATGTAAGAGGAGGAGTCGTGTGTATCAGTTCCATAAGCAGAGTAGAACTACATATGGTCCGTATGAATAGTAAACACAGTTCTTTTTTTCACCGCATGCTTATGGTTATTGCTCTATTTTAGACTCTGGAAAGAAGAGCGTGCTTCTTCGTTTAAACAGAGTGTGTTTCAGGAATGAGAGGTCTGGTATGAATTTCCCTGCAGAAATGGACTTAAACCCCAGGATCAGTGTCTATCTACAAGCAAGAGTTCATTTCTGATATACCCAGTGAATTTTGGGCTCAAATGATTTTCTGCAGTTACCGAACCCTACGCTATTCTCATTATTAAACAATGAGGATTTATGTAAGTGCAGCTATGCTTTGTATCAGTTTCATAAGCAGAGTTGAACTACAAATGGTCTGTATGAGAAGGAAACACAGTTATTTTTTTCTTGGCATGCTCACGTTTCTTACTATATCGGAGACTCTGGAAAGAAGAGGATGATTCTTGCCTTAAAACAGAGTGTTTTTCAGGGATGAGAACTCTGGTCTGAATTTGTCTTCAGAAAAGGAGTTAAACCCCAGGATCAGTGTCTTTCTACAAGCAAGAGTTCAGTTCTGGTAAACCCAGTGATTTTTGGGCTCAAATGATTTTTCGCAGTTCAGGAACCCTACGCTATTCTTACTATTAACTAAAGCGGATTTATGTAAGAGGAGCTGTGGTTTGTATCAGTTTCATAAGCAGAGTTGACCTACATATGGTCTGTAGGAGAAGGAAACATAGTTCTTTTTTCTTGGCATGCTCACGTTTCTTACTATATTGGAGATTCTGGAAAGAATAGGATGATTCTTGCCTTAAAACAGAGTGTTTTTCAGGGATGAGAACTCTGGTCTGAATTTGTCTTCAGAAAAGGAGTTAAACCCCAGGACCAGTGTCTTCCTTCAAGCAAGAGTTCATTTCTGGTAAACCCAGTGATTATTTGGCTCAAATGATTTTTCGCAGTTCATGAACACTACGCTATTCACACTATTAACTAAAGAGCATTTATGTAAGAGGAGGTATGGTCTGTATCAGTTTCATAAGCAGAGTTGAACTACATATGGTCCGAATAAATAGGAAACAGAGTTCTTTTTTCAGGCCATGCTCATGGTTATTGCTGTATTTTAGACTCTGGAAAGAAGAGCTTGCTTCTTGCGTTAAAACAGAGTTTGTTTCAGGGATGAGAATTCTGGTCTGAATTTCCCTTCAGAAAAGGAGTTAAACCCCAGGATCTGTGTCTTCCTACAAGCAAGAGTTCATTTCTGGTAAACACAGTGAATTTTGGGCTCAAATGATTTTTCGCAGTTCACGAACCATGCGCTATTCTCACTATTAACTAAAGAGGATTTATGTCAGAGGAGCTGTGTTTTGTATCAGTTTCAAAAGCAGAGTTGAACTAAATATGGTCTGTATGAGTAGGAAACACAATTCTTTTTTGGGGGGCATGCTCATGTTTCTTACTATATTGGAGACACTTGAAAGGAGAGGATAATTCTTGCCTTAAAACAGAGTGCTTTTCAGGGATGAGAACTCTGGTCTGAATTTGCCTTCAGAAACGGAGTTAAACCACAGGATCATTGTCTTCCTACAAGCAAGAGTTCAGTTTTGGTAAACCCAGTGATTTTTGGGCTCAAATTATTTTTCGCAGTTCAGGAACCCTACGATTTTCTCACTATTAACTAAAGAGCATTTATGTAAGAGGAGGTGTGGTCTGTATTAGTTTCATAAGCAGAGTTGAACTACATATGGTCCGTATGAATAGGAAACACATTTCTTTTTTTCACCGCATGCTTATGGTTATTGCTGTATTTTAGAATTTGGAAAGAAGAGCGTGCTTCTTCGTTTAAACAGAGTGTATTTCAGGAATGAGAACTCTGGTCTTAATTTCCCTGCAGAAACAGAGTTATACCCCAGGATCAGTGTCTTCCTACAAGCAAGAGTTCTTTCTGGTATACCCAGTGAATTTGGGGCTCAAATGATTTTTCGCAGTTCACGAACCATACGCTATTCTCATTATTAACCAAAGAGGATTTATGTAAGAGGAGCTGTGGTATGTATCAGATTCATAAGCAGAGTTGAACTACATATGGTCTGTAGGAGAAGGAAACACAGTTCTTTTTTTCTGGGCATGCTCATGTTTCTTACTATATTGGAGACGCTGGAAAGAAGAGGATGATTCTTGCCTTAAAACAGAGTGTTTTTCAGGGATGACAACTCTGGTCTGAATTTGTCTTCAGAAAAGGAGTTAAACCCCAGGATCAGTATCTTCCTACAAGATAGAGTTCAGTTTTGGTAAACCCAGTGATTTTTGGGCTCAAATGATTTTTCGCAGTTCAGGAATCCTACGCTATTCTCACTATTAACTTAAGAGCATTTATGTAAGAGGAGGTGTGGTCTGTATCAGTTTCATAAGCAGAGTTGAACTACATATGGTCCGTATGAATAGGAAACACAGTTCTTTTTTTCAGCGCATGCTCATGGTTCTTGCTGTATTGGAGACGCTGGAAAGAAGAGCTTGCATCCTGCCTTAAAACAGAGTGTTTTTCAGGGTTGAGCATTCTGGTCTCACTTTGTCTTCAGAAACGGAGTTAAACCCCAGGATCTGTGTCTTCCTACAAGAAAGATTTCAGTTCTGGTAAACACAGTGAATTTTGGACTCAAATGATTTTTCGAAGTTCAGGAACCGAACGCTATTCTCACTATTAAAAAAAAGAGCAATTATGTAAGACGAGGTGTGGTCTGTATGAGTTTCAAAAACAGAGTTGAACTAATTTTGGTCCGTATGAATAGGAAACACAGTTCTTTTTTCAGGCCATACTCATGGTTCTTGCTGTATTTTAGACTCTGGAAAGAAGAGCCTGCTTCTTCGTTAAAACAGAGTGTATTTCAGTGATGAGAACTCTGGTATGAATTTCCCTGCAGAAACAGAGTTAAACCCCAGGATCTGTGTCTTCCTACAATAAGAGTGCATTTCTGGTAAACCCAGTGAATTTTGGGGTCAAATGATTTTTTCACAGTTCACGAACCTTTCGCTATTCTCACTATTAACTAAAGAGGATTTATGTAAGAGGAGGAGTCGTCTGTATCAGTTCCATAAGCAGAGTAGAACTACATATGGTCCATATGAATAGGAAACACAGTTCTTTTTTTCACCGCATGCTTATGGTTATTGCTGTATTTTAGACTCTGGAAATAAGAGCGTGCTTCTTTGTTTAAACAGAGTGTGTTTCAGGAATGAGAACTCTGGTCTGAATTTGCCTTCAGAAACGGAGTTAAACCACAGGATCATTGTCTTCCTACAAGCAAGAGTTCAGTTTTGGTAAACCCAGTGATTTTTGGGCTCAAATTATTTTTCGCAGTTCAGGAACCCTACGATTTTCTCACTATTAGCTAAAGAGCATTTATGTAAGAGGAGGTGTGGTCTGTATTAGTTTCATAAGCAGAGTTGAACTACATATGGTCCGTATGAATAGGAAACACATTTCTTTTTTTCAGCGCATGCTCATGGTTCTTGCTGTATTGGAGACTCTAGAATGAAGAGCTTGCTTCTTGCATTAAAACAGAGTGTGTTTCAGGGATGAGAACTCTGGTCTGAATTTGCCTTCAGAAACGGAGTTAAAGCCCAGCATCAGTGTCTTCCTAAAAGCAAGAGTTCATTTCTGGTAAACCCAGTGAATTTTGGGCTCAAATGATTTTTCGCAGTTCACGAACCATGCACTATTTTCACTATAAACCAAAGAGGATTTATGTAACAGCAGCTGTGCTTTGTATCAGTTTCATAAGCAGAGTTGAACTACATATGGTCTGTATGAGTAGGAAACACAGTTCTTTTTTGGGGGGTATGCTCTTTTTTCTTACTATATTGGAGACACTTGAAAGGAGAGGATGATTCTTGCCTTAAAACAGAGTGTTTTCAGGGATGAGAACTCTGGTCTGAATTTGCTTCAGAAATGGAGTTAAACCCCAGCATCAGGGTCCTCCTACAAGCAAGAGTTCATTTCTGGTAAACCCAGTGAATTTGGGGCTTAAATGATTTTTCGCAGTTCACGAACCATGCGCTATTCTCACTATTAACTAAAGAGGATTTATGCAAGAGGAGCTGTGGTCTGTATCAGTTTCATAAGCAGAGTTGAACTACATATGGTCTGTAGGAGAAGGAAACACAGTTCTTTTTTTCTGGGCATGCTCATGTTTCTTACTATATTGGAGACGCTGGAAAGAAGAGGATGATTCTTGCCTTAAAACAGAGTGTTTATCAGGGATGAGAACTGTGGTCTGAATTTGACTTCAGAAAAGGAGTTAAACCCCAGGATCAGTGTCTTCCTACAAGAAAGAGTTCAGTTTTGGTAAACCCAGTGATTTTTGGGCTCAAATGATTTTTCACAGTTCAGGACCCAACGCTATTCTCACTATTAACTAAAGAGCATTTATGCAAGAAGAGGTGTGGTCTGTATCAGTTTCATAAGCAGAGTTGAACTACATATGGTCCGTTTGAATAGGAAACCCAGTTCTTTTTTTCAGCGCATGCTCATGGTTATTGCTGTATTTCAGACTCTGGAAAGAAGAGCGTGCTTCTTCGTTTAAACAGATTGTGTTTCAGGAATGAGAACTCCGGTCTGAATTTCCCTGCAGAAACGGAGTTAAACCCCAGGATTTGTGTCTTCCTACAATAAGAGTGCATTTCTGGTTAACCCAGTGAATTTTGGGCTCAAATGATTTTTCACAGTTCAGGAACCCTACACTATTCTCACTATTAACTACAGAGCATCTATGCAAGAGGAGCTGTGGTCTGTATCAGTTTCATAAGCAGAGTTGAACTACATATGGTCTGTAGGAGAAGGAAACACAGTTCTTTTTTTCTGGGCATGCTCATGTTTCTTACTATATTGGAGACGCTTGAAAGAAGAGGTTGATTCTTGCCTTAAAACACAGTGTGTTTCAGGAATGAGAACTGTGGTCTGAATTTGTCTTCAGAAAAGGAGTTAAACCCCAGGATTTGTGTCTTCCTACAATAAGAGTGCATTTCTGGTAAACCCAGTGAATTTTGGGCTCAAATGATTTTTTGCAGTTCACCTACCCTATGCTATTCTCACTTTTAACTAAACAGGATTTATGTAAGAAGAGCTGTTGTTTGTATCAGTTTCATAAGCAGAGCTGAACTACATATTTTCTGTATGAGTCTGAAACACAGTTCTATTTTCTGGGCATGCTCATGTTTCTTACTATAATAGAGACGCTGGAAAGAAGAGGATGATTCTTGCCTTAAAACAGAGTGATTTTCACGGATGAGAACTCTGGTCTCAATTTGCCTTCAGAAACGGAGTTAAACCCCAGGATCAGTGTCTTCCTACAATCAAGAGTTCATTTCTGGTAAACCCAGTGAATTTTGGGCTCAAATGATTTTTCGCAGTTCATGATCCCTACGCTATTCACACTATTAACTAAAGAGCATTTATGTAAGAGGAGGAGTCGTGTGTATCAGTTCCATAAGCAGAGTAGAACTACATATGGTCCGTATGAATAGTAAACACAGTTCTTTTTTTCACCGCATGCTTATGGTTATTGCTCTATTTTAGACTCTGGAAAGAAGAGCGTGCTTCTTCGTTTAAACAGAGTGTGTTTCAGGAATGAGAGGTCTGGTATGAATTTCCCTGCAGAAATGGACTTAAACCCCAGGATCAGTGTCTATCTACAAGCAAGAGTTCATTTCTGATATACCCAGTGAATTTTGGGCTCAAATGATTTTCTGCAGTTACCGAACCCTACGCTATTCTCATTATTAAACAATGAGGATTTATGTAAGTGCAGCTATGCTTTGTATCAGTTTCATAAGCAGAGTTGAACTACAAATGGTCTGTATGAGAAGGAAACACAGTTATTTTTTTCTTGGCATGCTCACGTTTCTTACTATATCGGAGACTCTGGAAAGAAGAGGATGATTCTTGCCTTAAAACAGAGTGTTTTTCAGGGATGAGAACTCTGGTCTGAATTTGTCTTCAGAAAAGGAGTTAAACCCCAGGATCAGTGTCTTTCTACAAGCAAGAGTTCAGTTCTGGTAAACCCAGTGATTTTTGGGCTCAAATGATTTTTCGCAGTTCAGGAACCCTACGCTATTCTTACTATTAACTAAAGCGGATTTATGTAAGAGGAGCTGTGGTTTGTATCAGTTTCATAAGCAGAGTTGACCTACATATGGTCTGTAGGAGAAGGAAACATAGTTCTTTTTTCTTGGCATTCTCACGTTTCTTACTATATTGGAGATTCTGGAAAGAATAGGATGATTCTTGCCTTAAAACAGAGTGTTTTTCAGGGATGAGAACTCTGGTCTGAATTTGTCTTCAGAAAAGGAGTTAAACCCCAGGACCAGTGTCTTCCTTCAAGCAAGAGTTCATTTCTGGTAAACCCAGTGATTATTTGGCTCAAATGATTTTTCACAGTTCATGAACACTACGCTATTCACACTATTAACTAAAGAGCATTTATGTAAGAGGAGGTATGGTCTGTATCAGTTTCATAAGCAGAGTTGAACTACATATGGTCCGAATAAATAGGAAACAGAGTTCTTTTTTTCAGGCCATGCTCATGGTTATTGCTGTATTTTAGACTCTGGAAAGAAGAGCTTGCTTCTTGCGTTAAAACAGAGTTTGTTTCAGGGATGAGAATTCTGGTCTGAATTTCCCTTCAGAAAAGGAGTTAAACCCCAGGATCTGTGTCTTCCTACAAGCAAGAGTTCATTTCTGGTAAACACAGTGAATTTTGGGCTCAAATGATTTTTCGCAGTTCACGAACCATGCGCTATTCTCACTATTAACTAAAGAGGATTTATGTCAGAGGAGCTGTGTTTTGTATCAGTTTCATTAGCAGAGTTGAACTACATATGGTCTGTAGGAGAAGGAAACACAGTTCTTTTTTTCTGGGCATGCTCATGTTTCTTATTATATTGGATACGCTGGAAAGAATAGGATGATTCTTGCCTTAAAACACAGTGTTTTTAAGGGATGAGAACTCTGGTCTGAATTTGTCTTCAGAAAAGGAGTAAAACCCCAGGATCAGTGTCTTCCTACAAGCAAGAGTTCAGTTTTGGTAAACCCAGTGATTTTTGGGCTCAAATGATTTTTCACAGTTTACGAACCATGCGCTATTCTCACTATTAACTAAAGCGGATTTATGTAAGAGGAGCTGTGTTTTGTATCAGTTTCATAAGCAGAGTTGAACTACATATGGTCTGTAGGAGTAGGAAACACAATTCTTTTTTGGGGGGCTTGCTCATGTTTCTTACTATATTGGAGACACTTGAAAGGAGAGGATAATTCTTGCCTTAAAACAGAGTGCTTTTCAGGGATGAGAACTCTGGTCTGAATTTGCCTTCAGAAACGGAGTTAAACCACAGGATCATTGTCTTCCTACAAGCAAGAGTTCAGTTTTGGTAAACCCAGTGATTTTTGGGCTCAAATTATTTTTCGCAGTTCAGGAACCCTACGATTTTCTCACTATTAACTAAAGAGCATTTATGTAAGAGGAGGTGTGGTCTGTATTAGTTTCATAAGCAGAGTTGAACTACATATGGTCCGTATGAATAGGAAACACATTTCTTTTTTTCACTGCATGCTTATGGTTATTGCTGTATTTTAGAATTTGGAAAGAAGAGCGTGCTTCTTCGTTTAAACAGAGTGTATTTCAGGAATGAGAACTCTGGTCTTAATTTCCCTGCAGAAACAGAGTTATACCCCAGGATCAGTGTCTTCCTACAAGCAAGAGTTCTTTCTGGTATACCCAGTGAATTTGGGGCTCAAATGATTTTTCGCAGTTCACGAACCATACGCTATTCTCATTATTAACCAAAGAGGATTTATGTAAGAGGAGCTGTGGTATGTATCAGATTCATAAGCAGAGTTGAACTACATATGGTCTGTAGGAGAAGGAAACACAGTTCTTTTTTTCTGGGCATGCTCATGTTTCTTACTATATTGGAGACGCTGGAAAGAAGAGGATGATTCTTGCCTTAAAACAGAGTGTTTTTCAGGGATGACAACTCTGGTCTGAATTTGTCTTCAGAAAAGGAGTTAAACCACAGGATCAGTATCTTCCTACAAGATAGAGTTCAGTTTTGGTAAACCCAGTGATTTTTGGGCTCAAATGATTTTTCGCAGTTCAGGAATCCTACGCTATTCTCACTATTAACTTAAGAGCATTTATGTAAGAGGAGGTGTGGTCTGTATCAGTTTCATAAGCAGAGTTGAACTACATATGGTCCGTGTGAATAGGAAACACAGTTCTTTTTTTCTGCGCATGCTCATGGTTCTTGCTGTATTGGAGACTCTAGAATGAAGAGCTTGCTTCTTGCATTAAAACAGATTTTGTTTCAGGGATGAGAACTCTGGTATGAATTTGCCTTCAGAACCGGAGTTAAAGCCCAGCATCAGTTTCTTCCTAAAAGCAAGAGTTCATTTCTGGTAAACCCAGTGAATTTTGGGCTCAAATGATTTTTCGCAGTTCACGAACCATGCACTATTCTCACTATAAACCAAAGAGGATTTATGTAACAGCAGCTGTGCTTTGTATCAGTTTCATAAGCAGAGTCGAACTACATATGGTCTGGATGAGTAGGAAACACAGTTCTTTTTTGGGGGGTATGCTCTTTTTTCTTACTATATTGGAGACACTTGAAAGGAGAGGATGATTCTTGCCTTAAAACAGAGTGCTTTTCAGGGATGAGAACTCTGGTCTGAATTTGCTTCAGAAATGGAGTTAAACCCCAGCATCAGGGTCCTCCTACAAGCAAGAGTTCATTTCTGGTAAACCCAGTGAATTTGGGGCTTAAATGATTTTTCGCAGTTCACGAACCATGCGCTATTCTCACTATTAACTAAAGAGGATTTATGCAAGAGGAGCTGTGGTCTGTATCAGTTTCATAAGCAGAGTTGAACTACATATGGTCTGTAGGAGAAGGAAACACAGTTCTTTTTTTCTGGGCATGCTCATGTTTCTTACTATATTGGAGACGCTGGAAAGAAGAGGATGATTCTTGCCTTAAAACAGAGTGTTTATCAGGGATGAGAACTGTGGTCTGAATTTGACTTCAGAAAAGGAGTTAAACCCCAGGATCAGTGTCTTCCTACAAGAAAGAGTTCAGTTTTGGTAAACCCAGTGATTTTTGGGCTCAAATGATTTTTCACAGTTCAGGACCCAACGCTATTCTCACTATTAACTAAAGAGCATTTATGCAAGAAGAGGTGTGGTCTGTATCAGTTTCATAAGCAGAGTTGAACTACATATGGTCCGTTTGAATAGGAAACCCAGTTCTTTTTTTCAGCGCATGCTCATGGTTATTGCTGTATTTCAGACTCTGGAAAGAAGAGCGTGCTTCTTCGTTTAAACAGAGTGTGTTTCAGGAATGAGAACTCTGGTCTGAATTTCCCTGCAGAAACGGAGTTAAACCCCAGGATTTGTGTCTTCCTACAATAAGAGTGCATTTCTGGTTAACCCAGTGAATTTTGGGCTCAAATGATTTTTCGCAGTTCAGGAACCCTACACTATTCTCACTATTAATTACAGAGCATCTATGCAAGAGGAGCTGTGGTCTGTATCAGTTTCATAAGCAGAGTTGAACTACATATGGTCTGTAGGAGAAGGAAACACAGTTCTTTTTTTCTGGGCATGCTCATGTTTCTTACTATATTGGAGACGCTGGAAAGAAGAGGTTGATTCTTGCCTTAAAACACAGTGTGTTTCAGGAATGAGAACTGTGGTCTGAATTTGTCTTCAGAAAAGGAGTTAAACCCCAGGATTTGTGTCTTCCTACAATAAGAGTGCATTTCTGGTAAACCCAGTGAATTTTGGGCTCAAATGATTTTTTGCAGTTCACCTACCCTATGCTATTCTCACTTTTAACTAAACAGGATTTATGTAAGAGGAGCTGTTGTTTGTATCAGTTTCATAAGCAGAGCTGAACTACATATTTTCTGTATGAGTCTGAAACACAGTTCTATTTTCTGGGCATGCTCATGTTTCTTACTATAAGAGACGCTGGAAAGAAGAGGATGATTCTTGCCTTAAAACAGAGTGATTTTCATGGATGAGAACTCTGGTCTCAATTTGCCTTCAGAAACGGAGTTAAACCCCAGGATCAGTGTCTTCCTACAAGCAAGAGTTCATTTCTGGTAAACCCAGTGAATTTTGGGCTCAAATGATTTTTCGCAGTTCATGATCCCTACGCTATTCACACTATTAACTAAAGAGCATTTATGTAAGAGGAGGAGTCGTGTGTATCAGTTCCATAAGCAGAGTAGAACTACATATGGTCCGTATGAATAGTAAACACAGTTCTTTTTTTCACCGCATGCTTATGGTTATTGCTGTATTTTAGACTCTGGAAAGAAGAGCGTGCTTCTTCGTTTAAACAGAGTGTGTTTCAGGAATGAGAGGTCTGGTATGAATTACCCTGCAGAAATGGACTTAAACCCCAGGATCAGTGTCTTCCTACAAGCAAGAGTTCATTTCTGATATACCCAGTGAATTTTGGGCTCAAATGATTTTCCGCAGTTACCGAACCCTACGCTATTCTCATTATTAACCAATGAGGATTTATGTAAGTGCAGCTGTGCTTTGTATCAGTTTCATAAGCAGAGTTGAACTACAAATGGTCTGTATGAGAAGGAAACACAGTTATTTTTTCTTGGCATGCTCACGTTTCTTACTATATTGGAGACTCTGGAAAGAAGAGGATGATTCTTGCCTTAAAACAGAGTGTTTTTCAGGGATGAGAACTCTGGTCTGAATTTGTCTTCAGAAAAGGAGTTAAACCCCAGGATCAGTGTCTTTCTACAAGCAAGAGTTCAGTTCTGGTAAACCCAGTGATTTTTGGGCTCAAATGATTTTTCGCAGTTCAGGAACCCTACGCTATTCTTACTATTAACTAAAGCGGATTTATGTAAGAGGAGCTGTGGTTTGTATCAGTTTCATAAGCAGAGTTGACCTACATATGGTCTGTAGGAGAAGGAAACATAGTTCTTTTTTCTTGGCATGCTCACGTTTCTTACTATATTGGAGATTCTGGAAAGAATAGGATGATTCTTGCCTTAAAACAGAGTGTTTTTCAGGGATGAGAACTCTGGTCTGAATTTGTCTTCAGAAAAGGAGTTAAACCCCAGGACCAGTGTCTTCCTTCAAGCAAGAGTTCATTTCTGGTAAACCCAGTGATTATTTGGCTCAAATGATTTTTCGCAGTTCATGAACACTACGCTATTCACACTATTAACTAAAGAGCATTTATGTAAGAGGAGGTATGGTCTGTATCAGTTTCATAAGCAGAGTTGAACTACATATGGTCCGAATAAATAGGAAACAGAGTTCTTTTTTCAGGCCATGCTCATGGTTATTGCTGTATTTTAGACTCTGGAAAGAAGAGCTTGCTTCTTGCGTTAAAACAGAGTTTGTTTCAGGGATGAGAATTCTGGTCTGAATTTCCCTTCAGAAAAGGAGTTAAACCCCAGGATCTGTGTCTTCCTACAAGCAAGAGTTCATTTCTGGTAAACACAGTGAATTTTGGGCTCAAATGATTTTTCGCAGTTCACGAACCATGCGCTATTCTCACTATTAACTAAAGAGGATTTATGTCAGAGGAGCTGTGTTTTGTATCAGTTTCAAAAGCAGAGTTGAACTAAATATGGTCTGTATGAGTAGGAAACACAATTCTTTTTTGGGGGGCATGCTCATGTTTCTTACTATATTGGAGACACTTGAAAGGAGAGGATAATTCTTGCCTTAAAACAGAGTGCTTTTCAGGGATGAGAACTCTGGTCTGAATTTGCCTTCAGAAACGGAGTTAAACCACAGGATCATTGTCTTCCTACAAGCAAGAGTTCAGTTTTGGTAAACCCAGTGATTTTTGGGCTCAAATTATTTTTCGCAGTTCAGGAACCCTACGATTTTCTCACTATTAACTAAAGAGCATTTATGTAAGAGGAGGTGTGGTCTGTATTAGTTTCATAAGCAGAGTTGAACTACATATGGTCCGTATGAATAGGAAACACATTTCTTTTTTTCACCGCATGCTTATGGTTATTGCTGTATTTTAGAATTTGGAAAGAAGAGCGTGCTTCTTCGTTTAAACAGAGTGTATTTCAGGAATGAGAACTCTGGTCTTAATTTCCCTGCAGAAACAGAGTTATACCCCAGGATCAGTGTCTTCCTACAAGCAAGAGTTCTTTCTGGTATACCCAGTGAATTTGGGGCTCAAATGATTTTTCGCAGTTCACGAACCATACGCTATTCTCATTATTAACCAAAGAGGATTTATGTAAGAGGAGCTGTGGTATGTATCAGATTCATAAGCAGAGTTGAACTACATATGGTCTGTAGGAGAAGGAAACACAGTTCTTTTTTTCTGGGCATGCTCATGTTTCTTACTATATTGGAGACGCTGGAAAGAAGAGGATGATTCTTGCCTTAAAACAGAGTGTTTTTCAGGGATGACAACTCTGGTCTGAATTTGTCTTCAGAAAAGGAGTTAAACCCCAGGATCAGTATCTTCCTACAAGATAGAGTTCAGTTTTGGTAAACCCAGTGATTTTTGGGCTCAAATGATTTTTCGCAGTTCAGGAATCCTACGCTATTCTCACTATTAACTTAAGAGCATTTATGTAAGAGGAGGTGTGGTCTGTATCAGTTTCATAAGCAGAGTTGAACTACATATGGTCCGTATGAATAGGAAACACAGTTCTTTTTTTCAGCGCATGCTCATGGTTCTTGCTGTATTGGAGACGCTGGAAAGAAGAGCTTGCATCCTGCCTTAAAACAGAGTGTTTTTCAGGGTTGAGCATTCTGGTCTCACTTTGTCTTCAGAAACGGAGTTAAACCCCAGGATCTGTGTCTTCCTACAAGAAAGATTTCAGTTCTGGTAAACACAGTGAATTTTGGACTCAAATGATTTTTCGAAGTTCAGGAACCGAACGCTATTCTCACTATTAAAAAAAAGAGCAATTATGTAAGACGAGGTGTGGTCTGTATGAGTTTCAAAAACAGAGTTGAACTAATTTTGGTCCGTATGAATAGGAAACACAGTTCTTTTTTCAGGCCATACTCATGGTTCTTGCTGTATTTTAGACTCTGGAAAGAAGAGCCTGCTTCTTCGTTAAAACAGAGTGTATTTCAGTGATGAGAACTCTGGTATGAATTTCCCTGCAGAAACAGAGTTAAACCCCAGGATCTGTGTCTTCCTACAATAAGAGTGCATTTCTGGTAAACCCAGTGAATTTTGGGGTCAAATGATTTTTTCACAGTTCACGAACCTTTCGCTATTCTCACTATTAACTAAAGAGGATTTATGTAAGAGGAGGAGTCGTCTGTATCAGTTCCATAAGCAGAGTAGAACTACATATGGTCCATATGAATAGGAAACACAGTTCTTTTTTTCACCGCATGCTTATGGTTATTGCTGTATTTTAGACTCTGGAAATAAGAGCGTGCTTCTTTGTTTAAACAGAGTGTGTTTCAGGAATGAGAACTCTGGTCTGAATTTGCCTTCAGAAACGGAGTTAAACCACAGGATCATTGTCTTCCTACAAGCAAGAGTTCAGTTTTGGTAAACCCAGTGATTTTTGGGCTCAAATTATTTTTCGCAGTTCAGGAACCCTACGATTTTCTCACTATTAGCTAAAGAGCATTTATGTAAGAGGAGGTGTGGTCTGTATTAGTTTCATAAGCAGAGTTGAACTACATATGGTCCGTATGAATAGGAAACACATTTCTTTTTTTCAGCGCATGCTCATGGTTCTTGCTGTATTGGAGACTCTAGAATGAAGAGCTTGCTTCTTGCATTAAAACAGAGTGTGTTTCAGGGATGAGAACTCTGGTCTGAATTTGCCTTCAGAAACGGAGTTAAAGCCCAGCATCAGTGTCTTCCTAAAAGCAAGAGTTCATTTCTGGTAAACCCAGTGAATTTTGGGCTCAAATGATTTTTCGCAGTTCACGAACCATGCACTATTTTCACTATAAACCAAAGAGGATTTATGTAACAGCAGCTGTGCTTTGTATCAGTTTCATAAGCAGAGTTGAACTACATATGGTCTGTATGAGTAGGAAACACAGTTCTTTTTTGGGGGGTATGCTCTTTTTTCTTACTATATTGGAGACACTTGAAAGGAGAGGATGATTCTTGCCTTAAAACAGAGTGTTTTCAGGGATGAGAACTCTGGTCTGAATTTGCTTCAGAAATGGAGTTAAACCCCAGCATCAGGGTCCTCCTACAAGCAAGAGTTCATTTCTGGTAAACCCAGTGAATTTGGGGCTTAAATGATTTTTCGCAGTTCACGAACCATGCGCTATTCTCACTATTAACTAAAGAGGATTTATGCAAGAGGAGCTGTGGTCTGTATCAGTTTCATAAGCAGAGTTGAACTACATATGGTCTGTAGGAGAAGGAAACACAGTTCTTTTTTTCTGGGCATGCTCATGTTTCTTACTATATTGGAGACGCTGGAAAGAAGAGGATGATTCTTGCCTTAAAACAGAGTGTTTATCAGGGATGAGAACTGTGGTCTGAATTTGACTTCAGAAAAGGAGTTAAACCCCAGGATCAGTGTCTTCCTACAAGAAAGAGTTCAGTTTTGGTAAACCCAGTGATTTTTGGGCTCAAATGATTTTTCACAGTTCAGGACCCAACGCTATTCTCACTATTAACTAAAGAGCATTTATGCAAGAAGAGGTGTGGTCTGTATCAGTTTCATAAGCAGAGTTGAACTACATATGGTCCGTTTGAATAGGAAACCCAGTTCTTTTTTTCAGCGCATGCTCATGGTTATTGCTGTATTTCAGACTCTGGAAAGAAGAGCGTGCTTCTTCGTTTAAACAGATTGTGTTTCAGGAATGAGAACTCCGGTCTGAATTTCCCTGCAGAAACGGAGTTAAACCCCAGGATTTGTGTCTTCCTACAATAAGAGTGCATTTCTGGTTAACCCAGTGAATTTTGGGCTCAAATGATTTTTCACAGTTCAGGAACCCTACACTATTCTCACTATTAACTACAGAGCATCTATGCAAGAGGAGCTGTGGTCTGTATCAGTTTCATAAGCAGAGTTGAACTACATATGGTCTGTAGGAGAAGGAAACACAGTTCTTTTTTTCTGGGCATGCTCATGTTTCTTACTATATTGGAGACGCTTGAAAGAAGAGGTTGATTCTTGCCTTAAAACACAGTGTGTTTCAGGAATGAGAACTGTGGTCTGAATTTGTCTTCAGAAAAGGAGTTAAACCCCAGGATTTGTGTCTTCCTACAATAAGAGTGCATTTCTGGTAAACCCAGTGAATTTTGGGCTCAAATGATTTTTTGCAGTTCACCTACCCTATGCTATTCTCACTTTTAACTAAACAGGATTTATGTAAGAAGAGCTGTTGTTTGTATCAGTTTCATAAGCAGAGCTGAACTACATATTTTCTGTATGAGTCTGAAACACAGTTCTATTTTCTGGGCATGCTCATGTTTCTTACTATAATAGAGACGCTGGAAAGAAGAGGATGATTCTTGCCTTAAAACAGAGTGATTTTCACGGATGAGAACTCTGGTCTCAATTTGCCTTCAGAAACGGAGTTAAACCCCAGGATCAGTGTCTTCCTACAATCAAGAGTTCATTTCTGGTAAACCCAGTGAATTTTGGGCTCAAATGATTTTTCGCAGTTCATGATCCCTACGCTATTCACACTATTAACTAAAGAGCATTTATGTAAGAGGAGGAGTCGTGTGTATCAGTTCCATAAGCAGAGTAGAACTACATATGGTCCGTATGAATAGTAAACACAGTTCTTTTTTTCACCGCATGCTTATGGTTATTGCTCTATTTTAGACTCTGGAAAGAAGAGCGTGCTTCTTCGTTTAAACAGAGTGTGTTTCAGGAATGAGAGGTCTGGTATGAATTTCCCTGCAGAAATGGACTTAAACCCCAGGATCAGTGTCTTCCTACAAGCAAGAGTTCATTTCTGATATACCCAGTGAATTTTGGGCTCAAATGATTTTCTGCAGTTACCGAACCCTACGCTATTCTCATTATTAAACAATGAGGATTTATGTAAGTGCAGCTATGCTTTGTATCAGTTTCATAAGCAGAGTTGAACTACAAATGGTCTGTATGAGAAGGAAACACAGTTATTTTTTTCTTGGCATGCTCACGTTTCTTACTATATCGGAGACTCTGGAAAGAAGAGGATGATTCTTGCCTTAAAACAGAGTGTTTTTCAGGGATGAGAACTCTGGTCTGAATTTGTCTTCAGAAAAGGAGTTAAACCCCAGGATCAGTGTCTTTCTACAAGCAAGAGTTCAGTTCTGGTAAACCCAGTGATTTTTGGGCTCAAATGATTTTTCGCAGTTCAGGAACCCTACGCTATTCTTACTATTAACTAAAGCGGATTTATGTAAGAGGAGCTGTGGTTTGTATCAGTTTCATAAGCAGAGTTGACCTACATATGGTCTGTAGGAGAAGGAAACATAGTTCTTTTTTCTTGGCATTCTCACGTTTCTTACTATATTGGAGATTCTGGAAAGAATAGGATGATTCTTGCCTTAAAACAGAGTGTTTTTCAGGGATGAGAACTCTGGTCTGAATTTGTCTTCAGAAAAGGAGTTAAACCCCAGGACCAGTGTCTTCCTTCAAGCAAGAGTTCATTTCTGGTAAACCCAGTGATTATTTGGCTCAAATGATTTTTCGCAGTTCATGAACACTACGCTATTCACACTATTAACTAAAGAGCATTTATGTAAGAGGAGGTATGGTCTGTATCAGTTTCATAAGCAGAGTTGAACTACATATGGTCCGAATAAATAGGAAACAGAGTTCTTTTTTTCAGGCCATGCTCATGGTTATTGCTGTATTTTAGACTCTGGAAAGAAGAGCTTGCTTCTTGCGTTAAAACAGAGTTTGTTTCAGGGATGAGAATTCTGGTCTGAATTTCCCTTCAGAAAAGGAGTTAAACCCCAGGATCTGTGTCTTCCTACAAGCAAGAGTTCATTTCTGGTAAACACAGTGAATTTTGGGCTCAAATGATTTTTCGCAGTTCACGAACCATGCGCTATTCTCACTATTAACTAAAGAGGATTTATGTCAGAGGAGCTGTGTTTTGTATCAGTTTCATTAGCAGAGTTGAACTACATATGGTCTGTAGGAGAAGGAAACACAGTTCTTTTTTTCTGGGCATGCTCATGTTTCTTATTATATTGGATACGCTGGAAAGAATAGGATGATTCTTGCCTTAAAACACAGTGTTTTTAAGGGATGAGAACTCTGGTCTGAATTTGTCTTCAGAAAAGGAGTAAAACCCCAGGATCAGTGTCTTCCTACAAGCAAGAGTTCAGTTTTGGTAAACCCAGTGATTTTTGGGCTCAAATGATTTTTCACAGTTTACGAACCATGCGCTATTCTCACTATTAACTAAAGCGGATTTATGTAAGAGGAGCTGTGTTTTGTATCAGTTTCATAAGCAGAGTTGAACTACATATGGTCTGTAGGAGTAGGAAACACAATTCTTTTTTGGGGGGCTTGCTCATGTTTCTTACTATATTGGAGACACTTGAAAGGAGAGGATAATTCTTGCCTTAAAACAGAGTGCTTTTCAGGGATGAGAACTCTGGTCTGAATTTGCCTTCAGAAACGGAGTTAAACCACAGGATCATTGTCTTCCTACAAGCAAGAGGTCAGTTTTGGTAAACCCAGTGATTTTTGGGCTCAAATTATTTTTCGCAGTTCAGGAACCCTACGATATTCTCACTATTAACTAAAGAGCATTTATGTAAGAGGAGGTGTGGTCTGTATTAGTTTCATAAGCAGAGTTGAACTACATATGGTCCGTATGAATAGGAAACACCTTTCTTTTTTTCACCAAGTGCTTATGGTTATTGCTGTATTTTAGACTTTGGAAAGAAGGGCGTGCTTCTTCATTTAAACACAGTGTATTTCAGGAATGAGAACTCTGGTCTCAATTTCCCTGCAGAAACAGAGTTAAACCCCAGGGTCAGTGTCTTCTTACAAGGAAGAATTCTTTCTGGTATACCCAGTGAATTTGGGGCTCAAATGATTTTTCGCAGTTCACGAACCATATGCTATTCTCACTATTAACTAAAGAGGATTTATGTAAGAGGAGCTGTGGTTTGTATCAGTTTCATAAGCAGAGTTGATTTTCATATGGTCTGTAGGAGAAGGAAACACAGTTCTTTTTTTCTTGGCATGCTCATGTTTCATATTATATTGGAGACGCTGGAAAGAATAGGATGATTCTTGCCTTAAAACAGAGTGTTTTTCAGGGATGAGAACTCTGGTCTGAATTTGCCATCAGAAACGGAGTTAATCCCCAGCATCAGGGTCCTCCTACAAGCAAGTGTTCATTTCTGGTAAACCCAATGAATTTGCGGCTCAAATGATTTTTCGCAGTTCACGAACCATGCGCTATTCTCACTATTTACTAAAGAGGATTTATGTAAGAGGAGCTGTGGTCTCTATCAATTTCATAAGCAGAGTTGAACTACATATGGTCTGTAGGAGAAGGAAACACAGTTCTTTTTTTCTAGGCATGCTCATGTTTCTTACTATATTGGATACGCTGGAAAGAAGAGGATGATTCTTGCCTTAAAACAGAGTGTTTTTCAGGGATGAGAACTCTGGTCTGAATTTGTCTTCAGAAAAGGAGTTAAACCCCAGGTTCAGTGTCCTCCTTCAAGCAAGAGTTCATTTCTGGTAAACCCAGTGATTTTTGGGCTCAAATGATTTTTCGCAGTTCATGAACCCTACGTTATTCACACTATTAACTAAAGAGCATTTATGTAAGAGGTGGTGTTGTCTGTATCAGTTTCATAAGCAGAGTTGAACTACATATGGTCCGAATGAATAGGAAACAGAGTTCTTTTTTTCAGGCCATGCTCATGGTTATTGCTGTATTTTAGACTCTGGAAAGAAGAACTTTCTTCTTGCGTTAAAACAGAGTTTGTTTCAGGGATGAGAACTCTGGTCTGAATTTCCCTTCAGAAAAGGAGTTAAACCCCAGGATCTGTGTCTTCCTACAAGCAAGATTTCATTTCTGGTAAACCCAGTGAATTTGGGGCTCAAATGATTTTTCGCAGTTCACGAACCATACGCTATTCTCACTTTAACCAAAGAGGATTTATGTAAGAGCAGCTGTGCTTTGTATCAGTTTCATAAGCAGAGTTGAACTACATATGGTCTGTATGAGTAGAAAACACAATTCTTTTTTGGGGGGCATGCTCATGTTTCTTACTATATTGGAGACGCTTGAAAGAAGAGGATAATTCTTGCCTTAAAACAGAGTGTTTTTCAGGGTAGAGAATTCTGGTCTCACTTTGTCTTCAGAAACGGAGTTAAACCCCAGGATCTGTGTCTTCTTACAAGAAAGATTTCAGTTCTGGTAAACCCAGTGAATTTGGGGCTCAAATGATTTTTCGAATTTCAGGAACCGAACGCTATTCTCACTATTAAAAAAAGAGCAATTATATAAGACGAGGTGTGGTCTCTATCAGTTTCAAAAGCAGAGTTGAACTAAATATGGTCCATATGAATAGGAAACACAGTTCTTTTTTAAACTGCATGCTTATGGTTATTGCTGTATTTTAGACTCTGGAAAGAAGAGCGTGCTTCTTCGTTTAAACAGAGTGTGTTTCAGGAATGAGAACTCTGGTCCCAATTTCCCTGCAGAAACGGAGTTAAACCCCAGGATCAGTGTCTTCCTACAAGCAAGAGTTCTTTTCTGGTATACCCAGTGAATTTTGGGCTCAAACGATTTTTCGCAGTTCACGAACCATACGCTATTCTCACTTTAACCAAAGAGGATTTATGTAAGAGCAGCTGTGCTTTGTATCAGTTTCATAAGCAGAGTTGAACTACATATGGTCTGTATGAGTAGGAAACACAATTCTTTTTTTGGGGGCATGCTCATGTTTCTTACTATATTGGAGACGCTTGAAAGGAGAGGATAATTCTTGCCTTAAAACAGAGTGCTTTTCAGGGATGAGAACTCTGGTCTGAATTTGCCTTCAGAAACGGAGTTAAACCACAGGATCATTGTCTTCCTACAAGCAAGAGGTCAGTTTTGGTAAACCCAGTGATTTTTGGGCTCAAATTCTTTTTCGCAATTCAGGAACCCTACGATATTCTCACTATTAACTAAAGAGCATTTATGTAAGAGGAGGTGTGGTCTGTATTAGTTTCATAAGCAGAGTTGAACTACATATGGTCCGTATGAATAGGAAACACCTTTCTTTTTTTCACCGCATGCTTATGGTTATTGCTGTATTTTAGACTTTGGAAAGAAGAGCGTGCTTCTTCATTTAAACAGAGTGTTTTTCAGGAATGAGAACTCTGGTCTCAATTTCCCTGCAGAAACAGAGTTAAACCCCAGGGTCAGTGTCTTCTTACAAGGAAGAGTTCTTTCTGGTATACCCAGTGAATTTTGGGCTCAAATGATTTTTCGCAGTTCACGAACCATATGCTATTCTCACTATTAACTAAAGAGGATTTATGTAAGAGGAGCTGTGGTTTGTATCAGTTTCATAAGCAGAGTTGATTTTCATATGGTCTGTAGGAGAAGGAAACACAGTTTTTTTTTTCTTGGCATGCTCATGTTTCATATTATATTGGAGACGCTGGAAAGAATAGGATGATTCTTGCCTTAAAACAGAGTGTTTTTCAGGGATGAGAACTCTGGTCTGAATTTGCCATCAGAAACGGAGTTAAACCCCAGCATCAGGGTCCTCCTACAAGCAAGTGTTCATTTCTGGTAAACCCAATGAATTTGGGGCTCAAATGATTTTTCGCAGTTCACTAACCATGCACTATTCTCACTATTTACTAAAGAGGATTTATGTAAGAGGAGCTGTGGTTTGTATCAGTTTCATAAGCAGAGTTGAACTACATATGGTCTGCATGAGAAGGAAACACAGTTCTTTTTTTCTGGGCATGCTCATGTTTCTTACTATATTGGAGACGCTGGAAAGAATAGGATGATTCTTGCCTTAAAACAGAGTGTTTTTCAGGGATGAGAGCTCTGGTCTGAATTTGTCTTCAGAAAAGGAATTAAACCCCAGGATCAGTGTCTTCCTACAGGCAAGAGTTCATTTATGGTAAACCCAGTGATTTTGGGGCTCAAATGATTTTTCTCAGTTCAGGAACCCTATGATATTCTCACTATTAACTAAAGAGCATTTATGTAAGAGGAGGTGTGGTCTGTATCAGTTTCATAAGCAGAGTTGAACTAAATATGGTCCGTATGAATAGGAAACACAGTTCTTGTTTCAGGCAATGCTCATGATTCTTGCTGTATTTTAGACTCTGGAAAGAAGAGCCTGCTTCTTCGTTAAAACAGAGTGTGTTTCAGGGATGAGAACTCTGGTCTGAATTTCCCTGCAGAAACGGAGTTAAACCGCAGGATCTGTGTCTTACTACAATAAGAGTGCATTTCTGGTAAACCCAGTGAATTTTGGGCTCAAATGATTTTTCACAGTTCACGAACCCTACGCTATTCTCACTATTAACTAAAGAGGATTTATGTACGAGGAGCTGTGGTTTGTATCAGTTTCATAAGCAGAGTTGAACTACATATTTTCTGTATGAGTCGGAAACACAGTTCTATTTTCTGGGCATGCTCATATTTCTTACTATATTGGAGACACTGGAAAGAAGAGGATGATTCTTGCCTTAAAACAGAGTGTTTTTCAGGGATGAGAACTCTGGTCTGAATTTGCCTTCAGAAACGGAGTAAAACCCCAGGATCAGTGTCTTCCTACAAGCAAGAGTTCATTTCTGGTACAACCAGTGATTTTTTGGCCCAAATGATTTTTCGCATTTCACGAACCCAACATGATTCTCACTATTAACTAAAGAGAATTTATGTAAGAGGAGCTGTGGTTTTTATTAGTTTCATAAGCAGAGTTGAACTACATATGGTCCGTCTGAGTAGGAAACACAGTTTTTTTTTCAGGGCATGCTCATGGTTCTTGCTGTATTTTAGACTCTAGAATGAAGAGCTTGCCTCTTGCGTTAAAACAGTGTTTGTTTCCAGGGATGAGAAATCTGGTCTGAATTTGTCTTCAGAAAAGGAGTTAAACCCCAGGATCAGTGTCTTCCTACAAGCAAGAGTTCATTTCTGGTAAACCCAGTGATTTTTGGGCTCAAATGATTTTTCACAGTTCAGGAACCCTATGCTATTCACACTATTAATTAAAGAGCATTTAAGTAAGAGGAGGTGTGGTCTGTATCAGTTTCATAAGCAGAGTTGAACTACATATGGTCCATATGAATAGGAAACAGAGTTCTGTTTTCCAGGCCATGCTCATTGTTATTGCTGTATTTTAGACTCTGGAATGAAGAGCTTGCTTCTTGCGTTAAAACAGAGTTTGTTTCAGGGATGAGAACTCTGGTCTGAATTTCCCTTCAGAAAAGGTGATAAACCCCAGAATCTGTGTCTTCCTACAAGCAAGATTTCATTTCTGGTAAACCCAGTGAATTTGGGTCTCAAATGTTTTTTCGCAGTTCACGAACCATACGCTATTCTCACTATTAACCAAAGAGGATTTATCTAAGAGCAGCTGTTCTTTGTATCAGTTTCATAAGCAGAGTTGAACTACATATGGTCTGTATGAGTAGGAAACACAGTTCTTTTTTTCTGGGCATGCTCATGTTTCTTACTATATTGGAGACGCTGGAAAGAATAGGATGATTCTTGCCTTAAAACAGAGTGTTTTTCAGGGATGAGAACTCTGGTCTGAATTTGCCTTCAGAAACGGAATTAAACCCCAGGATCAGTGTCTTCCTACAGGCAAGAGTTCATTTATGGTAAACCCAGTGAATTTTGGGCTCAAATGACTTTTCGCATTTCTCGAACCATACGCTATTCTCACTATTAACCTAAGAGGATTTATGTAAGAGGAGCTGTGGTTTGTTTCAGTTTCATAAGCAGAGTTGAACTACATATGGTCTGTATGAGAAGGAAACACAGTTCTTTTTTTCTGGGCATGCTCATGTTTCTTACTATATTGGAGACACTGGAAAGAATAGGATGATTCTTGCCTTAAAAAAGTGTGCTTTTCAGGGATGAGAACTCTGGTCTGAATTTCCCTTCAGAAAAGAGTTAAACCCCAGAATCTGTGTCTTCCTACAAGCAAGATTTCATTTCTGGTGAACCCAGTGAATTTGGGTCTCAAATGTTTTATCGCAGTTCAGAACCATACGCTATTCTCACGATTAACCAAAGAGGATTTATCTAAGAGCAGCTGTGCTTTGTATCAGTTTCATAAGCAGAGTTGAACTACATATGGTCTGTATGAGTAGGAAACACAGTTCTTTTTTTCTGGGCATGCTCATGTTTCTTACTATATTGGAGACGCTGGAAAGAATAGGATGATTCTTGCCTTAAAACAGAGTGTTTTTCAGGGATGAGAACTCTGGTCTATATTTGCCTTCAGAAACGGAATTAAACCCCAGGATCAGTGTCTTCCTACAGGCAAGAGTTCATTTATGGTAAACCCAGTGATTTTGGGGCTCAAATGATTTTTCACAGTTCAGGAACCCTACGCTATTCACACTATTAACTAAACAGCATTTATGTAAGAGGAGGTGTGGTCTGTATCAGTTTCATAAGCAGAGGTGAACTACATATGGTCCATATGAATAGGAAACAGAGTTCTTTTTTTCAGGCCATGCTCATGGTTATTGCTGTATTTTAGACTCTGGAAAGAAGAGCCTACTTCTTAGTTTAAACAGAGTGTGTTTCAGGGATGAGAACTCTGGTCTGAATTTCCCTGCAGAAAAGGAGTTAAACCCCAGGATCTGTGTCTTCCTACAAGCAAGAGTACATTTCTGGTAAATCCACTGAATTTTGGGCTCAAATGATTTTTCACAGTTAAGGAACCTTACGCTATTCTCACTATTAACCAATGAGGATTTATGTAAGAGCAGCTGTGCTTTGTATCAGGTTCATAAGCAGCGTTGAACTACATATGGTCTGTATGAGTAGGAAACACAGTTCTTTTGTTTCTGGGCATGCTCATGGTTCTTGCTGTATTGGAGACGCTGGAAGAAGAGCTTGCTTCTTGCCTTAAAACAGAGTGTTTTTCAGGGTTGAGAATTCTGGTCTGAATTTGTCTTCAGAAAAGGAGTTAACCCCAGGATCAGTGTCTTCCTACAAGCAAGAGTTCAGTTTTGGTAAACCCAGTGATTTTTGGGCTCAAATGATTTTTCTCAGTTCAGGAACCCTATGATATTCTCACTATTAACTAAAGAGCATTTATGTAAGAGGAGGTGTGGTCTGTATCAGTTTCATAAGCAGAGTTGAACTACATATGGTCATATGAATAGGAAACACACTTCTTTTTTTCACCGCATGCTTATGGTTATTGCTGTATTTTAAACTCTGGAAAGAAGAGGGTGCTTCTTCGTTTAATCAGGGTGTGTTTCAGGAATGAGAACTCTGGTCTGAATTTCCCTGCAGAAACGGAGTTAAACCCCAGGATCAGTGTCTTCCTACAAGCAAGAGTTCATTTCTGGTAAACACAGTGAATTTTGGGCTCAAATGATTCTTCGCATTTCTCCAACCATACGCTATTCTCACTATTAACCTAAGAGGATTTATGTAAGAGGAGCTGTGGTTTGTTTCAGTTTCATAAGCAGAGTTGAACTACATATGGTCTGTATGAGAAGGAAACACAGTTCTTTTTTTCTGGGCATGCTCATGTTTCTTACTATATTGGAGACACTGGAAAGAATAGGATGATTCTTGCCTTAAAACAGTGTGCTTCTCAGGGATGAGAACTCTGGTCTGAATTTGTCTTCATAAAAGGAGTTAAACCCCAGGATTAGTGTCTTCCTACAAGCAAGTGTTCATTTCTGGTAAACCCAGGGAATTTTGGGCTCAAATGATTTTTTGCAGTTCACGAACCATACCCTATTCTCACTATTAACTAAAGAGGATTTATGTCAGAGGAGCTGTGTTTTGTATCAGTTTCATAAGCAGAGTTGAACTACATATGGTCTGTATGAGAAGGAAACACAGTTCTTTTTTTCTGGGCATGCTCATGTTTCTTACTATATTGGATACGCTGGAAAGAAGAGGATGATTCTTGCCTTAAAACAGAGTGTTTTTCAGGGATGAGAGCTCTGGTCTGAATATGTCTTCAGAAAAGGAATTAAACCCCAGGATCAGTGTCTTCCTACAGGCAAGAGTTCATTTATGGTAAACCCAGTGATTTTGGGGCTCAAATGATTTTTCTCAGTTCTGGAACCCTATGATATTCTCACTATTAACTAAAGAGCATTTATGTAAGAGGAGGTGTGGTCTGTATCAGTTTCATGAGCAGAGTTGAACTAAATATGGTCCGTATGAATAGGAAACATAGTTCTTGTTTCAGGCAATGCTCATGATTCTTGCTGTATTTTAGACTCTGGAAAGAAGAGCCTGCTTCTTCGTTAAAACAGAGTGTGTTTCAGGGATGAGAACTCTGGTCTGAATTTCCCTGCAGAAAAGGAGTTAAACCCCAGGATCTGTGTCTTCCTACAAGCAAGAGTTCATTTCTGGTTACCCAGAGATTTTTGGGCTCAAATGATTTTTCGCAGTTACAGAACCCTATGCTATTCTCACTATTAACCAATGAGGATCTATGTAAGAGCAGCTGTGCTTTGTATCAGTTTCATAAGCAGAGTTGAACTACATATGGTCTGTATGAGAAGGAAACACAGTTCTTTTTTTCTGGGCATGCTCATGTTTCTTACTATATTGGAGACACTGGAAAGAATAGGATGATTCTTGCCTTAAAACAGTGTGCTTCTCAGGGATGAGAACTCTGGTCTGAATTTGTCTTCATAAAAGGAGTTAAACCCCAGGATTAGTGTCTTCCTACAAGCAAGTGTTCATTTCTGGTAAACCCAGGGAATTTTGGGCTCAAATGATTTTTTGCAGTTCACGAACCATACCCTATTCTCACTATTAACTAAAGAGGATTTATGTCAGAGGAGCTGTGTTTTGTATCAGTTTCATAAGCAGAGTTGAACTACATATGGTCTGTATGAGAAGGAAACACAGTTCTTTTTTTCTGGGCATGCTCATGTTTCTTACTATATTGGATACGCTGGAAAGAAGAGGATGATTCTTGCCTTAAAACAGAGTGTTTTTTCAGGGATGAGAGCTCTGGTCTGAATTTGTCTTCAGAAAAGGAATTAAACCCCAGGATCAGTGTCTTCCTACAGGCAAGAGTTCATTTATGGTAATCCCAGTGATTTTGGGGCTCAAATGATTTTTCTCAGTTCAGGAACCCTATGATATTCTCACTATTAACTAAAGAGCATTTATGTAAGAGGAGATGTGGTCTGTATCAGTTTCATAAGCAGAGTTGAACTAAATATGGTCCGTATGAATAGGAAACACAGTTCTTGTTTCAGGCAATGCTCATGATTCTTGCTGTATTTTAGACTCTGGAAAGAAGAGCCTGCTTCTTCGTTAAAACAGAGTGTGTTTCAGGGATGAGAACTCTGGTCTGAATTTCCCTGCAGAAACGGAGTTAAACCGCAGGATCTGTGTCTTACTACAATAAGAGTGCATTTCTGGTAAACCCAGTGAATTTTGGGCTCAAATGATTTTTCACAGTTCACGAACCCTACGCTATTCTCACTATTAACTAAAGAGGATTTATGTAAGAGGAGCTGTGGTTTGTATCAGTTTCATAAGCAGAGTTGAACTACATATTTTCTGTATGAGTCGGAAACACAGTTCTATTTTCTGGGCATGCTCATATTTCTTACTATATTGGAGACACTGGAAAGAAGAGGATGATTCTTGCCTTAAAACAGAGTGTTTTTCAGGGATGAGAACTCTGGTCTGAATTTGCCTTCAGAAACGGAGTAAAACCCCAGGATCAGTGTCTTCCTACAAGCAAGAGTTCATTTCTGGTACAACCAGTGATTTTTTGGCCCAAATGATTTTTCGCATTTCACGAACCCAACATGATTCTCACTATTAAATAAAGAGAATTTATGTAAGAGAAGCTGAGGTTTTTATCAGTTTCATAAGCAGAGTTGAACTACATATGGTCCGTCAGAGTAGGAAACACAGTTTTTTTTTCAGGGCATGCTCATGGTTCTTGCTGTATTTTAGACTCTAGCATGAAGAGCTTGCTTCTTGTGTTAAAACAGAGTGTGTTTCAGGGATGAGAACTCTGGTCTGAATTTCCCTGCAGAAAAGGAGTTAAACCCCAGGATCTCTGTCTTCCTACAAGCAAGAGTACATTTCTGGTAAACCCACTGAATTTTGGGCTCAAATGGTTTTTCACAGTTAAGGAACCATATGCTATTCTCACTATTAACCAATGAGGATTTATGTAAGAGCAGCTGTGCTTTGTATCAGGTTCATAAGCAGCGTTGAACTACATAAGGTCTGTATGAGTAGGAAACACAGTTCTTTTGTTTCTTGGCCTGCTCTTGGTTCTTGCTGTATTGGAGACGCTGGAAGAAGAGCTTGCTTCTTGCCTTAAAACAGAGTGTTTTTCAGGGTTGAGAATTCTGGTCTGAATTTGTCTTCAGAAACGGAGTTAAACCCCAGGATCTGTTTCTTCCTAAAAGAAAGAGTTCAGTTCTGGTAAACCCAGTGAATTTTGGCCTCAAATGATTTTTCGATGTTCAGGATCCAAACGCTATTCTCACTATTAACTAAAGAGTATTTATGTAAGATGAGCTGTTGTTTGTATCATTTCATAAGCAGAGTTGAACTACTTATGGTCAGTATGAGTAGGAAACACAGTTCTTTTATTCTGGGCATGCTCAGGGATCTTGCTGTATTTTAGACTCTGGAAAGAAGAGCTTGCTTCTTCGTTAAAACAGAGTGTGTTTCAGGGATCAGGACTCTGGTCTGAATATCCATGCAGAAAGGGAGTTAACCCCCAGGATGTGTGTCTTCCTACAATAAGAGTGCATTTCTGGTAATCCCAGTGAATTTTGGGCTCAAATGTTATTTCGCAGTTCACAAACCATATGCTATTCTCACTATTAACCAAAGAGGATTTATGTCAGAGGAGCTGTGTTTTGTATCAGTTTCATAAGCAGAGTTGAACTACATATGGTCTGTATGAGAAGGAAACACAGTTCTTTTTTTCTGGGCATGCTCATGTTTCTTACTATATTGGAGACGCTGGAAAGAATAGGATGATTCTTGCCTTAAAACAGAGTGTTTTTCAGGGATGAGAACTCTGGTCTGAATTTGTCTTCAGAAAAGGAGTTAAACCCCAGGATCAGTGTCTTCCTACAGGCAAGAGTTCATTTATGGTAAACCCAGTGATTTTTGTGCTCAAATGATTTTTCGCAGTTCAGGAACCCTACGCTATTCACACTATTAACTAAAGAGCATTTATGTAAGAGGAGCTGTGGTCTGTATCAGTTTCATAAGCAGAGTTGAACTACACATGGTCCGTATGAATAGGAAACAAATTTCTGTTTTCCAGGCCAAGCTCATGGTTATTGCTGTGTTTTAGACTCTGGAAAGAAGAGCGTGCTTCTTCGTTTAAACAGAGTGTGTTTCAGGGATGAGAACTCTGGTCTGAATTTCCCTTCAGAAAAGGAGTTAAACCCCAGGATCTGTATCTTCCTACAAGCAAGAGTACATTTCTGTTAACCCAGTGAATTTTGGGCTCAAATGATTTTTCACAGTTAACGAACACTATGCTATTCTCACTATTAACCAATGAGGATTTATGTAAGAGCAGCTGTTCTTTGTATCAGTTTCATAAGCAGAGTTGAACTACATATGGTCTGTATGAGTAGGAAACAGAATTCTTTTTTGGGGGGCATGCTCATGTTTCTTACTATATTGGAAACGCTGGAAAGAAGAGGATGATTCTTGCCTTAAAACAGAGTGTTTTTCAGGGATGAGAACTCTGGTCTGAATTTGTCTTCAGAAAAGGAGTAAAACCCCAGGATCAGTGTCTTCCTACAGGCAAGAGTTCATTTATGGTAAACCCAGTGATTTTGGGGCTCAAATGATTTTTCTCAGTTCAGGAACCCTATGATATTCTCACTATTAACTAAAGAGCATTTATGTAAGAGGAGGTGTGGTCTGTATCAGTTTCATAAGCAGAGTTGAACTAAATATGGTCCGTATGAATAGGAAACACAGTTCTTGTTTCAGGCAATGCTCATGATTCTTGCTGTATTTTAGACTCTGGAAAGAAGAGCCTGCTTCTTCGTTAAAACAGAGTGTGTTTCAGGGATGAGAACTCTGGTCTGAATTACCCTGCAGAAACGGAGTTAAACCGCAGGATCTGTGTCTTACTACAATAAGAGTGCATTTCTGGTAAACCCAGTGAATTTTGGGCTCAAATGATTTTTCACAGTTCACGAACCCTATGCTATTCTCTCTATTAACTAAAGTGCATTTATGTAAGAGGAGGTGTGGTCTGTATTAGTTTCATAAGCAGAGTTGAACTACATATGGTCCGTATGAATAGGAAACACAGTTCTTTTTTAAACCCCATGCTAATGGTTATTGCTGTATTTTAGACTCTGGAAAGAAGAGCGTGCTTCTTCGTTTCAACAGAGTGTGTTTCAGGAATGAGAACTCTGGTCTCAATTTCCCTGCAGAAACGGAGTTAAACCCCAGGATCTGTGTCTTCCTACAAGCAAGAGTACATTTCTGTTAACCCAGTGAATTTTGGGCTCAAATGATTTTTCACAGTTAACGAACACTATGCTATTCTCACTATTAACCAATGAGGATTTATGTAAGAGCAGCTGTTCTTTGTATCAGTTTCATAAGCAGAGTTGAACTACATATGGTCTGTATGAGTAGGAAACAGAATTCTTTTTTGGGGGGCATGCTCATGTTTCTTACTATATTGGAAACGCTGGAAAGAAGAGGATGATTCTTGCCTTAAAACAGAGTGTTTTTCAGGGATGAGAACTCTGGTCTGAATTTGTCTTCAGAAAAGGAGTAAAACCCCAGGATCAGTGTCTTCCTACAGGCAAGAGTTCATTTATGGTAAACCCAGTGATTTTGGGGCTCAAATGATTTTTCTCAGTTCAGGAACCCTATGATATTCTCACTATTAACTAAAGAGCATTTATGTAAGAGGAGGTGTGGTCTGTATCAGTTTCATAAGCAGAGTTGAACTAAATATGGTCCGTATGAATAGGAAACACAGTTCTTGATTCAGGCAATGCTCATGATTCTTGCTGTATTTTAGACTCTGGAAAGAAGAGCCTGCTTCTTCGTTAAAACAGAGTGTGTTTCAGGGATGAGAACTCTGGTCTGAATTTCCCTGCAGAAACGGAGTTAAACCGCAGGATCTGTGTCTTACTACAATAAGAGTGCATTTCTGGTAAACCCAGTGAATTTTGGGCTCAATTGATTTTTCACAGTTCACGAACCCTATGCTATTCTCTCTATTAACTAAAGAGGATTTATGTAAGAGGAGCTCTGGTTTGTATCAGTTTCATAAGCAGAGTTGAACTACATATTTTCTGTATGAGTCGGAAACACAGTTCTATTTTCTGGGCATGCTCATATTTCTTACTATATTGGAGACACTGGAAAGAAGAGGATGATTCTTGCCTTAAAACAGAGTGTTTTTCAGGGATGAGAACTCTGGTCTGAATTTGCCTTCAGAAACGGAGTAAAACCCCAGGATCAGTGTCTTCCTACAAGCAAGAGTTCATTTCTGGTACAACCAGTGATTTTTTGGCCCAAATGATTTTTCGTATTTCACAAACCCAACATGATTCTCACTATTAAACAAAGAGAATTTATGTAAGAGAAGCTGAGGTTTTTATCAGTTTCATAAGCAGAGTTGAACTACATATGGTCAGTCTGTGTAGGAAACACAGTTTTTTTTTCAGGGCATGCTCATGGTTCTTGCTGTATTTTAGACTCTAGAATGAAGAGCTTGCTTCTTGTGTTGAAACAGAGTGTGTTTCAGGGATGAGAACTCTGGTCTGAATTTCCCTGCAGAAAAGGAGTTAAACTCCAGGATCTGTGTCTTCCTACAAGCAAGAGTACATTTCTGGTAAACCCACTGAATTTTGGGCTCAAATGGTTTTTCATAGTTAAGGAACCATATGCTATTCTCACTATTAACCAATGAGGATTTATGTAAGAGCAGCTGTGCTTTGTATCAGGTTCATAAGCAGCGTTGAACTACATATGGTCTGTATGAGTAGGAAACACAGTTCTTTTGTTTCTTGGCCTGCTCATGGTTCTTGCTGTATTGGAGACGCTGGAAGAAGAGCTTGCTTCTTGCCTTAAAACAGAGTGTTTTTCAGGGTTGAGAATTCTGGTCTGAATTTGTCTTCAGAAACGGAGTTAAACCCAATGATCAGTGTCTTCCTACAAGCAAGAGTTCATTTCTGGTAAAACCAGTGATTTTTTGGCCCAAATGATTTTTCGCAGTTCACGAACCATATGCTATTCTCACTATTAACTAAAGAGGATTTATGTCAGAGGAGCTGTGTTTTGTATCAGTTTCATAAGCAGAGTTGAACTACATATGGTCTGTATGAGAAGGAAACACAGTTCTTTTTTTCTGGGCATGCTCATGTTTCTTACTATATTGGAGACGCTGGAAAGAAAAGGATGATTCTTGCCTTAAAACAGAGTGTTTTTCAGGGATGAGAACTCTGGTCTGAATTTGTCTTCAGAAAAGGAGTTAAACCCCAGGATCAGTGTCTTCCTACAGGCAAGAGTTCATTTATGGTAAACCCAGTGATTTTTGTGCTCAAATGATTTTTCGCAGTTCAGGAACCCTACGCTATTCACACTATTAACTAAAGAGCATTTATGTAAGAGGAGCTGTGGTCTGTATCAGTTTCATAAGCAGAGTTGAACTACACATGGTCCGTATGAATAGGAAACAAATATCTGTTTTCCAGGCCAAGCTCATGGTTATTGCTGTGTTTTAGACTCTGGAAAGAAGAGCGTGCTTCTTCGTTTAAACAGAGTGTGTTTCAGGGATGAGAACTCTGGTCTGAATTTCCCTTCAGAAAAGGAATTAAACCCCAGGATCTGTGTCTTCCTACAAGCAAGAGTACATTTCTGGTAAACCCAGTGAATTTTGGGCTCAAATGATTTTTCACAGTTAACGAACACTATGCTATTCTCACTATTAACCAATGAGGATTTATGTAAGAGCAGCTGTTCTTTGTATCATTTTCATAAGCAGAGTTGAACTACATATGGTCTGTATGAGTAGGAAACAGAATTCTTTTTTGGGGGGCATACTCATGTTTCTTACTATATTGGAGACGCTGGAAAGAAGAGGATGATTCTTGCCTTAAAACAGAGTGTTTTTAAGGGATGAGAACTCTGGTCTGAATTTGTCTTCAGAAAAGGAGTAAAACCCCAGGATCAGTGCCTTCCTACAAGCAAGAGTTCAGTTTTGGTAAACCCAGTGATTTTTGGGCTCAAATTATTTTTCGCAGTTCAGGATCCCTACGATATTCTCAGTATTAACTAAAGAGCATTTATGTAAGAGGAGGTGTGGTCTGTATTAGTTTCATAAGCAGAGTTGAACTACATATGGTCCGTATGAATAGGAAACACAGTTCTTTTTTAAACCCCATGCTAATGGTTATTGCTGTATTTTAGACTCTGGAAAGAAGAGCGTGCTTCTTCGTTTCAACAGAGTGTGTTTCAGGAATGAGAACTCTGGTCTCAATTTCCCTGCAGAAACGGAGTTAAACACCAGGATCAGTGTCTTCCTACAAGGAAGAGTTCATTTCTGGTATACCCAGTGAATTTTGGGCTCAAACGATTTTTCGCAGTTCACGAACCATATGCTATTCTCACTATTAACTAAAGAGGATTTATGTCAGAGGAGCTGTGATTTGTATCAGTTTCATAAGCAGAGTTGAATTACATATGGTCTGTAGGAGAAGGAAACACAGTTCTTTTTTTCTTGGCGTGCTCATGTTTCTTAGTATATTTGAGACGCTGGAAAGAATAGGATGATTCTTGCCTTAAAACAGAGTGTTTTTCAGGGATGAGAACTCTCGTCTGAATTTCCCTTCAGAAACGGAGTTAAACCCCAGGATCTGTGTCTTCCTGCAAGCACGTTTTCATTTCTGGTAAACCAAGTGAATTTTCGGCTCAAATGAGTTTACACAGTTCTAGAAGCCAACGCCATCATCACTATTAACTAAAGAGCATTTATGTAAGAGGAGCTGCGGACTGTATAATTTCATAAGCAGAGTTGAACTACATATGGTCCGTCTGAGTAGGAAACACAGTTCCTTTTTTCAGGGCAGGCTTATGGTTCTTGCTGTATTTTAGACTCTGGAAAGAAGAGCTTGCTTCTTGCGTTAAAACAGAGTGTGTTTCAGGGATGAGAACTCTGGTCTGCATTTCCCTGCAGAAACAGAGTTAAACCCCAGGATCTGTGTCTTCCTACAATAAGAGTGCATTTCTGGTAAACCCAGTGAATTTTGGGCTCAAATGATTTTTTCACAGTTCACGAACCCTATGCTATTCTCACTATTAACTAAAGAGGATTTATGTAAGAGGAGCTGGGGTTTGTATCAGTTTCATAAGCAGAGATGAACTACATATTTTCTGTATGAGTCGGAAACACAGTTCTATTTTCTGGGCATGCTCATGTTTCTTGCGATTTTGGAGACGCTGGAAAGAAGAGGATGATTCTTGCCTTAAAACAGAGTGATTTTCAGGGATGAGAACTCTGCTCTAAATTTGCCTTCAGAAACAGAGTTAAACCCCAAGATCAGTGTCTTCCTACAAGCAAGAGTTCAGTTCTGGTAAACCCAGTGATTTTTTGGCCCAAATGATATTTTGCAGTTCACGAACCCAACATGATTCTCACTATTAACTAAAGAGAATTTATAAGAGGAGCTGTGGTTTTTATCAATTTCATAAGCAGAGTTGAACTACATATGGTCCGTCTGTGTAGGAAACACAGTTTTTTTTTTTCAGGGCATGCTCATGGTTCTTGCTGTATTTTAGACTCTAGAATGAAGAGCTTGCTTCTTGTGTTAAAACAGAGTGTGTTTCAGGCATGAGAACTCTGGTCTGAATTTGCCTTCAGAAACGGAGTTAAACCCCAGGATCAGTGTCTTTCTACAAGCAAATGTTCATTTCTGGTAAACCCAGTGAATTTTGGGCTCAAATGATTTTTCGCAGTTCATGATCCCTACGCTATTCACACTATTAACTAAAGAGCATTTATGTAAGAGGAAGAGTCGTCTGTATCAGTTCCATAAGCAGAGTAGAACTACATATGGTCCGTATGAATAGTAAACACAGTTCTTTTTTTCACCGCATGCTTATGGTTATTGCTGTATTTTAGACTCTGGAAAGAAGAGCGTGCTTCTTCGTTTCAACAGAGTGTGTTTCAGGAATGAGAAGTCTGGTCTGAATTTCCCTGCAGAAACGGACTTAAACCGCAGGATCAGTGTCTTCCTACAAGCAAGAGTTCATTTCTGATATACCCAGTGAATTTTGGGCTCAAATGATTTTCTGCAGTTACCGAACCCTACGCTATTCTCACTATTACCCAATGAGGATTTATGTAAGTGCAGCTGTGCTTTGTATCAGTTTCATAAGCAGACTTGAACTACAAATGGTCTGTATGAGAAGGAAACACAGTTCGTTTTTCTTGGCATGCTCACGTTTCTTACTATATTGGAGATGCTGGAAAGAATAGGATGATTCTTGCCTTAAAACAGAGTGTTTTTCAGGGATGAGAACTCTGGTCTGAATTTGTCTTCAGAAAAGGAGTTAAACTCCAGGACCAGTGTCTTCCTTCAAGCAAGAGTTCATTTCTGGTAAACCCAGTGATTATTGGGCTCAAATGATTTTTCGCAGTTCATGAACCCTACGCTATTCACACTATAACTAAAGAGCATTTATGTAAGAGGAGGTGTGGTCTGTATCAGTTTCATAAGCAGAGTTGAACTACATATGGTCCGTATGAATAGGAAACAGAGTTCTTTTTTTCAGGCCATGCTCATGGTTATTGCTGTATTTTAGACTCTGGAAAGAAGAGCTTGCTTCTTGCGTTAAAACAGAGTTTGTTTCAGGGATGAGAACTCTGGTCTGAATTTCCCTTCAGAAAAGGAGTTAAACCCCAGGATCTGTGTCTTCCTACAAGCAAGATTTCATTTCTGGTAAACCCAGTGAATTTGGGGCTCAAATTTTTTTTCGCAGTTCACGAACCATACGCTATTCTCACTATAAACCAAAGAGGTTTTATGTAAGAGCAGCTGTGCTTTGGATCAGTTTCATAAGCAGAGTTGAACTACATATGGTCTGTATGAGTAGGACACACAATTCTTTTTTGGGCGGCATGCTCATGTTTCTTACTATATAGGAGACGCTTGAAAGGAGAGGATAATTCTTGCCTTAAAACAGAGGGCTTTTCAGGGATGAGAACTCTGGTCTGAATTTGCCTTCAGAAACGGAGTTAAAGCCCAGGATCATTGTCTTCCTACAAGCAAGAGTTCATTTCTGGTAAACACAGTGAATTTTGGGCTCAAATGATTTTTCGCAGTTCACGAACCATACGCAATTCTCACTATTAACTAAAGAGGATTTATGTCAGAGGAGCTGTGTTTTGTATCAGTTTCATAAGCAGAGTTGAACTACATATGGTCTGTATGAGAAGGAAACACAGTTCTTTTTTTCTGGGCATGCTCATGTTTCTTACTATATTGGAGACGCTGGAAAGAATAGGATGATTCTTGCCTTAAAACAGAGTGTTTTTCAGGGATGAGAACTCTGGTCTGAATTTGTCTTCAGAAAAGGAGTTAAACCCCAGGATCACTGTCTTCCTAAAGGCAAGAGTTCATTTATGGTAAGCCCAGTGATTTTTGTGCTCAAATGATTTTTTGCAGTTCAGGAACCCTACACTATTCACACTATTAACTAAAGAGCATTTATGTAAGAGGAGCTGTGGTCTGTATCAGTGTCAAAAGCAGAGTTGAACTACACATGGTCCGTATGAATAGGAAACAAATTTCTCTTTTCCAGGCCAAGCTCATGGTTATTGCTGTGTTTTAGACTCTGGAAAGAAGAGCGTGCTTGTTCGTTTAAACAGAGTGTGTTTCAGGGATGAGAACTCTGGTCTGAATTTCCCTTCAGAAAAGGAGTTAAACCCCAGGATCTGTGTCTTCCTACAAGCAAGAACATTTCTGGTAAACCCAGTGAATTTTGGGCTCAAATGATTTTTCACAGTTAACGAACCCTATGTTATTCTCACTATTAACCAATGAGGATTTGTGTAAGAGCAGCTGTTCTTTGTATCAGTTTCATAAGCAGAGTAGAACTACATATGGTCTGTTAAATTAGGAAACAGAATTCTTTTTTGGGGGGCATGCTCATGTTTCTTACTATATTTTAGACGCTGGAAAGAAGAGGATGATTCTTGCCTTAAAACAGAGTGTTTTTAAGGGATGAGAACTCTGGTCTGAATTTGTCTTCAGAAAAGGAGTAAAACCCCAGCATCAGTGCCTTCCTACAAGCAAGAGTTCAGTTTTGGTAAACCCAGTGATTTTTGGGCTCAAATTATTTTTCGCAGTTCAGGATCCCTACGATATTCTCAGTATTAACTAAAGAGCATTTATGTAAGAGGAGGTGTGGTCTGTATTAGTTTCATAAGCAGAGTTGAACTACATATGGTCCGTATGTATAGGAAACACAGTTCTTTTTTAAACTGCATTATTATGGTTATTGCTGTATTTTAGACTATGCAAAGAAGAGCGTGCTTCTTCGTTTAAACAGAGTGTGTTTCAGGAATGAGAACTCTGGTCTCAATTTCCCTGCAGAAACGGAGTTAAACCCCAGGATCAGTGTCTTCCTACAAGCAAGAGTTCATTTCTGGTATACCCAGTGAATTTTGGGCTCAAACGATTTTTCGCAGTTCACGAACCATATGCTATTCTCACTATTAACTAAAGAGGATTTATGTAAGAGGAGCTGTGGTTTGTATCAGTTTCATAAGCAGAGTTGAATTACATATGGTCTGTAGGAGATGGAAACACAGTTCTTTTTTTCTTGGTGTGCTCATGTTTCTTAGTATATTTGAGACGCTGGAAAGAATTGGATGATTCTTGCCTTAAAACAGAGTGTTTTTCAGGGATGAGAACTCTCGTCTGAATTTCCCTTCAGAAACGGAGTTAAACCCCAGGATCTGTGTCTTCCTGCAAGCACGTGTTCATTTCTGGTAAACCAAGTGAATTTTCGGCTCAAATGAGTTTACACAGTTCTAGAAGCCAACGCCATCATCACTATTAACTAAAGAGCATTTATGTAAGAGGAGCTGCGGACTGTATCATTTCATAAGCAGAGTTGAACTACATATGGTCCGTCTGAGTAGGAAACACAGTTCTTTTTTTCAGGGCAGGCTCATGATTCTTGCTGTATTGTAGACTCTGGAAAGAAGAGCTTGCTTCTTGCGTTAAAACAGAGTGTGTTTCAGGGATGAGAACTCTGGTCTGCATTTCCCTGCAGAAACAGAGTTAAACCCCAGGATCTGTGTCTTCCTACAATAAGAGTGCATTTCTGGTAAACCCAGTGAATTTTGGGCTCAAATGATTTTTTCACAGTTCACGAACCCTATGCTATTCTCACTATTAACTAAAGAGGATTTATGTAAGAGGAGCTGGGGTTTGTATCAGTTTCATAAGCAGAGATGAACTACATATTTTCTGTATGAGTCGGAAACACAGTTCTATTTTCTGGGCATGCTCATGTTTCTTGCTATATTGGAGACGCTGGAAAGAAGAGGATGATTCTTGCCTTAAAACAGAGTGATTTTCAGGGATGAGAACTCTAGTCTCAATTTGCCTTCAGAAACAGAGTTAAACCCCAGGATCAGTGTCTTCCTACAAGCAAGAGTTCATTTCTGGTAAACCCAGTGAATTTTGGGCTCAAATGATATTTCGCAGTTCATGATCCCTACATATTCACACTATTACCTAAACAGCATTTATGTAAGAGGAGGAGTCGTCTGTATCAGTTCCATAATCAGAGTAGAACTACATATGGTCCGTATGAATAGTAAACACAGTTCTTTTTTTCACCGCATGCTTATGGTTATTGCTGTATTTTAGACTCTGGAAAGAAGAGCGTGCTTCTTCGTTTCAACAGAGTGTGTTTCAGGAATGAGAAGTCTGGTCTGAATTTCCCTGCAGAAACGGACTTAAACCCCAGGATCAGTGTCTTCCTACAAGCAAGAGTTCATTTCTGATATACCCAGTGAATTTTGGTTCAAATGATTTTCCGCAGTTACCGAACCCTACGCTATTCTCACTATTAACCAATGAGGATTTATGTAAGTGCAGCTGTGCTTTGTATCAGTTTCATAAGCAGAGTTGAACTACAAATGGTCTGTATGAGAAGGAAACACAGTTCGTTTTTCTTGGCATGCTCACGTTTCTTACTATATTGGATACGCTGGAAAGAAGAGGATGATTCTTGCCTTAAAACAGAGTGTTTTGAAGGGATGAGAACTCTGGTCTGAATTTGTCTTCAGAAAAGGAGTTAAACCCCAGGATCAGTGTCTTCCTACAAGCAAGAGTCCAGTTCTGGTAAACCCAGTGATTTTTGCGCTCAAATGATTCTTCGCAGTTCAGGAACCCTACGCTATTCTCACTATTAACTAAAGCGGATTTATGTAAGAGGAGCTGTGGTTTGTATCAGTTTCATAAGCAAAGTTGAACGACATATGGTCTGTAGGAGAAGGAAACACAGTTCTTTTTTCTTGGCATGCTCACGTTTCTTACTATATTGGAGATGCTGGAAAGAATAGGATGATTCTTGCCTTAAAACAGAGTGTTTTTCAGGGATGAGAACTCTGGTCTGAATTTGTCTTCAGAATAGGAGTTAAACCCCAGGACCAGTGTCTTCCTTCAAGCAAGAGTTCATTTCTGGTAAACCCAGTGATTATTGGGCTCAAATGATTTTTTGCAGTTCATGAACCCTACGCTTTCACACTATTAACTAAAGAGCATTTATGTAAGAGGAGGTGTGGTCTGTATCAGTTTCATAAGCAGAGTTGAACTACATATGGTCCGAATGAATAGGAAACAAAGTTCTTTTTTTCAGGCCATTCTCATGGTTATTGCTGTATTTTAGACTCTGGAAAGAAGAGCTTGCTTCTTGCGTTAAAACAGAGTTTGTTTCAGGGATGAGAACTCTGGTCTGAATTTCCCTTCAGAAAAGGAGTTAAACCCCAGGATCTGTGTCTTCCTACAAGCAAGATTTCATTTCTGGTAAACCAAGTGAATTTGGGGCTCAAATGTTTTTTCGCAGTTCACGAACCATACGCTATTCTCACTATAAACCAAAGAGGTTTTCTGTAAGAGCAGCTGTGCTTTGGATCAGTTTCATAAGCAGAGTTGAACTATATATGGTCTGTATGAGTAGGAAACACAAGTCTTTTTGGGGGGGCATGCTCATGTTTCTTACTATATTGGAGACGCTTGAAAGGAGAGGATAATTCTTGCCTTAAAACAGAGTGCTTTTCAGGGATGAGAACTCTGGTCTGAATTTGCCTTCAGAAACGGAGTTAAACCCCAGGATCATTGTTGTCCTACAAGCAAGAGTTCATTTCTGGTAAACACAGTGAATTTTGGGCTCAAATGATTTTCCCAGTTCACGAACCATACTCTATTCTCACTATTAACTAAAGAGGATTTATGTCAGAGGAGCTGTGTTTTGTATCAGTTTCATAAGCAGAGTTGAACTACATATGGTCTGTAGGAGAAGGAAACACAGTTCTTTTTTTCTGGGCATGCTCATGTTTCTTACTATATTGGATACGCTGGAAAGAAGAGGATGATTCTTGCATTAAAAAAGAGTGTTTTGAAGGGATGAGAACTCTGGTCTGAATTTGTCTTCAGAAAAGGAGTAAAACCCCAGGATCAGTGTCTTCCTACAAGCAAAAGTTCAGTTTTGGTAAACCCACTGATTTTTGGGCTCAAATTATTTTTCGCAGTTCAGGAATCCTACGCTATTCACACTATTAACTAAAGAGCATTTATGTAAGAGGAGATGTGGTCTGTATTAATTTCATAAGCAGAGTTGAACTACATATGGTCCATATGAATAGGAAACACAGTTCTTTTTTTCACCGCCTGCTTATGGTTATTGCTGTATTTTAGACTCTGGAAAGAAGAGCGTGCTTCTTCGTTTAAACAGAGTGTGTTTCAGGAATGAGAACTCTGGTCTGAATTTCCCTTCAGAAAAGGAGTTAAACCCCAGGATCTGTGTGTCCTACAAGCAAGAACATTTCTGGTAAACCCAGTGAATTTTGGGCTCAAATGATTTTTCACAGTTAACGAACCCTATGTTATTCTCACTATTAACCAATGAGGATTTATGTAAGAGCAGCTGTTCTTTGTATCAGTTTCATAAGCAGAGTAGAACTACATATGGTCTGTATGAGTAGGAAACAGAATTCTTTTTTGGGGGGCATGCTCATGTTTCTTACTATATTTTAGACGCTGGAAAGAAGAGGATGATTCTTGCCTTAAAACAGAGTGTTTTTAAGGGATGAGAACTCTGGTCTGAATTTGTCTTCAGAAAAGGAGTAAAACCCCAGGATCAGTGCCTTCCTACAAGCAAGAGTTCAGTTTTGGTAAACCCAGTGATTTTTGGGCTCAAATTATTTTTCGCAGTTCAGGAACCCTACGATATTCTCAGTATTAACTAAAGAGCATTTATGTAAGAGGAGATGTGGTCTGTATTAATTTCATAAGCAGAGTTGAACTACATATGGTCCGTATGAATAGGAAACACAGTTCTTTTTTAAACTGCATTATTATGGTTATTGCTGTATTTTAGACTATGCAAAGAAGAGCGTGCTTCTTCGTTTAAACAGAGTGTGTTTCAGGAATGAGAACTCTGGTCTCAATTTCCCTGCAGAAATGGAGTTAAACCCCAGGATCAGTGTCTTCCTACAAGCAAGAGTTCATTTCTGGTATACCCAGTGAATTTTGGGCTCAAACGATTTTTCGCAGTTCACGAACCATATGCTATTCTCACTATTAACTAAAGAGGATTTATGTAAGAGGAGCTGTGGTTTGTATCAGTTTCATAAGCAGAGTTGAATTACATATGGTCTGTAGGAGATGGAAACACAGTTCTTTTTTTCTTGGTGTGCTCATGTTTCTTAGTATATTTGAGACGCTGGAAAGAATTGGATGATTCTTGCCTTAAAACAGAGTGTTTTTCAGGGATGAGAACTCTCGTCTGAATTTCCCTTCAGAAACGGAGTTAAACCCCAGGATCTGTGTCTTCCTGCAAGCACGTGTTCATTTCTGGTAAACCAAGTGAATTTTCGGCTCAAATGAGTTTACACAGTTCTAGAAGCCAACGCCATCATCACTATTAACTAAAGAGCATTTATGTAAGAGGAGCTGCGGACTGTATCATTTCATAAGCAGAGTTGAACTACATATGGTCCGTCTGAGTAGGAAACACAGTTCTTTTTTTCAGGGCAGGCTCATGATTCTTGCTGTATTGTAGACTCTGGAAAGAAGAGCTTGCTTCTTGCGTTAAAACAGAGTGTGTTTCAGGGATGAGAACTCTGGTCTGCATTTCCCTGCAGAAACAGAGTTAAACCCCAGGATCTGTGTCTTCCTACAATAAGAGTGCATTTCTGGTAAACCCAGTGAATTTTGGGCTCAAATGATTTTTTCACAGTTCACGAACCCTATGCTATTCTCACTATTAACTAAAGAGGATTTATGTAAGAGGAGCTGGGGTTTGTATCAGTTTCATAAGCAGAGATGAACTACATATTTTCTGTATGAGTCGGAAACACAGTTCTATTTTCTGGGCATGCTCATGTTTCTTGCTATATTGGAGACGCTGGAAAGAAGAGGATGATTCTTGCCTTAAAACAGAGTGATTTTCAGGGATGAGAACTCTAGTCTCAATTTGCCTTCAGAAACAGAGTTAAACCCCAGGATCAGTGTCTTCCTACAAGCAAGAGTTCATTTCTGGTAAACCCAGTGAATTTTGGGCTCAAATGATATTTCGCAGTTCATGATCCCTACATATTCACACTATTACCTAAACAGCATTTATGTAAGAGGAGGAGTCGTCTGTATCAGTTCCATAATCAGAGTAGAACTACATATGGTCCGTATGAATAGTAAACACAGTTCTTTTTTTCACCGCATGCTTATGGTTATTGCTGTATTTTAGACTCTGGAAAGAAGAGCGTGCTTCTTCGTTTCAACAGAGTGTGTTTCAGGAATGAGAAGTCTGGTCTGAATTTCCCTGCAGAAACGGACTTAAACCCCAGGATCAGTGTCTTCCTACAAGCAAGAGTTCATTTCTGATATACCCAGTGAATTTTGGTTCAAATGATTTTCCGCAGTTACCGAACCCTACGCTATTCTCACTATTAACCAATGAGGATTTATGTAAGTGCAGCTGTGCTTTGTATCAGTTTCATAAGCAGAGTTGAACTACAAATGGTCTGTATGAGAAGGAAACACAGTTCGTTTTTCTTGGCATGCTCACGTTTCTTACTATATTGGATACGCTGGAAAGAAGAGGATGATTCTTGCCTTAAAACAGAGTGTTTTGAAGGGATGAGAACTCTGGTCTGAATTTGACTTCAGAAAAGGAGTTAAACCCCAGGATCAGTGTCTTCCTACAAGCAAGAGTCCAGTTCTGGTAAACCCAGTGATTTTTGCGCTCAAATGATTCTTCGCAGTTCAGGAACCCTACGCTATTCTCACTATTAACTAAAGCGGATTTATGTAAGAGGAGCTGTGGTTTGTATCAGTTTCATAAGCAAAGTTGAACGACATATGGTCTGTAGGAGAAGGAAACACAGTTCTTTTTTCTTGGCATGCTCACGTTTCTTACTATATTGGAGATGCTGGAAAGAATAGGATGATTCTTGCCTTAAAACAGAGTGTTTTTCAGGGATGAGAACTCTGGTCTGAATTTGTCTTCAGAATAGGAGTTAAACCCCAGGACCAGTGTCTTCCTTCAAGCAAGAGTTCATTTCTGGTAAACCCAGTGATTATTGGGCTCAAATGATTTTTTGCAGTTCATGAACCCTACGCTTTCACACTATTAACTAAAGAGCATTTATGTAAGAGGAGGTGTGGTCTGTATCAGTTTCATAAGCAGAGTTGAACTACATATGGTCCGAATGAATAGGAAACAAAGTTCTTTTTTTCAGGCCATGCTCATGGTTATTGCTGTATTTTAGACTCTGGAAAGAAGAGCTTGCTTCTTGCGTTAAAACAGAGTTTGTTTCAGGGATGAGAACTCTGGTCTGAATTTCCCTTCAGAAAAGGAGTTAAACCCCAGGATCTGTGTCTTCCTACAAGCAAGATTTCATTTCTGGTAAACCAAGTGAATTTGGGGCTCAAATGTTTTTTCGCAGTTCACGAACCATACGCTATTCTCACTATAAACCAAAGAGGTTTTCTGTAAGAGCAGCTGTGCTTTGGATCAGTTTCATAAGCAGAGTTGAACTATATATGGTCTGTATGAGTAGGAAACACAAGTCTTTTTTGGGGGGCATGCTCATGTTTCTTACTATATTGGAGACGCTTGAAAGGAGAGGATAATTCTTGCCTTAAAACAGAGTGCTTTTCAGGGATGAGAACTCTGGTCTGAATTTGCCTTCAGAAACGGAGTTAAACCCCAGGATCATTGTTGTCCTACAAGCAAGAGTTCATTTCTGGTAAACACAGTGAATTTTGGGCTCAAATGATTTTCCCAGTTCACGAACCATACTCTATTCTCACTATTAACTAAAGAGGATTTATGTCAGAGGAGCTGTGTTTTGTATCAGTTTCATAAGCAGAGTTGAACTACATATGGTCTGTAGGAGAAGGAAACACAGTTCTTTTTTTCTGGGCATGCTCATGTTTCTTACTATATTGGATACGCTGGAAAGAAGAGGATGATTCTTGCCTTAAAACAGAGTGTTTTGAAGGGATGAGAACTCTGGTCTGAATTTGTCTTCAGAAAGGGAGTAAAACCCCAGGATCAGTGTCTTCCTACAAGCAAAAGTTCAGTTTTGGTAAACCCACTGATTTTTGGGCTCAAATTATTTTTCGCAGTTCAGGAATCCTACGCTATTCACACTATTAACTAAAGAGCATTTATGTAAGAGGAGGTGTGGTCTGTATCAGTTTCATAAGCAGAGTTGAACTACATATGGTCCGTATGAATAGGAAACACAGTTCTTTTTTTCACCGCCTGCTTATGGTTATTGCTGTATTTTAGACTCTGGAAAGAAGAGCGTGCTTCTTCGTTTCAACAGAGTGTGTTTCAGGAATGAGAACTCTGGTCTGAATTTCCCTGCAGAAAAGGAGTTAAACCCCAGGATCTGTGTGTCCTACAAGCAAGAACATTTCTGGTAAACCCAGTGAATTTTGGGCTCAAATGATTTTTCACAGTTAACGACCCCTATGTTATTCTCACTATTAACCAATGAGGATTTATGTAAGAGCAGCTGTTCTTTGTATCAGTTTCATAAGCAGAGTTGAACTACATATGGTCTGTATGAGTAGGAAACAGAATTCTTTTTTTGGGGGCATGCTCATGTTTCTTACTATATTTTAGACGCTGGAAAGAAGAGGATGATTCTTGCCTTAAAACAGAGTGTTTTTAAGGGATGAGAACTCTGGTCTGAATTTGTCTTCAGAAAAGGAGTAAAACCCCAGGATCAGTGCCTTCTTACAAGCAAGAGTTCAGTTTTGGTAAACCCAGTGATTTTTGGGCTCAAATTATTTTTCGCAGTTCAGGAACCCTACGATATTCTCTGTACTAACTAAAGAGCATTTATGTAAGAGGAGGTGTGGTCTGTATTGGTTTCATAAGCAGAGTTGAACTACATATGGTCCGTATGAATAGGAAACACAGTTCTTTTTTAAACCGCATGCTTATGGTTATTGCTGTATTTTAGACTCTGGAAAGAAGAGCGTGCTTCTTCATTTAAACAGAGTGTGTTTCAGGAATGAGAACTCTGGTCTCAATTTCCCTGCAGAAACGGAGTTAAACCCCAGGATCAGTGTCTTCCTACAAGCAAGAGTTCATTTCTGGTATACCCAGTGAATTTTGGGCTCAAACGATTTTTCACAGTTCACGAACCATATGCTATTCTCACTATTAACTAAAGAGGATTTATGTAAGAGGAGCTGTGGTTTGTATCAGTTTCATAAGCAGAGTTGAATTACATATGGTCTGTAGGAGATGGAAACACAGTTCTTTTTTTCCTGGTGTGCTCATGTTTCTTAGTATATTGGAGACGCTGGAAAGAATAGGATGATTCTTGCCTTAAAACAGAGTGTTTTTCAGGGATGAGAACTCTCGTCTGAATTTCCCTTCAGAAACGGAGTTAAACCCCAGGATCTGTGTCTTCCTGCAAGCACGTGTTCATTTCTGGTAAACCAAGTGAATTTTCGGCTCAAATGAGTTTACACAGTTCCAGAAGCCAACGCCATCATCACTATTAACTAAAGAGCATTTATGTAAGAGGAGCTGCGGACTGTATCATTTCATAAGTAGAGTTGAACTACATATGGTCCGTCTGAGTAGGAAACACAGTTCTTTTTTTCAGGGCAGGCTCATGGTTCTTGCTGTATTTTAGACTCTGGAAAGAAGAGCTTGGTTCTTGCGTTAAAACAGAGTGTGTTTCAGGGATGAGAACTCTGGTCTGCATTTCCCTGCAGAAACAGAGTTAAACCCCAGGATCTGTGTCTTCCTACAATAAGAGTGCATTTCTGGTAAACCCAGTGAATTTTGGGCTCAAATGACTTTTTCACAGTTCACGAACCCTATGCTATTCTCACTATTAACTAAAGAGGATTTATGTAAGAGGAGCTGGGGTTTGTATCAGTTTCATAAGCAGAGATGAACTACATATTTTCTGTATGAGTCGGAAACACAGTTCTATTTTCTGGGCATGCTCATGTTTCCTGCTATATTGGAGACGCTGGAAAGAAGAGGATGATTCTTGCCTTAAAACAGAGTGATTTTCAGGGATGAGAACTCTAGTCTCAATTTGCCTTCAGAAACAGAGTTAAACCCCAGGATCAGTGTCTTCCTACAAGCAAGAGTTCATTTCTGGTAAACCCAGTGAATTTTGGGCTCAAATGATATTTCGCAGTTCATGATCCCTACATATTCACACTATTACCTAAACAGCATTTATGTAAGAGGAGGAGTCGTCTGTATCAGTTCCATAATCAGAGTAGAACTACATATGGTCCGTATGAATAGTAAACACAGTTCTTTTTTTCACCGCATGCTTATGGTTATTGCTGTATTTTAGACTCTGGAAAGAAGAGCGTGCTTCTTCGTTTCAACAGAGTGTGTTTCAGGAATGAGAAATCTGGTCTGAATTTCCCTGCAGAAACGGACTTAAACCCCAGGATCAGTGTCTTCCTACAAGCAAGAGTTCATTTCTGATATACCCAGTGAATTTTGGGCTCAAATGTTTTTCCGCAGTTACCGAACCCTACGCTATTCTCACTATTAACCAATGAGGATTTATGTACGTGCAGCTGTGCTTTGTATCAGTTTCATAAGCAGAGTTGAACTACAAATGGTCTGTATGAGAAGGAAACACAGTTTTTTTTTCTTGGCATGCTCACGTTTCTTACTATATTGGAGATGCTGGAAAGAATAGGATGATTCTTGCCTTAAAACAGAGTGTTTTTCAGGGATGAGAACTCTGGTCTGAATTTCCCTTCAGAAAAGAGTTAAACCCCAGAATCTGTGTCTTCCTACAAGCAAGATTTCATTTCTGGTGAACCCAGTGAATTTGGGTCTCAAATGTTTTATCGCAGTTCAGAACCATACGCTATTCTCACGATTAACCAAAGAGGATTTATCTAAGAGCAGCTGTGCTTTGTATCAGTTTCATAAGCAGAGTTGAACTACATATGGTCTGTATGAGTAGGAAACACAGTTCTTTTTTTCTGGGCATGCTCATGTTTCTTACTATATTGGAGACGCTGGAAAGAATAGGATGATTCTTGCCTTAAAACAGAGTGTTTTTCAGGGATGAGAACTCTGGTCTATATTTGCCTTCAGAAACGGAATTAAACCCCAGGATCAGTGTCTTCCTACAGGCAACAGTTCATTTATGGTAAACCCAGTGATTTTGGGGCTCAAATGATTTTTCACAGTTCAGGAACCCTACGCTATTCACACTATTAACTAAACAGCATTTATGTAAGAGGAGGTGTGGTCTGTATCAGTTTCATAAGCAGAGGTGAACTACATATGGTCCATATGAATAGGAAACAGAGTTCTTTTTTTCAGGCCATGCTCATGGTTATTGCTGTATTTTAGACTCTGGAAAGAAGAGCCTACTTCTTAGTTTAAACAGAGTGTGTTTCAGGGATGAGAACTCTGGTCTGAATTTCCCTGCAGAAAAGGAGTTAAACCCCAGGATCTGTGTCTTCCTACAAGCAAGAGTACATTTCTGGTAAACCCACTGAATTTTGGGCTCAAATGATTTTTCACAGTTAAGGAACCTTACGCTATTCTCACTATTAACCAATGAGGATTTATGTAAGAGCAGCTGTGCTTTGTATCAGGTTCATAAGCAGCGTTGAACTACATATGGTCTGTATGAGTAGGAAACACAGTTCTTTTGTTTCTGGGCATGCTCATGGTTCTTGCTGTATTGGAGACACTGGAAGAAGAGCTTGCTTCTTGCCTTAAAACAGAGTGTTTTTCAGGGTTGAGAATTCTGGTCTGAATTTGTCTTCAGAAAAGGAGTTAACCCCAGGATCAGTGTCTTCCTACAAGCAAGAGTTCAGTTTTGGTAAACCCAGTGATTTTTGGGCTCAAATGATTTTTCTCAGTTCAGGAACCCTATGATATTCTCACTATTAACTAAAGAGCATTTATGTAAGAGGAGGTGTGGTCTGTATCAGTTTCATAAGCAGAGTTGAACTACATATGGTCATATGAATAGGAAACACACTTCTTTTTTTCACCGCATGCTTATGGTTATTGCTGTATTTTAAACTCTGGAAAGAAGAGGGTGCTTCTTCGTTTAATCAGGGTGTGTTTCAGGAATGAGAACTCTGGTCTGAATTTCCCTGCAGAAACGGAGTTAAACCCCAGGATCAGTGTCTTCCTACAAGCAAGAGTTCATTTCTGGTAAACACAGTGAATTTTGGGCTCAAATGATTCTTCGCATTTCTCCAACCATACGCTATTCTCACTATTAACCTAAGAGGATTTATGTAAGAGGAGCTGTGGTTTGTTTCAGTTTCATAAGCAGAGTTGAACTACATATGGTCTGTATGAGAAGGAAACACAGTTCTTTTTTTCTGGGCATGCTCATGTTTCTTACTATATTGGAGACACTGGAAAGAATAGGATGATTCTTGCCTTAAAACAGTGTGCTTCTCAGGGATGAGAACTCTGGTCTGAATTTGTCTTCATAAAAGGAGTTAAACCCCAGGATTAGTGTCTTCCTACAAGCAAGTGTTCATTTCTGGTAAACCCAGGGAATTTTGGGCTCAAATGATTTTTTGCAGTTCACGAACCATACCCTATTCTCACTATTAACTAAAGAGGATTTATGTCAGAGGAGCTGTGTTTTGTATCAGTTTCATAAGCAGAGTTGAACTACATATGGTCTGTATGAGAAGGAAACAGTTCTTTTTTTCTGGGCATGCTCATGTTTCTTACTATATTGGAGACGCTGGAAAGAAGAGGATGATTCTTGCCTTAAAACAGAGTGTTTTTCAGGGATGAGAGCTCTGGTCTGAATATGTCTTCAGAAAAGGAATTAAACCCCAGGATCAGTGTCTTCCTACAGGCAAGAGTTCATTTATGGTAAACCCAGTGATTTTGGGGCTCAAATGATTTTTCTCAGTTCTGGAACCCTATGATATTCTCACTATTAACTAAAGAGCATTTATGTAAGAGGAGGTGTGGTCTGTATCAGTTTCATGAGCAGAGTTGAACTAAATATGGTCCGTATGAATAGGAAACACAGTTCTTGTTTCAGGCAATGCTCATGATTCTTGCTGTATTTTAGACTCTGGAAAGAAGAGCCTGCTTCTTCGTTAAAACAGAGTGTGTTTCAGGGATGAGAACTCTGGTCTGAATTTCCCTGCAGAAAAGGAGTTAAACCCCAGGATCTGTGTCTTCCTACAAGCAAGAGTTCATTTCTGCTTACCCAGAGATTTTTGGGCTCAAATGATTTTTCGCAGTTACAGAACCCTATGCTATTCTCACTATTAACCAATGAGGATCTATGTAAGAGCAGCTGTGCTTTGTATCAGTTTCATAAGCAGAGTTGAACTACATATGGTCTGTATGAGAAGGAAACACAGTTCTTTTTTTCTGGGCATGCTCATGTTTCTTACTATATTGGAGACACTGGAAAGAATAGGATGATTCTTGCCTTAAAACAGTGTGCTTCTCAGGGATGAGAACTCTGGTCTGAATTTGTCTTCATAAAAGGAGTTAAACCCCAGGATTAGTGTCTTCCTACAAGCAAGTGTTCATTTCTGGTAAACCCAGGGAATTTTGGGCTCAAATGATTTTTTGCAGTTCACGAACCATACCCTATTCTCACTATTAACTAAAGAGGATTTATGTCAGAGGAGCTGTGTTTTGTATCAGTTTCATAAGCAGAGTTGAACTACATATGGTCTGTATGAGAAGGAAACACAGTTCTTTTTTTCTGGGCATGCTCATGTTTCTTACTATATTGGATACGCTGGAAAGAAGAGGATGATTCTTGCCTTAAAACAGAGTGTTTTTTCAGGGATGAGAGCTCTGGTCTGAATTTGTCTTCAGAAAAGGAATTAAACCCCAGGATCAGTGTCTTCCTACAGGCAAGAGTTCATTTATGGTAAACCCAGTGATTTTGGGGCTCAAATGATTTTTCTCAGTTCAGGAACCCTATGATATTCTCACTATTAACTAAAGAGCATTTATGTAAGAGGAGATGTGGTCTGTATCAGTTTCATAAGCAGAGTTGAACTAAATATGGTCCGTATGAATAGGAAACACAGTTCTTGTTTCAGGCAATGCTCATGATTCTTGCTGTATTTTAGACTCTGGAAAGAAGAGCCTGCTTCTTCGTTAAAACAGAGTGTGTTTCAGGGATGAGAACTCTGGTCTGAATTTCCCTGCAGAAACGGAGTTAAACCGCAGGATCTGTGTCTTACTACAATAAGAGTGCATTTCTGGTAAACCCAGTGAATTTTGGGCTCAAATGATTTTTCACAGTTCACGAACCCTACGCTATTCTCACTATTAACTAAAGAGGATTTATGTAAGAGGAGATGTGGTTTGTATCAGTTTCATAAGCAGAGTTGAACTACATATTTTCTGTATGAGTCGGAAACACAGTTCTATTTTCTGGGCATGCTCATATTTCTTACTATATTGGAGACACTGGAAAGAAGAGGATGATTCTTGCCTTAAAACAGAGTGTTTTTCAGGGATGAGAACTCTGGTCTGAATTTGCCTTCAGAAACGGAGTAAAACCCCAGGATCAGTGTCTTCCTACAAGGAAGAGTTCATTTCTGGTACAACCAGTGATTTTTTGGCCCAAATGATTTTTCGCATTTCACGAACCCAACATGATTCTCACTATTAAATAAAGGGAATTTATGTAAGAGAAGCTGAGGTTTTTATCAGTTTCATAAGCAGAGTTGAACTACATATGGTCCGTCTGAGTAGGAAACACAGTTTTTTTTTCAGGGCATGCTCATGGTTCTTGCTGTATTTTAGACTCTAGCATGAAGAGCTTGCTTCTTGTGTTAAAACAGAGTGTGTTTCAGGGATGAGAACTCTGGTCTGAATTTCCCTGCAGAAAAGGAGTTAAACCCCAGGATCTCTGTCTTCCTACAAGCAAGAGTACATTTCTGGTAAACCCACTGAATTTTGGGCTCAAATGGTTTTTCACAGTTAAGGAACCATATGCTATTCTCACTATTAACCAATGAGGATTTATGTAAGAGCAGCTGTGCTTTGTATCAGGTTCATAAGCAGCGTTGAACTACATAAGGTCTGTATGAGTAGGAAACACAGTTCTTTTGTTTCTTGGCCTGCTCATGGTTCTTGCTGTATTGGAGACGCTGGAAGAAGAGCTTGCTTCTTGCCTTAAAACAGAGTGTTTTTCAGGGTTGAGAATTCTGGTCTGAATTTGTCTTCAGAAACGGAGTTAAACCCCAGGATCTGTTTCTTCCTAAAAGAAAGAGTTCAGTTCTGGTAAACCCAGTGAATTTTGGCCTCAAATGATTTTTCGATGTTCAGGATCCAAACGCTATTCTCACTATTAACTAAAGAGTATTTATGTAAGATGAGCTGTTGTTTGTATCATTTCATAAGCAGAGTTGAACTACTTATGGTCAGTATGAGTAGGAAACACAGTTCTTTTATTCTGGGCATGCTCAGGGATCTTGCTGTATTTTAGACTCTGGAAAGAAGAGCTTGCTTCTTCGTTAAAACAGAGTGTGTTTCAGGGATCAGGACTCTGGTCTGAATATCCATGCAGAAACGGAGTTAACCCCCAGGATGTGTGTCTTCCTACAATAAGAGTGCATTTCTGGTAATCCCAGTGAATTTTGGGCTCAAATGTTATTTCGCAGTTCACAAACCATATGCTATTCTCACTATTAACCAAAGAGGATTTATGTCAGAGGAGCTGTGTTTTGTATCAGTTTCATAAGCAGAGTTGAACTACATATGGTCTGTATGAGAAGGAAACACAGTTCTTTTTTTCTGGGCATGCTCATGTTTCTTACTATATTGGAGACGCTGGAAAGAATAAAATGATTCTTGCCTTAAAACAGAGTGTTTTTCAGGGATGAGAACTCTGGTCTGAATTTGTCTTCAGAAAAGGAGTTAAACCCCAGGATCAGTGTCTTCCTACAGGCAAGAGTTCATTTATGGTAAACCCAGTGATTTTTGTGCTCAAATGATTTTTCGCAGTTCAGGAACCCTACGCTATTCACACTATTAACTAAAGAGCATTTATGTAAGAGGAGCTGTGGTCTGTATCAGTTTCATAAGCAGAGTTGAACTACACATGGTCCGTATGAATAGGAAACAAATTTCTGTTTTCCAGGCCAAGCTCATGGTTATTGCTGTGTTTTAGACTCTGGAAAGAAGAGCGTGCTTCTTCGTTTAAACAGAGTGTGTTTCAGGGATGAGAACTCTGGTCTGAATTTCCCTTCAGAAAAGGAGTTAAACCCCAGGATCTGTGTCTTCCTACAAGCAAGAGTACATTTCTGTTAACCCAGTGAATTTTGGGCTCAAATGATTTTTCACAGTTAACGAACACTATGCTATTCTCACTATTAACCAATGAGGATTTATGTAAGAGCAGCTGTTCTTTGTATCAGTTTCATAAGCAGAGTTGAACTACATATGGTCTGTATGAGTAGGAAACAGAATTCTTTTTTGGGGGGCATGCTCATGTTTCTTACTATATTGGAGACGCTGGAAAGAAGAGGATGATTCTTGCCTTAAAACAGAGTGTTTTTCAGGGATGAGAACTCTGGTCTGAATTTGTCTTCAGAAAAGGAGTAAAACCCCAGGATCAGTGTCTTCCTACAGGCAAGAGTTCATTTATGGTAAACCCAGTGATTTTGGGGCTCAAATGATTTTTCTCAGTTCAGGAACCCTATGATATTCTCACTATTAACTAAAGAGCATTTATGGAGAGGAGGTGTGGTCTGTATCAGTTTCATAAGCAGAGTTGAACTACACATGGTCCGTATGAATAGGAAACAAATTTCTGTTTTCCAGGCCAAGCTCATGGTTATTGCTGTGTTTTAGACTCTGGAAAGAAGAGCGTGCTTCTTCGTTTAAACAGAGTGTGTTTCAGGGATGAGAACTCTGGTCTGAATTTCCCTTCAGAAAAGGAGTTAAACCCCAGGATCTGTGTCTTCCTACAAGCAAGAGTACATTTCTGTTAACCCAGTGAATTTTGGGCTCAAATGATTTTTCACAGTTAACGAACACTATGCTATTCTCACTATTAACCAATGAGGATTTATGTAAGAGCAGCTGTTCTTTGTATCAGTTTCATAAGCAGAGTTGAACTACATATGGTCTGTATGAGTAGGAAACAGAATTCTTTTTTGGGGGGCATGCTCATGTTTCTTACTATATTGGAAACGCTGGAAAGAAGAGGATGATTCTTGCCTTAAAACAGAGTGTTTTTCAGGGATGAGAACTCTGGTCTGAATTTGTCTTCAGAAAAGGAGTAAAACCCCAGGATCAGTGTCTTCCTACAGGCAAGAGTTCATTTATGGTAAACCCAGTGATTTTGGGGCTCAAATGATTTTTCTCAGTTCAGGAACCCTATGATATTCTCACTATTAACTAAAGAGCATTTATGTAAGAGGAGGTGTGGTCTGTATCAGTTTCATAAGCAGAGTTGAACTAAATATGGTCCGTATGAATACGAAACACAGTTCTTGTTTCAGGCAATGCTCATGATTCTTGCTGTATTTTAGACTCTGGAAAGAAGAGCCTGCTTCTTCGTTAAAACAGAGTGTGTTTCAGGGATGAGAACTCTGGTCTGAATTTCCCTGCAGAAACGGAGTTAAACCGCAGGATCTGTGTCTTACTACAATAAGAGTGCATTTCTGGTAAACCCAGTGAATTTTGGGCTCAAATGATTTTTCACAGTTCACGAACCCTATGCTATTCTCTCTATTAACTAAAGAGCATTTATGTAAGAGGAGGTGTGGTCTGTATTAGTTTCATAAGCAGAGTTGAACTACATATGGTCCGTATGAATAGGAAACACAGTTCTTTTTTAAACCCCATGCTAATGGTTATTGCTGTATTTTAGACTCTGGAAAGAAGAGCGTGCTTCTTCGTTTCAACAGAGTGTGTTTCAGGAATGAGAACTCTGGTCTCAATTTCCCTGCAGAAACGGAGTTAAACCCCAGGATCTGTGTCTTCCTACAAGCAAGAGTACATTTCTGTTAACCCAGTGAATTTTGGGCTCAAATGATTTTTCACAGTTAACGAACACTATGCTATTCTCACTATTAACCAATGAGGATTTATGTAAGAGCAGCTGTTCTTTGTATCAGTTTCATAAGCAGAGTTGAACTACATATGGTCTGTATGAGTAGGAAACAGAATTCTTTTTTGGGGGGCATGCTCATGTTTCTTACTATATTGGAAACGCTGGAAAGAAGAGGATGATTCTTGCCTTAAAACAGAGTGTTTTTCAGGGATGAGAACTCTGGTCTGAATTTGTCTTCAGAAAAGGAGTAAAACCCCAGGATCAGTGTCTTCCTACAGGCAAGAGTTCATTTATGGTAAACCCAGTGATTTTGGGGCTCAAATGATTTTTCTCAGTTCAGGAACCCTATGATATTCTCACTATTAACTAAAGAGCATTTATGTAAGAGGAGGTGTGGTCTGTATCAGTTTCATAAGCAGAGTTGAACTAAATATGGTCCGTATGAATAGGAAACACAGTTCTTGTTTCAGGCAATGCTCATGATTCTTGCTGTATTTTAGACTCTGGAAAGAAGAGCCTGCTTCTTCGTTAAAACAGAGTGTGTTTCAGGGATGAGAACTCTGGTCTGAATTTCCCTGCAGAAACGGAGTTAAACCGCAGGATCTGTGTCTTACTACAATAAGAGTGCATTTCTGGTAAACCCAGTGAATTTTGGGCTCAAATGATTTTTCACAGTTCACGAACCCTATGCTATTCTCTCTATTAACTAAAGAGGATTTATGTAAGAGGAGCTGTGGTTTGTATCAGTTTCATAAGCAGAGTTGAACTACATATTTTCTGTATGAGTCGGAAACACAGTTCTATTTTCTGGGCATGCTCATATTTCTTACTATATTGGAGACACTGGAAAGAAGAGGATGATTCTTGCCTTAAAACAGAGTGTTTTTCAGGGATGAGAACTCTGGTCTGAATTTGCCTTCAGAAACGGAGTAAAACCCCAGGATCAGTGTCTTCCTACAAGCAAGAGTTCATTTCTGGTACAACCAGTGATTTTTTGGCCCAAATGATTTTTCGTATTTCACGAACCCAACATGATTCTCACTATTAAACAAAGAGAATTTATGTAAGAGAAGCTGAGGTTTTTATCAGTTTCATAAGCAGAGTTGAACTACATATGGTCACTCTGTGTAGGAAACACAGTTTTTTTTTCAGGGCATGCTCATGGTTCTTGCTGTATTTTAGACTCTAGAATGAAGAGCTTGCTTCTTGTGTTAAAACAGAGTGTGTTTCAGGGATGAGAACTCTGGTCTGAATTTCCCTGCAGAAAAGGAGTTAAACCCCAGGATCTGTGTCTTCCTACAAGCAAGAGTACATTTCTGGTAAACCCACTGAATTTTGGGCTCAAATGGTTTTTCATAGTTAAGGAACCATATGATATTCTCACTATTAACCAATGAGGATTTATGTAAGAGCAGCTGTGCTTTGTATCAGGTTCATAAGCAGCGTTGAACTACATATGGTCTGTATGAGTAGGAAACACAGTTCTTTTGTTTCTTGGCCTGCTCATGGTTCTTGCTGTATTGGAGACGCTGGAAGAAGAGCTTGCTTCTTGCCTTAAAACAGAGTGTTTTTCAGGGTTGAGAATTCTGGTCTGAATTTGTCTTCAGAAACGGAGTTAAACCCAAGGATCAGTGTCTTCCTACAAGCAAGAGTTCATTTCTGGTAAAACCTGTGATTTTTTGGCCCAAATGATTTTTCGCAGTTCACGAACCATATGCTATTCTCACTATTAACTAAAGAGGATTTATGTCAGAGGAGCTGTGTTTTGTATCAGTTTCATAAGCAGAGTTGAACTACATATGGTCTGTATGAGAAGGAAACACAGTTCTTTTTTTCTGGGCATGCTCATGTTTCTTACTATATTGGAGACGCTGGAAAGAAAAGGATGATTCTTGCCTTAAAACAGAGTGTTTTTCAGGGATGAGAACTCTGGTCTGAATTTGTCTTCAGAAAAGGAGTTAAACCCCAGGATCAGTGTCTTCCTACAGGCAAGAGTTCATTTATGGTAAACCCAGTGATTTTTGTGCTCAAATGATTTTTCGCAGTTCAGGAACCCTACGCTATTCACACTATTAACTAAAGAGCATTTATGTAAGAGGAGCTGTGGTCTGTATCAGTTTCATAAGCAGAGTTGAACTACACATGGTCCGTATGAATAGGAAACAAATTTCTGTTTTCCAGGCCAAGCTCATGGTTATTGCTGTGTTTTAGACTCTGGAAAGAAGAGCGTGCTTCTTCGTTTAAACAGAGTGTGTTTCAGGGATGAGAACTCTGGTCTGAATTTCCCTTCAGAAAAGGAATTAAACCCCAGGATCTGTGTCTTCCTACAAGCAAGAGTACATTTCTGGTAAACCCAGTGAATTTTGGGCTCAAATGATTTTTCACAGTTAACGAACACTATGCTATTCTCACTATTAACCAATGAGGATTTATGTAAGAGCAGCTGTTCTTTGTATCATTTTCATAAGCAGAGTTGAACTACATATGGTCTGTATGAGTAGGAAACAGAATTCTTTTTTGGGGGGCATACTCATGTTTCTTACTATATTGGAGACGCTGGAAAGAAGAGGATGATTCTTGCCTTAAAACAGAGTGTTTTTAAGGGATGAGAACTCTGGTCTGAATTTGTCTTCAGAAAAGGAGTAAAACCCCAGGATCAGTGCCTTCCTACAAGCAAGAGTTCAGTTTTGGTAAACCCAGTGATTTTTGGGCTCAAATTATTTTTCGCAGTTCAGGATCCCTACGATATTCTCAGTATTAACTAAAGAGCATTTATGTAAGAGGAGGTGTGGTCTGTATTAGTTTCATAAGCAGAGTTGAACTACATATGGTCCGTATGAATAGGAAACACAGTTCTTTTTTAAACCCCATGCTAATGGTTATTGCTGTATTTTAGACTCTGGAAAGAAGAGCGTGCTTCTTCGTTTCAACAGAGTGTGTTTCAGGAATGAGAACTCTGGTCTCAATTTCCCTGCAGAAACGGAGTTAAACACCAGGATCAGTGTCTTCCTACAAGGAAGAGTTCATTTCTGGTATACCCAGTGAATTTTGGGCTCAAACGATTTTTCGCAGTTCACGAACCATATGCTATTCTCACTATTAACTTAAGAGGATTTATGTCAGAGGAGCTGTGATTTGTATCAGTTTCATAAGCAGAGTTGAATTACATATGGTCTGTAGGAGAAGGAAACACAGTTCTTTTTTTCTTGGCGTGCTCATGTTTCTTAGTATATTTGAGACGCTGGAAAGAATAGGATGATTCTTGCCTTAAAACAGAGTGTTTTTCAGGGATGAGAACTCTCGTCTGAAGTTCCCTTCAGAAACGGAGTTAAACCCCAGGATCTGTGTCTTCCTGCAAGCACGTTTTCATTTCTGGTAAACCAAGTGAATTTTCGGCTCAAATGAGTTTACACAGTTCTAGAAGCCAACGCCATCATCACTATTAACTAAAGAGCATTTATGTAAGAGGAGCTGCGGACTGTATAATTTCATAAGCAGAGTTGAACTACATATGGTCCGTCTGAGTAGGAAACACAGTTCCTTTTTTCAGGGCAGGCTTATGGTTCTTGCTGTATTTTAGACTCTGGAAAGAAGAGCTTGCTTCTTGCGTTAAAACAGAGTGTGTTTCAGGGATGAGAACTCTGGTCTGCATTTCCCTGCAGAAACAGAGTTAAACCCCAGGATCTGTGTCTTCCTACAATAAGAGTGCATTTCTGGTAAACCCAGTGAATTTTGGGCTCAAATGATTTTTTCACAGTTCACGAACCCTATGCTATTCTCACTATTAACTAAAGAGGATTTATGTAAGAGGAGCTGGGGTTTGTATCAGTTTCATAAGCAGAGATGAACTACATATTTTCTGTATGAGTCGGAAACACAGTTCTATTTTCTGGGCATGCTCATGTTTCTTGCTATATTGGAGACGCTGGAAAGAAGAGGATGATTCTTGCCTTAAAACAGAGTGATTTTCAGGGATGAGAACTCTGTTCTAAATTTGCCTTCAGAAACAGAGTTAAACCCCAAGATCAGTGTCTTCCTACAAGCAAGAGTTCAGTTCTGGTAAACCCAGTGATTTTTTGGCCCAAATGATATTTTGCAGTTCATGAACCCAACATGATTCTCACTATTAACTAAAGAGAATTTATAAGAGGAGCTGTGGTTTTTATCAATTTCATAAGCAGAGTTGAACTACATATGGTCCGTCTGTGTAGGAAACACAGTTTTTTTTTTTTCAGGGCATGCTCATGGTTCTTGCTGTATTTTAGACTCTAGAATGAAGAGCTTGCTTCTTGTGTTAAAACAGAGTGTGTTTCAGGCATGAGAACTCTGGTCTGAATTTGCCTTCAGAAACGGAGTTAAACCCCAGGATCAGTGTCTTTCTACAAGCAAATGTTCATTTCTGGTAAACCCAGTGAATTTTGGGCTCAAATGATTTTTCGCAGTTCATGATCCCTACGCTATTCACACTATTAACTAAAGAGCATTTATGTAAGAGGAAGAGTCATCTGTATCAGTTCCATAAGCAGAGTAGAACTACATATGGTCCGTATGAATAGTAAACACAGTTCTTTTTTTCACCGCATGCTTATGGTTATTGCTGTATTTTAGACTCTGGAAAGAAGAGCGTGCTTCTTCGTTTCAACAGAGTGTGTTTCAGGAATGAGAAGTCTGGTCTGAATTTCCCTGCAGAAACGGACTTAAACCCCAGGATCAGTGTCTTCCTACAAGCAAGAGTTCATTTCTGATATACCCAGTGAATTTTGGGCTCAAATGATTTTCCGCAGTTACCGAACCCTACGCTATTCTCACTATTACCCAATGAGGATTTATGTAAGTGCAGCTGTGCTTTGTATCAGTTTCATAAGCAGAGTTGAACTACAAATGGTCTGTATGAGAAGGAAACACAGTTCGTTTTTCTTGGCATGCTCACGTTTCTTACTATATTGGAGATGCTGGAAAGAATAGGATGATTCTTGCCTTAAAACAGAGTGTTTTTCAGGGATGAGAACTCTGGTCTGAATTTGTCTTCAGAAAAGGAGTTAAACTCCAGGACCAGTGTCTTCCTTCAAGCAAGAGTTCATTTCTGGTAAACCCAGTGATTATTGGGCTCAAATGATTTTTCGCAGTTCATGAACCCTACGCTATTCACACTATAACTAAAGAGCATTTATGTAAGAGGAGGTGTGGTCTGTATCAGTTTCATAAGCAGAGTTGAACTACATATGGTCCAAATGAATAGGAAACAGAGTTCTTTTTTTCAGGCCATGCTCATGGTTATTGCTGTATTTTAGACTCTGGAAAGAAGAGCTTGCTTCTTGCGTTAAAACAGAGTTTGTTTCATGGATGAGAACTCTGGTCTGAATTTCCCTTCAGAAAAGGAGTTAAACCCCAGGATCTGTGTCTTCCTACATGGAAGATTTCATTTCTGGTAAACCCAGTGAATTTGGGGCTCAAATGTTTTTTCGCAGTTCACGAACCATACGCTATTCTCACTATAAACCAAAGAGGTTTTATGTAAGAGCAGCTGTGCTTTGGATCAGTTTCATAAGCAGAGTTGAACTACATATGGTCTGTATGAGTAGGACACACAATTCTTTTTTGGGCGGCATGCTCATGTTTCTTACTATATAGGAGACGCTTGAAAGGAGAGGATAATTCTTGCCTTAAAACAGAGTGCTTTTCAGGGATGAGAACTCTGGTCTGAATTTGCCTTCAGAAACGGAGTTAAAGCCCAGGATCATTGTCTTCCTACAAGCAAGAGTTCATTTCTGGTAAACACAGTGAATTTTGGGCTCAAATGATTTTTCGCAGTTCACGAACCATACGCAATTCTCACTATTAACTAAAGAGGATTTATGTAAGAGGAGCTGTGGTTTGTATCAGTTTCATAAGCAGAGTTGAATTACATATGGTCTGTAGGAGATGGAAACACAGTTCTTTTTTTCCTGGTGTGCTCATGTTTCTTAGTATATTGGAGACGCTGGAAAGAATAGGATGATTCTTGCCTTAAAACAGAGTGTTTTTCAGGGATGAGAACTCTCGTCTGAATTTCCCTTCAGAAACGGAGTTAAACCCCAGGATCTGTGTCTTCCTGCAAGCACGTGTTCATTTCTGGTAAACCAAGTGAATTTTCGGCTCAAATGAGTTTACACAGTTCCAGAAGCCAACGCCATCATCACTATTAACTAAAGAGCATTTATGTAAGAGGAGCTGCGGACTGTATCATTTCATAAGCAGAGTTGAACTACATATGGTCCGTCTGAGTAGGAAACACAGTTCTTTTTTTCAGGGCAGGCTCATGGTTCTTGCTGTATTTTAGACTCTGGAAAGAAGAGCTTGGTTCTTGCGTTAAAACAGAGTGTGTTTCAGGGATGAGAACTCTGGTCTGCATTTCCCTGCAGAAACAGAGTTAAACCCCAGGATCTGTGTCTTCCTACAATAAGAGTGCATTTCTGGTAAACCCAGTGAATTTTGGGCTCAAATGATTTTTTCACAGTTCACGAACCCTATGCTATTCTCACTATTAACTAAAGAGGATTTATGTAAGAGGAGCTGGGGTTTGTATCAGTTTCATAAGCAGAGATGAACTACATATTTTCTGTATGAGTCGGAAACACAGTTCTATTTTCTGGGCATGCTCATGTTTCCTGCTATATTGGAGACGCTGGAAAGAAGAGGATGATTCTTGCCTTAAAACAGAGTGATTTTCAGGGATGAGAACTCTAGTCTCAATTTGCCTTCAGAAACAGAGTTAAACCCCAGGATCAGTGTCTTCCTACAAGCTAGAGTTCATTTCTGGTAAACCCAGTGAATTTTGGGCTCAAATGATATTTCGCAGTTCATGATCCCTACATATTCACACTATTACCTAAACAGCATTTATGTAAGAGGAGGAGTCATCTGTATCAGTTCCATAAGCAGAGTAGAACTACATATGGTCCGTATGAATAGTAAACACAGTTCTTTTTTTCACCGCATGCTTATGGTTATTGCTGTATTTTAGACTCTGGAAAGAAGAGCGTGCTTCTTCGTTTCAACAGAGTGTGTTTCAGGAATGAGAAATCTGGTCTGAATTTCCCTGCAGAAACGGACTTAAACCCCAGGATCAGTGTCTTCCTACAAGCAAGAGTTCATTTCTGATATACCCAGTGAATTTTGGGCTCAAATGTTTTTCCGCAGTTACCGAACACTACGCTATTCTCACTATTAACCAATGAGGATTTATGTACGTGCAGCTGTGCTTTGTATCAGTTTCATAAGCAGAGTTGAACTACAAATGGTCTGTATGAGAAGGAAACACAGTTTTTTTTTCTTGGCATGCTCACGTTTCTTACTATATTGGAGATGCTGGAAAGAAGAGGATGATTCTTGCCTTAAAACAGAGTGTTTTTCAGGGATGAGAACTCTGGTCTGAATTTGTCTTCAGAAAAGGAGTTAAACCCCAGGATCAGTGTCTTCCTACAAGCAAGAGTTCAGTTCTGGTAAACCCAGTGATTTTTGGGCTCAAATGATTTTTCGCAGTTCACGAACCATGCACTATTCTCACTATTTACTAAAGAGGATTTATGTAAGAGGAGCTGTGGTTTGTATCAGTTTCATAAGCAGAGTTGAACTACATATGGTCTGCATGAGAAGGAAACACAGTTCTTTTTTTCTGGGCATGCTCATGTTTCTTACTATATTGGAGACGCTGGAAAGAAGAGGATGATTCTTGCCTTAAAACAGAGTGTTTTGAAGGGATGAGAGCTCTGGTCTGAATATGTCTTCAGAAAAGGAATTAAACCCCAGGATCAGTGTCTTCCTACAGGCAAGAGTTCATTTATGGTAAACCCAGTGATTTTGGGGCTCAAATGATTTTTCTCAGTTCTGGAACCCTATGATATTCTCACTATTAACTAAAGAGCATTTATGTAAGAGGAGGTGTGGTCTGTATCAGTTTCATAAGCAGAGTTGAACTAAATATGGTCCGTATGAATAGGAAACACAGTTCTTGTTTCAGGCAATGCTCATGATTCTTGCTGTATTTTAGACTCTGGAAAGAAGAGCCTGCTTCTTCGTTAAAACAGAGTGTGTTTCAGGGATGAGAACTCTGGTCTGAATTTCCCTGCAGAAAAGGAGTTAAACCCCAGGATCTGTGTCTTCCTACAAGCAAGAGTTCATTTCTGGTTACCCAGAGATTTTTGGGCTCAAATGATTTTTCGCAGTTACAGAACCCTATGCTATTCTCACTATTAACCAATGAGGATCTATGTAAGAGCAGCTGTGCTTTGTATCAGTTTCATAAGCAGAGTTGAACTACATATGGTCTGTATGAGAAGGAAACACAGTTCTTTTTTTCTGGGCATGCTCATGTTTCTTACTATATTGGAGACACTGGAAAGAATAGGATGATTCTTGCCTTAAAACAGTGTGCTTCTCAGGGATGAGAACTCTGGTCTGAATTTGTCTTCATAAAAGGAGTTAAACCCCAGGATTAGTGTCTTCCTACAAGCAAGTGTTCATTTCTGGTAAACCCAGGGAATTTTGGGCTCAAATGATTTTTTGCAGTTCACGAACCATACCCTATTCTCACTATTAACTAAAGAGGATTTATGTCAGAGGAGCTGTGTTTTGTATCAGTTTCATAAGCAGAGTTGAACTACATATGGTCTGTATGAGAAGGAAACACAGTTCTTTTTTTCTGGGCATGCTCATGTTTCTTACTATATTGGATACGCTGGAAAGAAGAGGATGATTCTTGCCTTAAAACAGAGTGTTTTTCAGGGATGAGAGCTCTGGTCTGAATTTGTCTTCAGAAAAGGAATTAAACCCCAGGATCAGTGTCTTCCTACAGGCAAGAGTTCATTTATGGTAAACCCAGTGATTTTGGGGCTCAAATGATTTTTCTCAGTTCAGGAACCCTATGATATTCTCACTATTAACTAAAGAGCATTTATGTAAGAGGAGATGTGGTCTGTATCAGTTTCATAAGCAGAGTTGAACTAAATATGGTCCGTATGAATAGGAAACACAGTTCTTGTTTCAGGCAATGCTCATGATTCTTGCTGTATTTTAGACTCTGGATAGAAGAGCCTGCTTCTTCGTTAAAACAGAGTGTGTTTCAGGGATGAGAACTCTGGTCTGAATTTCCCTGCAGAAACGGAGTTAAACCGCAGGATCTGTGTCTTACTACAATAAGAGTGCATTTCTGGTAAACCCAGTGAATTTTGGGCTCAAATGATTTTTCACAGTTCACGAACCCTACGCTATTCTCACTATTAACTAAAGAGGATTTATGTCAGAGGAGCTGTGGTTTGTATCAGTTTCATAAGCAGAGTTGAACTACATATTTTCTGTATGAGTCGGAAACACAGTTCTATTTTCTGGGCATGCTCATATTTCTTACTATATTGGAGACACTGGAAAGAAGAGGATGATTCTTGCCTTAAAACAGAGTGTTTTTCAGGGATGAGAACTCTGGTCTGAATTTGCCTTCAGAAACGGAGTAAAACCCCAGGATCAGTGTCTTCCTACAAGCAAGAGTTCATTTCTGGTACAACCAGTGATTTTTTGGCCCAAATGATTTTTCGCATTTCACGAACCCAACATGATTCTCACTATTAAATAAAGAGAATTTATGTAAGAGAAGCTGAGGTTTTTATCAGTTTCATAAGCAGAGTTGAACTACATATGGTCCGTCTGAGTAGGAAACACAGTTTTTTTTTCAGGGCATGCTCATGGTTCTTGCTGTATTTTAGACTCTAGCATGAAGAGCTTGCTTCTTGTGTTAAAACAGAGTGTGTTTCAGGGATGAGAACTCTGGTCTGAATTTCCCTGCAGAAAAGGAGTTAAACCCCAGGATCTCTGTCTTCCTACAAGCAAGAGTACATTTCTGGTAAACCCACTGAATTTTGGGCTCAAATGGTTTTTCACAGTTAAGGAACCATATGCTATTCTCACTATTAACCAATGAGGATTTATGTAAGAGCAGCTGTGCTTTGTATCAGGTTCATAAGCAGCGTTGAACTACATAAGGTCTGTATGAGTAGGAAACACAGTTCTTTTGTTTCTTGGCCTGCTCTTGGTTCTTGCTGTATTGGAGACGCTGGAAGAAGAGCTTGCTTCTTGCCTTAAAACAGAGTGTTTTTCAGGGTTGAGAATTCTGGTCTGAATTTGTCTTCAGAAACGGAGTTAAACCCCAGGATCTGTTTCTTCCTAAAAGAAAGAGTTCAGTTCTGGTAAACCCAGTGAATTTTGGCCTCAAATGATTTTTCGATGTTCAGGATCCAAACGCTATTCTCACTATTAACTAAAGAGTATTTATGTAAGATGAGCTGTTGTTTGTATCATTTCATAAGCAGAGTTGAACTACTTATGGTCAGTATGAGTAGGAAACACAGTTCTTTTATTCTGGGCATGCTCAGGGATCTTGCTGTATTTTAGACTCTGGAAAGAAGAGCTTGCTTCTTCGTTAAAACAGAGTGTGTTTCAGGGATCAGGACTCTGGTCTGAATATCCATGCAGAAACGGAGTTAACCCCCAGGATGTGTGTCTTCCTACAATAAGAGTGCATTTCTGGTAATCCCAGTGAATTTTGGGCTCAAATGTTATTTCGCAGTTCACAAACCATATGCTATTCTCACTATTAACCAAAGAGGATTTATGTCAGAGGAGCTGTGTTTTGTATCAGTTTCATAAGCAGAGTTGAACTACATATGGTCTGTATGAGAAGGAAACACAGTTCTTTTTTTCTGGGCATGCTCATGTTTCTTACTATATTGGAGACGCTGGAAAGAATAGGATGATTCTTGCCTTAAAACAGAGTGTTTTTCAGGGATGAGAACTCTGGTCTGAATTTGTCTTCAGAAAAGGAGTTAAACCCCAGGATCAGTGTCTTCCTACAGGCAAGAGTTCATTTATGGTAAACCCAGTGATTTTTGTGCTCAAATGATTTTTCGCAGTTCAGGAACCCTACGCTATTCACACTATTAACTAAAGAGCATTTATGTAAGAGGAGCTGTGGTCTGTATCAGTTTCATAAGCAGAGTTGAACTACACATGGTCCGTATGAATAGGAAACAAATTTCTGTTTTCCAGGCCAAGCTCATGGTTATTGCTGTGTTTTAGACTCTGGAAAGAAGAGCGTGCTTCTTCGTTTAAACAGAGTGTGTTTCAGGGATGAGAACTCTGGTCTGAATTTCCCTTCAGAAAAGGAGTTAAACCCCAGGATCTGTGTCTTCCTACAAGCAAGAGTACATTTCTGTTAACCCAGTGAATTTTGGGCTCAAATGATTTTTCACAGTTAACGAACACTATGCTATTCTCACTATTAACCAATGAGGATTTATGTAAGAGCAGCTGTTCTTTGTATCAGTTTCATAAGCAGAGTTGAACTACATATGGTCTGTATGAGTAGGAAACAGAATTCTTTTTTGGGGGGCATGCTCATGTTTCTTACTATATTGGAAACGCTGGAAAGAAGAGGATGATTCTTGCCTTAAAACAGAGTGTTTTTCAGGGATGAGAACTCTGGTCTGAATTTGTCTTCAGAAAAGGAGTAAAACCCCAGGATCAGTGTCTTCCTACAGGCAAGAGTTCATTTATGGTAAACCCAGTGATTTTGGGGCTCAAATGATTTTTCTCAGTTCAGGAACCCTATGATATTCTCACTATTAACTAAAGAGCATTTATGTAAGAGGAGGTGTGGTCTGTATCAGTTTCATAAGCAGAGTTGAACTAAATATGGTCCGTATGAATAGGAAACACAGTTCTTGTTTCAGGCAATGCTCATGATTCTTGCTGTGTTTTAGACTCTGGAAAGAAGAGCCTGCTTCTTCGTTAAAACAGAGTGTGTTTCAGGGATGAGAACTCTGGTCTGAATTTCCCTGCAGAAACGGAGTTAAACCGCAGGATCTGTGTCTTACTACAATAAGAGTGCATTTCTGGTAAACCCAGTGAATTTTGGGCTCAAATGATTTTTCACAGTTCACGAACCCTATGCTATTCTCTCTATTAACTAAAGAGGATTTATGTAAGAGGAGCTGTGGTTTGTATCAGTTTCATAAGCAGAGTTGAACTACATATTTTCTGTATGAGTCGGAAACACAGTTCTATTTTCTGGGCATGCTCATATTTCTTACTATATTGGAGACACTGGAAAGAAGAGGATGATTCTTGCCTTAAAACAGAGTGTTTTTCAGGGATGAGAACTCTGGTCTGAATTTGCCTTCAGAAACGGAGTAAAACCCCAGGATCAGTGTCTTCCTACAAGCAAGAGTTCATTTCTGGTACAACCAGTGATTTTTTGGCCCAAATGATTTTTCGTATTTCACGAACCCAACATGATTCTCACTATTAAACAAAGAAAATTTATGTAAGAGAAGCTGAGGTTTTTATCAGTTTCATAAGCAGAGTTGAACTACATATGGTCAGTCTGTGTAGGAAACACAGTTTTTTTTTCAGGGCATGCTCATGGTTCTTGCTGTATTTTAGACTCTAGAATGAAGAGCTTGCTTCTTGTGTTAAAACAGAGTGTGTTTCAGGGATGAGAACTCTGGTCTGAATTTCCCTGCAGAAAAGGAGTTAAACCCCAGGATCTGTGTCTTCCTACAAGCAAGAGTACATTTCTGGTAAACCCACTGAATTTTGGGCTCAAATGGTTTTTCATAGTTAAGGAACCATATGCTATTCTCACTATTAACCAATGAGGATTTATGTAAGAGCAGCTGTGCTTTGTATCAGGTTCATAAGCAGCGTTGAACTACATATGGTCTGTATGAGTAGGAAACACAGTTCTTTTGTTTCTTGGCCTGCTCATGGTTCTTGCTGTATTGGAGACGCTGGAAGAAGAGCTTGCTTCTTGCCTTAAAACAGAGTGTTTTTCAGGGTTGAGAATTCTGGTCTGAATTTGTCTTCAGAAACGGAGTTAAACCCAAGGATCAGTGTCTTCCTACAAGCAAGAGTTCATTTCTGGTAAAACCAGTGATTTTTTGGCCCAAATGATTTTTCGCAGTTCACGAACCATATGCTATTCTCACTATTAACTAAAGAGGATTTATGTCAGAGGAGCTGTGTTTTGTATCAGTTTCATAAGCAGAGTTGAACTACATATGGTCTGTATGAGAAGGAAACACAGTTCTTTTTTTCTGGGCATGCTCATGTTTCTTACTATATTGGAGACGCTGGAAAGAAAAGGATGATTCTTGCCTTAAAACAGAGTGTTTTTCAGGGATGAGAACTCTGGTCTGAATTTGTCTTCAGAAAAGGAGTTAAACCCCAGGATCAGTGTCTTCCTACAGGCAAGAGTTCATTTATGGTAAACCCAGTGATTTTTGTGCTCAAATGATTTTTCGCAGTTCAGGAACCATACGCTATTCACACTATTAACTAAAGAGCATTTATGTAAGAGGAGCTGTGGTCTGTATCAGTTTCATAAGCAGAGTTGAACTACACATGGTCCGTATGAATAGGAAACAAATTTCTGTTTTCCAGGCCAAGCTCATGGTTATTGCTGTGTTTTAGACTCTGGAAAGAAGAGCGTGCTTCTTCGTTTAAACAGAGTGTGTTTCAGGGATGAGAACTCTGGTCTGAATTTCCCTTCAGAAAAGGAATTAAACCCCAGGATCTGTGTCTTCCTACAAGCAAGAGTACATTTCTGGTAAACCCAGTGAATTTTGGGCTCAAATGATTTTTCACAGTTAACGAACACTATGCTATTCTCACTATTAACCAATGAGGATTTATGTAAGAGCAGCTGTTCTTTGTATCATTTTCATAAGCAGAGTTGAACTACATATGGTCTGTATGAGTAGGAAACAGAATTCTTTTTTGGGGGGCATACTCATGTTTCTTACTATATTGGAGACGCTGGAAAGAAGAGGATGATTCTTGCCTTAAAACAGAGTGTTTTTAAGGGATGAGAACTCTGGTCTGAATTTGTCTTCAGAAAAGGAGTAAAACCCCAGGATCAGTGCCTTCCTACAAGCAAGAGTTCAGTTTTGGTAAACCCAGTGATTTTTGGGCTCAAATTATTTTTCGCAGTTCAGGATCCCTACGATATTCTCAGTATTAACTAAAGAGCATTTATGTAAGAGGAGGTGTGGTCTGTATTAGTTTCATAAGCAGAGTTGAACTACATATGGTCCGTATGAATAGGAAACACAGTTCTTTTTTAAACCCCATGCTAATGGTTATTGCTGTATTTTAGACTCTGGAAAGAAGAGCGTGCTTCTTCGTTTCAACAGAGTGTGTTTCAGGAATGAGAACTCTGGTCTCAATTTCCCTGCAGAAACGGAGTTAAACACCAGGATCAGTGTCTTCCTACAAGGAAGAGTCCAGTTCTGGTAAACCCAGTGATTTTTGCGCTCAAATGATTCTTCGCAGTTCAGGAACCCTACGCTATTCTCACTATTAACTAAAGCGGATTTATGTAAGAGGAGCTGTGGTTTGTATCAGTTTCATAAGCAAAGTTGAACGACATATGGTCTGTAGGAGAAGGAAACACAGTTCGTTTTTCTTGGCATGCTCACGTTTCTTACTATATTGGAATTGCTGGAAAGAATAGGATGATTCTTGCCTTAAAACAGAGTGTTTTTCAGGGATGAGAACTCTGGTCTGAATTTGTCTTCAGAATAGGAGTTAAAGCCCAGGACCAGTGTCTTCCTTCAAGCAAGAGTTCATTTCTGGTAAACCCAGTGATTATTGGGCTCAAATGATTTTTTGCAGTTCATGAACCCTACGCTATTCACACTATTAACTAAAGAGCATTTATGTAAGAGGAGGTGTGGTCTGTATCAGTTTCATAAGCAGAGTTGAACTACATATGGTCCGAATGAATAGGAAACAAAGTTCTTTTTTTCAGGCCATGCTCATGGTTCTTGCTGTATTTTAGACTCTGGAAAGAAGAGCTTGCTTCTTGCGTTAAAACAGAGTTTGTTTCAGGGATGAGAACTCTGGTCTGAATTTCCCTTCAGAAAAGGAGTTAAACCCCAGGATCTGTGTCTTCCTACAAGCAAGATTTCATTTCTGGTAAACCCAGTGAATTTGGGGCTCAAAAGTTTTTTCGCAGTTCACGAACCATACGCTATTCTCACTATAAACCAAAGAGGTTTTCTGTAAGAGCAGCTGTGCTTTGGATCAGTTTCATAAGCAGAGTTGAACTATATATGGTGTGTATGAGTAGGAAACACAAGTCTTTTTTGGGGGGCATGCTCATGTTTCTTACTATATTGGAGACGCTTGAAAGGAGAGGATAATTCTTGCCTTAAAACAGAGTGCTTTTCAGGGATGAGAACTCTGGTCTGAATTTGCCTTCAGAAACGGAGTTAAACCCCAGGATCATTGTTGTCCTACAAGCAAGAGTTCATTTCTGGTAAACACAGTGAATTTTGGGCTCAAATGATTTTCCCAGTTCACGAACCATACTCTATTCTCACTATTAACTAAAGAGGATTTATGTCAGAGGAGCTGTGTTTTGTATCAGTTTCATAAGCAGAGTTGAACTACATATGGTCTGTAGGAGAAGGAAACACAGTTCTTTTTTTCTGGGCATGCTCATGTTTCTTACTATATTGGAGACGCTGGAAAGAAGAGGATGATTCTTGCCTTAAAACAGAGTGTTTTGAAGGGATGAGAACTCTGGTCTGAATTTGTCTTCAGAAAAGGAGTAAAACCCCAGGATCAGTGTCTTCCTACAAGCAAAAGTTCAGTTTTGGTAAACCCACTGATTTTTGGGCTCAAATTATTTTTCGCAGTTCAGGAATCCTACGCTATTCACACTATTAACTAAAGAACATTTATGTAAGATGAGGTGTGGTCTGTATCAGTTTCATAAGCAGAGTTGAACTACATATGGTCCGTATGAATAGGAAACACAGTTCTTTTTTTCACTGCCTGCTTATGGTTATTGCTGTATTTTAGACTCTGGAAAGAAGAGCGTGCTTCTTCGTTTAAACAGAGTGTGTTTCAGGAATGAGAACTCTGGTCTGAATTTCCCTTCAGAAAAGGAGTTAAACCCCAGGATCTGTGTGTCCTACAAGCAAGAACATTTCTGGTAAACCCAGTGAATTTTGGGCTCAAATGATTTTTCACAGTTAACGACCCCTATGTTATTCTCACTATTAACCAATGAGGATTTATGTAAGAGCAGCTGTTCTTTGTATCAGTTTCATAAGCAGAGTTGAACTACATATGGTCTGTATGAGTAGGAAACAGAATTCTTTTTTTGGGGGCATGCTCATGTTTCTTACTATATTTTAGACGCTGGAAAGAAGAGGATGATTCTTGCCTTAAAACAGAGTGTTTTTAAGGGATGAGAACTCTGGTCTGAATTTGTCTTCAGAAAAGGAGTAAAACCCCAGGATCAGTGCCTTCCAACAAGCAAGAGTTCAGTTTTGGTAAACCCAGTGATTTTTGGGCTCAAATTATTTTTCGCAGTTCAGGAACCCTACGATATTCTCAGTATTAACTAAAGAGCATTTATGTAAGAGGAGGTGTGGTCTGTATTAGTTTCATAAGCAGAGTTGAACTACATATGGTCCGTATGAATAGGAAACACAGTTCTTTTTTAAACTGCATGCTTATGGTTATTGCTGTATTTTAGACTCTGGAAAGAAGAGCGTGCTTCTTCGTTTAAACAGAGTGTGTTTCAGGAATGAGAACTCTGGTCTCAATTTCCCTGCAGAAACGGAGTTAAACCCCAGGATCAGTGTCTTCCTACAAGCAAGAGTTCATTTCTGGTATACCCAGTGAATTTTGGGCTCAAACGATTTTTCACAGTTCACGAACCATATGCTATTCTCACTATTAACTAAAGAGGATTTATGTAAGAGGAGCTGTGGTTTGTATCAGTTTCATAAGCAGAGTTGAATTACATATGGTCTGTAGGAGATGGAAACACAGTTCTTTTTTTCCTGGTGTGCTCATGTTTCTTAGTATATTGGAGACGCTGGAAATAATAGGATGATTCTTGCCTTAAAACAGAGTGTTTTTCAGGGATGAGAACTCTCGTCTGAATTTCCCTTCAGAAACGGAGTTAAACCCCAGGATCTGTGTCTTCCTGCAAGCACGTGTTCATTTCTGGTAAACCAAGTGAATTTTCGGCTCAAATGAGTTTACACAGTTCCAGAAGCCAACGCCATCATCACTATTAACTAAAGAGCATTTATGTAAGAGGAGCTGCGGACTGTATCATTTCATAAGCAGAGTTGAACTACATATGGTCCGTCTGAGTAGGAAACACAGTTCTTTTTTTCAGGGCAGGCTCATGGTTCTTGCTGTATTTTAGACTCTGGAAAGAAGAGCTTGCTTCTTGCGTTAAAACAGAGTGTGTTTCAGGGATGAGAACTCTGGTCTGCATTTCTCTGCAGAAACAGAGTTAAACCCCAGGATCTGTGTCTTCCTACAATAAGAGTGCATTTCTGGTAAACCCAGTGAATTTGGGGCTCAAATGTTTTTTCGCAGTTCACGAACCATACGCTATTCTCACTATAAACCAAAGAGGTTTTATGTAAGAGCAGCTGTGCTTTGGATCAGTTTCATAAGCAGAGTTGAACTACATATGGTCTGTATGAGTAGGACACACAATTCTTTTTTGGGCGGCATGCTCATGTTTCTTACTATATAGGAGACGCTTGAAAGGAGAGGATAATTCTTGCCTTAAAACAGAGTGCTTTTCAGGGATGAGAACTCTGGTCTGAATTTGCCTTCAGAAACGGAGTTAAAGCCCAGGATCATTGTCTTCCTACAAGCAAGAGTTCATTTCTGGTAAACACAGTGAATTTTGGGCTCAAATGATTTTTCGCAGTTCACGAACCATACGCAATTCTCACTATTAACTAAAGAGGATTTATGTCAGAGGAGCTGTGTTTTGTATCAGTTTCATAAGCAGAGTTGAACTACATATGGTCTGTATGAGAAGGAAACACAGTTCTTTTTTTCTGGGCATGCTCATGTTTCTTACTATATTGGAGACGCTGGAAAGAATAGGATGATTCTTGCCTTAAAACAGAGTGTTTTGAAGGGATGAGAACTCTGGTCTGAATTTGTCTTCAGAAAAGGAGTTAAACCCCAGGATCAGTGTCTTCCTAAAGGCAAGAGTTCATTTATGGTAAACCCAGTGATTTTTGTGCTCAAATGATTTTTTGCAGTTCAGGAACCCTACGCTACTCACACTATTAACTAAAGAGCATTTATGTAAGAGGAGCTGTGGTCTGTATCAGTTTCAAAAGCAGAGTTGAACTACACATGGTCCGTATGAATAGGAAACAAATTTCTGTTTTCCAGGCCAAGCTCATGGTTATTGCTGTGTTTTAGACTCTGGAAAGAAGAGCATGCTTCTTCGTTTAAACAGAGTGTGTTTCAGGGATGAGAACTCTGGTCTGAATTTCCCTTCAGAAAAGGAGTTAAACCCCAGGATCTGTGTCTTCCTACAAGCAAGAACATTTCTGGTAAACCCAGTGAATTTTGGGCTCAAATGATTTTTCACAGTTAACGAACCCTATGTTATTCTCACTATTAACCAATGAGGATTTATGTAAGAGCAGCTGTTCTTTGTATCAGTTTAATAAGCAGAGTTGAACTACATATGGTCTGTATGAGTAGGAAACAGAATTCTTTTTTGGGGGGCATGCTCATGTTTCTTACTATATTTTAGACGCTGGAAAGAAGAGGATGATTCTTGCCTTAAAACAGAGTGTTTTTAAGGGATGAGAACTCTGGTCTTAATTTGTCTTCAGAAAAGGAGTAAAACCCCAGGATCAGTGCCTTCCTACAAGCAAGAGTTCAGTTTTGGTAAACCCAGTGATTTTTGGGCTCAAATTATTTTTCGCAGTTCAGGAATCCTACGATATTCTCAGTATTAACTAAAGAGCATTTATGTAAGAGGAGGTGTGGTCTGTATTAGTTTCATAAGCAGAGTTGAACTACATATGGTCCGTCTGAGTAGGAAACACAGTTCTTTTTTTCAGGGCAGGCTCATGGTTCTTGCTGTATTTTAGACTCTGGAAAGAAGAGCTTGGTTCTTGCGTTAAAACAGAGTGTGTTTCAGGGATGAGAACTCTGGTCTGCATTTCCCTGCAGAAACAGAGTTAAACCCCAGGATCTGTGTCTTCCTACAATAAGAGTGCATTTCTGGTAAACCCAGTGAATTTTGGGCTCAAATGATTTTTTCACAGTTCACGAACCCTATGCTATTCTCACTATTAACTAAAGAGGATTTATGTAAGAGGAGCTGGGGTTTGTATCAGTTTCATAAGCAGAGATGAACTACATATTTTCTGTATGAGTCGGAAACACAGTTCTATTTTCTGGGCATGCTCATGTTTCTTGCTATATTGGAGACGCTGGAAAGAAGAGGATGATTCTTGCCTTAAAACAGAGTGATTTTCAGGGATGAGAACTCTAGTCTCAATTTGCCTTCAGAAACAGAGTTAAACCCCAGGATCAGTGTCTTCCTACAAGCAAGAGTTCATTTCTGGTAAACCCAGTGAATTTTGGGCTCAAATGATATTTCGCAGTTCATGATCCCTACATATTCACACTATTACCTAAACAGCATTTATGTAAGAGGAGGAGTCGTCTGTATCAGTTCCATAATCAGAGTAGAACTACATATGGTCCGTATGGATAGTAAACACAGTTCTTTTTTTCACCGCATGCTTATGGTTATTGCTGTATTTTAGACTCTGGAAAGAAGAGCGTGCTTCTTCGTTTCAACAGAGTGTGTTTCAGGAATGAGAAGTCTGGTCTGAATTTCCCTGCAGAAACGGACTTAAACCCCAGGATCAGTGTCTTCCTACAAGCAAGAGTTCATTTCTGATATACCCAGTGAATTTTGGGTCAAATGATTTTCCGCAGTTACCGAACCCTACGCTATTCTCACTATTAACCAATGAGGATTTATGTAAGTGCAGCTGTGCTTTGTATCAGTTTCATAAGCAGAGTTGAACTACAAATGGTCTGTATGAGAAGGAAACACAGTACGTTTTTCTTGGCATGCTCACGTTTCTTACTATATTGGAGATGCAGGAAAGAAAAGGATGATTCTTGCCTTAAAACAGAGTGTTTTTCAGGGATGCGAACTCTGGTCTGAATTTGTCTTCAGAAAAGGAGTTAAAGCCCAGGATCAGTGTCTTCCTACAAGCAAGAGTCCAGTTCTGGTAAACCCAGTGATTTTTGCGCTCAAATGATTCTTCGCAGTTCAGGAACCCTACGCTATTCTCACTATTAACTAAAGCGGATTTATGTAAGAGGAGCTGTGGTTTGTATCAGTTTCATAAGCAAAGTTGAACGACATATGGTCTGTAGGAGAAGGAAACACAGTTCGTTTTTCTTGGCATGCTCACGTTTCTTACTATATTGGAATTGCTGGAAAGAATAGGATGATTCTTGCCTTAAAACAGAGTGTTTTTCAGGGATGAGAACTCTGGTCTGAATTTGTCTTCAGAATAGGAGTTAAAGCCCAGGACCAGTGTCTTCCTTCAAGCAAGAGTTCATTTCTGGTAAACCCAGTGATTATTGGGCTCAAATGATTTTTTGCAGTTCATGAACCCTACGCTATTCACACTATTAACTAAAGAGCATTTATGTAAGAGGAGGTGTGGTCTGTATCAGTTTCATAAGCAGAGTTGAACTACATAAGGTCCGAATGAATAGGAAACAAAGTTCTTTTTTTCAGGCCATGCTCATGGTTCTTGCTGTATTTTAGACTCTGGAAAGAAGAGCTTGCTTCTTGCGTTAAAACAGAGTTTGTTTCAGGGATGAGAACTCTGGTCTGAATTTCCCTTCAGAAAAGGAGTTAAACCCCAGGATCTGTGTCTTCCTACAAGCAAGATTTCATTTCTGGTAAACCCAGTGAATTTGGGGCTCAAAAGTTTTTTCGCAGTTCACGAACCATACGCTATTCTCACTATAAACCAAAGAGGTTTTCTGTAAGAGCAGCTGTGCTTTGGATCAGTTTCATAAGCAGAGTTGAACTATATATGGTGTGTATGAGTAGGAAACACAAGTCTTTTTTGGGGGGCATGCTCATGTTTCTTACTATATTGGAGACGCTTGAAAGGAGAGGATAATTCTTGCCTTAAAACAGAGTGCTTTTCAGGGATGAGAACTCTGGTCTGAATTTGCCTTCAGAAACGGAGTTAAACCCCAGGATCATTGTTGTCCTACAAGCAAGAGTTCATTTCTGGTAAACACAGAGAATTTTGGGCTCAAATGGTTTTCCCAGTTCACGAACCATACTCTATTCTCACTATTAACTAAAGAGGATTTATGTCAGAGGAGCTGTGTTTTGTATCAGTTTCATAAGCAGAGTTGAACTACATATGGTCTGTAGGAGAAGGAAACACAGTTCTTTTTTTCTGGGCATGCTCATGTTTCTTACTATATTGGAGACGCTGGAAAGAAGAGGATGATTCTTGCCTTAAAACAGAGTGTTTTGAAGGGATGAGAACTCTGGTCTGAATTTGTCTTCAGAAAAGGAGTAAAACCCCAGGATCAGTGTCTTCCTACAAGCAAAAGTTCAGTTTTGGTAAACCCACTGATTTTTGGGCTCAAATTATTTTTCGCAGTTCAGGAATCCTACGCTATTCACACTATTAACTAAAGAACATTTATGTAAGAGGAGCTGTGGTCTGTATCAGTTTCATAAGCAGAGTTGAACTACATATGGTCCGTATGAATAGGAAACACAGTTCTTTTTTTCACCGCCTGCTTATGGTTATTGCTGTATTTTAGACTCTGGAAAGAAGAGCGTGCTTCTTCGTTTAAACAGAGTGTGTCTCAGGAATGAGAACTCTGGTCTGAATTTCCCTTCAGAAAAGGAGTTAAACCCCAGGATCTGTGTGTCCTACAAGCAAGAACATTTCTGGTAAACCCAGTGAATTTTGGGCTCAAATGATTTTTCACAGTTAACGACCCCTATGTTATTCTCACTATTAACCAATGAGGATTTATGTAAGAGCAGCTGTTCTTTGTATCAGTTTCATAAGCAGAGTTGAACTACATATGGTCTGTATGAGTAGGAAACAGAATTCATTTTTGGGGGCATGCTCATGTTTCTTACTATATTTTAGACGCTGGAAAGAAGAGGATGATTCTTGCCTTAAAACAGAGTGTTTTTAAGGGATGAGAACTCTGGTCTGAATTTGTCTTCAGAAAAGGAGTAAAACCCCAGGATCAGTGCCTTCCAACAAGCAAGAGTTCAGTTTTGGTAAACCCAGTGATTTTTGGGCTCAAATTATTTTTCGCAGTTCAGGAACCCTACGATATTCTCAGTATTAACTAAAGAGCATTTATGTAAGAGGAGGTGTGGTCTGTATTAGTTTCATAAGCAGAGTTGAACTACATATGGTCCGTATGAATAGGAAACACAGTTCTTTTTTAAACCGCATGCTTATGGTTATTGCTGTATTTTAGACTCTGGAAAGAAGAGCGTGCTTCTTCGTTTAAACAGAGTGTGTTTCAGGAATGAGAACTCTGGTCTCAATTTCCCTGCAGAAACGGAGTTAAACCCCAGGATCAGTGTCTTCCTACAAGCAAGAGTTCATTTCTGGTATACCCAGTGAATTTTGGGCTCAAACGATTTTTCACAGTTCACGAACCATATGCTATTCTCACTATTAACTAAAGAGGATTTATGTAAGAGGAGCTGTGGTTTGTATCAGTTTCATAAGCAGAGTTGAATTACATATGGTCTGTAGGAGATGGAAACACAGTTCTTTTTTTCCTGGTGTGCTCATGTTTCTTAGTATATTGGAGACGCTGGAAATAATAGGATGATTCTTGCCTTAAAACAGAGTGTTTTTCAGGGATGAGAACTCTCGTCTGAATTTCCCTTCAGAAACGGAGTTAAACCCCAGGATCTGTGTCTTCCTGCAAGCACGTGTTCATTTCTGGTAAACCAAGTGAATTTTCGGCTCAAATGAGTTTACACAGTTCCAGAAGCCAACGCCATCATCACTATTAACTAAAGAGCATTTATGTAAGAGGAGCTGCGGACTGTATCATTTCATAAGCAGAGTTGAACTACATATGGTCCGTCTGAGTAGGAAACACAGTTCTTTTTTTCAGGGCAGGCTCATGGTTCTTGCTGTATTTTAGACTCTGGAAAGAAGAGCTTGCTTCTTGCGTTAAAACAGAGTGTGTTTCAGGGATGAGAACTCTGGTCTGCATTTCCCTGCAGAAACAGAGTTAAACCCCAGGATCTGTGTCTTCCTACAATAAGAGTGCATTTCTGGTAAACCCAGTGAATTTTGGGCTCAAATGATTTTTTCACAGTTCACGAACCCTATGCTATTCTCACTATTAACTAAAGAGGATTTATGTAAGAGGAGCTGGGGTTTGTATCAGTTTCATAAGCAGAGATGAACTACATATTTTCTGTATGAGTCGGAAACACAGTTCTATTTTCTGGGCATGCTCATGTTTCTTGCTATATTGGAGACGCTGGAAAGAAGAGGATGATTCTTGCCTTAAAACAGAGTGATTTTCAGGGATGAGAACTCTAGTCTCAATTTGCCTTCAGAAACAGAGTTAAACCTCAGGATCAGTGTCTTCCTACAAGCAAGAGTTCATTTCTGGTAAACCCAGTGAATTTTGGGCTCAAATGATATTTCGCAGTTCATGATCCCTACATATTCACACTATTACCTAAACAGCATTTATGTAAGAGGAGGAGTCGTCTGTATCAGTTCCATAATCAGAGTAGAACTACATATGGTCCGTATGAATAGTAAACACAGTTCTTTTTTTCACCGCATGCTTATGGTTATTGCTGTATTTTAGACTCTGGAAAGAAGAGCGTGCTTCTTCGTTTCAACAGAGTGTGTTTCAGGAATGAGAAGTCTGGTCTGAATTTCCCTGCAGAAACGGACTTAAACCCCAGGATCAGTGTCTTCCTACAAGCAAGAGTTCATTTCTGATATACCCAGTGAATTTTGGGCTCAAATGTTTTTCCGCAGTTACCGAACCCTACGCTATTCTCACTATTAACCAATGAGGATTTATGTACGTGCAGCTGTGCTTTGTATCAGTTTCATAAGCAGAGTTGAACTACAAATGGTCTGTATGAGAAGGAAACACAGTTTTTTTTTCTTGGCATGCTCACGTTTCTTACTATATTGGAGATGCTGGAAAGAAGAGGATGATTCTTGCCTTAAAACAGAGTGTTTTTCAGGGATGAGAACTCTGGTCTGAATTTGTCTTCAGAATAGGAGTTAAACCCCAGGACCAGTGTCTTCCTTCAAGCAAGAGTTCATTTCTGGTAAACCCAGTGATTATTGGGCTCAAATGATTTTTCGCAGTTCATGAACCCTACGCTATTCACACTATTAACTAAAGAGCATTTATGTAAGAGGAGGTGTGGTCTGTATCAGTTTCATAAGCAGAGTTGAACTACATATGGTCCGAATGAATAGGAAACAAAGTTCTTTTTTTCAGGCCATGCTCATGGTTCTTGCTGTATTTTAGACTCTGGAAAGAAGAGCTTGCTTCTTGCGTTAAAACAGAGTTTGTTTCAGGGATGACAACTCTGGTCTGAATTTCCCTTCAGAAAAGGAGTTAAACCCCAGGATCTGTGTCTTCCTACAAGCAAGATTTCATTTCTGGTAAACCAAGTGAATTTGGGGCTCAAATGTTTTTTCGCAGTTCACGAACCATACGCTATTCTCACTATAAACCAAAGAGGTTTTCTGTAAGAGCAGCTGTGCTTTGGATCAGTTTCATAAGCAGAGTTGAACTACATATGGTCTGTATGAGTAGGAAACCCAAGTCTTTTTTGGGGGGCATGCTCATGTTTCTTACTATATTGGAGACGCTTGAAAGGAGAGGATAATTCTTGCCTTAAAACAGAGTGCTTTTCAGGGATGAGAACTCTGGTCTGAATTTGCCTTCAGAAACGGAGTTAAACCCCAGGATCATTGTTGTCCTACAAGCAAGAGTTCATTTCTGGTAAACACAGTGAATTTTTGGCTCAAATGATTTTTCGCAGTTCACGAACCATACTCTATTCTCACTATTAACTAAAGAGGATTTATGTAAGAGGAGCTGTGGTTTGTATCAGTTTCAATAGCAGAGTTGAATTACATATGGTCTGTAGGAGATGGAAACACAGTCCTTTTTTTCTTGGTGTGCTCATGTTTCTTAGTATATTGGAGACGCTGGAAAGAATAGGATGATTCTTGCCTTAAAACAGAGTGTTTTTCAGGGATGAGAACTCTCGTCTGAATTTCCCTTCAGAAACGGAGTTAAACCCCAGGATCTGTGTCTTCCTGCAAGCACGTGTTCATTTCTGGTAAACCAAGTGAATTTTCGGCTCAAATGAGTTTACACAGTTCTAGAAGCCAACACCATCATCACTATTAACTAAAGAGCATTTATGTAAGAGGAGCTGCGGACTGTATCATTTCATAAGCAGAGTTGAACTACATATGGTCCGTCTGAGTAGGAAACACAGTTCTTTTTTTCAGGGCAGGCTCATGGTTCTTGCTGTATTGTAGACTCTGGAAAGAAGAGCTTGCTTCTTGCGTTAAAACAGAGTGTGTTTCAGGGATGAGAACTCTGGTCTGCATCCCTGCAGAAACAGAGTTAAACCCCAGGATCTGTGTCTTCCTACAATAAGAGTGCATTTCTGGTAAACCCAGTGAATTTTGGGCTCAAATGATTTTTTCACAGTTCACGAACCCTATGCTATTCTCACTATTAACTAAAGAGGATTTATGTAAGAGGAGCTGGGGTTTGTATCAGTTTCATAAGCAGAGATGAACTACATATTTTCTGTATGAGTCGGAAACACAGTTCTATTTTCTGGGCATGCTCATGTTTCTTGCTATATTGGAGACGCTGGAAAGAAGAGGATTATTCTTGCCTTAAAACAGAGTGATTTTCAGGGATGAGAACTCTAGTCTCAATTTGCCTTCAGAAACAGAGTTAAACCCCAGGATCAGTGTCTTCCTACAAGCAAGAGTTCATTTCTGGTAAACCCAGTGAATTTTGGGCTCAAATGATATTTCGCAGTTCATGATCCCTACATATTCACACTATTACCTAAACAGCATTTATGTAAGAGGAGGAGTCATCTGTATCAGTTCCATAAGCAGAGTAGAACTACATATGGGCCGTATGAATAGTAAACACAGTTCTTTTTTTCACCGCATGCTTATGGTTATTGCTGTATTTTAGACTCTGGAAAGAAGAGCGTGCTTCTTCGTTTCAACAGAGTGTGTTTCAGGAATGAGAAATCTGGTCTGAATTTCCCTGCAGAAACAGACTTAAACCCCAGGATCAGTGTCTTCCTACAAGCAAGAGTTCATTTATGATATACCCAGTGAATTTTGGGCTCAAATGTTTTTCCGCAGTTACCGAACCCTACGCTATTCTCACTATTAACCAATGAGGATTTATGTAAGTGCAGCTGTGCTTTGTATCAGTTTCATAAGCAGAGTTGAACTACATATGGTCTGTATGAGTAGGAAACACAGTTCTTTTTTTCTGGGCATGCTCATGTTTCTTACTATATTGGAGACGCTTGAAAGAATAGGATGATTCTTGCCTTAAAACAGAGTGTTTTTCATGGATGAGAACTCTGGTCTGAATTTGCCTTCAGAAACGGAATTAAACCCCAGGATCAGTGTCTTCCTACAGGCAAGAGTTCATTTATGGTAAACCCAGTGAATTTTGGGCTCAAATGATTTTTCGCAGTTCTCGAACCATACGCTATTCTCACTATTAACCTAAGAGGATTTATGTAAGAGGAGCTGTGGTTTGTTTCAGTTTCATAAGCAGAGTTGAACTACATATGGTCTGTATGAGAAGGAAACACAGTTCTTTTTTTCTGGGCATGCTCATGTTTCTTACTATATTGGAGACGCTTGAAAGGAGAGGATAATTCTTGCCTTAAAACAGAGTGCTTTTCAGGGATGAGAACTCTGGTCCTAATTTGCCTTCAGAAACGGAGTTAAACCCCAGGATCATTGTCTTCCTACAAGCAAGAGTTCTTTTCTGGTAAACACAGTGAATTTTGGGCTCAAATGATTTTTCGCAGTTCACGAACCATACGATATTCTCACTATTAACTAAAGAGCATTTATGTAAGAGGAGGTGTGGTCTGTATTAGTTTCATAAGCAGAGTTGAACTACATATGGTCCGTATGAATAGGAAACACAGTTCTTTTTCCACCGCATGCTTATGGTTATTGCTGTATTTTAGACTCTGGAAAGAAGAGCGTGCTTCTTTGTTTAAACAGAGTGTGTTTCAGGAATGAGAACTCTGGTCTCAATTTCCCTGCAGAAACGGAGTTAAACCCCAGGATCAGTGTCTTCCTACAAGCAAGAGTTCATTTCTGGTATACCAAGTGAATTTTGGGCTCAAACGATTTTTCGCAGTTCACGAACCATATGCTATTCTCACTATTAACAAAGAGGAATTATGTAACAGGAGCTGTGGTTTGTATCAGTTTCATAAGCAGAGTTGAATTACATATGGTCTGTAGGAGAAGGAAACACAGTTCTTTTTTTCTTGGCATGCTCATGTTTCTTATTATATTGGAGAAGCTGGAAAGAATAGGATGATTCTTGCCTTAAAACAGAGTGTTTTTCAGGGATGAGAACTCTCGCCTGAATTTCCCTTCAGAAACGGAGTTAAACCCCAGGATCTGTGTCTTCCTGCAAGCAAGTGTTCATTTCTGGTAAACCAAGTGAATTTTCGGCTCAAATGAGTTTACACAGTTCTAGAAGCCAACGCCATCATCACTATTAACTAAAGAGCATTTATGTAAGAGGAGCTGCGGACTGTATCATTTCATAAGCATAGTTGAACTACATATGGTCCGTATGAGTAGGAAAAACAGTTCTTTTTTTCTGGGCATGCTCATGGTTCTTCATGTATTGGAGACGCTGAAAAGAAGAGGATGATTCTTGCCTTAAAACAGAGTGTTTTTCAGGGTTGAGAATTCTGGTCTTAATTTGTCTTCATAAATGGAATTAAATCACAGGATCAGTGTCTTACTACAAGCAAGAGTTCAGTTCTGGTATACCCAGTGAATTTTGGGCTCAAATGATGTTTCACAGTTCAGGAACCCAACGCTATTTTCAATATTAACTAAAGAGCATTTATGTATGAGGAGCTGTGGTTTGTATCAGTTTCATAAGCAGAGAAGAACTACATATGGTCCGTCTGAGTAGGAAACACAGTTCTTTTTTTCAGGGCAGGCTCATGGTTCTTGCTGTATTTTAGACTCTGGAAAGAAGAGCTTGCTTCTTGCGTTAAAACAGAGTGTGTTTCATGGATGTGAACACTGGTCTGAATTTCCCTTCAGAAATGGAGTTAATCCCAAGGATCTGTGTCTTCCTACAAGCAAGATTTCAGTTCTGGTAAACCCAGTGAATTTTGGGCTCAAATGTTTTTTCGAAGTTCAGGAACCGAACGCTATTCTCACTATTATAAAAAGAGCAATTATGTAAGACGAGGAGTGGTCTGTATCAGTTTCAAAAGCAGAGTTGAACTAAATATGGTCCATATGAATAGGAAACAGAGTTCTTTTTTCAGGCCATGCTCATGGTTATTGCTGTTTTTTAGACTCTGGAAAGAAGAGCCTCCTTCTTAGTTTAAACAGAGTGTGTTTCAGGGATGAGAACTCTGGTCTGAATTTCCCTTCAGAAAAGGAGTTAAACCCCAGGATCTGTGTCTTCCTACAAGCAAGATTTCATTTCTGGAAAACCCAGTGAATTTGGGGCTCAAATGTTTTTTCGCAGTTCACGAACCATGCGCTATTCTCACTATTAACCAAAGAGGATTTATCTAAGAGCAGCTGTTCTTTGTATCAGTTTCATAAGCAGAGTTGAACTACATATGGTCTGTATGAGTAGGAAACACAGTTCATTTTTCTGGGCATGCTCATGTTTCTTATTATATTGGAGACGCTGGAAAAAAGAGGATGATTCTTGCCTTAAAACAGAGTGTTTTTCAGGGATGAGAACTCTGGTCTGAATTTGCCTTCAGAAACGGAATTAAACCCCAGGATCAGTGTCTTCCTACAGGCAAGAGTTCATTTATGGTAAGCCCAGTGAATTTTGGGCTCAAATGATTTTTCGCAGTTCACGAACCATACGCTATTCTATCTATTAACCTAAGAGGATTTATGTAATAGGAGCTGTGGTTTGTTTCAGTTTCTTAAGCAGAGTTGAACTACATATGGTCTGTATGAGAAGGAAACACAGTTCTTTTTTTCTGGGCATGCTCATGTTTCTTACTATAATGGAGACACTGGAAAGAATAGGTTGATTCTTGCCTTAAAACAGAGTGCTTTTCAGGGATGAGAGCTCTGGTCTGAATTTGTCTTCAGAAAAGGAATTAAACCCCAGGATCAGTGTCTTCCTACAAGCAAGTGTTCATTTCTGGTAATCCCAGTTAATTTTGTGCTCAAATGATTTTTTGCAGTTTACAAACCATACGCTATTCTCACTATTAACTAAAGAGGATTTATGTCAGAGGAGCTGTGTTTTGTATATGTTTCATAAGCAGAGTTGAACTACATATGGTCTGTATGAGAAGGAAACACAGTTCATTTTTTCTGGGCATGCTCATATTTCTTACTATATTGGAGACACTGGAAAGAATAGGATGATTCTTGCCTTAAAACAGAGTGTTTTTCAGGGATGAGAGCTCTGGTCTGAATTTGTCTTCAGAAAAGGAATTAAACCCCAGGATCAGTGTCTTCCTACAGGCAAGAGTTCATTTATGGTAAACCCAGTGATTTTGGGGCTCAAATGATTTTTCGCAGTTCAGGAACCCTACGCTATTCACACTATTAACTAAACAGCATTTATGTAAAAGGAAGTGTGGTCTGTATCAGTTTCATAAGCAGAGGTGAACTACATATGGTCCATATGAATAGGAAACAGAGTTCTTTTTTTCAGGCCATGCTCATGGTTATTGCTGTTTTTTAGACTCTGGAAAGAAGAGCCTCCTTCTTAGTTTAAACAGAGTGTGTTTCAGGGATGAGAACTCTGGTCTGAATTTCCCTGCAGAAAAGGAGTTAAACCCCAGAATCTGTGTCTTCCTACAAGCAAGAGTACATTTCTGGTAAACCCACTGAATTTTGTTCTCAAATGATTTTTCCCACTTCACGAACCATACGCTATTCTCACTATTAACTAAAGAGGATTTATGTAAGAGGAGCTGTGGTTTGTATCAGTTTCATAAGCAGAGTTGAACTACATATGGTCCGTCTGAGTAGGAAACACAGTTTTTTTTTTTTCAGGTCATGCTCATGGTTCTTTCTGTATTTTATACTCTAGAATGAAGAGCTTGTTTCTTGCGTTAAAACAGAGTGTGTTTCAGGATGAGAACTCTCGTCTGAATTTCCCTGCAGAAAAGGAGTTAAGCCCCAGGATCTGTGTCTTCCTACAAGCAAGATTTCATTTCTGGTAAACCCAGTGAATTTGGGGCTCAAATGTTTTTTCGCAGTCCACCAACCATACGCTATTCTCACTATTAACCAAAGAGGATTTATCTAAGAGCAGTTGTGCTTTGTATCAGGTTCATAAGCAGCGTTGAACTACATATGGTCTGTATGAGTAGGAAACACAGTTCTTTTGTTTCTGGGCATGGTCATGTTTCTTAATATTTTGGAGACGCTTGAGAGAAGAGGATGATTCTTGCCTTAAAACAGAGTGTTTTTCAGGGATGAGAACTCTGGTCTGAATTGCCTTCAGAAACAGAGTTAAACCCCAGGATCAGTGTCTTCCTACAAGCAAGAGTTTATTTCTGGTTACCCAGTGAATTTTGTTCTCAAATGATTTTTCCCAGTTCACGAACCATACGTTATTCTCACTATTAACTAACGCGGATTTATGTAAGAGGAGCTGTGGTTTGTATCAGTTTCAGCACAGCGTTGAACTAAATATGGTCCGTCTGAGTAGGAAACACAGTTTTTTTTTTCAGGTCATGCTCATGGTTCTTTTTGTATTTTATACTCTAGAATGAAGAGCTTGTTTCTTGCGTTAAAACAGAGTGTGTTTCAGGGATGAGAACTCTCGTCTGAATTTCCCTTCAGAAAAGGAGTTAAACCCCAGGATCTGTGTCTTCCTACAAGCAAGAGTTCATTTCTGGTAAACCCAGTGATTTTTCGGCTCAAATGATTTTTCACAGTTCAGGAACCCTATGCTATTCACACTATTAACTAAAGAGCATTTATGTAAGAGGAGGTGTGGTCTGTAACAGTTTCATAAGCAGCGTTGAACTACATATGGTCCATATGAATAGGAAACAGATTTCTGTTTTCTAGGCCATGATCATGATTATTGCACTATTTTAGACTCTGGAAAGAAGAGAGTGCTTCTTCGTTTAAACAGAGTGTGTTTCAGGGATGAGAACTCTGGTCTGAATTTCCCTGCAGAAAAGGAGTTAAACCCCAGGATCTGTGTCTTCCTACAAGCAAGAGTACATTTCTGGTAAACCCAGTGAATTTTGGGCTCAAATGATTTTTCGCAGTTCACGAACCATACGCTATTCTCACTATTAACTAAAGAGGATTTATGTAAGAGGAGCTGTGGTTTGTTTCAGTTTCATAAGCAGAGTTGAACTACATATGGTCTGTAGGAGTAGGAAACACAGTTCTTTTTTTCTGGGCATGCTCATGTTTCTTACTATATTGGAGACGCTGGAAAGAATAGGATGATTCTTGCCTTAAAACAGAGAGCTTTTCAGGGATGAGAACTCTGGTCTGAATTTGTCTTCAGAAAAGGAGTTAAACCCCAGAATCTGTGTCTTCCTACAAGCAAGATTTCATTTCTGGTAAACCCAGTGAATTTGGGGCTCAAATGTTTTTTCACAGTTCACGAACCATACGCTATTCTCACTATTAACCAAAGAGGATTTATCTAAGAGCAGCTGTGCTTTGTATCAGTTTCATAAGCAGAGTTGAACTACATATGGTCTGTATGAGTAGGAAACACAGTTCTTTTTTTCTGGGCATGCTCATGTTTCTTACTATATTGGAGACGCTGGAAAGAATAGGATGATTCTTGCCTTAAAACAGAGTGTTTTTCAGGGATGAGAACTCTGGTATGAATTTGCCTTCAGAAACGGAATTAAACCCCAGGATCAGTGTCTTCCTACAGGCAAGAGTTCATTTATGGAAACCCAGTGAATTTTGAGCTCAAAAGATTTTTCGCAGTTCACGAACCATACGCTATTCTCACTATTAACCTAAGAGGATTTATGTAAGAGGAGCTGTGGTTTGTTTCAGTTTCATAAGCAGAGTTGAACTACATATGGTCTGTATGAGAAGGAAACACAGTTCTTTTTTTCTGGGCATGCTCATGTTTCTTACTATATTGGAGACGCTGGAAAGAATAGGATGATTCTTGCCTTAAAACAGAGTGTTTTTCAGGGATGAGAACTCTGGTCTGAATTTGTCTTCAGAAAAGGAATTACACCCCAGGATCAGTGTCTTCCTACAGGCAAGAGTTCATTTATGGTTAACCCAGTGATTTTGGGGCTCAAATGATTTTTCGCAGTTCAGGGACCCTACGCTATTCACACTATTAACTAAAGAGCATTTATGTAAGAGGAGGTATGGTCTGTATCAGTTTCATAAGCAGAGGTGAACTACATATGGTCCATATGAATAGGAAACAGAGTTCTTTTTTTCAGGCCATGCTCATGGTTATTGCTGTATTTTAGACTCTGGAAAGAAGAGCCTCCTTCTTAGTTTAAACAGAGTGTGTTTCAGGGATGAGAACTCTGGTCTGAATTTCCCTGCAGAAAAGGAGTTAACCCCCAGGATCTGTGTCTTCCTACAAGCAAGATTTCATTTCTGGTAAACCCAGTGAATTTGGGGCTCAAATGTTTTTTCGCAGTCCACCAACCATACGCTATTCTCACTATTAACCAAAGAGGATTTATCTAAGAGCAGTTGTGCTTTGTATCAGGTTCATAAGCAGCGTTGAACTTCATATGGTCTGTATGAGTAGGAAACACAGTTCTTTTGTTTCTGGGCATGGTCATGTTTCTTAATATTTTGGAGACGCTTGAGAGAAGAGGATGATTCTTGCCTTAAAACAGAGTGTTTTTCAGGGATGAGAACTCTGGTCTGAATTGCCTTCAGAAACAGAGTTAAACCCCAGGATCAGTGTCTTCCTACAAGCAAGAGTTTATTTCTGGTTACCCAGTGAATTTTGTTCTCAAATGATTTTTCCCAGTTCACGAACCATACGTTATTCTCACTATTAACTAACGCGGATTTATGTAAGAGGAGCTGTGGTTTGTATCAGTTTCAGCACAGCGTTGAACTAAATATGGTCCGTCTGAGTAGGAAACACAGTTTTTTTTTTCAGGTCATGCTCATGGTTCTTTTTGTATTTTATACTCTAGAATGAAGAGCTTGTTTCTTGCGTTAAAACAGAGTGTGTTTCAGGGATGAGAACTCTCGTCTGAATTTCCCTTCAGAAAAGGAGTTAAACCCCAGGATCTGTGTCTTCCTACAAGCAAGAGTTCATTTCTGGTAAACCCAGTGATTTTTCGGCTCAAATGATTTTTCACAGTTCAGGAACCCTATGCTATTCACACTATTAACTAAAGAGCATTTATGTAAGAGGAGGTGTGGTCTGTAACAGTTTCATAAGCAGCGTTGAACTACATATGGTCCATATGAATAGGAAACAGATTTCTGTTTTCTAGGCCATGCTCATGGTTATTGCTCTATTTTAGACTCTGGAAAGAAGAGAGTGCTTCTTCGTTTAAACAGAGTGTGTTTCAGGGATGAGAACTCTGGTCTGAATTTCCCTGCAGAAAAGGAGTTAAACCCCAGGATCTGTGTCTTCCTACAAGCAAGAGTACATTTCTGGTAAACCCAGTGAATTTTGGGCTCAAATGATTTTTCGCAGTTCACGAACCATACGCTATTCTCACTATTAACTAAAGAGGATTTATGTAAGAGGAGCTGTGGTTTGTTTCAATTTCATAAGCAGAGTTGAACTACATATGGTCTGTAGGAGTAGGAAACACAGTTCTTTTTTTCTGGGCATGCTCATGTTTCTTACTATATTGGAGACGCTGGAAAGAATAGGATGATTCTTGCCTTAAAACAGAGAGCTTTTCAGGGATGAGAACTCTGGTCTGAATTTGTCTTCAGAAAAGGAGTTAAACCCAAGGATCTGTGTCTTCCTACAAGCAAGAGTTCATTTCTGGGAAACCCAGTGAATTTTGGGCTCAAATGATTTTTCGCAGTTCACGAACCATACGCTATTCTCACTATTAACCTAAGAGGATTTATGTAATAGGAGCTGTGGTTTGTTTCAGTTTCTTAAGCAGAGTTGAACTACATATGGTCTGTATGAGAAGGAAACACAGTTCTTTTTTTCTGGGCATGCTCGTGTTTCTTACTATAATGGAGACACTGGAAAGAATAGGTTGATTCTTGCCTTAAAACAGAGTGCTTTTCAGGGATGAGAGCTCTGGTCTGAATTTGTCTTCAGAAAAGGAATTAAACCCCAGGATCAATGTCTTCCTACAAGCAAGTGTTCATTTCTGGTAATCCCAGTTAGTTTTGTGCTCAAATGATTTTTTGCAGTTTACAAAACATACGCTATCCTCACTATTAACTAAAGAGGATTTATGTCAGAGGAGCTGTGTTTTGTATATGTTTCATAAGCAGAGTTGAACTACATATGGTCTGTATGAGAAGGAAACACAGTTCATTTTTTCTGGGCATGCTCATATTTCTTACTATATTGGAGACACTGGAAAGAATAGGATGATTCTTGCCTTAAAACAGAGTGTTTTTCAGGGATGAGAGCTCTGGTCTGAATTTGTCTTCAGAAAAGGAATTAAACCCCAGGATCAGTGTCTTCCTACAGGCAAGAGTTCATTTATGGTAAACCCAGTGATTTGGGGGCTCAAATGATTTTTCGCAGTTCAGGAACACTACGCTATTCACACTATTAACTAAAGAGCATTTATGTAAAAGGAAGTGTGGTCTGTATCAGTTTCATAAGCAGAGGTGAACTACATATGGTCCATATGAATAGGAAACAGAGTTCTTTTTTTCAGGCCATGCTCATGGTTATTGCTGTTTTTTAGACTCTGGAAAGAAGAGCCTCCTTCTTAGTTTAAACAGAGTGTGTTTCAGGGATGAGAACTCTGGTCTGAATTTCCCTGCAGAAAAGGAGTTAAACCCCAGAATCTGTGTCTTCCTACAAGCAAGAGTACATTTCTGGTAAACCCACTGAATATTGTTCTCAAATGATTTTTCCCACTTCACGAACCATACGCTATTCTCACTATTAACTAAAGCGGATTTATGTAAGAGGTGCTGTGGTTTGTATCAGTTTCATAAGCAGAGTTGAACTACATATGGTCCGTCTGAGTAGGAAACACAGTTTTTTTTTTCAGGTCATGCTCATGGTTCTTTCTGTATTTTATACTCTAGAATGAAGAGCTTGTTTCTTGCGTTAAAACAGAGTGTGTTTCAGGGATGAGAACTCTCGTCTGAATTTCCCTTCAGAAAAGGAGTTAAACCCCAGAATCTGTGTCTTCCTACAAGCAAGAGTTCATTTCTGGTAAACCCAGTGATTTTTGGGCTCAAATGATTTTTCACAGTTCAGGAACCCTATGCTATTCACACTATTAACTAAAGAGCATTTATGTAAGAGGAGGTGTTGTCTGTAACAGTTTCATAAGCAGCGTTGAACTACATATGGTCCATATGAATAGGAAAAAAATTTCTGTTTTCTAGGCCATGCTCATGGTTATTGCTCTATTTTAGACTCTGGAAAGAAGAGAGTGCTTCTTCGTTTAAACAGAGTGTGTTTCAGGGATGAGAACTCTGGTCTGAATTTCCCTGCAGAAAAGGAGTTAAACCCCAGGATCTGTGTCTTCCTACAAGCAAGAGTTCATTTCTGGTTACTCAGTGAATTTTGAGCTCAAATGATTTTTCGCAGTTCACGAACCATATGCTATTCTCAATATTAACTAAAGCGGATGTATTTCAGAGGAGCTGTGTTTTGTATCAGTTTCATAAGCAGAGTTGAACTACATATGGTCTGTAGGAGTAGGAAACACAGTTCTTTTTTTCTGGGCATGCTCATGTTTCTTACTATATTGGAGACGCTGGAAAGAATAGGATGATTCTTGCCTTAAAACAGAGAGCTTTTCAGCGATGAGAACTCTGGTCTGAATTTGTCTTCAGAAAAGTAGTTATACCCCAGGATTAGTGTCTTCCTACAAGCAAGAGTTCATTTCTGGTTACCCAGGGAATTTTGTTTCAAATGATTTTAACCAGTTCATGAACCATACGCTATTCTCACTATTAACTAAAGAGGATTTATGTAAGAGGAGCTGTGGTTTGTATCAGTTTCATAAGCAGAGTTGAACTACATATGGTCTTTATGAGAAGGAAACACAGTTCTTTTTTTCTGGGCATGCTCATGTTTCTTACTATATTGGAGACGCTGGAAAGAATGGGATGATTCTTGCATTAAAACAGAGTGTTTTTCAGGGATGAGAACTCTGGTCTGAATTTGTCTTCAGAAAAGGAGTTAAACCCCAGGATCAGTGTCTTCCTACAAGCAAGAGTTCATTTTTGGTAAGCCCAGTGATTTTTGGGCTCAAATGATTTTTCACAGTTTAGGAACCCTGCGCTATTCACACTATTAACTAAAGAGCATTTATGTAAGAGGAGGTATGGTCTGTATCAGTTTCATAAGCAGAGGTGAACTACATATGGTCCATATGAATAGGAAACAGAGTTCTTTTTTTCAGGCCATGCTCATGGTTATTGCTGTATTTTAGACTCTGGAAAGAAGAGCCTCCTTCTTAGTTTAAACAGAGTGTGTTTCAGGGATGAGAACTCTGGTCTGAATTTCCCTGCAGAAAAGGAGTTAACCCCCAGGATCTGTGTCTTCCTACAAGCAAGATTTCATTTCTGGTAAACCCAGTGAATTTGGGGCTCAAATGTTTTTTCGCAGTCCACCAACCATACGCTATTCTCACTATTAACCAAAGAGGATTTATCTAAGAGCAGTTGTGCTTTGTATCAGGTTCATAAGCAGCGTTGAACTACATATGGTCTGTATGAGTAGGAAACACAGTTCTTTTGTTTCTGGGCATGGTCATGTTTCTTAATATTTTGGAGACGCTTGAGAGAAGAGGATGATTCTTGCCTTAAAACAGAGTGTTTTTCAGGGATGAGAACTCTGGTCTGAATTGCCTTCAGAAACAGAGTTAAACCCCAGGATCAGTGTCTTCCTACAAGCAAGAGTTTATTTCTGGTTACCCAGTGAATTTTGTTCTCAAATGATTTTTCCCAGTTCACGAACCATACGTTATTCTCACTATTAACTAACGCGGATTTATGTAAGAGGAGCTGTGGTTTGTATCAGTTTCAGCACAGCGTTGAACTAAATATGGTCCGTCTGAGTAGGAAACACAGTTTTTTTTTTTCAGGTCATGCTCATGGTTCTTTTTGTATTTTATACTCTAGAATGAAGAGCTTGTTTCTTGCGTTAAAACAGAGTGTGTTTCAGGGATGAGAACTCTCGTCTGAATTTCCCTTCAGAAAAGGAGTTAAACCCCAGGATCTGTGTCTTCCTACAAGCAAGAGTTCATTTCTGGTAAACCCAGTGATTTTTCGGCTCAAATGATTTTTCACAGTTCAGGAACCCTATGCTATTCACACTATTAACTAAAGAGCATTTATGTAAGAGGAGGTGTGGTCTGTAACAGTTTCATAAGCAGCGTTGAACTACATATGGTCCATATGAATAGGAAACAGATTTCTGTTTTCTAGGCCATGCTCATGGTTATTGCTCTATTTTAGACTCTGGAAAGAAGAGAGTGCTTCTTCGTTTAAACAGAGTGTGTTTCAGGGATGAGAACTCTGGTCTGAATTTCCCTGCAGAAAAGGAGTTAAACCCCAGGATCTGTGTCTTCCTACAAGCAAGAGTACATTTCTGGTAAACCCAGTGAATTTTGGGCTCAAATGATTTTTCGCAGTTCACGAACCATACGCTATTCTCACTATTAACTAAAGAGGATTTATGTAAGAGGAGCTGTGGTTTGTTTCAATTTCATAAGCAGAGTTGAACTACATATGGTCTGTAGGAGTAGGAAACACAGTTCTTTTTTTCTGGGCATGCTCATGTTTCTTACTATATTGGAGACGCTGGAAAGAATAGGATGATTCTTGCCTTAAAACAGAGAGCTTTTCAGGGATGAGAACTCTGGTCTGAATTTGTCTTCAGAAAAGGAGTTAAACCCAAGGATCTGTGTCTTCCTACAAGCAAGAGTTCATTTCTGGGAAACCCAGTGAATTTTGGGCTCAAATGATTTTTCGCAGTTCACGAACCATACGCTATTCTCACTATTAACCTAAGAGGATTTATGTAATAGGAGCTGTGGTTTGTTTCAGTTTCTTAAGCAGAGTTGAACTACATATGGTCTGTATGAGAAGGAAACACAGTTCTTTTTTTCTGGGCATGCTCGTGTTTCTTACTATAATGGAGACACTGGAAAGAATAGGTTGATTCTTGCCTTAAAACAGAGTGCTTTTCAGGGATGAGAGCTCTGGTCTGAATTTGTCTTCAGAAAAGGAATTAAACCCCAGGATCAATGTCTTCCTACAAGCAAGTGTTCATTTCTGGTAATCCCAGTTAATTTTGTGCTCAAATGATTTTTTGCAGTTTACAAACCATACGCTATCCTCACTATTAACTAAAGAGGATTTATGTCAGAGGAGCTGTGTTTTGTATATGTTTCATAAGCAGAGTTGAACTACATATGGTCTGTATGAGAAGGAAACACAGTTCATTTTTTCTGGGCATGCTCATATTTCTTACTATATTGGAGACACTGGAAAGAATAGGATGATTCTTGCCTTAAAACAGAGTGTTTTTCAGGGATGAGAGCTCTGGTCTGAATTTGTCTTCAGAAAAGGAATTAAACCCCAGGATCAGTGTCTTCCTACAGGCAAGAGTTCATTTATGGTAAACCCAGTGATTTGGGGGCTCAAATGATTTTTCGCAGTTCAGGAACACTACGCTATTCACACTATTAACTAAAGAGCATTTATGTAAAAGGAAGTGTGGTCTGTATCAGTTTCATAAGCAGAGGTGAACTTCATATGGTCCATATGAATAGGAAACAGAGTTCTTTTTTTCAGGCCATGCTCATGGTTATTGCTGTTTTTTAGACTCTGGAAAGAAGAGCCTCCTTCTTAGTTTAAACAGAGTGTGTTTCAGGGATGAGAACTCTGGTCTGAATTTCCCTGCAGAAAAGGAGTTAAACCCCAGAATCTGTGTCTTCCTACAAGCAAGAGTACATTTCTGGTAAACCCACTGAATTTTGTTCTCAAATGATTTTTCCCACTTCACGAACCATAGGCTATTCTCACTATTAACTAAAGCGGATTTATGTAAGAGGTGCTGTGGTTTGTATCAGTTTCATAAGCAGAGTTGAACTACATATGGTCCGTCTGAGTAGGAAACACAGTTTTTTTTTTCAGGTCATGCTCATGGTTCTTTCTGTATTTTATACTCTAGAATGAAGAGCTTGTTTCTTGCGTTAAAACAGAGTGTGTTTCAGGGATGAGAACTCTCGTCTGAATTTCCCTTCAGAAAAGGAGTTAAACCCCAGAATCTGTGTCTTCCTACAAGCAAGAGTTCATTTCTGGTAAACCCAGTGATTTTTGGGCTCAAATGATTTTTCACAGTTCAGGAACCCTATGCTATTCACACTATTAACTAAAGAGCATTTATGTAAGAGGAGGTGTGGTCTGTAACAGTTTCATAAGCAGCGTTGAACTACATATGGTCCATATGAATAGGAAACAAATTTCTGTTTTCTAGGCCATGCTCATGGTTATTGCTCTATTTTAGACTCTGGAAAGAAGAGAGTGCTTCTTCGTTTAAACAGAGTGTGTTTCAGGGATGAGAACTCTGGTCTGAATTTCCCTGCAGAAAAGGAGTTAAACCCCAGGATCTGTGTCTTCCTACAAGCAAGAGTTCATTTCTGGTTACTCAGTGAATTTTGAGCTCAAATGATTTTTCGCAGTTCACGAACCATATGCTATTCTCAATATTAACTAAAGAGGATGTATGTCAGAGGAGCTGTGTTTTGTATCAGTTTCATAAGCAGAGTTGAACTACATATGGTCTGTAGGAGTAGGAAACACAGTTCTTTTTTTCTGGGCATGCTCATGTTTCTTACTATATTGGAGACGCTGGAAAGAATAGGATGATTCTTGCCTTAAAACAGAGAGCTTTTCAGGGATGAGAACTCTGGTCTGAATTTGTCTTCAGAAAAGTAGTTATACCCCAGGATTAGTGTCTTCCTACAAGCAAGAGTTCATTTCTGGTTACCCAGGGAATTTTGTTTCAAATGATTTTAACCAGTTCATGAACCATACGCTATTCTCACTATTAACTAAAGAGGATTTATGTAAGAGGAGCTGTGGTTTGTATCAGTTTCATAAGCAGAGTTGAACTACATATGGTCTTTATGAGAAGGAAACACAGTTCTTTTTTTCTGGGCATGCTCATGTTTCTTACTATATTGGAGACGCTGGAAAGAATTGGATGATTCTTGCATTAAAACAGAGTGTTTTTCAGGGATGAGAACTCTGGTCTGAATTTGTCTTCAGAAAAGGAGTTAAACCCCAGGATCAGTGTCTTCCTACAAGCAAGAGTTCATTTTTGGTAAGCCCAGTGATTTTTGGGCTCAAATGATTTTTCACAGTTTAGGAACCCTACGCTATTCACACTATTAACTAAAGAGCATTTATGTTAGAGGAGGTGTGGTCTGTATCAGTTTCATAAGCAGAGCTGAACTACATATGGTCCGTATGAATAGGAAACAGTGATCTTTTTTCCAGGCCATGCTCATGGTTACTGCTGTTTTTTACACTCTGGAAAAAAGAGCGGGCTTCTTCGTTTAAACAGAGTGTGTTTCAGGGATGAAAACTCTGGTCTGAATTTCCCTGCAGAAAAGGAGTTAAACCCCAGGATCTGTTTCTTCCTACAAGCAAGAGTAGATTTCTGGTAAACCCAGTGAATTTTGGGCTCAAATGATTTTTCGCGGTTAACGAACCCTACGCTATTCTCACTATTAACCAATGAGGATTTATGTAAGAGGAGCTGTGGTTTGTATCAGTTTCATAAGCAGAGTTGAACTACATATTTTCTGTATGAGTCGGAAACATAGTTCTTTTTTTCTGGGCATGCACATGGTTGTTACTATATTGGATACGCTGGAAAGAAGAGGATGATTCTTGCCTTAAAACAGAGTGGTTTTCATCGATGAGAACTCTGGTCTGAATTTGCCTTCAGAAACGGAGTAAAACCCCAGGATCAGTGTCTTCCTACAAGCAAGAGTTCATTTCTGGTAAACCCAGGGATTTTTGGGCTCAAATGATTTTTCGCAGTTCAGGAACACTACGCTATTCACACTATTAACTAAAGAGCATTTATGTAAGAGGAGGTGTGGTCTGTATCAGTTTCATAAGCATAGCTGAACTACATATGGTCCGTATGAATAGGAAACAGTGTTCTTTTTTCCAGGCCATGCTCATGGTTATTGCTGTATTTTAGACTCTGGAAAGAAGAGCATGCTTCGTAGTTTAAACAGAGTGTGTTTCAGGGATGAGAACTCTAGTCTGAATTTCCCTGCAGAAAAGGAGTTAAACACCAGCATCTGTGTCTTTCTACAAGCAAGAGTACATTTCTGGTGAACCCAGGGAATTTTGGGCTCAAATGATTTTTCGCAGTTAACAAACCCTACGCAATTCTCACTATGAACCAATGAGGATTTATTTAAGAGCAGCTGTGCTTTGTATCAGTTTCATAAGCAGAGTTGAACTACATATGGACTGTTTGTTTAGGAAACACAGTTCTTTTTTTCTGGGCATGCTCATGTTTCTTACTATATTGGAGACGCTGGAAAGAATAGGATGATTCTTGTCTTAAGACAGAGTGTGTTTCAGGAATGAGAACTCTGCTCTGAATTTGTCTTCAGAAAAGGAGTAAAACCCCAGGATCAGTGTCTTCCTACAAGCAAGAGTTCATTTCTGGTAAACCCAGTGATTTTTGGACTCAAATGATTTTTCGCAGATCAGGAACCCTACGCTAATCACACTACTAACTAAAGAGCATTTATGTAAGAGGAGGTGTGGTCTGTATCAGGTTCATAAGCAGAGTTGAACTACATATGGACCCTATGAATAGAAAACAGAGTTCTGTTTTCCAGGCCAAGTTCATGGTTAATGCTGTATTTTAGACTCTGGAAAGAAGAGCGTGCTTCTTCGTTTAAACACAGTGTGTTTCAGGGATGAGAACTCTGGTCTGAATTTCCCTGCAGAAACGGAGTAAAACCCCAGGATCAGTGTCTTCCTACAAGCAAGAGTTCATTTCTGGTAAACCCAGTAATTTTTGGGCTCAAATGATTTTTCGCAGTTCAGGAACACTACGCTATTCACACTATTAACTAAAGAGCATTTATGTAAGAGGAGGTGTGGTCTGTATCAGTTTCATAATCATAGTTGAACTACGTATGGTCCGTCTGAGTAGGAAGCACAGTTTTTTTTCAGGGCATGCTCATGGTTCTTGCTGTATTTTAGACTCTAGAATGAAGAGCTTGCTTCTTGCGTTAAAACAGAGTGTGTATCAGGGATGAGAACTCTGGTCTGAATTTCAATTCAGAAAAGGAGTTAAACCCAAGGATCTGTGTCTTCCTACAAGCAAGAGTTCATTTCTGGTAAACCCAGTGAATATTGGGCTCAAATGATTTTTCGCAGTTCACGAACCATACGCTATTCTCACTATTAACTAAAGAGGATTTATGTAAGAGCAGCTGTGCTTTGTATCAGTTTCATAAGCAGAGTTGAACTACATATGGTCTGTATGAGTAGGAAACACAGTTCTTTTTTTCTGGGAATGCTCATGTTTCTTACTATATTGGAGACGCTGGAAAGAATAGGATGATTCTTGCCTTAAGACAGAGTGTGTTTCAGGGATGAGAACTCTGCTCTGAATTTGTCTTCAGAAACGGAGTTAAACCCCAGGATCAGTGTCTTCCTACAAGCAAGAGTTCATTTCTGGTAAAACCAGTGATTTTTTGGCCCAAATGATTTTTCACAGTTCACGAACCCAACATGATTCTCACTATTAACTAAAGAGAATTTATGTAAGAGGAGCTGTGGTTTTTATCAGTTTCATAAGCAGAGTTGAACTACATATGGTCCTTCTGAGGAGGAAACACAGTTTTTTTTTTTCAGGGCATGCTCATGGTTCTTGCTCTATTTTAGACTCTAGAATGAAGAGCTTGCTTCTTGTGTTAAAACAGAGTGTGTTTCAGGGATGAGAACTCTGGTCTGAATTTCCCTTCAGGAAAGGAGTTAAACCCCAGGATCTGTGTCTTCCTACAAGCAAGAGTTCATTTCTGGTAAACCCAGTGATTTTTGGGCTCAAATGATTTTTCGCAGTTCAGGAACCCTACGCTATTCACACTATTAACTAAAGAGGATTTATGTAAGAGCAGCTGTGGTTTGCATCAGTTTCATGAGCAGAGTTGAACTACATATGGTCTGTATGAGTAGGAAACACAGTTCTTTTTTTCTGGGCATGCTCATGTTTCTTACCATATTGGCGACACTAGAAAGAATAGGATGATTCTTGCCTTAATACAGAGTGTGTTTCAGGGATGAGAACTCTGCTCTGAATTTGTCTTAAGGAAAGGAGTTAAACCCCAGGATCATTGTCTTCCTACAAGCAAGAGTTCATTTCTGGTAGGCCCAGTGATTTTCGGGCTCAAATGATTTTTCACAGTTCAGGAACCCTACGCTATTCACACTATTAACTAAAGAGCATTTATGTAAGAGGAGGTGTGGTCTGTATCAGTTTCATAAGCAGAGTTGAACTACATGTGGTCCGTATGAGTAGGAAACTCAGTTCTTTTTTTCTGGGCATGCTCATGGTTCTTGCTGTATTGGAGAAGCTGGAAAGAAGAGCTTGCTTCTTGCCTTAAAACACAGTGTTTTTCAGGGTTGAGAATGCTGGTCTGAATTTGTCTTCAGAATCGGAGTTAAACCCCAGGATCTGTGTCTTCCTACAAGAAAGAGTTCAGTTCTGGTAAACCCAGTGAATTTTGGGCTCAAATGATTTTTCGAAGTTCAGGAACCGAACGCTATTCTCACTATTAAAAAAAGAGCAATTATGTAAGACGAGGTGTGGTCTGTATCAGTACATAAGCAGAGTTGAACTAAATATGGTCCGTATGAATAGGAAACACAGTTCTTTTTTTCAGGCCTTGCTCATGGTTCTTGCTGTATTTTAGACTCTGGAAAGAAGAGCTTGCTTCTTCGTTAAAACAGAGTGTGTTTGAGGGATGAGAACTCTGGTGTGAATTTCCCTGCAGAAACAGAGTTAACCCCCAGGATGTGTGTCTTCCTACAATAAGAGTGCATTTCTGGTAAACCCAAAGAATTTTGGGCTCAAATGATTTTTTGCAGTTCACGAACCCTACGCTCTTCTCACTATTAACTGAAGAGCATTTATGTAAGAGGAGCTGTGGTTTGTATCAGTTTCATAAGCAGAGTTGAACTACATATTTTCTGTATGAGTCGGAAACACAGTTCTTTTTTTCTTTGCATGCTCATGTTTCTTACTATATTGGAGACGCTGGAAAGAAGAGGATGATTCTTGCCTTAAAACAGAGTATTTTTCAGGGATGAGAACTCTGGTCTGAATTTCCCTGCAGAAACGGAGTTAACCCCCAGGATCCGTGTCTTCCTACAATAAGAGTGCATTTCTGGTAAACCCTGTGAATTTTGGGCTCAAATGATATTTCGCAGTTCACGAACCCTACGCTATTCTCACTATTAACTGAAGAGCATTTATGTAAGAGGAGCTGTGGTCTGTATCAGTTTCATAAGCAGAGTTGAACTACATATGGTCCGTATGAGTAGGAACACAGTTCTTTTTTTCTGGGCATGCTCATGGTTCTTGCTGTATTGGAGACGCTGGAAAGAAGAGCTTCCTTCTTGCCTTAAAACAGAGTGTTTTTCAGGGTTGAGAATTCTGGTATGAATTTGTCTTCAGAAACGGAGTTAAACCCGAGAATCTGTGTCTTCCTACAAGAAAGAGATCAGTTTTGGTAAACCCAGTGCATTTTGGGCTCAAATGATTTTTCATAGTTCAGGAACCGAACGCTATTCTCACTAGTAAAAAAAAGAGCAATTATGTAAGACGAGGTGTTGTCTGTATCAGTTTCATAAGCAGAATTGAACTACGTATGGTCCGTATGAATAGGAAACACAGTTCTTTTTTTCAGGCCATGCTCATGGTTATTGCTGTATTTTAGACTCTAGAAAGAAGAGCTTGCTTCTTCGTTAAAACAGAGTGTGTTTGAGGGATGAGAACTCTGGTCTGAATTTCCCCGCAGAAATGGAGTTAACCCCCAGGATGTGTGTCTTCCTAGAATAAGAGTGCATTTCTGGTAAAACCAAAGAATTTTGGGCACAAATGATTTTTCACAGTTCACGAACCCTACGCTCTTCTCACTATTAACTGAAGAGCATTTATGTAAGAGGAGCTGTGGTTTGTATCAGTTTCATAAGCAGAGTTGAACTACATATTTTCTGTGTGAGTCGGAAACACAGTTCTTTTTTTCTTTGCATGCTCATGTTTGTTACTATATTGGAGATGCTGGAAAGAAGAGGATGATTCTTGCCTTAAAACAGAGTGTTTTTCATTGATGAGACCTCTGGTCTGAATTTGCCTTCAGAAACGGAGTAAAACCCCAGGATCAGTGTCTTCCTACAAGCAAGAGTTCATTTCTGGTAAACCCAGTGATTTTTGGGCTCAAATGATTTTTCGCAGTTTAGGAACCCTACGCTATTCACACTATTAACTAAAGAGCATTTATGTTAGAGGAGGTGTGGTCTGTATCAGTTTCATAAGCAGAGCTGAACTACATATGGTCCGTTTGAATAGGAAACAGTGTTCTTTTTTCCAGGCCATGCTCATGGTTACTGCTGTCTTTTAGACTCTGAAAAAAAGAGAGTGCTTCTTCGTTTAAACAGAGTGTGTTTCAGGGATGAGAACTCTGGTCTGAATTTCCCTGCAGAAAAGGAGTTAAACCCCAGGATCTGTGACTTACTACAAGCAAGAGTACATTTCTGGTAAACCCAGTGAATTTTGGGCTCAAATGATTTTTCACAGTTAACGAACCCTACGCTATTCTCACTATTAACCAATGAGGATTTATGTAAGAGCAGCTGTGCTTTGTATCAGTTTCATAAGCAGAGTTGAACTACATATGGTCTGTATGAGTAGGAAACACAGTTCTTTTTTTCTTGGCATGTTCATGTTTCTAATTATATTGGAGACGCTGGAAAGAAGAGGATGATTCTTGCCTTAACACATAGTGTTTTTCATCGATGAGAACTCTGGTGTGAATTTGCCTTCAGAAACGGAGTAAAACCCCAGGATCAGTGTCTTCCTACAAGCAAGAGTTCATTTCTGGTAAACCCAGTGATTTTTGGGCTCAAATGATTTTTCACAGTTTAGGAACCCTACTCTATTCACACTATTAACTAAAGAGCATTTATGTTAGTGGAGGTGTGGTCTGTATCAGTTTCATAAGCAGAGCTGAACTACATATGGACCATATGAATAGGAAACAGAGTTCTGTTTTCCAGGCCATGCTCATGGATATTGCTGTATTTTAGACTCTGGAAAGAAGAGCGTGCTTCTTCGTTTAAACAGAGTGTGTTTCAGCGATGAGAACTCTGGTCTGAATTTCCCTGCAGAAAAGGAGTTAAACCCCAGGATCTGTGACTTACTACAAGCAAGAGTACATTTCTGGTAAACCCAGTGAATTTTGGGCTCAAATGATTTTTCACAGTTAACGAACCCTACGCTATTCTCACTATTAACCAATGAGGATTTATGTAAGAGCAGCTGTGCTTTGTATCAGTTTCATAAGCAGAGTTGAACTACATATGGTCTGTATGAGTAGGAAACACAGTTCTTTTTTTCTTGGCATGTTCATGTTTCTTATTATATTGGAGACGCTGGAAAGAAGAGGATGATTCTTGCCTTAACACATAGTGTTTTTCATCGATGAGAACTCTGGTGTGAATTTGCCTTCAGAAACGGAGTAAAACCCCAGGATCAGTGTCTTCCTACAAGCAAGAGTTCATTTCTGGTAAACCCAGTGATTTTTGGGCTCAAATGATTTTTCACAGTTTAGGAACCCTACTCTATTCACACTATTAACTAAAGAGCATTTATGTTAGTGGAGGTGTGGTCTGTATCAGTTTCATAAGCAGAGCTGAACTACATATGGACCATATGAATAGGAAACAGAGTTCTGTTTTCCAGGCCATGCTCATGGATATTGCTGTATTTTAGACTCTGGAAAGAAGAGCGTGCTTCTTCGTTTAAACAGAGTGTGTTTCAGCGATGAGAACTCTGGTCTGAATTTCCCTGCAGAAAAGGAGTTAAACCCCAGGATCTGTGACTTCCTACAAGCAAGAGTTCATTTCTGGTAAAACCAGTGATTTTTTGGGCCAAATGATTTTTCGCAGTTCACGAACCCAACATGATTCTCACTATTAACTAAAGAGAATTTACGTAAGAGGAGCTGTGGTCTGTATCAGTTTCATAAGCAGAGCTGAACTACATATGGTCCGTTTGAATAGGAAACAGGGTTCTTTTTTCCAGGCCATGCTCATGGTTACTGCTGTTTTTTAGACTCTGAAAAAAAGAGCGTGCTTCTTCGTTTAAACAGAGTGTGTTTCAGGGATGAGAACTCTGGTCTGAATTTCCCTGCAGAAAAGGAGTTAAACCGCAGGATCTGTGACTTCCTACAAGCAAGAGTACATTTCTGGTAAACCCAGTGAATTTTGGGCTCAAATGATTTTTCACAGTTAACGAACCCTACGCTATTCTCACTATTAACCAATGAGGATTTATGTAAGAGCAGCTGTGCTTTGTATCAGTTTCATAAGCAGAGTTGAACTACATATGGTCTGTATGAGTAGGAAACACAGTTCTTTTTTTCTTGGCATGTTCATGTTTTTTATTATATTGGAGACGCTGGAAAGAAGAGGATGATTCTTGCCTTAACACATAGTGTTTTTCATCGATGAGAACTCTGGTCTGAATTTGCCTTCAGAAACGGAGTAAAACCCCAGGATCAGTGTCTTCCTACAAGCAAGAGTTCATTTCTGGTAAACCCAGTGATTTTTGGGCTCAAATGATTTTTCACAGTTTAGGAACCCTACGCTATTCACACTATTAACTAAAGAGCATTTATGTTAGTGGAGGTGTGGTCTGTATCAGTTTCATAAGCAGAGCTGAACTACATATGGACCGTATGAATAGAAAACAGAGTTCTGTTTTCCAGGCCATGCTCATGGATATTGCTGTATTTTAGACTCTGGAAAGAAGAGCGTGCTTCTTCGTTTAAACAGAGTGTGTTTCAGCGATGAGAACTCTGGTCTGAATTTCCCTGCAGAAAAGGAGTTAAACCCCAGGATCTGTGACTTCCTACAAGCAAGAGTTCATTTCTGGTAAAACCAGTGGTTTTTTGGCCCAAATGATTTTTCGCAGTTCACGAACCCAACATGATTCTCACTATTAACTAAAGAGAATTTATGTAAGAGGAGCTGTGGTTTTTATCAGTTTCATAAGCAGAGTTGAACTCCATATGGTCCTTCTGAGTAGGAAACACAGTTTTTTTTTCATGGCATGCTCATGGTTCTTGCTGTATTTTAGATTCTATAATGAAGAGCTTGCTTCTTGCCTTAAAACAGAGTGTTTTTCAGGGTTGAGATTTCTGTTCTGAATTTGTCTTCAGAAACGGAGTTAAACCCCAGGATCTGTGTCTTCCTACAAGAAAGAGTTCAGTTCTGGTAAACCCAGTTAATTTTGGGCTCAAATGATTTTTCGAAGTTCAGGAACCGAACGCTATTCTCACTACTAAAAAAAGAGCAATTATGTAAGGCGAAGTGTGGTCTGTATCAGATTCATAAGCAGAATTGAACTACATATGGTCCGTATGAATAGGAAACACAGTTCTTTTTTTCAGGCCATGCTCATTGTTTTTGCTGTATTTTAGACTCTGGAAAGAAGAGCTTGCTTCTTCGTTAAAACAGAGTGTGTTTGAGGGATGAGAACTCTGGTCTGAATTTCCCCGCAGAAACGGAGTTAACCCCCAGGATGTGTGTCTTCCTACAATAAGAGTGCATTTCTGGTAAACCCAAAGAATTTTGGGCTCAAATGATTTTTTGCAGTTCACGAACCCTACGCTCTTCTCACTATTAACTGAAGAGCATTTATGTAAGAGGAGCTGTGGTTTGTATCAGTTTCATAAGCAGAGTTGAACTACATATTTTCTGTATGAGTCGGAAACACAGTTCTTTTTTTCTTTGCATGCTCATGTTTCTTACTATATTGGAGACGCTGGAAAGAAGAGGATGATTCTTGCCTTAAAACAGACTATTTTTCAGGGATGAGAACTCTGGTCTGAATTTCCCTGCAGAAACGGAGTTAACCCCCAGGATCCGTGTCTTCCTACAATAAGAGTGCATTTCTGGTAAACCCTGTGAATTTTGGGCTCAAATGATATTTCGCAGTTCACGAACCCTACGCTATTCTCACTATTAACTGAAGAGCATTTATGTAAGAGGAGCTGTGGTCTGTATCAGTTTCATAAGCAGAGTTGAACTCCATATGGTCCTTCTGAGTAGGAAACACAGTTTTTTTTTCATGGCATGCTCATGGTTCTTGCTGTATTGGAGACGCTGGAAAGAAGAGCTTCCTTCTTGCCTTAAAACAGAGTGTTTTTCAGGGTTGAGAATTCTGGTATGAATTTGTCTTCAGAAACGGAGTTAAACCCCAGAATCTGTGTCTTCCTACAAGAAAGAGATCAGTTTTGGTAAACCCAGTGCATTTTGTGCTCAAATGATTTTTCATAGTTCAGGAACCGAACGCTATTCTCACTAGTAAAAAAAAGAGCAATTATGTAAGACGAGGTGTTGTCTGTATCAGTTTCATAAGCAGAATTGAACTACGTATGGTCCGTATGAATAGGAAACACAGTTCTTTTTTTCAGGCCATGCTCATGGTTATTGCTGTATTTTAGACTCTAGAAAGAAGAGCTTGCTTCTTCGTTAAAACAGAGTGTGTTTGAGGGATGAGAACTCTGGTCTGAATTTCCCCGCAGAAATGGAGTTAACCCCCAGGATGTGTGTCTTCCTACAATAAGAGTGCATTTCTGGTAAAACCAAAGAATTTTGGGCACAAATGATTTTTCACAGTTCACGAACCCTACGCTCTTCTCACTATTAACTGAAGAGCATTTATGTAAGAGGAGCTGTGGTTTGTATCAGTTTCATAAGCAGAGTTGAACTACATATTTTCTGTGTGAGTCGGAAACACAGTTTTTTTTTTCTTTGCATGCTCATGTTTGTTACTATATTGGAGATGCTGGAAAGAAGAGGATGATTCTTGCCTTAAAACAGAGTGTTTTTCATTGATGAGACCTCTGGTCTGAATTTGCCTTCAGAAACGGAGTAAAACCCCAGGATCAGTGTCTTCCTACAAGCAAGAGTTCATTTCTGGTAAACCCAGTGATTTTTGGGCTCAAATGATTTTTCGCAGTTTAGGAACCCTACGCTATTCACACTATTAACTAAAGAGCATTTATGTTAGAGGAGGTGTGGTCTGTATCAGTTTCATAAGCAGAGCTGAAGTACATATGGTCCGTTTGAATAGGAAACAGAGTTCTGTTTTCCAGGCCATGCTCATGGATATTTCTGTATTTTAGACTCTGGAAAGAAGAGCGTGCTTCTTCGTTTAAACAGAGTGTGTTTCAGCGATGAGAACTCTGGTCTGAATTTCCCTGCAGAAAAGGAGTTAAACCGCAGGATCTGTGACTTCCTACAAGCAAGAGTACATTTCTGGTAAACCCAGTGAATTTTGGGCTCAAATGATTTTTCACAGTTAACGAACCCTACGCTATTCTCACTATTAACCAATGAGGATTTATGTAAGAGCAGCTGTGCTTTGTATCAGTTTCATAAGCAGAGTTGAACTACATATGGTCTGTATGAGTAGGAAACACAGTTCTTTTTTTCTTGGCATGTTCATGTTTCTTATTATATTGGAGACGCTGGAAAGAAGAGGATGATTCTTGCCTTAACACATAGTGTTTTTCATCGATGAGAACTCTGGTGTGAATTTGCCTTCAGAAACGGAGTAAAACCCCAGGATCAGTGTCTTCCTACAAGCAAGAGTTCATTTCTGGTAAACCCAGTGATTTTTGGGCTCAAATGATTTTTCACAGTTTAGGAACCCTACGCTATTCACACTATTAACTAAAGAGCATTTATGTTAGTGGAGGTGTGGTCTGTATCAGTTTCATAAGCAGAGCTGAACTACATATGGACCGTATGAATAGGAAACAGAGTTCTGTTTTCCAGGCCATGCTCATGGATATTGCTGTATTTTAGACTCTGGAAAGAAGAGCGTGCTTCTTCGTTTAAACAGAGTGTGTTTCAGCGATGAGAACTCTGGTCTGAATTTCCCTGCAGAAAAGGAGTTAAACCCCAGGATCTGTGACTTCCTACAAGCAAGAGTTCATTTCTGGTAAAACCAGTGGTTTTTTGGCCCAAATGATTTTTCGCTGTTCACGAACCCAACATGATTCTCACTATTAACTAAAGAGAATTTATGTAAGAGGAGCTGTGGTTTTTATCAGTTTCATAAGCAGAGTTGAACTCCATATGGTCCTTCTGAGTAGGAAACACAGTTTTTTTTCATGGCATGCTCATGGTTCTTGCTGTATTTTAGATTCTATAATGAAGAGCTTGCTTCTTGCGTTAAAACAGAGTGTGTTTCAGGGATGAGAACTCTGGTCTGAATTTCCCTTCAGAAAAGGAGTTAAACCCCAGGATCTGTGTCTTCCTACAAGCAAGAGTTCATTTCTGGTAAACCCAGTGAATTTTGGGCTCAAATGATTTTTCGCAGTTCACGAATCATACGTAATTCTCACTATTAACTAAAGAGGATTTATGTAAGAGCATCTGTGCTTTGTATCAGTTTCAGAAGCAGAGTTGAACTACATATGGTCCGTATGAGTAGGAAACACAGTTCTTTTTTTCTGGGCATGCTCATGTTTCTTACTATATTGGTAATGCTGGAAAGAATAGGATGATTCTTGCCTCAAGACAGAGTGTGTTTCAGGGATGAGAACTCTGCTCTGAATTTGTCTTCAGAAACGGAGTTAAACCTCAGGATCAGTGTCTTCCTACAAGCAAGAGTTCATTTCTGGTAAAACCAGTGATTTTTTGGCCCAAATGATTTTTCACAGTTCACGAACCCAACATGATTCTCACTATTAACTAAAGAGAATTTATGTAAGAGGAGCTGTGGTTTTTATCAGTTTCATAAGCAGAGTTGAACTACATATGGTCCTTCTGAGTAGGAAACACAGTTTTTTTTTCAGGGCATGCTCATGGTTCTTATTGTATTTTAGACTCTAGAATGAAGAGCTTGCTTCTTGTGTTAAAAAAGAGTGTGTTTCAGGGATGAGAACTCTGGTCTGAATTTCCCTTCAGAAATGGAGTTAAACCTCAGGATCTGTGTCTCCCTACAAGCAAGAGTTCATTTCTGGTAAACCCAGTGATTTTTGGGCTCAAATGATTTTTCGCAGTTCAGGAACCCTACGCTATTCACACTATTAACTAAAGAGCATTTATGTAAGAGGAGCTGTGGTTTGCATCAGTTTCATGAGCAGAGTTGAACTACATATGGTCTGTATGAGTAGGAAACTCAGTTCTTTTTTTCTGGGCATGCTTATGTTTCTTACTATATTGGCGACACTGGAAAGAATAGGATGATTCTTGCCTTAATACAGAGTGTGTTTCAGGGATGAGAACTCTGCTCTGAATTTGTCTTCAGGAAAGGAGTTAAACCCCAGGATCAGTGTCTTCCTACAAGTAAGAGTTCATTTCTGGTAGGCCCAGTGATTTTTGGGCTCTAATGATTTTTCACAGTTCAGGAACCCTACGCTATTCACACTATTAACTAAAGAGCATTTATGTAAGAGGAGGTGTGGTCTGTATCAGTTTCATAAGCAGAGTTGAACTACATGTGGTCCGTATGAGTAAGAAACACAGTTCTTTTTTTTCTGAGCATGCTCATGGTTCTTGCTGTATTGGAGAAGCTGGAAAGAAGAGCTTGCTTCTTGCCTTAAAACACAGTGTTTTTCAGGGTTGAGAATGCTGGTCTGAATTTGTCTTCAGAATCGGAGTTAAACCCCAGGATCTGTGTCTTCCTACAAGAAAGAGTTCAGTTCTGGTAAAACCAGTGAATTTTGGGCTCAAATGATTTTTCGAAGTTCAGGAACCGAACGCTATTCTCACTATTAAAAAAAGAGCAATTATGTAAGACGATGTGTGGTCTGTATCAGTACATAAGCAGAGTTGAACTAAATATGGTCCGTATGAATAGGAAACACAGTTCTTTTTTTCAGGCCGTGCTCATGGTTCTTGCTGTATTTTAGACTCTGGAAAGAAGAGCTTGCTTCTTCGTTAAAACAGAGTGTGTTTCAGGGATGAGAACTCTGGTGTGAATTTCCCTGCAGAAACGGAGTTAACCCCCAGGATCCGTGTCTTCCTACAATAAGAGTGCATTTCTGGTAAACCCAGTGAATTTTGGGCTCAAATGATTTTTAGCAGTTTACAAACCATAAACTATTCTCACTATTAACTAAAGAGGATGTATGTAAGAAGAGCTGTGGTTTGTATCAGTTTCTTAAGCAGAGTTGAACTACATATTTTCTATATGTGTCAGAAACACAGTTCTTTTTTTCTGGGCATACTCATGTTTGTTACTATATTGGAGACGCTGGAAAGAAGAGGATGATTCTTGCCTTAAAACAGAGTGTTTTTCATCGATGAGAACTCTGGTCTGAATTTGCCTTCAGAAACGGAGTAAAACCCCAGGATCAGTGTCTTCCTACAAGCAAGAGTTCATTTCTGGTAAACCCAGTGATTTTTGGACTCAAATGATTTTTCGCAGTTTCGGAACCCTACGCTATTCACACTATTAACTAAAGAGCATTTATGTTAGAGGAGGTGTGGTCTGTATCAGTTTCATAAGCAGAGCTGTACTACATATGGTCCGTATGAATAGGAAACAGTGTTCTTTTTTCCAGGCCATGCTCATGGTTACTGCTGTTTTTTAGTCTCTGGAAAAAAGAGCGTGCTTCTTCGTTTAAACAGAGTGTGTTTCAGGGATGAGAACTCTGGTCTGAATTTCCCTGCAGAAAAGGAGTTAAACCCCAGGATCTGTGACTTCCTAAAAGCAAGAGTACATTTCTGGTAAACCCAGTGAATTTTGGGCTCAAATGATTTTTCACAGTTAACGAACCCTACGCAATTCCCACTATTAACCAATGAGGATTTATGTAAGAGCAGCTGTGCTTTGTATCAGTTTCATAAGCAGAATTGAACTACATATGGTCTGTATGAGTAGGAAACACAGTTCTTTTTTTCTTGGCATGCTCATGTTTCTTACTATATTGGAGACGCTGGAAAGAATAGGATGATTCTTGCCTTAAGACAGAGTGTGTTTCAGGGATGAGAACTCTGCTCTGAATTTGTCTTCAGAAACGGAGTTAAACCCCAGGATCAGTGTCTTCCTACAAGCCAGAGTTCATTTCTGGTAAAACCAGGTATTTTTTGGCCCAAATGATTTTTCGCAGTTCACGAACTCAACATGAATCTCACTATTAACTTAAGAGAATTTATGTAAGTGGAGCTTTGGTTTTTATCAGTTTCATAAGCAGAGTTGAACTACATATGGTCCTTCTGAGTAGGAAACACAGTTTTTTTTTTCAGGGCATGCTCATGGTTCTTGCTGTATTTTAGACTCTAGAATGAAGAGCTTGCTTCTTGCGTTAAAACAGAGTGTGTTTCAGGGAAGAGAACTCTGCTCTGAATTTCCATTCAGAAAAGGAGTTAAACCCCAGGATCTGTGTCTTCCTACAAGCAAGAGTTCATTTTTGGTAAACCCAGTGATTTTTCGGCTCAAATGATTTTTCGCAGTTCAGGAACCCTACGCAATTTACACTATTGACTAAAGAGCATTTATGTAAGAGGAGGTGTTGTCTGTATCAGTTTCACAAGCAGAGTTGAACTACATATGGTCCTTATGAGTAGGAACACAGTTCTTATTTTCTGGGCATGCTCATGTTTCTTACTATATTGGAGACGCTGGAAAGAATAGGATGATTCTTGCCTTAAGAAAGAGTGTTTTTCAGGGATGAGAACTCTGGTCTGAATTTCCCTGCAGAAAAGGAGTTAAACCCCAGGATCTGTGTCTTCCTACAAGCAAGATTTCATTTCTGGTTACCCAGTAAATTTTGGGCTCAAATGATTTTTCGCAGTTAACGATCCCTACGCTATTCTCACTATTAACTAAAGAGGATTTATGTAAGATGAGCTGTGGTTTGCAACAGTTTCATGAGCAGAGTTGAACTACATATGGTCTGTATGAGTAGGAAACACAGTTCTTTTTTTCTGGGCATGCTCATGTTTTTTACTATATTGGCGACGCTGGAAAGAATAGGATGATTCTTGCCTTAATACAGAGTGTGTTTCAGGGATGAGAACTCTGCTCTGAATTTGTCTTCAGGAAAGGAGTTAAATCCCAGAATCAGTGTCTTCCTACAAGCAAGAGTTCATTTCTGGTAAGCCCAGTGATTTTTGGGCTCAAATGATTTTTCGCAGTTCAGGAACCCTACGCTATTCACAATATTAACTAAAGAGCATTTATGTAAGAGGAGGTGTGGTCTGTATCAGTTTCATAAGCAGAGTTGAACTACATATGGTCCGTATGAGTAGGAAACACAGTTCTTTTTTTCTGGGCATGCTCATGGTTCTTGCTGTATTGGAGAAGCTGGAAAGAAGAGCTTGCTTCTTGCCCTAAAACACAGTGTTTTTCAGGGTTGAGAATTCTGGTCTGAATTTGTCTTAAGAATTGGAGTTAAACCCCAGGATCTTTGTCTTCCTACAAGAATGAGTTCAGTTCTGGTAAAACCAGAGAATTTTGGGCTCAAATTATTTTTCGTAGTTCAGGAACCGAATGTTATTCTCACTATTAAAAAAATTGCAATTATGTAAGACGAGGTATGGTCTGTATCAGTTTCATAAGCAGAGTTGAACTAAATATGGTCTGTATGAATAGGAAACACAGTTCTTTTTCTCAGGACGTGCTCATGGTTCTTGCTGTATTTTAGACTCTGGAAAGAAGAGCTTGCTTCTTCGTTAAAACAGAGTGTGTTTCAGGGATGAGAACTCTGGTGTGAATTTCACTGCAGAAACGGAGTTAACACCCAGGATCCGTGTCTTCCTACAATAAGAGTGCATTTCTGGTAAACCCAGTGAATTTTGGGCTCAAATGATTTTTCGCAGTTAAGGAACCCTACGCTATTCTCACTATTAACCAATGAGGATTTATGTAAGAGCAGCTGTGCTTTGTATCAGTTTCATAAGCAGAGTTGAACTACATATGGTCTGTAGGAGAAGGAAACACAGTTCTTTTTTTCTGGGCCATGCTCAAGTTTCTTACTATATTGGAGACGCTGGAAAGAAGAGGATGATTCTTGCCTTAAGAAAGAGTGTGTTTCAGGGATGAGAACTCTACTCTGAATTTCTCTTCAGGAAAGGAGTTAAACCCCAGGATCAGTGTCTTCCTACAAGCAAGAGTTCATTTCTGGTAAGCCCAGTGATTTTTGGGTTCAAATGATTTTTCGGAATTCAGGAACCCTACTTTATTCACACTATTAACTACAGAGCATTTATGTAAGAGGAGGTGTGGTCTGTATGAGTTTCATAAGCAGAGTTGAACTACATATGGACCGTATGAATAGGAAACAGAGTTCTGTTTTCCAGGCCATGCTCATGGTTATTGCTGTATTTTAGACTCTGGAAAGAAGAGCGTGCTTCTTCGTTTAAACATAGTGTGTTTCAGGGATGAGAACTCTGTTCTGAATTTCCTTGCAGAAAAGGAGTTAAACCCCAGGATCTGTGTCTTCCTACAAGCAAGATTTCATTTCTGGTTACCCAGTGAATTTTGGGCTCAAATGATTTTTCGCAGTTAACGAACCCTATGCTATTCTAACTATTAACTAAAGAGGATTTATGTAAGAGGAGCTGTGGTTTGCATCAGTTTCATGAGCAGAGTTGAACTACATATGGTCTGTATGTGTAGGAAACACAGTTCTTTTTTTCTGGGCATGCTCATGTTTCTTACTATATTGGTAACGCTGGAAAGAAGAGGATGATTCTTTCCTTAAAACAGAGTGTTTTTCATCGATGAGAACTCTGGTCTGAATTTGCCTTCAGAAACGGAGTAAAACCCCAGGATCAGTGTCTTCCTACAAGCAAGAGTTCATTTCTGGTAAACCCAGTGATTTTTGGGCTGAAATGATTTTTCGCAGTTTAGGAACCCTACGTTATTCACACTATTAACTAAAGAGCATTTATGTTAGAGGAGGTGTGGTCTGTATCAGTTTCATAAGCAGAGCTGAACTACATATGGTCCTTATGAGTAGGAACACAGTTCTTTTTTTCTGGGCATGCTCATGTTTCTTGCTGTATTGGAGATGCTGGAAAGAAGAGCTTGCTTCTTGCCTTAAAACAGAGTTTTTTTCAGGGATCAGAATTCTGTTCTGAATTTGTCTTCAGAAACGGAGTTAAACCCCAGGATCTGTGTCTTCCTACAAGAAAGAGTTCAGTTCTGGTAAACCCAGTGAATTTTGGGCTCAAATGATTTTTCGAAGTTCAGGAACCGAACGCTATTCTCACTACTAAAATAAGAGCAATTATGTAAGACGCGGTGTGGTCTGTATCAGTTTCATAAGCAGAGTTGAACTACATATGGTCCGTATGAATAGGAAACACAGTTCTTTTTTTCAGGCCATGCTCATTGTTTTTGCTGTATTTTAGACTCTGGAAAGAAGAGCTTGCTTCTTCGTTAAAACAGAGTGTGTTTGAGGGATGAGAACTCTGGTCTGAATTTCCCCGCAGAAACGGAGTTAACCCCCAGGATGTGTGTCTTCCTACAATAAGAGTGCATTTCTGGTAAACCCAAAGAATTTTGGGCTCAAATGATTTTTCGCAGTTCACGAACACTACGCTCTTCTCACTATTAACTGAAGAGCATTTATGTAAGAGGAGCTGTGGTTTGTATCAGTTTCATAAGCAGAGTTGAACTACATATTTTCTGCATGATTGGGAAACACAGTTCTTTTTTTCTTTGCATGCTCATGTTTCGTACTATATTGGAGACGCTGGAAAGCAGAGGATGATTCTTGCCTTAAAACAGAGTATTTTTCAGGGATGAGAACTCTGGTCTGAATCTCTGCAGAAACGGAGTTAACCCCCAGGATCCGTGTCTTCCTACAATAAGAGTGCATTTCTGGTAAACCCAGTGAATTTTGGGCTCAAATGATTTTTTGCAGTTCACGAACCCTACACTTTTCTCACTATTAACTGAAGAGCATTAATGTAAGAGGAGCTGTGGTTTGTATCAGTTTCATAAGCAGAGTTGAACTACATATTTTCTGTATGAGTCGGAAACACAGTTCTTTTCTTCTGGGCATGCTCATGTTTGTTACTATATTGGAGACGCTGGAAAGAAGAGGATGATTCTTGCCTTAAAACAGAGTGTTTTTCATCGATGAGAACTCTGGTCTGAATTTGCCATCAGAAACGGAGTAAAACCCCAGGATCAGTGTCTTCCTACAAGCAAGAGTTCATTTCTGGTAAACCCAGTGACTTTTGGGCTGAAATGATTTTTCGCAGTTTAGGAACCCTACGTTATTCACACTATTAACTAAAGAGCATTTATGTTAGAGGAGGTCTGGTCTGTATCAGTTTCATAAGCAGAGCTGAACTACATATGGACCGTATGAATAGGAAACAGAGTTCTGTTTTCCAGTCCATGCTCATGGTTATTGCTGTATTTTAGACTCCTGAAAGAAGAGCGTGCTTCTTCGTTTAAACAGAGTGTGTTCAGGGATGAGAACTCTGGTCTGAATTTCCCTGCAGAAAAGGAGTAAACCCCAGTATCTGTGACTTCCTACAAGCAAGAGTCCATTTCTGGTAAAACCAGTGATTTTTTGGCCCAAATGATTTTTCGCAGTTCACAAACCCAACATGACTCTCACTATTAACTAAAGAGAATTTATGTAAGAGGAGCTGTGCTTTGTATCAGTTTCAGAAGCAGAGTTGAACTACATATGGTCTGTATGAGTAGTAAACTAAGTTCTTTTTTTCTGGGCATGCTCATGTTTCTTACTATATTGGCGACGCTGGAAAGAAGAGGATGATTCTTGCCTTAAGACAGAGTGTGTTTCAGGGATGAGAACTCTGGTCTGAATTTCCCTTCAGAAAAGGAGTTAAACCCCAGGATCTGTGTCTTCCTACAAGCAAGAGTTCATTTCTGGTAAACCCAGTGAATTTGGGGCTCAAATGATTTTTCACAGTTCAGGAACCCTACGCTATTCACACTATTAACAAAAGAGCATTTATGTAAGAGGCCGTGTGGTCTGTATCAGTTTCATAAGCAGAGTTGAACTACATATGGTCCTTATGAGTAGGAACACAGTTCTTTTTTTCTGGGCATGCTCATGTTTCTTGCTGTATTGGAGATGCTGGAAAGAAGAGCTTGCTTCTTGCCTTAAAACAGAGTGTTTTTCAGGGTTGAGAATTCTGTTCTGAATTTGTCTTCAGAAACGGAGTTAAACCCCAGGATCTGTGTCTTCCTACAAGAAAGAGTTCAGTTCTGGTAAACCCAGTGAATTTTGGGCTCAAATGATTTTTTGAAGTTCAGGAACCGAACGCTATTCTCACTACTAAAACAAGAGCAATTATGTAAGACGAGGTGTGGTCTGTATCAGATTCATAAGCAGAATTGAACTACATATGGTCCGTATGAATAGGAAACACAGTTCTTTTTTTCAGGCCATGCTCATTGTTTTTGCTGTATTTTAGACTCTGGAAAGAAGAGCTTGCTTCTTCGTTAAAACAGAGTGTGTTTGAGGGATGAGAACTCTGGTCTGAATTTCCCCGCAGAAATGGAGTTAACCCCCAGGATGTGTGTCTTCCTACAATAAGAGTGCATTTCTGGTAAACCCAAAGAATTTTGGGCTCAAATGATTTTTTGCAGTTCACGAACACTACGCTCTTCTCACTATTAACTGAAGAGCATTTATGTAAGAGGAGCTGTGGTTTGTATCAGTTTCATAAGCAGAGTTGACCTACATATTTTCTGCATGATTGGGAAACACAGTTCTTTTTTTCTTTGCATGCTCATGTTTCTTACTATATTGGAGAAGCTGGAAAGCAGAGGATGATTCTTGCCTTAAAACAGAGTATTTTTCAGGGATGAGAACTCTGGTCTGAATCCCTGCAGAAACGGAGTTAACCCCCAGGATCCGTGTCTTCCTACAATAAGAGTGCATTTCTGGTAAACCCAGTGAATTTTGGGCTCAAATGATTTTTTGCAGTTCTCGAACCCTACGCTTTTCTCACTATTAACTGAAGAGCATTTATGTAAGAGGAGCTGTGCTTTGTATCAGGTTCATAAGCAGCGTTGAACTACATATGGTCTGTGTTACGAGTGAATTAAGGTTGAACTATATATATCACCATACATGTTAATTCGAATGATTCTGTAAAGAGTTTGTGTTGAGTTGTAAGACTGGGAGAATTGTGACTATGTATAGCAATATTTATGTTAACCTGTTAATGGTAATGATGAAGCTAAGGGATTCTTTAAGTTTGCAATTGTATTAAGTTTTGGTTTAAACAGTTGTCCAGTTATCTTTTAGGCATTTGCACGGGAGAATTCAACAACCTGATGGAGCAACTGAGGGTGGCTATTGTCATGGTGAACTCGGCCCAGGTGGACACCGGATTAACTTCCTGGATTTCTTCTGCCCTTTCCCTGTTTAAGGAGTGGGTGGGTGTTGGCATGTTTGGCACGGTAATCTTAGCGGGATTTGTGTTGGTGTTGTTCTTGCTGTGCCGCTTAGCCCGAAGTCGCAGGCTGGAGAAGGTTGCAATTGCTAGAGCGCTGGCAGCGTTGGAAGCAGGCAGTTCTCCCCAAGCATGGATAAGCATGCTCAAGGAAGCCTAATACAATGCCCTTGCACCTGGAGGCATTTTGCCATTGCACCCAGAGGGATTGTAGATGGTCTTCAGAGTTATTGGGCTTTTGCACTGCCTTTGCACCTCCGAGGGTTTGTCCCATTGCACCGGAGGAGTGCTTATCTAGCCCTAGGCCTCCCTTGATCGGTCCACACATCATGAGGTGGGGACCTGAACGGGAATAAGTCCTCTGTTTTCCATTACTAAACAAAAAGGGGGAACTGTGACGGCCGGTTTCCCGAAACTCCCTCCGCCATCACAAGATGGCGCTGACTTCCTCCTAGGGCGGAGCCCTGGGTTGTTTACCACATCGGCTCTCCCGTTCAACTCCGCCCAGTAACAGCAATGCACCAATCCCAATCCGCCTAGTGTATCAGGCCAGCAGACCACGCCCACATCCTGTATAAAAACCCGTCAACTGCTGTGGTCGGGGCCCCTCACCTTAAGCTCTCCCTCAACCAAGCAGCGCTTCAATAAACCGTGATTGAAGAAGGATCCTCGAGTCGTGGTGTTATTCCCTGCTGGTCAGGGCTCGCCGCACTGTATGACTAGGAAACACAGTTCATTTTTTTCTGGGCATGCTCATGTTTCTTACTATTTTGGAGACGCTTGAGAGAAGAGGATGATTCTTGCCTTAAAACAGAGTGTTTTTCAGGGATGAGAACTCTGGTCTGAATTGCCTTCAGAAACAGAGTTAAACCCCAGGATCAGTGTCTTCCTACAAGCAAGAGTTTGTTTCTGGTTACCCAGTGAATTTTGTTCTCAATTGATTTTTCAAAGTTCACGAACCGTACGCTATTCTCACTATTAACTAACGAGGATTTATGTAAGAGGAGCTGTGGTTTGTATCAGTTTCATAAGCAGAGTTGAACTACATATGGTCCATATGAATAGGAAACAGAGTTCTTTTTTCCAGGCAATGCTCATGGTTATTGCTGTATTTTAGACTCTGGAAAGAAGAGCATGCTTCTTCGTTTAAACAGAGTGTGTTTCAGGGATGAGAACTCTGGTCTGAATTTCCCTGCAGAAAAGGAGTTAAACCCCAGGATCTGTGTCTTCCTACAAGCAAGAGTTTATTTCTGGTTACCCAGTGAATTTTTTGCTCCAATGATTTTTTGCAGTTCACGAACCATAAACTATTCTCACTATTAACTGAAGAGCATTTATGTAAGAGGAGCTGTGCTTTGTATCAGTTTCATAAGCAGAGTTGAACTACATATTTTCTGTATGAGTCGGAAACACAGTTCTATTTTCTGGGCATGCTCATGTTTCTTACTATTTGGGAGACGCTAGAAATAGGATGATTCTTACCTTAAAACAGAGTGCTTTTCAGGGAGGAGAACTCTGGTGTGAATTTGACTTCAGAAATGGAGTTAAACCCCAGGATCAGTGTCTTCCTACAAGCAAGAGTTCATTTCTGTTTACCCAGTGAATTTTGTTCTCAAATGATTTTTCCCAGTTCATGAACCATACGCGATTCTCACTATTAACTAAAGACGATTTATGTAAGAGGAGCTGTGTTTTGTATCAGTTTCATAAGCAGAGTTGAACTTGATATGGTTCGTCTGAGTAGGAAACACAGTTTTTTTTTCAGGGCATGCTCATGGTTCTTGCTGTATTGGAGACGCTGGAAAGAAGAGCTTGCTTCTTGCCTTAAAACAGAGTGTTTTTCAGGGTTGAGAATTCTGGTCTGAATTTGTCTTCAGAATCGGAGTTAAACCCCAGGATCTGTGTCTTCCAACAAGAAAGTGTTAAGTTCTGGTAAACCCAGTGAATTTTGGGCTAGAATGATTTTTCGAAGTTCAGGAACCGAATGCTATTCTCACTATTACAAAAAGAGCAATTATGTAAGACGAGGTGTGGTCTATATCAGTTTCATAAGCAGAATTGAAATAAATATGGTCTGTATGAATAGGAAACACAGTTCTTTTGTTTCTGGGCATGGTCATGTTTCTTACTATTTTGGAGCCGCTTGAGAGAAGAGGATGATTCTTGCCTTAAAACAGAGTGTTTTTCAGGGAAGAGAACTCTGGTCTGAATTTGCCTTCAGAAACAGAGTTAAACACCAGGATCTGTGTCTTCCTACAAGAAAGATTTCAGTACTGGTAAACCCAGTGAATTTTGGGCTCAAATGATTTTTCGAAGTTCAGGAACTGAACGCTATTCTCACTACTAAAAAAAGAGCAATTATGTAAGACGAGGTGTGGTCTGTATCAGTTTCATAAGCAGAGTTGAACTACATATGGTTCGTATGAATAGGAAACACAGTTCTTTTTTTCAGGCCGTGCTCATGGTTCTTGCTGTATTTTAGACTCTGGAAAGAAAAGCTTGCTTCTTCGTTAAAACAGAGTGTGTTTCAGGGATGAGAACTCTGGTCTGAATTTCCCTGCCGAAACGGAGTTAACCCCCAGGATCCGTGTCTTCCTACAATAAGAGTGCATTTCTGGTAAACCCAGTGAATTTTGGGCTCAAATGATTTTTTGCAGTTCACGAACCCTACTCTATTCTCACTACTAACTGAAGAGCATTTATGTAAGAGGAGCTGTGGTTTGTATCAGTTTCATAAGCAGAGTTGAACTACATATTTTCTGTATGAGTCGGAAACACAGTTCTTTTTTTCTGGGGATGCTCATGTTTGTTACTATATTGGATACGCTGGAAAGAAGAGGATGATTCTTGCATTAAAACAGAGTGTTTTTCATCGATGAGAACTATGGTCTGAATTTGCCTTCAGAAACGGAGTAAAACCCCAGGATCAGTGTCTTCCTACAAGCAAGAGTTCATTTCTGGTAAACCCAGTGATTTTTGGGCTCAAATGATTTTTCACAGTTCAGGAACACTAAGCTATTCACACTATTATCTAAAGAGCATTTATGTAAGAGGAGGTGTGGTCTGTATCAGTTCCATAAGCAGAGTTGAACTACGTATGTTCCGTCTGAGTAGGAAACACAGTTTTTTTTTTCAGGCCATGCTCATGGTTCTTGCTGTATTTTGGACTCTAGAATGAAGAGCTTGCTTCTTGCGTTAAAATAGAGTGTGTTTCAGGGATGAGAACTCTGGTCTGTATTTCCCTTCAGAAAAGGAGTTAAACCCCAGGATCTGTGTCTTCCTACAAGCAAGAGTTCATTTCTGGTAAACCCAGTGATTTTTGGGCTCAAATGATATCTCGCAGTTCAGGAACCCTACGCTATTCACACTATTAACTAAAGAGCATTTATGTAAGAGTAGGTGTGGTCTGTATCAGTTTCATAAGCAGAGTTGAACTACATATGGTCCGTATGAGTAGGAACACAGTTCTTTTTTTCTGGGCATGCTCATGTTTCTTGCTGTATTTTAGACTCTGGAAAGAAGAGATTGCTTCTTCGTGAAAACAGAGTGTTTTTCAGGGATGAGAACTCTGGTGTGAATTTCCCTGCAGAAACGGAGTTAACCCCCAGCATCTGTGTCTTCCTACAATAAGAGTGCGTTTCTGGTAAACCCAGTGAATTTTGGGCTCAAATGATTTTTCGCAGTTAACGAACCCTACGATATTCTCACTACTAACTGAAGAGCATTTATGTAAGAAGAGCTGAGGTTTGTATCAGTTTCATAAGCAGAGTTGAACTACATATTTTCTGTATGAGTCGGAAACACAGTCCTTTTTTTCTGGGCATACTCATATTTCTTACTATATTGGAGACGCTGGAAAGAAGAGGATGATTCTTGCCTTAAGACAGAGTGTGTTTCAGGGGTGAGAACTCTGCTCTGAATTTGTGTTCAGAAAAGGAGTTAAACCCCAGGATCAGTGTCTTCCTACAAGCAAGAGTTCATTTCTGGTAAGCCCAGTGATTTTTGGGCTCAAATGATATTTCGCAGTTCAGGAACCCTACGCTATTCAAACTATTAACAAAAGAGCATTTATGTAAGAGGATGTGTGGTTTTCATCAGTTTCATAAGCAGAGTTGAACTACATATGGACTGTATGAATAGGAAACAGAGTTGTGTTTTCCAGACAATGCTCATGGTTATTGCTGTATTTTAGACTCTAGAATGAAGAGCTTGTTTCTTGCGTTAAAACAGAATGTGCTTCAGGGATGAGAATTCTGGTCTGAGTTTCCCTTCAGAAAAGGAGTTAAACCCCAGGATCTGTGCCTTCCTACAAGCAAGAGTTCATTTCTAGTAAACCCAGTGATTTTTGGGCTCAAATGATTTTTCACAGTTCAGGAACCCTATGCTATTCACACTATTAACTAAACAGCATTTATGTAAGAGGAGCTGTGGTTTGTTTCAGTTTCATATGCAGAGTTGAACTACATATGGTCTGTATGAGAAGGAAACACAGTTCTTTTTTTCAGGGCATGCTCATGTTTCTTACTGTATTGGAGACGCTGGAAAGAATAGGATGATTCTTGCCTTAAAACAGAGTGCTTTTCAGGGATGAGAACTCTGGTCTGAATTTGTCTTCAGAAAAGTAGTTAAACCCCAGGATTAGTGTCTTCCTACAAGCAAGTGTTCATTTCTGGTAAACCCAGTGAATTTTGGGCTCAAATGATTTTTCGCAGTTCACGAACCATATGCTATTCTCACTATTAACTAAAGAGGATTTATGTAAGAGGAGGTGTGGTCTGTATCAGTTTCATAAGCAGAGTTGAACTACATATGGTCCATATGAATAGGAAACAGAGTTCTTTTTTCAAGGCCATTCTCAGGGTTATTGCTGTAATTTTAGACTCTGGAAAGAAGAGCGTTCTTCTTCTTTTAAACAGAGTGTGTTTCAGGGATGAAAACTCTGGTCTGAATTTCCCTTCAGAAAAGGAGTTAAACCCCAGGATCTGTGTCTTCCTACAAGCAAGAGTTCATTTCTGGTTACCCAGTGAATTTTTTGCTCCAATGATTTTTCGCAGTTTACGAACCATACGCTATTCTTACTATTAACTAAAGAGGATTTATGTAAGAGGAGCTGTGGTTTGTATCAGTTTCATAAGCAGAGTTGAACTACATATGGCCAGTATGAGTAGGAAACACAGTTCTTTTTTTCTGGGCATGCACATGGTTCTTGCTGTATTGGAGACGCTGGAAAGAAGAGCTTGCTTCTTGCCTTAAAACAGAGTGTTTTTCAGGGCTGAGAATTCTGGTCTGAATTTGTCTTCAGAAAAGGAGTTAAACCCCAGGATCTGTGTATTCTTATCAGAAAGAGTACATTTCTGGTAAACCCAGTGAATTTTGGGCTCAAATGATTTTTTCGCAGTTCACGAACCCTACGCTCTTCTCACTATTAACTGAAGAGCACTTATGTAAGAGGAGCTGTGGTTTGTATCAGTTTCATAAGCAGAGTTGAACTACATATTTTCTGTATGAGTCGGAAACACAGTTCTATTTTCTAGGCATGCTCATGTTTCTTACTATATTGGAGACACTGGAAAGAATAGGATGATTCTTGCCATAAAAAAATGTGCTTTTCAGGGATGAGAAGTCTGGTCTGAATTTGTCTTCATAAAAGGAGTTACACTCCAGGATTAGTGTCTTCCTACAAGCAAGTGTTCATTTCTGGTAAACCCAGGGAATTTTGGGCTCAAATGATTTTTTGCAGTTCACGAACCATACGCTATTCTCACTATTAACTAAAGAGGATTTATGTCAGAGGAGCTGTGTTTTGTATCAGTTCATAAGCAGAGTTGAACTACATATGGTCTGTATGAGAAGGAAACACAGTTCTTTTTTTCTGGGCATGCTCATGTTTCTTACTATATTGGAAACGCTGGAAAGAATAGGATGATTCTTACCTTAAAACAGAGTGTTTTTCAGGGATGAGAACTCTGGTGTGAATTTGACTTTAGAAATGGAGTTAAACCCCAGGATCAGTGTCTTCCTACAAGCAAGAGTTCATTTCTGTTTACCCAGTGAATTTTGTTCTCAAATGATTTTTCCCAGTTCATGAACCATACGCGATTCTCACTATTAACTAAAGACGATTTATGTAAGAGGAGCTGTGTTTTGTATCAGTTTCATAAGCAGAGTTGAACTAGATATGGTTCGTCTGAGTAGGAAACAGTTTTTTTTTCAGGGCATGCTCATGGTTCTTGCTGTATTGGAGACGTTGGAAAGAAGAGCTTGCTTCTTGCCTTAAAACACAGTGTTTTTCAGGGTTGAGAATTCTGGTCTGAATTTGTCTTCAGAATCGGAGTTAAACCCCAGGATCTGTGTCTTCCAACAAGAAAGAGTTAAGTTCTGGTAAACCCAGTGAATTTTGGGCTAGAATGATTTTTCGAAGTTCAGGAACTGAATGCTATTCTCACTATTAAAAAAAGAGCAATTATGTAAGACGAGGTGTGGTCTATATCAGTTTCATAAGCAGAATTGAAATAAATATGGTCTGTATGAATAGGAAACACAGTTCTTTTGTTTCTGGGCATGCTCATGTTTCTTACTATTTTGGAGCCGCTTGAGAGAAGAGGATGATTCTTGCCTTAAAACAGAGTGTTTTTCAGGGAAGAGAACTCTGGTCTGAATTTGCCTTCAGAAACAGAGTTAAACCCCAGGATCAGTGTCTTCCTACAAGCAAGAGTTTATTTCTGGTTACCCAGTGAATTTTGTTCTCAAATGATTTATCACAGTTCACGAACCATACACTATTCTCACTATTAACTAAAGAGGATTTATGTAAGAGGAGCTGTAGTTTGTATCAGTTTCATAAGCAGAGTTGAACTACATATGGTCCGTCTGAGTAGGAAACACAGTTTTTTTTTGAGGGCATGCTCATGGTTCTTGCTGTATTTTAGACTCTAGAATGAAGAGCTTGTTTCTTGCGTTAAAACAGAGTATGTTTCAGGGATGAGAACTCTGGTCTGAATTTCCCTTCAGAAAAGGAGTTAAACCCCAGGATCTGTGTCTTCCTACAAGCAAGAGTTCATTTCTAGTCAACCCAGTGATTTTTGGGTTCAAATGATTTTTCACAGTTCAAGAACCCTATGCTATTCACACTATTAACTAAAGAGCATTTATGTAAGAGGAGGTGTGGTCTGTACCAGTTTCATAAGCAGAGTTGAACTACATATGGTCCCTATGAGTAGGAAACACAGTTCTTTTTTTCAGGCCATGCTCAGGGTTCTTGCTGTATTTTAGATTCTGGAAAGAATAGCTTGCTTCTTCGTTAAAACAGAGTGTGTTTCAGGGATGAGAACTCTGGTCTGAATTTCCCTGCAGAAACGGAGTTAACCCCCAGGATGTGTGTCTTCCTAAAATAAGAGTGCATTTCTGGTAAACCCAGTGAAATTTGGGCTCAAATGATTTTTCGCAGTTCACGAACCCTACGCTATTCTCACTATTAACTGAAGAGCTTTTATGTAAGAGGAGCTGTGGTTTGTATCAATTTCATAAGAAGAGTTGAACTACATATGGTCTGTATGAGAAGGAAACACAGTTCTTTTTTTCTGGGCATGCTCATGTTTCTTACTATATTGGAGACGCTAGAAAGAATAGGATGATTCTTGCCTTAAAACAGAGTGCTTTTCAGGGTTGAGGACTCTGGTCTGAATTTCCCTGCAGAAAAGGAATTAAACCCCAGGATTTGTGTCTTCCTACAAGCAAGAGTACATTTCGGGTAAACCCAGTGATTTTTTGGCCCAAATGATTATTTGCAGTTCATGAACCCAACATGATTTTCACTATTAACTAAAGAGAATTTATGTAAGATGAGCTGTGGTTTTTATCAGTTTCATAAGCAGAGTTGAACTACATATGGTCCGTCTGAGTAGGAAACACAGATTTTTTTTCAGGGCATGCTCCTGGTTCCTGCTGTATTTTAGACTCTATAATGAACAGCTTGTTTCTTGCGTTAAAACATAGTGTGTTTCAGGTATGAGAACTCTGGTCTCAATTTCTCTTCTGAAAAGGAGTTAAACCCCAGGATCTGTGTCTTCCTACAAGCAAAAGTTCATTTCTGGTTACCCAGTGAATTTTGGGCTCCAATGATTTTTCACAGTTCACGAACCATACGCTATTCTCACTATTAACTAAAGAGGATTTATGTAAGAGGAGCTGTAGTTTGTATCAGTTTCATAAGCAGAGTTCAACTACATATGGTCCGTCTGAGTAGGAAACACAGTTTTTTTTTTGAGGGCATGCTCATGGTTCTTGCTGTATTTTAGACTCTAGAATGAAGAGCTTGTTTCTTGCGTTAAAACAGAGTGTGTTTCAGTGATGAGAACTCTGGTCTGAATTTCCCTTCAGAAAAGGAGTTAAACCCCAGGATCTGTGTCTTCCTACAAGCAAGAGTTCATTTCTGGTAAACCCAGTGATTTTTGGGTTCAAATGATTTTTCACAGTTCAAGAACCCTATGCTATTCACACTATTAACTGAAGAGCACTTATGTAAGAGGAGCTGTGGTTTGTATCAGTTTCATAAGCAGAGTTGAACTACATATTATCTGTATGAGTCGGAAACACAGTTCTATTTTCTGGGCATGCTCATGTTTCTTACTATATTGGACACACTGGAAAGAATAGGATGATTCTTGCCTTAAAACAGTGTGCTTTTCAGGGATGAGAACTCTGGCCTGAATTTGTCTTCATAAAAGGAGTTAAACCCCAGGATCTGTGTCTTCCAACAAGAAAGAGTTAAGTTCTGGTAAACCCAGTGAATTTTGGGCTAGAATGATTTTTCGAAGTTCAGGAACCGAATGCTATTCTCACTATTAAAAAAAGAGCAATTATGTAAGACGAGGTGTGGTCTATATCAGTTTCATAAGCAGAATTGAAATCAATATGGTCTGTATGAATAGGAAACACAGTTCTTTTGTTTCTGGGCATGCTCATGTTTCTTACTATTTTGGAGCCGCTTGAGAGAAGAGGATGATTCTTGCCTTAAAACAGAGTGTTTTTCAGGGAAGAGAACTCTGGTCTGAATTTGCCTTCAGAAACAGAGTTAAACCCCAGGATCAGTGTCTTCCTACAAGCAAGAGTTTATTTCTGGTTACCCAGTGAATTTTGTTCTCAAATGATTTATCACAGTTCACAAACCATACACTATTCTCACTATTAACTAAAGAGGATTTATGTAAGAGGAGCTGTAGTTTGTATCAGTTTCATAAGCAGAGTTGAACTACATATGGTCCGTCTGAGTAGGAAACACAGTTTTTTTTTGAGGGCATGCTCATGGTTCTTGCTGTATTTTAGACTCTAGAATGAAGAGCTTGTTTCTTGCGTTAAAACAGAGTGTGTTTCAGGGATGAGAACTCTGGTCTGAATTTCCCTTCAGAAAAGGAGTTAAACCCCAGGATCTGTGTCTTCCTACAAGCAAGAGTTCATTTCTGGTAAACCCAGTGATTTTTGGGTTCAAATGATTTTTCACAGTTCAAGAACCCTATGCTATTCACACTATTAACTGAAGAGCACTTATGTAAGAGGAGCTGTGGTTTGTATCAGTTTCATAAGCAGAGTTGAACTACATATTTTCTGTATGAGTCAGAAACACAGTTCTATTTTCTGGGCATGCTCATGTTTCTTACTATATTGGAGACACTGGTAAGAATAGGATGATTCTTGCCTTAAAACAGTGTGCTTTTCAGGGATGAGAACTCTGGCCTGAATTTGTCTTCATAAAAGGAGTTAAACCCCAGGATCTGTGTCTTCCAACAAGAAAGAGTTAAGTTCTGGTAAACCCAGTGAATTTTGGGCTAGAATGATTTTTCGAAGTTCAGGAACTGAATGCTATTCTCACTATTAAAAAAAGAGCAATTATGTAAGACGAGGTGTGGTCTATATCAGTTTCATAAGCAGAATTGAAATAAATATGGTCTGTATGAATAGGAAACACAGTTCTTTTGTTTCTGGGCATGCTCATGTTTCTTACTATTTTGGAGCCGCTTGAGAGAAGAGGATGATTCTTGCCTTAAAACAGAGTGTTTTTCAGGGAAGAGAACTCTGGTCTGAATTTGCCTTCAGAAACAGAGTTAAACCCCAGGATCAGTGTCTTCCTACAAGCAAGAGTTTATTTCTGGTTACCCAGTGAATTTTGTTCTCAAATGATTTATCACAGTTCACGAACCATACACTATTCTCACTATTAACTAAAGAGGATTTATGTAAGAGGAGCTGTAGTTTGTATCAGTTTCATAAGCAGAGTTGAACTACATATGGTCCGTCTGAGTAGGAAACACAGTTTTTTTTTCAGGGCATGCTCATGGTTCTTGCTGTATTTTAGACACTAGAATGAAGAGCTTGTTTCTTGCGTTAAAACAGAGTGTGTTTCAGGGATGAGAAGTCTGGTCTGAATTTCCCTTCAGAAAAGGAGTAAAACCCCAGGATCTGTGTCTTCCTACAAGCAAGAGTTCATTTCTGGTTACCCAGTGAATTTTGGGCTCCAATGATTTTTCACAGTTCACGAACCATACGCTATTCTCACTATTAACTAAAGAGGATTTATGTAAGAGGAGCTGTAGTTTGTATCAGTTTCATAAGCAGAGTTGAACTACATATGGTCCGTCTGAGTAGGAAACACAGTTTTTTTTTGAGGGCATGCTCATGGTTCTTGCTGTATTTTAGACTCTAGAATGAAGAGCTTGTTTCTTGCGTTAAAACAGAGTGTTTCAGGGATGAGAACTCTGGTCTGAATTTCCCTTCAGAAAAGGAGTTAAACCCCAGGATCTGTGTCTTCCTACAAGCAAGAGTTCATTTCTGGTCAACCCAGTGATTTTTGGGTTCAAATGATTTTTCACAGTTCAAGAACCCTATGCTATTCACACTATTAACTGAAGAGCACTTATGTAAGAGGAGCTGTGGTTTGTATCAGTTTCATAAGCAGAGTTGAACTACATATTTTCTGTATGAGTCAGAAACACAGTTCTATTTTCTGGGCATGCTCATGTTTCTTACTATATTGGAGACACTGGAAAGAATAGGATGATTCTTGCCTTAAAACAGTGTGCTTTTCAGGGATGAGAACTCTGGCCTGAATTTGTCTTCATAAAAGGAGTTAAACCCCAGGATCTGTGTCTTCCAACAAGAAAGTGTTAAGTTCTGGTAAATCCAGTGAATTTTGGGCTAGAATGATTTTTCGAAGTTCAGGAACCGAATGCTATTCTCACTATTAAAAAAAGAGCAATTATGTAAGACGAGGTGTGGTCTATATCAGTTTCATAAGCAGAATTGAAATAAATATTGTCTGTATGAATAGGAAACACAGTTCTTTTGTTTCTGGGCATGCTCATGTTTCTTACTATTTTGGAGCCGCTTGAGAGAAGAGGATGATTCTTGCCTTAAAACAGAGTGTTTTTCAGGGAAGAGAACTCTGGTCTGAATTTGCCTGCAGAAAAGGAATTAAACCCCAGGATTTGTGTCTTCCTACAAGCAAGAGTACATTTCGGGTAAACACAGTGATTTTTTGGCCCAAATGATTATTTGCAGTTCATGAACACAACATGATTCTCACTATTAACTAAAGAGAATTTATGTAAGAGGAGCTGTGGTTTTTATCAGTTTCATAAGCAGAGTTGAACTACATATGGTCCATCTGAGTAGGAAACACAGATTTTTTTTCAGGGCATGCTCCTGGTTCCTGCTTTATTTTAGACTCTATAATGAACAGCTTGTTTCTTGCGTTAAAACAGAGTGTGTTTCAGGTATGAGAACTCTGGTCTCAATTTCTCTTCTGAAAAGGAGTTAAACCCCAGGATCTGTGTCTTCCTACAAGCAAAAGTTCATTTCTGGTTACCCAGTGAATTTTGGGCTCCAATGATTTTTCACAGTTCACGAACCATACGCTATTCTCACTATTAACTAAAGAGGATTTATGTAAGAGGAGCTGTAGTTTGTATCAGTTACATAAGCAGAGTTGAACTACATATGGTCTGTCTGAGTAGGAAACACAGTTTTTTTTTTTGAGGGCATGCTCATGGTTCTTGCTGTATTTTAGACTCTAGAATGAAGAGCTTGTTTCTTGCGTTAAAACAGAGTGTGTTTCAGGGATGAGAACTCTGGTCTGAATTTCCCTTCAGAAAAGGAGTTAAACCCCAGGATCTGTGTCTTCCTACAAGCAAGAGTTCATTTCTGGTAAACCCAGTGATTTTTGGGTTCAAATGATTTTTCACAGTTCAAGAACCCTATGCTATTCACACTATTAACTGAAGAGCACTTATGTAAGAGGAGCTGTGGTTTGTATCAGTTTCATAAGCAGAGTTGAACTACATATTATCTGTATGAGTCGGAAACACAGTTCTATTTTCTGGGCATGCTCATGTTTCTTACTATATTGGAGACACTGGAAAGAATAGGATGATTCTTGCCTTAAAACAGTGTGCTTTTCAGGGATGAGAACTCTGGCCTGAATTTGTCTTCATAAAAGGAGTTAAACCCCAGGATCTGTGTCTTCCAACAAGAAAGAGTTAAGTTCTGGTAAACCCAGTGAATTTTGGGCTAGAATGATTTTTCGAAGTTCAGGAACCGAATGCTATTCTCACTATTAAAAAAAGAGCAATTATGTAAGACGAGGTGTGGTCTATATCAGTTTCATAAGCAGAATTGAAATAAATATGGTCTGTATGAATAGGAAACACAGTTCTTTTGTTTCTGGGCATGCTCATGTTTCTTACTATTTTGGAGCCGCTTGAGAGAAGAGGATGATTCTTGCCTTAAAACAGAGTGTTTTTCAGGGAAGAGAACTCTGGTCTGAATTTGCCTTCAGAAACAGAGTTAAACCCCAGGATCAGTGTCTTCCTACAAGCAAGAGTTTATTTCTGGTTACCCAGTGAATTTTGTTCTCAAATGATTTATCACAGTTCACGAACCATACACTATTCTCACTATTAACTAAAGAGGATTTATGTAAGAGGAGCTGTAGTTTGTATCAGTTTCATAAGCAGAGTAGAACTACATATGGTCCGTCTGAGTAGGAAACACAGTTTTTTTTTCAGGGCATGCTCATGGTTCTTGCTGTATTTTAGACTCTAGAATGAAGAGCTTGTTTCTTGCGTTAAAACAGAGTGTGTTTCAGGGATGAGAAGTCTGGTCTGAATTTCCCTTCAGAAAAGGAGTAAAACCCCAGGATCTGTGTCTTCCTACAAGCAAGAGTTCATTTCTGGTTACCCAGTGAATTTTGGGCTCCAATGATTTTTCACAGTTCACGAACCATACGCTATTCTCACTATTAACTAAAGAGGATTTATGTAAGAGGAGCTGTAGTTTGTATCAGTTTCATAAGCAGAGTTGAACTACATATGGTCCGTCTGAGTAGGAAACACAGTTTTTTTTTGAGGGCATGCTCATGGTTCTTGCTGTATTTTAGACTCTAGAATGAAGAGCTTGTTTCTTGCGTTAAAACAGAGTGTGTTTCAGGGATGAGAACTCTGGTCTGAATTTCCCTTCAGAAAAGGAGTTAAACCCCAGGATCTGTGTCTTCCTACAAGCAAGAGTTCATTTCTGGTAAACCCAGTGATTTTTGGGTTCAAATGATTTTTCACAGTTCAAGAACCCTATGCTATTCACACTATTAACTGAAGAGCACTTATGTAAGAGGAGCTGTGGTTTGTATCAGTTTCATAAGCAGAGTTGAACTACATATTTTCTGTATGAGTCAGAAACACAGTTCTATTTTCTGGGCATGCTCATGTTTCTTACTATATTGGAGACACTGGAAAGAATAGGATGATTCTTGCCTTAAAACAGTGTGCTTTTCAGGGATGAGAACTCTGGCCTGAATTTGTCTTCATAAAAGGAATTAAACCCCAGGATCTGTGTCTTCCAACAAGAAAGAGTTAAGTTCTGGTAAACCCAGTGAATTTTGGGCTAGAATGATTTTTCGAAGTTCAGGAACTGAATGCTATTCTCACTATTAAAACAAGAGCAATTATGTAAGACGAGGTGTGGTCTATATCAGTTTCCTAAGCAGAATTGAAATAAATATGGTCTGTATGAATAGGAAACACAGTTCTTTTGTTTCTGGACATGCTCATGTTTCTTACTATTTTGGAGCCGCTTGAGAGAAGAGGATGATTCTTGCCTTAAAACAGAGTGTTTTTCAGGGAAGAGAACTCTGGTCTGAATTTGCATTCAGAAACAGAGTTAAACCCCAGGATCAGTGTCTTCCTACAAGCAAGAGTTTATTTCTGGTTACCCAGTGAATTTTGTTCTCAAATGATTTATCACAGTTCACGAACCATACACTATTCTCACTATTAACTAAAGAGGATTTATGTAAGAGGAGCTGTAGTTTGTATCAGTTTCATAAGCAGAGTTGAACTACATATGGTCCGTCTGAGTAGGAAACACAGTTCTTTTTTTCAGGCCATGCTCAGTGTTCTTGCTGTATTTTAGACTCTGGAAAGAATAGCTTGCTTCTTCGTTAAAACAGAGTGTGTTTCAGTGATGAGAACTCTGGTCTGAATTTCCCTGCAGAAACGGAGTTAACCCCTAGGATGTGTGTCTTCCTAAAATAAGAGTGCATTTCTGGTAAACCCAGTGAATTTTGGGCTCAAATGATTTTTCGCAGTTCACGAACCCTACGCTATTCTCACTATTAACTGAAGAGCATTTATGTAAGAGGAGCTGTGGTTTGTATCAATTTCATAAGAAGAGTTGAACTACATATGGTCTGTATGAGAAGGAAACACAGTTCTTTTTTTCTGGGCATGCTCATGTTTCTTACTATATTGGAGACGCTAGAAAGAATAGGATGATTCTTGCCTTAAAACAGAGTGCTTTTCAGGGATTAGGACTCTGGTCTGAATTTCCCTGCAGAAAAGGAATTAAACCCCAGGATTTGTGTCTTCCTACAAGCAAGAGTACATTTCGGGTAAACCCAGTGAATTTTGGGCTCAAATGATTTTTCGCAGTTAACGAACCATACACTATTCTCACTATTAACCAATGAGGATTTATGTTAGAGCAGCTGTGCCTTGTATCAGTTTCATAAGCAGAGTTGATCTACATATGGTCCGTATGAGTAGGAAACACAGTTCTTTTTTTCTGGGCATGCTCATGTTTCTTACTATATTGGTGACGCTGGAAAGAAGAGGATGATTCTTGCCTTAAAAGAGAGTGTTTTTCAGGGATGAGAACTCTTGTCTGAATTTGCCTTCAGAAACGGTGTTAAACCCCAGGATCAGTGTCTTCCTACTAGCAAGAGTTCATTTCTGGTAAACCCAGTGATTTTTTGGCCCAAATGATTATTTGCAGTTCATGAACCCAACAGGATTCTCACTATTAACTAAAGAGAATTTATGTAAGAGGAGCTGTGGTTTTTATCAGTTTCATAAGCAGAGTTGAACTACATATGGTCCGTCTGAGTAGGAAACACAGATTTTTTTTCAGGGCATGCTCATGGTTCTTGCTGTATTTTAGACTCTAGAATGAAGAGCTTGTTTCTTGCGTTAAAACATAGTGTGTTTCAGGTATGAGAACTCTGGTCTCAATTTCTCTTCTGAAAAGGAGTTAAACCTCAGGATCTGTGTCTTCCTACAAGCAAAAGTTCATTTCTGGTTACCCAGTGAATTTTGGGCTCCAATGATTTTTCACAGTTCACGAACCATACGCTCTTTTCACTATTAACTAAAGAGGATTTTTGTAAGAGGAGCAGTGGTTTGTATCAGTTTCATAAGCAGAGTTGAACTACATATGAACCGTATGTGTAGGAATCACAGTTCTTTTTTTCTGGGCATGCTCATGGTTCTTGCTGTATTTTAGACTCTGGAAAGAAGAGCATGCTTCTTCGTTTAAACAGAGTGTGTTTCAGGGATGAGAACTCTGGTCTGAATTTCCCTCCAGAAAAGGAATTAAACCCCAGGATCTGTGTCTTTCTACAAGCAAGAGTACATTTCTGGTAAACCCAGTGAATTTTGGGCTCAAATGATTTTTCGCAGTTCACGAACCATACGCTATTCTCACTATTAACTAAAGATGATTTCTGTAAGAGCAGCAGTGCTTGTATCAGTTTCATAAGCAGAGTTGAACTACATATGGTCTGTATGAGTAGGAAACACAGTTCTTTTTTTCTGGGCATGCTCATGTTTCTTACTATATTGGAGATGCTGGAGAGAATAGGATGATTCTTGCCTTAAGACAGAGTGTGTTTCAGGGATGAGAACTCTGCTTTGAATTTGTCTTCAGAAAAGGAGTTAAACCCCAGGATCAGTGTCTTCTTACAAGCAAGAGTTCATTTCTGGTAAACCCAGTGATTATTGGGCTCAAATGATTTTTCGCAGTTCAGGAACCATACGCTATTCACACTATTAACTAAAGAGCATTTATGTAAGTGGAGGTGTGGTCTGTATCAGTTTCTTAAGCAGAGTTGAACTACATATGGTCCGTATGAGTAGGAAACAGAGTTCTGTTTTCCAGGCCATGCTCATGGTTATTGCTGTATTTTAGACTCTGGAAAGAAGAGCGTGCTTCTTTGTTTAAACAGAGTGTGTTTCAGGGATGAGAACTCTGGTCTGAATTTCCCTGCAGAAAAGGAGTTAAACCCCATGATCTGTGTCTTCCTACAAGCAAGAGATCATTTCTGGTAAACCCAGTGAATTTTGGGCTCAAATGATTTTTCGCAGTTCACGAACCCAACGCTATTCTCACTATTAACTAAACAGCATTTATGTAAGAGGCAGTGGTGTCTGTATCAGTTTCATAAGCAGAGTTGAACTACATATGGTCCGTGTGAATAGGAAACACAGGTCTTTTTTTCAGGCCATGCTCATGCTTCTTGCTGTAGTTTAGACTCTGGAAAGAAGAGCTTCCTTCTTCGTTAAAACAGAGTGTTTTTCAGGGATGAGAACTCTGGTCTGAATTTCCCTTCAGAAACGGAGTTAAACCCCATGACGTGTGTCTTCCTACAAGCAACAGTTCATTTCTGGTAAACCATGTGAATTTTCAGCTCAAATGATTTTACACAGTTCTAGAACCCAACGCGATTATCACTACTAACTAAAGAGCATTTATGTAAGAGGAGCTCTGGTCTGTATCAGTTTCATAAGCAGAGTTGGACTACATATGTTCCGTTTGAGTAGGAAACACAGGTCTTTTTTTCATGCCATGCTCATGCTTCTTGCTGTATTTTATCCTCTGGAAAGAAGAGCTTCCTTCTTCGTTAAAACAGAGTGTTTTTCAGGGATGAGAACTATGTCTGAATTTCCCTTCAGAAACGGAGTTAAACCCCATGACCTGTGTCTTCCTACAAGCAACAGTTCATTTCTGGTAAACCATGTGAATTTTCAGCTCAAATGATTTTACACAGTTCTAGAACCCAACGCGATTATCACTATTAACTAAAGAGCATTTATGTAAGAGGAGCTCTGGTCTGTATCAGTTTCATAAGCAGAGTTGGACTACATATGTTCCGTTTGAGTAGGAAACACAGGTCTTTTTTTCATGCCATGCTCATGCTTCTTGCTGTATTTTATCCTCTGGAAAGAAGAGCTTCCTTCTTCGTTAAAACAGAGTGTTTTTCAGGGATGAGAACTATGTCTGAATTTCCCTTCAGAAACGGAGTTAAACCCCATGACCTGTGTCTTCCTACAAGCAACAGTTCATTTCTGGTAAACCATGTGAATTTTCAGCTCAAATGATTTTACACAGTTCTAGAACCCAACGCGATTATCACTATTAACTAAAGAGCATTTATGTAAGAGGAGCTCTGGTCTGTATCAGTTTCATAAGCAGAGTTGGACTACATATGGTCTATATGAGTAGGAAACACAGTTCTATTTTCTGGGCATGCTCATGTTTCTTACTGTATTGGAGACGCTGGAACGAAGAGCTTGCTTCTTGCGTGAAAAGAGAGTGTTTTCAGGGATGAGAACTCTGGTCTGAATTTCACTTCAGAAATGGAGTTCAACCCCAGGATATGTGTCTTCCTACAAGCAAGAGTTCATTTCTGGAAAATCCAGTGAATTTTGGGCTCAAATGATTTTACACAGTTCACGAACACAACACGATTCTTACTATTAAGTAAAGAGCATTTATGTAAGAGGAGCTTTGGTTTGTTTCAGTTTCAAAAGCAGAGTTGAATTACATATGGTCCGTATGAGTAGGAAACACAGTTCTTTTTTTCTGGGCATGCTCATGTTTCTTACTATATTGGAGATGCTAGAAAGAAGAGCTTGCTTCTTGCATTTAAACAGAGTGTTTTTTTTTGATGAGAACACTGGTCTGCATTTCCCTTCAGAAACGGAGTTAAACCACAGGATCTGTGTCTTCCTACAAGCAAGAGTTCCTTTCTTTTAAACCAAGTAAATTTTGGGCTCAAAAGATTTTACACAGTTCAAAAACCTAATACAATTCTCATTATTAACTAAAGAGCATTTATTTAAGAGGTGCTGTGTTTTGTATCAGTTTCCTATGCAGAGTTGAACTACATATGGTCCGTGTGAATAGGAAACAAAGTTCTTTTTTTCAGGCCATGCTCATGCTTCTTGCTGTATTTTAGACTCTGGAAAGAAGAGCTTCCTTCTTCGTTAAAAGAGAGTGTGTTTCAGGGATGAGAACTCTGGTCTGAATTTCCCTTCAGAAACGGAGTTAAACCCCAGGATCTGTGTGTTAATACAAGCAAGAGTTCATTTCTGGTTACCCAGTGAATTTTGGGCTCCAATGATTTTTCACAGTTCACGAACCATACGCTATTCTCACTATTAACTAAAGAGGATTTATGTAAGAGGAGCTGTAGTTTGTATCAGTTTCATAAGCAGAGTTGAACTACATATGGTCCGTCTGAGTAGGAAACACAGTTTTTTTTTGAGGGCATGCTCATGGTTCTTGCTGTATTTTAGACTCTAGAATGAAGAGCTTGTTTCTTGCGTTAAAACAGAGTGTGTTTCAGGGATGAGAACTCTGGTCTGAATTTCCCTTCAGAAAAGGAGTTAAACCCCAGGATCTGTGTCTTCCTACAAGCAAGAGTTCATTTCTGGTAAACCCAGTGATTTTTCGGTTCAAATGATTTTTCACAGTTCAAGAACCCTATGCTATTCACACTATTAACTGAAGAGCACTTATGTAAGAGGAGCTGTGGTTTGTATCAGTTTCATAAGCAGAGTTGAACTACATATTTTCTGTATGAGTCAGAAACACAGTTCTATTTTCTGGGCATGCTCATGTTTCTTACTATATTGGAGACACTGGAAAGAATAGGATGATTCTTGCCTTAAAACAGTGTGCTTTTCAGGGATGAGAACTCTGGCCTGAATTTGTCTTCATAAAAGGAGTTAAACCCCAGGATCTGTGTCTTCCAACAAGAAAGAGTTAAGTTCTGGTAAACCCAGTGAATTTTGGGCTAGAATGATTTTTCGAAGTTCAGGAACCGAATGCTATTCTCACTATTAAAAAAAGAGCAATTATGTAAGACGAGGTGTGGTCTATATCAGTTTCATAAGCAGAATTGAAATCAATATGGTCTGTATGAATAGGAAACACAGTTCTTTTGTTTCTGGGCATGCTCATGTTTCTTACTATTTTGGAGCCGCTTGAGAGAAGAGGATGATTCTTGCCTTAAAACAGAGTGTTTTTCAGGGAAGAGAACTCTGGTCTGAATTTGCCTTCAGAAACAGAGTTAAACCCCAGGATCAGTGTCTTCCTACAAGCAAGAGTTTATTTCTGGTTACCCAGTGAATTTTGTTCTCAAATGATTTATCACAGTTCACGAACCATACACTATTCTCACTATTAACTAAAGAGGATTTATGTAAGAGGAGCTGTAGTTTGTATCAGTTTCATAAGCAGAGTTGAACTACATATGGTCCGTCTGAGTAGGAAACACAGTTTTTTTTTCAGGGCATGCTCATGGTTCTTGCTGTATTTTAGACTCTAGAATGAAGAGCTTGTTTCTTGCGTTAAAACAGAGTGTGTATCAGGGATGAGAAGTCTGGTCTGAATTTCCCTTCAGAAAAGGAGTAAAACCCCAGGATCTGTGTCTTCCTACAAGCAAGAGTTCATTTCTGGTTACCCAGTGAATTTTGGGGTCCAATGATTTTTCACAGTTCACGAACCATACGCTATTCTCACTATTAACTAAAGAGGATTTATGTAAGAGGAGCTGTAGTTTGTATCAGTTTCATAAGCAGAGTTGAACTACATATGGTCCGTCTGAGTAGGAAACACAGTTTTTTTTTGAGGGCATGCTCATGGTTCTTGCTGTATTTTAGACTCTAGAATGAAGAGCTTGTTTCTTGCGTTAAAACAGAGTGTGTTTCAGGGATGAGAACTCTGGTCTGAATTTCCCTTCAGAAAAGGAGTTAAACCCCAGGATCTGTGTCTTCCTACAAGCAAGAGTTCATTTCTGGTAAACCCAGTGATTTTTGGGTTCAAATGATTTTTCACAGTTCAAGAACCCTATGCTATTCACACTATTAACTGAAGAGCACTTATGTAAGAGGAGCTGTGGTTTGTATCAGTTTCATAAGCAGAGTTGAACTACATATTTTCTGTATGAGTCAGAAACACAGTTCTATTTTCTGGGCATGCTCATGTTTCTTACTATATTGGAGACACTGGAAAGAATAGGATGATTCTTGCCTTAAAACAGTGTGCTTTTCAGGGATGAGAACTCTGGCCTGAATTTGTCTTCATAAAAGGAATTAAACCCCAGGATCTGTGTCTTCCAACAAGAAAGAGTTAAGTTCTGGTAAACCCAGTGAATTTTGGGCTAGAATGATTTTTCGAAGTTCAGGAACCGAATGCTATTCTCACTATTAAAAAAAGAGCAATTATGTAAGACGAGGTGTGGTCTATATCAGTTTCCTAAGCAGAATTGAAATAAATATGGTCTGTGTGAATAGGAAACACAGTTCTTTTGTTTCTGGACATGCTCATGTTTCTTACTATTTTGGAGCCGCTTGAGAGAAGAGGATGATTCTTGCCTTAAAACAGAGTGTTTTTCAGGGAAGAGAACTCTGGTCTGAATTTGCATTCAGAAACAGAGTTAAACCCCAGGATCAGTGTCTTCCTACAAGCAAGAGTTTATTTCTGGTTACCCAGTGAATTTTGTTCTCAAATGATTTATCACAGTTCACGAACCATACACTATTCTCACTATTAACTAAAGAGGATTTATGTAAGAGGAGCTGTAGTTTGTATCAGTTTCATAAGCAGAGTTGAACTACATATGGTCCGTCTGAGTAGGAAACACAGTTCTTTTTTTCAGGCCATGCTCAGTGTTCTTGCTGTATTTTAGACTCTGGAAAGAATAGCTTGCTTCTTCGTTAAAACAGAGTGTGTTTCAGTGATGAGAACTCTGGTCTGAATTTCCCTGCAGAAACGGAGTTAACCCCCAGGATGTGTGTCTTCCTAAAATAAGAGTGCATTTCTGGTAAACCCAGTGAATTTTGGGCTCAAATGATTTTTCGCAGTTCACGAACCCTACGCTATTCTCACTATTAACTGAAGAGCATTTATGTAAGAGGAGCTGTGGTTTGTATCAATTTCATAAGAAGAGTTGAACTACATATGGTCTGTATGAGAAGGAAACACAGTTCTTTTTTTCTGGGCATGCTCATGTTTCTTACTATATTGGAGACGCTAGAAAGAATAGGATGATTCTTGCCTTAAAACAGAGTGCTTTTCAGGGATTAGGACTCTGGTCTGAATTTCCCTGCAGAAAAGGAATTAAACCCCAGGATTTGTGTCTTCCTACAAGCAAGAGTACATTTCGGGTAAACCCAGTGAATTTTGGGCTCAAATGATTTTTCGCAGTTAACGAACCATACACTATTCTCACTATTAACCAATGAGGATTTATGTTAGAGCAGCTGTGCCTTGTATCAGTTTCATAAGCAGAGTTGATCTACATATGGTCTGTATGAGTAGGAAACACAGTTCTTTTTTTCTGGGCATGCTCATGTTTCTTACTATATTGGTGACGCTGGAAAGAAGAGGTTGATTCTTGCCTTAAAACAGAGTGTTTTTCAGGGATGAGAACTCTTGTCTGAATTTGCCTTCAGAAACGGTGTTAAACCCCAGGATCAGTGTCTTCCTACAAGCAAGAGTTCATTTCTGGTAAACCCAGTGATTTTTTGGCCCAAATGATTATTTGCAGTTCATGAACCCAACAGGATTCTCACTATTAACTAAAGAGAATTTATGTAAGAGGAGCTGTGGTTTTTATCAGTTTCATAAGCAGAGTTGAACTACATATGGTCCGTCTGAGTAGGAAACACAGATTTTTTTTCAGGGCATGCTCATGGTTCTTGCTGTATTTTAGACTCTAGAATGAAGAGCTTGTTTCTTGCGTTAAAACATAGTGTGTTTCAGGTATGAGAACTCTGGTCTCAATTTCTCTTCTGAAAAGGAGTTAAACCTCAGGATCTGTGTCTTCCTACAAGCAAAAGTTCATTTCTGGTTACCCAGTGAATTTTGGGCTCCAATGATTTTTCACAGTTCACGAACCATACGCTCTTTTCACTATTAACTAAAGAGGATTTTTGTAAGAGGAGCAGTGGTTTGTATCAGTTTCATAAGCAGAGTTGAACTACATATGAACCGTATGTGTAGGAATCACAGTTCTTTTTTTCTGGGCATGCTCATGGTTCTTGCTGTATTTTAGACTCTGGAAAGAAGAGCATGCTTCTTCGTTTAAACAGAGTGTGTTTCAGGGATGAGAACTCTGGTCTGAATTTCCCTCCAGAAAAGGAATTAAACCCCAGGATCTGTGTCTTTCTACAAGCAAGAGTACATTTCTGGTAAACCCAGTGAATTTTGGGCTCAAATGATTTTTCGCAGTTCACGAACCATACGCTATTCTCACTATTAACTAAAGATGATTTCTGTAAGAGCAGCAGTGCTTGTATCAGTTTCATAAGCAGAGTTGAACTACATATGGTCTGTATGAGTAGGAAACACAGTTCTTTTTTTCTGGGCATGCTCATGTTTCTTACTATATTGGAGATGCTGGAGAGAATAGGATGATTCTTGCCTTAAGACAGAGTGTGTTTCAGGGATGAGAACTCTGCTTTGAATTTGTCTTCAGAAAAGGAGTTAAACCCCAGGATCAGTGTCTTCTTACAAGCAAGAGTTCATTTCTGGTAAACCCAGTGATTATTGGGCTCAAATGATTTTTCGCAGTTCAGGAACCATACGCTATTCACACTATTAACTAAAGAGCATTTATGTAAGAGGAGGTGTGGTCTGTATCAGTTTCTTAAGCAGAGTTGAACTACATATGGTCCGTATGAGTAGGAAACAGAGTTCTGTTTTCCAGGCCATGCTCATGGTTATTGCTGTATTTTAGACTCTGGAAAGAAGAGCGTGCTTCTTTGTTTAAACAGAGTGTGTTTCAGGGATGAGAACTCTGGTCTGAATTTCCCTGCAGAAAAGGAGTTAAACCCCATGATCTGTGTCTTCCTACAAGCAAGAGATCATTTCTGGTAAACCCAGTGAATTTTGGGCTCAAATGATTTTTCGCAGTTCACGAACCCAACGCTATTCTCACTATTAACTAAACAGCATTTATGTAAGAGGCAGTGGTGTCTGTATCAGTTTCATAAGCAGAGTTGAACTACATATGGTCCGTGTGAATAGGAAACACAGGTCTTTTTTTCAGGCCATGCTCATGCTTCTTGCTGTAGTTTAGACTCTGGAAAGAAGAGCTTCCTTCTTCGTTAAAACAGAGTGTTTTTCAGGGATGAGAACTCTGGTCTGAATTTCCCTTCAGAAACGGAGTTAAACCCCATGACGTGTGTCTTCCTACAAGCAACAGTTCATTTCTGGTAAACCATGTGAATTTTCAGCTCAAATGATTTTACACAGTTCTAGAACCCAACGCGATTATCACTACTAACTAAAGAGCATTTATGTAAGAGGAGCTCTGGTCTGTATCAGTTTCATAAGCAGAGTTGGACTACATATGTTCCGTTTGAGTAGGAAACACAGGTCTTTTTTTCATGCCATGCTCATGCTTCTTGCTGTATTTTATCCTCTGGAAAGAAGAGCTTCCTTCTTCGTTAAAACAGAGTGTTTTTCAGGGATGAGAACTATGTCTGAATTTCCCTTCAGAAACGGAGTTAAACCCCATGACCTGTGTCTTCCTACAAGCAACAGTTCATTTCTGGTAAACCATGTGAATTTTCAGCTCAAATGATTTTACACAGTTCTAGAACCCAACGCGATTATCACTATTAACTAAAGAGCATTTATGTAAGAGGAGCTCTGGTCTGTATCAGTTTCATAAGCAGAGTTGGACTACATATGTTCCGTTTGAGTAGGAAACACAGGTCTTTTTTTCATGCCATGCTCATGCTTCTTGCTGTATTTTATCCTCTGGAAAGAAGAGCTTCCTTCTTCGTTAAAACAGAGTGTTTTTCAGGGATGAGAACTATGTCTGAATTTCCCTTCAGAAACGGAGTTAAACCCCATGACCTGTGTCTTCCTACAAGCAACAGTTCATTTCTGGTAAACCATGTGAATTTTCAGCTCAAATGATTTTACACAGTTCTAGAACCCAACGCGATTATCACTATTAACTAAAGAGCATTTATGTAAGAGGAGCTCTGGTCTGTATCAGTTTCATAAGCAGAGTTGGACTACATATGGTCTATATGAGTAGGAAACACAGTTCTATTTTCTGGGCATGCTCATGTTTCTTACTGTATTGGAGACGCTGGAACGAAGAGCTTGCTTCTTGCGTGAAAAGAGAGTGTTTTCAGGGATGAGAACTCTGGTCTGAATTTCACTTCAGAAATGGAGTTCAACCCCAGGATATGTGTCTTCCTACAAGCAAGAGTTCATTTCTGGAAAATCCAGTGAATTTTGGGCTCAAATGATTTTACACAGTTCACGAACACAACACGATTCTTACTATTAAGTAAAGAGCATTTATGTAAGAGGAGCTTTGGTTTGTTTCAGTTTCAAAAGCAGAGTTGAATTACATATGGTCCGTATGAGTAGGAAACACAGTTCTTTTTTTCTGGGCATGCTCATGTTTCTTACTATATTGGAGATGCTAGAAAGAAGAGCTTGCTTCTTGCATTTAAACAGAGTGTTTTTTTTTGATGAGAACACTGGTCTGCATTTCCCTTCAGAAACGGAGTTAAACCACAGGATCTGTGTCTTCCTACAAGCAAGAGTTCCTTTCTTTTAAACCAAGTAAATTTTGGGCTCAAAAGATTTTACACAGTTCAAAAACCTAATACAATTCTCATTATTAACTAAAGAGCATTTATTTAAGAGGTGCTGTGTTTTGTATCAGTTTCCTATGCAGAGTTGAACTACATATGGTCCGTGTGAATAGGAAACAAAGTTCTTTTTTTCAGGCCATGCTCATGCTTCTTGCTGTATTTTAGACTCTGGAAAGAAGAGCTTCCTTCTTCGTTAAAAGAGAGTGTGTTTCAGGGATGAGAACTCTGGTCTGAATTTTCCTTCAGAAACGGAGTTAAACCCCAGGATCTGTGTGTTAATACAAGCAAGAGATCATTACTGGTAAACCCAGTAAATTTTTGGCTCAATTGATTTTTTGAAGTTCACGAACCCAACGCTATTCTCATTATTAACTAAAGAGCATTTTTTTAAGAGGTGCTGTGGTTTGTATTAGTTTTGTAACAGAGTTGATCTACATATGGTCCGTTTGAGTAGGAAACAAAGTTCTTTCTTGAGGGCATGCTCATGGTTCTTGCTGTATTTTAGAATCTGGAAAGAAGAGCTTGCTTCTTGCGTTAAAACACAGTGTGTATCAGGGATGAGTACTCTGGTCTGAATTTCCATTCAGAAACGGAGTTAAAACCCAGGATCAGTGTCTTCCTACAAGCAAGAGTTCATTTCTCGTAAACCCAGTGAATTTTGAGCTCAAATGATGTTTGGCAGTTCATGAACCCAACGAAATTCTCACTATTAACTAAAGAGCATTTATGTTAGAGTAGCTGTGGTTTGTTTCAGTTTCATAAGCAGAGTTGAATTACATATGGTCCTAATGAGTAGGAAACACAGTTTTTTTTCTTGGCATGCTCAAGACTCTTGCTGTTGGAGACGCTGTAAAGAAGAGCTTGCTCCTTCCGTTAAAACAGAGTGTGTTTCATGGATGAGAACACTGGTCTGAATTTCCCTTCACATACCGAGTTCAACCACAGGGTCTGTCTCTTCCTACATGCAAGAGTTTATTTCTGGTAAACAAAGTAAATTTTGGGCTGAAATAATTTGACACAGTTCAAAAACCCAATGCAATTCTCACTATTAACTAAAGTGCATTTATGTAAGAGGAGCTGTGGTTTGTATCAGTTTCATAAGCAGAGTAGAACTACATATGGTCAGTATGAGTAGGAAACACAATTCTTTTTTTCAGGGCATGTTCATTATTTTTGCTGTATGTTAGAATCTGGAAAGAAGAGCTTGCTTTTTGTGTTAAAACAGAGTGTGTTTCAGGGATGAGAATTCTAGTCTGAATTTCCCCTCAGAAACGGAGTTACACCCCAGGTTCTGTGTCTTCCTACAAGCAAGAGTTCATTTCTGGTAATCTCAGTGAATTTTGGGCTCAAATGATTTTTCTCGGTTCACATACCCAATGCGATTCTCACTTTTAACGAAAGAGGATTTATGTAAGAGGAGCTGTGGATTCTATCAGTTTCATAAGCGGAGTTGAACTACATATGGTCTGTATAAGTAGGAAACACAGTTCTTTTTTTCTGGGCATGCTCCTGGTTCTTACTGTATTGGAGACGGTGGAAAGAAGAGGATGACCCTTGCCTTAAAACAGAGTGTTTTCAGGGATGAGAACTCTGGTCTGAATTTCACTTCAGAAACGGAGTTCAACCCCATGATATGTGTCTTCCTACAAGCTAGAGTTCAATTCTGGAAAATCCAGTGAATTTTGGGCTCAAATGATTTTACACAATTCACGAACACAACGCGATTCTCACTATTAACTAAAGAGCATTTATGTAAGAGGAGCTTTGGTTTGTTTCAGTTTCATAAGCAGAGTTGAATTACATATGGTCCATATGAGTAGGCAACACAGTTCTTTTTTTCTGGGCATGCTCATGTTTCTTATTATATTGGAGATGCTAGAAAGATGAGCTTGCTTCTTGCGTTTAAACAGAGTGGTTTTCATTGATGAGAACAGTGGTCTGCATTTCCCTTCAGAAACAGAATTAATCCACAGGATCTGTGTGTTCCTACAAGCAAGAGTTCCTTTCTGGTAAAGCAAGTAAATTTTGTGCTCAAATGATTTTACACAGTTCAAAAACCTAATACGATTCTCACTATTAACTAAAGAGCATTTATTTAAGAGGTGCTGTGTTTTGTATCAGTTTGATAAGCAGAGTTGAACTACATATGGTATGTATGAGTAGGAAATACAGATCTTTTTTTCTTGGCATGCACATGGTTCTTACTGTATTGGAGACCCTGGAAAGAAGAGGATGATTCATACCTTAAAACAGAGTGTTTTTCAGGGATGAGATTTCTGGTATGAATTTACCCTCAGAAACGGAGTTAAACCCCAGGTTCTGTGTCATCCTACAAGCAAGAGTTCATTTCTGGTTAAACCAGTGAATTTGGGGCTCAAATGATTTTTCGCAGTTCACGAACCCAACGCGTTTCTCACTATTAACTAAAGAGCATTTATGTAGGAGGATCTGCGGTCTGTATCATTTCATAAGCAGAGTTTAACTACATATGGTCGGTATGAGTAGGAAACACAGTTCTTTTTTCTTGGCATGGTCATGGTTCTTGATGTATTGGAGCCACTGGAAAGAAGAGCTTGCTTCTTGTGTGAAAACACAGTGTTTTTCAGGGATGAGAACTCTGGTCAAAATATGCCTTCAGAAACGGAGTTAAACCCCAGGATATGTGTCTTCCTACAAGCAAGAGTTCTTTTCTGGTAAACTCATTGAGTTTTCGGCTCAAATGATTTTTCGCAGATCACGAACCAAAACGCGATTCTCACTATTAACTAAAGAGGATTTATGTAAGAGGAGTGGTGGTTTGAATCAGTTTCATAAGCAGAGTTGAACTACATATGGTCTGTACGAGTAGGAAACACAGTTCTTTTTTTCTAGGAATGCTCATGGTTCTTTTTGTATTGGAGACGCTGGATAGAAGAGGATGATTCTTGCCTTAAAACAGAGTTTTTTTTCAGGGATGAGAACTCTGTTCTGAATTTGCCTTCAGAAACGCACTTAAACGCACAATATGTGTCTTTCTACAAGCAAGAGTTCATTTCTGGTAAACCCAGTAAATTTTGGGCTCAAATGATGGTTCGCAGTTCACAAAACCAACGCGATTCTCACTATTAACTAAAGAGCATTTATGTAAGAGGAGCTGTGGTTTGTATCAGTTTCGTAAGCAGAGTTGATCTACATATGGTCCGTCTGAGTAGGAAACACAGTTCTTTCTTGAGGGCATGCTCATGGTTCTTCCTATATTAGAGACGCTTGGAAAGAAGAGCTTGCTTCTTGCGTTAAAACAGATTGTGTTTCAGGGATGAGAACTCTGGTCTGAATTTCACTTCAGAAACGGAGTTAAACCCAAGGATCTGTGTCATCCTACAAACAAGAGTTCATTTCTGGTATACCCAGTGAATTTTGGGCCCAAATGAATTTACACATTTCTTGAACCCAACGCGATTCTCACTATTAACTAAAGAGCATTTATGTAAGAGTAGCTGTGGTTTGTTTCAGTTTCAAAAGCAGAGTTGAACTACATATGGTCTGTATGAGTAGGAAACACAGTTCATTTTTCTGGGCATGCTCATGATTCTTGCTGTATTGGAGACGCTGGAAAGAAGAGCTTGCTCCTTGCGTTAAAACAGAGTGTGTTTCATGGATGAGAACACTGGTCTGAATTTCCCTTCAGAAACCGATCTCAACCACAGGATCTGTGTCTTCCTACAAGCAAGACTTCATTTCTGGTAAACTCAGTAAATTTTGGGCTCAAATGATTTTTCTCGGTTCACAAACCCAACGCGATTCTCACTTTTAATGAAAGAGGATTTATGTAAGAGGAGCTGTGGTTTGTATCAGTTTCATAACAGGAGTTGAACTACATATGGTCTGTATGAGTAGGAAACACAGTTCTTTTTTCTGGGCATGCTCATGGTTCTTACTGTATTGGAGAAGCTGGAAAGAAGAGGATGATTCTAGCCTTAAAACAGACTTTTTTTTCAGGGATGAGAACTCTGTTCTGAATTTGCCTTGAGAAACGCACTTAAACGCACAATATGTGTCTTTCTACAAGCAAGAGTTCATTTCTGGTAAACCCAGTGAATTTTTGGCTCAAAAGATGGTTGGCAGTTCACAAAACCAACGCGATTCTCACTATTAACTAAAGAGCATTTATGTAAGAGGAGCTGTGGTTTGTATCAGTTTCGTAAGCAGAGTTGATCTACATATGGTCCGTATGAGTAGGAAACACAGTTCTTTCTTGAGGGCATGCTCATGGTTCTTCCTGTATTAGAGACGCTGGAAAGAAGAGCTTGCTTCTTGCGTTAAAACAGATTGTGTTTCAGGGATGAGAACTCTGGTCTGAATTTCACTTCAGAAACGGAGTTAAACCCAAGGATCTGTGTCATCCTACAAACAAGAGTTCATTTCTGGTATACCCAGTGAATTTTGGGCTCAAATGAATTTACACATTTCTTGAACCCAACGCGATTCTCACTATTAACTAAAGAGCATTTATGTAAGAGTAGCTGTGGTTTGTTTCAGTTTAATAAGCAGAGTTGAACTACATATGGTCTGTATGAGTAGGAAACACAGTTCATTTTTCTGGGCATGCTCATGATTCTTGCTGTATTGGAGACGCTGGAAAGAAGAGCTTGCTCCTTGCGTTAAAACAGAGTGTGTTTCATGGATGAGAACACTGGTCTGAATTTCCCTTCAGAAACCGATCTCAACCACAGGATCTGTGTCTTCCTACAAGCAAGACTTCATTTCTGGTAAACTCAGTAAATTTTGGGCTCAAATGATTTTTCTCGGTTCACAAACCCAACGCGATTCTCACTTTTAATGAAAGAGGATTTATGTAAGAGGAGCTGTGGTTTGTATCAGTTTCATAACAGGAGTTGAACTACATATGGTCTGTATGAGTAGGAAACACAGTTCTTTTTTCTGGGCATGCTCATGGTTCTTACTGTATTGGAGAAGCTGGAAAGAAGAGGATGATTCTTGCCTTAAAACAGAGTGTTTTTCAGGGATGAGAACTCTGGTCTGAAATTCACTTCAAAAATGGAGTTAAACCCCAGGGTCTATGTCTTCTTACAAGCAAGAGTTCATTTCTGGTTAACCCAGTGAATTTTGGTCTCAAATGATTATTCGTCGTTCACGAACACAACGCGATTCTCACTATTAACTAAAGAGCATTTATGTAAGCGGAGATGTGGTTTGTATCAGTTTCATAAGCAGAGTTGAACTAAATATGGTCCGTATGAGTAGAAAACACAGTTCTTTTTCTCAGGGCATGCTCATGGTTCTTGGTGTATTTTAGACTCTGGAAAGAAGAGCTTGCTTCTTGCATGGAAACAGGGTGTGTTTAATGGATGAGAACTCTGGTCTGAATTTCCCTTCACAAACAGAGTTAAACTCCATGATCTGTGTCTTCCTACAAGCAAGAGTACATTTCTGGTAAACAAAGTGAATTTTTGGCTCAAATGAATTTACAAAGTTCAAGTACCCAATGTGATTATCACTACTAACTAAAGAGCTTTTATGTAAGAGGAGCTGTTGTCTGTATCATTTCATAAGCAGAGGTGAACTACATTTGGTCCGTATGAGTACAAAAATTATTCCTTTTTCTGGGCATGCTCATGGTTATTACTGTATATGGCAGGCTGGAAAGAAGAGGATGATTCTTGCCTTAAAACAGAGTGTTTTTCAGGGATGAGAACTCTGGTCTGAATTTCACTTCAGAAATGGAGTTAAACCCCTGGATCTGTGTCTTCCTACAATCAAGAGTTCATTTCTGGTTAACAAAATGAATTTTGGGCTCAAATGATTTTTCGCAGTTCCCGAACCCAATGCGATTCTCACAATTAACTAAAGAGGATTTATGTAACAGGAGCTGTGGTTTGTATCAGTTTCATATCCAGAGTTGATCTACATATGATCTGTATGAGTAGGAAACACAGTTCTTTTATTCAGGGCATGCACATGGTTGTTGCTGTATTGGTGACGCTGGCAAGAAGACCATGCTCCTTGCATTAAAACTGAGTGTGTTTCATGGATGAGAACTCGGGTCTGAATTTCCCTTCAGAAACGGAGTTAAACCCCATGAACTGTGTCTTCCTACAAGCAAGAGTTCAGTTTTGGTAAACACAGTGATTTTTGGGCTCAAATGATTTTTCGCAGTTCACCATACAAATGCGATTCTCACTATTAACTAAAGAGCATTTATGTAAGAGGAGCTGCGGTTTGTATCAGTTTTATAAGCAGAGTTTAACTAAATATGGTCCGTATGAGTATGAAACACAGTTTGTTTTTTCAGGGAATGCTCATGGTACTTGCTGTTTTTTAGACTCTGGAAGAAGAGCTTGCTTCTTGCATTAAAACAGGGTGTGTTTCATGGATGAGAACTCTGGTCTGAATTTCCCTTCACAAACGGAGTTAAACCCCATGACCTGTGTCTTCCTACAAGCAAGAGTTCATTTCTGGTTAACCCAGTGAATTTTGGGCTCAAATGATTTTTCCCAGTTCCCGAATCCAATGCGATTCTCTCTATTAACGAAAGAGCATTTATGTAAGCGGAGCTGTGGTTTGTATCAGTTTCATAAGCAGAGTTGAACTACATATAGTCCGGATGAGTAGGAAACACAGTTTTTTTTCAGGGCATCCTCATGGTTCTTCCTGTATTTTAGACTCTGGAAAGAAGAGCTTGCTTCTTGCGTTAAAGTAGAGTGTGTTTCAGGGATGAGAACTCTAGACTGAATTTCCCTTCACAAATTGAGTTAAACCCCAGGATCTGTGTCTTCCTACAAGGAGGAGTTCATTTCTGGTAAAAAGAAGTGAGTTTTCGGCTCAAATGACTTTACACAGTTCTATTACCCAACGCGATTATCACTATTAACTAAAGAGCATTTATGTAAGAGGAGCTGTGGTTTGTATCAGTTTCATAAGCAGAGTTGAACTACATATGGTCCATATGATTAGGAAACACAGTTCTTTTTTTCAGGGCATGCTCATGGTTCTTGCTGTATTGGAGACGCTGGATAGAAGAGGATGATTCTTGCCTTAAAACAGATTGTTTTTTAGGGATGAGAATTCTTGTCTGAATTTGCCTTCAGAAACGGAGTTAAACCCCAGGATATTTGTCTTCCTACAGTGAGCAAGTCATTTCAGGTAAACCCAGGGAATTTTGGGCTCAAATGATTTTTCGCAGTTCACGAACCGAACACGATTCTCACTATTAACTAAAGCACATTTATGTAAGAGGAGCTGTTGTTTGTATCAGTTTCATAAGCAGAGTTGAACTACATATGGTCTGTATGAGTAGGAAACACAGTTCTTTTTTTCTGGGCAAGCTCATTTTTCTTACTATATTGGAGATGCTGGAAAGAAAAGGATGATTCTTGCCTTAAAACAGATTGTTTTTCAGGGATGAGATTTCTCGTCTGAATTTGCCTTCAGAAAAGGAGTTGAACCCCAGGATCTGTGTCTTCCTACAAGGAGTAGTTCATTTCAGGTAAACCCAGAGAATTTTGGGCTCAAATTATTTTTCGCAGTTCACGAACCCAACGCGATTCTCACTATTAACTAAAGCGCATTTATGTAAGAGGAGCTCTTGTTTGTATCAGTTTCATAAGCAGATTTGAACTACATATGGTCTCCATGAGTAGGAAACACAGTTCTGTTTTTCAGGGCATGCTCACGGTTCTTGCTGTATTTTAGACTCTGGAAAGAAGAGCTTGCTTCTTGCGTTAAATCAGAGTGTGTTTCATGGATGAGAACTCTGGTCTGAATTTACCTTCAGAAATGGAGTTAAAGCCAAGGATCTGTGTCTTCGTAAAAGCAAGAGTTCTTTTCTGGTAAACCCATTGAATTTTGGGCTCAAATGATTTTTTGCAGTTCAAGAACCAAAACGCGATTCTAACTATTATCTAAAGAGCATTTATGTAAGCGGAGCTGTTGTTTGTATCAGTTTCATAAACAGAGTTGAACTACATATGATCCGTATGAGTAGGAAACACAGTTCTTTTTTTCTGGGCATGCCCATGGTTCTTGCTGTATTGGAGCCTCTGGAAAGAAGTGCTTGATTCTTGCCTTAAAACTGGGTGTGTTTCATGGATGAGAACTCTGGTCTGAATTTCCCTTCACAAACAGAGTTAAACCCTATTTTTCTGTGTCTTCCTACAAGCAAGAGTTCATTTCTGGTAAACCAAGTGAATTTTCGGCTCAAGTGACTTTACACAGTTCTAGAACCCAACCTTGATTATCACTATTACCTAAAGAGCATTTATGTAAGAGGAGCTGTTGTCTGTATCATTTCATAAGCAGAGTTGAACTACATTTGTTCCGTATGAGTACAAACACAGTTCTTTTTTTCTGGGCATGCTCATGGTTCGTACTGTATTGGACACGCTGGAAAGATGAGGATGATTCTTGCTTTAAAACAGATTGTTTTTTAGGAATGAGAATTCCTGTCTGAATTTGCCTTCAGAAACGGAGTTAACCCCAGGATCTGTGTCTTCCTACAATGAGTAGTTCATTTCAGGTAAACCCAGGCAATTTTGTGCTCAAATGATTTTTTGCAGTTCACGAACCATACGCTATTCTCACTATTAACTAAAGAGGATGTATGTAAGAGGAGCTGTGGTTTGTATCAGTTTCATAAGCAGAGTTGAACTACATATGGTCCAGATGAGTAGGAAACACAGTTCTTTTTTTCAGGGCATGCACATGGTTCTTGCTGTATTGTAGCCTCTGGAAAGAAGTGCTTGCTTCTTGCCTTAAAACTGGGTGTGTTTCATGGATGAGAACTCTGGTCTGAATTTCCCTTCAGAAACGGAGTTGTACCCCATTATCTGTGTCTTCCTACAAACAAGAGTTCAATTCTGTTAAACCAAGTGAATCTTTGGCTCAAATGATTTTACACAGTTCTAGAATCCAACACGATTATCACTATTAACTAAAGAGCAGTTATGTCAGAAGAGCTATGGTCTGTATCATTTCATAAGCAGAGTTGAACTACATATGATACGTAAGAGTAGGAAACACATTTCTTTTTTTCTGGGCATGCTCATGGTTTGTACTGTATTGGAGACGCTGGAAAGAAGAGGATGATTCTTGCATTAAAACAGAGTGTGTTTCATGGATGAGAACTCTGGTCTGAATTTCACTTCAGAAAGGGAGTTAAAACCCAGCATATGTGTCTTCCTACCAGCAAGAGTTCATTTCTGGTAAACCCAGTGAATTTTGGGCTCAAATTATTTTTTCTAGTTCACGAACCGAACGCTATTCTCACTATTAACTAAAGAGCATTTATGTAAGAGGAGGTGTGGTTTGTATCAGTTTCATAAGCAGAGTTGAACTATATATGGTCCGTATGAATAGGAAACACAGTTCCTTTTTTCAGTCCATGTCCATGGTTCTTGCTGTATTTTAGACTCTGGAAAAAAGAGCTTGCTTCTTCGTTAAAGCAGAGTGTGTTTCAGGGATGAGAACTCTGGTTTGAATTCCCCTTAAGAAACGGAGTTAAACCACAGGATCTGTGTTTTCCTACAAGCAAGAGTTCATTGCTGATAAACCCAGTGAATTATGGGCTCAAATGATTTTTCAAGTTCACGAACTCTACGCTATTCTCACTATTAACTAAAGAGGATTCATGTAAGAGGAGCTGTGGTTTGTATCAGTTTCATAAGCAGAGTGGAACTCCATATGATCCGTATGAGTAGGAAACACAGTTCTTTTTTTCTGGGCATGCACATGGTTCTTGCTGTATTTTAGACTCTGGAAAGAAGAGATTGCTTCTCGCGTTAAAACAGAGTGTGTTTCAGGGATGAGAAGTCTGTTCTGAATTTCCCTTCAGAAACGGAATTAAATCCCAGGATCTGTGTCTTCCTACAAGCAAGAGTTCATTTCTGGTAAACCAAGTGAATTTTGGGCTCAAATGATTTTTCGCAGTTCAGCAACCCAAAACGATTCTCACTACTAACTAAAGAGGATTAATGTTAGAGGAGCTGTGGATTGTATCAGTTTCATAAGCAGAGTTGAACTATATATGGTCCGTATGAGTAGGAAACACATTTCTTTTTTTCAGGGCATGCTCATGGTTCTTGCTGTATTTTAGACTCTGGAAAGAAGAGCTTGCTTCTTCAATAAAACAGAGTGTGTTTCAGTGCTGAGATCTCTGGTCTGAATTTCCCTTCTGAACGGAGTTAAACCCCAGGATCTGTGTGTTCCTACTAGCAAGAGTTCATTTCTGGTAAAGCAAGTGAATTTTGGGCTCAAATCTTTTTTCGCAGTTCACCAACCCAAACCGATTGTCACTATTAACTAAAGAGCATTTATGTAAGAGGAGCTGTGGTTTGTATCAGTTTCATAAGCAGAGTTGAACTACATATGGTCCTTATGAGTAGGAAACACAGTTCTTTTTTTCTGGGCATGCACTTGGTTCTTGCTGTATTGGAGACGCTGGAAAGAAGAGTTTGGTTCTTGCATTAAAACAGAGTGTGTTTCATGGATCAGAACTCTGGTCATAATTTCCCTTCAGAATCGAAGTTAAACCCCATGATCTGTGTCTCCCTACATGTAGAGAGCCACGTGTAGCCGCACCCTAATTATGGTGCTGGCTTCTACCCTCTGCCTTCCCGATAACAAACACTCATTAAGGTAAACAGCTCCTTATTTGGCTATGGCTGGATTCGTGTGTTGATTGCATATGCGTGAACCTCTGGACAGTGCCCACGTGACTGCTTGGGGTTGGCAGCCCAGCCCTACTTAGGTGCTGGGAGAGGCTTGCCCCAACGAGAGAGACACAATGCAATTAATCAAAAGTCTGAATAAACTGTGATGAGAAGGATCCCGGTGTTGCGTCTTCCTTGCTGGTCGAGGCGGGCGCGACAAGTGGTGCCCTCCTACAGGGACTATTACCACGGCTCTCTCCAGATCCAGAACTCATTTACAGTCAGGCGGTATACCGGTAAGTCCTCAGAAAAAACTGGGGATCCGCGACAAAAGCGGGTAACGCTCACCTGCAGAAGGGAGAGCGGGAAAGCAGAGCCACGACTATAGTGGACAGGTAATTAAAATAACAAAGTCAACAGGTGGAACCTGTTCTGGGACTACAGTGGACGGGTAATTTGCATAACAAAACCTGCAGGTAAAACAAAACCAGCAGGTAAAACAAAGCAAACAGGGAAACCGGAGGGCTGGAGCAATTCTGCAAAGGCTCTGAGAAACCTCCCAGAAACTTCTCAAATTGAGGAAAGAAAAAAAAAAGGTATACTAACATGGGCGCCTGCTCCTCGCACCCAATTTTTTTGGCTCTTAATGAGCTGCTTCTCTCTAAGAAACTGAAAATAAAAAAACGCACCCTAGAGAGATTTCTGGAACAGTGTGATGTAATTGCTCCTTGGTTTGCAATTTCTGGAAGCCTCACAGTGCCTTCCTGGGAGAAGTTGGGAAGAGACTTAGATTTTGCCGCAGAGCAGGGCACACTTAAGCAGGGTGTTAGACCAGTCTGGAGACTAATAAGAGGATGTTTAAAAGATCAGAGATGCAGTGAGGCAGTTGAGAATGGTCAAACTGCTCTGGAAATACTGCAGGAAGAGAGATCTGACAGGGCAGCCTCGGACAAGACAGCCACAAAGAGAACAGTACCAGGAAAGACAGGGCAGGTAAAAAAGGAGACAAAAGCTGAGAAAAAATACACAAAATTTTATCCTAGCCTTTCTGAGTTGGAAGACTCGTGTGCTTCCGATGTTTACTCGTGTGTTTCCGATCTCTCCGATTCTGTCTCGGATGATGAGGATGTTGAATCCATTTGTGAGTCGTTGCAACGAGTAAGGGTTAGAAAGAAAAGAAAAGAAAGAGGAGGATTCAAACAGTTAGAAAAGGGCCATGAGAGCATGATCCCTTCTGCTCCCCCTCTGTATCCTGGGGCAATGGGGGCAGAGGGCGGAATGTCTTTTAATCCTAGAGTATGGAGAAAAGTCAGAACGGAGATGCAAGTTGCATTCCCTGTATTTCAGAATCCTCAGAATCAGAGGTATCATGAACCTCTAGAATTCAAGGTTGTAAAATCATTAGCAGAGTCTGTCAGGACATATGGCATTACAGCTTCCTTTATAGTATCTCATTTGGAAGCTCTGCATAGGCATGCTATGACTCCCTCAGACTGGATGAACCTTGCACGAGCCTGTTTAAGTTCTGGTCAGTATTTAGATTGGAAAGCATTTCTGATAGAGTTCGCTAGTGAACAGGCTGCAGCTAATAGGGCTGCCGGTGGAGGTCAGGCTGCTTGGGATATGGATATGTTACTTGGACAAGGTAGATTTGCAAATCAGCAAAATGGGTATCCTATCCAGGTTTATGAGCAAATTAACAACATTGCTACCAGAGCTTGGAAGGCATTGCCCAATAGAGGAGAAGTTAGTGGTAATCTCACTAAAATTGTCCAAGGACCCATGGAACCCTTTTCAGATTTCGTAGCTTGCCTAATGGATGCAGCTGGAAAGGTATTTGGTGATCCTGATACAGCCATGCCTTTAGTTAAGCAGTTGGTTTATGAGCAGTGCACTAAGGAATGTAGAGCTGCTATTACACCTTATAAAACTAAAGGATTAGAGGTTTGGATGAAAGTATGCAGGGAACTAGGGGGACCACTAACCAATGCTGGGCTGGCTGCTGCAGTTTTACAAATTAGCCAGAAAAGGGCAGGTGGCACTGGGACTTGCTTCCGATGTGGTAAAATGTGGCATATGAGACGCAACTGCCCCCAAGGAGGAAGTAATCAAGGGGAAAGTAACCAGAGACCAAACAGTGCCCAACGCCTGGCCCCGGGACTGTGCCCTAAGTGTAAGAAAGGAAAACATTGGGCGAGTGAGTGCAGATCAGTCAAGGACGTTAATGGACAGCCTTTGAGGAATAATACTCCTTCAAAAAATGGACAGCAGGGCCCCCAGCCTCAGGGCCCGCAAATATATGGGGCAATGGAGGATCAGAGACAGGAAGGGAACCAAGAGCAGTGGCCAACCCTCAGACATCCCAAACACAGTGGCGAGCCACTGCAGGTTCAGCAGGATTGGAACTCCGTGCCACCTCCAGACTCGTATTAACCCCGCAAATGGGGGTGCAAGTAGTGGAGTCTGATTTTCAAGGCCCCCTTGACCCTGGGACAGTGGGATTGTTAATAGGGAGATCATCTACTACCTTAAGGGGATTACGAGTCCATCCTGGGATAATTGACTCAGATTATACAGGTATAGTTAAAATCATGGTTGAGTCACCAAAAGAAATCACTGCCATTTCCCCGGGAGACAGAATTGCACAACTTATCCTGCTACCCAGCTTACGTGATTCTCACCCAGCCTATGACAGAGAAAGAGGAAGTAATGGATTCGGCTCCTCAGGCACAGATTTAACATTTTTATCTTTAGACTTAGATCAGAGACCCACATTACAGTTAACCATTAATGGCATCAAGATAATGGGACTTTTGGATACTGGTGCAGATCGCAGTATCATAGCTAGCAAAGATTGGCCTCGAGGTTGGCCTATACAGGCTTCCTCACAAACATTGCAGGGACTGGGTTATGCCAGTGTTCCAAATGTTAGTGCAAATTTGTTAAATTGGCAAGATTCCGAAGGTCACTCTGGCGTTATGCAACCCTATGTCCTTGAGCTTCCAGTGTCCCTCTGGGGGAGGGATCTTATGAAATCCATGGTCTTTCAGTTGAGTAACGAATACTCCAAAGAATCTAAAAATATTATGAAAAACATGGGGTGTCATCCTGATTTTGGCCTGGGAAAATTTTTACAAGGCAAAAAGGAGCCAATACAAACAGTACCTAGGAAACCCAAACAAGGGTTGGGTTTTTCCTAGGGGCCGCTGAGGAGGGCATTCCCATAACCTGGGTAACAGAGGAGCCAGTTTGGGTTCCTCAGTGGCCACTCTCCTCTGAGAAATTGCATGCTGCTTATCAATTAGTAAAAGAGCAATTAGAGAAAGGGCATATTAAACCTTCCCTTTCTCCCTGGAATACACCCATATTTGTCATCAAGAAGAAATCAGGAAAATGGAGATTGTTACATGATCTTAGAGCTATAAATGAACAAATGAGAATTATGGGACCTGTACAGTGTGGTCTTCCATTGCTGTCAGCCTTGCCTGAAAATTGGCCTATTATTGTGGTAGATATTAAAGACTGCTTCTTTTCCATTCCCCTGAATAGCAAAGACAGTGAGAGATTCACTTTCACTTTACCGTCCACTAATCATGAGGAACCTGATAAAAGATTATCAGTGGGTTGTATTGCCACAAGGCATGGCCAATAGCCCTACAATGTGTCAATTATTTGTAGCTACTGCTTTAGAACCTTTGAGAGCACGTTTTCCAGGCCTAAAATGTCTCCATTATATGGATGATATACTGTTAGCAGCTAAAGAAGAGAGCATTCTTCAAGAAGCATATAGCTCAATTGTAGAACTGCTAAAGCAAAAGGGACTCTGTATTTCCCCTGAGAAGGTGCAACAAAACAAAGTTGTCAATTATCTTGGGTCTAAAATAACTAAACATCATATCATGCCACAAAAGGTAGAGTTAAGGAAGGATCATCTTTGCACACTGAATGATTTTCAAAAATTATTAGGAGATATAAATTGGATAAGAGGAAGTTTAGGAATGGCCAATTATGAGTTAAAACCATTATATGATATTTTAATTGGAGATGCAGCCTTGGATTCACCGAGGCAATTAACCAATGCAGCCTGAGAAGCCTTAACAAAATTAGAAGATAAACTACAAAGAGCTTTTCTTCAAAGAGTACAAAATAATGAGGATATTACCCTGTGCATTCTGCCTACCCAGTTGCAACCTACGGGAATTTGATGGCAAAAAGGACCCTTGTTATGGATTTATACTAAAATCTCACCTGCAAAATCAATTGAGTATTATCCTATTGCTGTGGCATTATTTGCGCAACAGGGTATTCAACAATGTTTACAATATTTTGGGACATCACCACAAACGCTAGTTGTTCCTTATGATTCTACTCAAGTCAAGGTATTATGTGATGCCATAGATGATTGGGCAATACTGCGTTGTACCTATCCAGGACACATAGATTGCCATTATCCTAAACATCCACTATTAACTTTCTTTAAAGAACATCCTGTAGTTTTCCCTAAAGTAACTGCTTCAAAGCCCATTCCAGGAGCAAGTGTTATATTTACAGATAGGTCTAAGACAGGCTAAGGTGCTTATATGGTGGATTCTAATGAACCTGTAAAGCATCAATTCTTGCCAGGTGCACCTCAACAGGTGGAGCTTTCAATAGTTCTTGAAGTTTTCAAGGCTTGTCCATTTGCATTTAATGTAGTGTCAGATTCTAGTTATGTTGTTAATGCTTTGAAAAGCCTTGAATGTGCAGGGCCCATCAAATCGTCTAGCCTGGTTAGCTCATTGTTTGGCCAGTTACAGAAACTGATCGGGCAACGTAAAAATCCCTTTTTTGTGCAACACATCCGTGCACATACTAATCTGCCAGGTCCATTGGCTAAAGGCAATGATATAGTGGATCAGTGCACTAGACAGGAATGGATGTTTGTGGCTTCTGCCATACAACGAGCATATGCTTTCCACAAAGAATTTCATGTTAATGCAAGGACATTACAACAAATTTTCTATCTCACATGCAGAGGCACGAAAGGTGGTACTAGATTGCTCCCAATGTGTCATTTTTCATCATCCTTCTACATTAGGAGTTAACCCTCGTGGTTTGCTCCCCCTAAAAATATGGCAAATGGATGTTACACACATCTCTGAATTTGGACGTGTCAAATATGTACATGTATCTGTTGATACCTGTTCTGGAATCATTCATGCCACCCCAATGGCAGGAGAAAAGGCCTCTCATGTCATTGCTCATTGCTTAGAAGCTTGGGCAGCATGGGGTAAGCCTCAACAGTTAAAGACAGACAATGGTCCTGCATATACTGGACAGAAGTTCACTTCCTTCTGTCAACAGATGAATGTGCAACTTGTACATTGCCTACCATATAATCCACAAGGTCAAGGCATTGTGGAGCGTGCTCATCGCTCCTTGAAGGAGTTGCTTCAAAAACAAAAAGGGGGAATAGGCTATGGCCGTACCCCTAAGGACAGACTTTCTCTTGCATTATTTACTCTGAATTTTTTCAATTTGGATGCTTCCAATTGTTCTGCTGCAGACAGGCATCATTGTCAGCACAGTCCTTCCAAAGGAATGGTGAAATGGAAACATGCCTTGACAGGTGTCTGGCATGGACCTGATCCCCTGCTGACAAAGGCAAGAGGTTCTGTTTGTGTTTTTCCACAGGATGCGAGGCCTGTGCACTGCACTTGAGGTTATGATACGCTGACCTCAAGAAGAGCAAGTCTGATTGCATGTGGGTTGGTACCCTAACTCACACCTCTGTGAAAAGGGTATCAGACGGGTCTAGTGTTCTCTGGGTGGACGTCGCCTGGACAAACATTAGTACACGTTCCATTTTAGCAGAGATCAGACCTCTAATCTTGCCTGTTGCTTTGTAAAACAAAAAGGGGGAAACTGTAGAGAGCCACGTGTAGCCGCACCTTAAAGATGGTGCTGGCTTCTCCCCTCTGCCTTCCCAATGGCAAACACTCTTTAAGGTAAACAGCTCATTATTTGGCTATGGCTGGATTCGTGTGTTGCTGGCATATGCGTGTACCTGTGGACAGTGCACACGTGGCTGCTTGGGGTTGGCAGCCCAGCCCTACTTAGGTGCTGGGAGAGGCTTGCCCCAATGAGAGAGACAAAATGCAATTAATCAAAGGTATGAATAAACTGTGATGAGAAGGATCACAGTGTCGCATCTTCCGTGCTGGTCGAGGAGGGCATGCACCTACAAGCAAGAGTTCATTTCTAGTATACCAAGTGAATTTTTGGCTCAAATGAATTTACACAGTTCTAGAACACAACGCGATTAATACTATTAACTAAAGAGCATTTATGTAAGAGGAGCTGTGGTCTAAATTAGTATCATAAGGAGAGTAGAACTATATATGGTCCATATGAGTAGGAAACACAGTTCTTTTTTTCTGGGCATGCTCATGGTTCTTACTGTATTGGAGACCCTGGAAAGAAGAGGATGATTCATGCCTTAAAACAGAGTGTTATTCAGGGATGAGAATTCTGGTCCGAATTACCCTTCAGAAACGGAGTTAAACCCCAGGATCTGTGTCTTCCTACAAGCAAGAGTTCATTTCTGGTAAACCCAGTGAATTTTGGGCTCAAATGATTTTAAGCAGTTCACGAACCGAAAGCATTTCTCACTATTAAATAAAGAGCATTTATGTAAGAGGAGCTGTGGTTTGTATCAGTTTCGTAAGCAGAGTTGAACTACAGATGGTCCGTATGAGTAGAAAACACAGTTCTTTTTTTCTGGGCATGCTCATGTTTCTTACTATATTGGAGACGCTGGAAAGAAGAAGATGATTCTTGCCTTCAAACAGAGTGTTTTTCAGGGATGAGAACTCTGGTCTGAATTTGCCTAAAGAAACAGAGTTAAACCCCAGTATCAGTGTCTTCCTACAAGCAAGAGTTCATTTCTGGTAAACCCAGTGAATTTTGGGCTCAAATGATTTTTTGCAGTTTACGAACCCAACATGATTCTCACTATTAACTAAGGAGCATTTATATAAGAAGAGCTGTGGTTTGTATCAGTTTCATGAGCAGAGTTGAACTACATATGGTCCGTATGAGTAGGAAACACAGTTATTTTTGTTAGGGCATGCTCATGGTTCTTGCTGTATTTTAGACACTGGAAAGAAGAGCCTGCTTCTTGCATTAAAACAGGGTGTGTTTAATTGGATGACAACTCTATTCTGATTTCCCTTCACAAACAGAGTTAAACGCCATGATCTGTGTCTTCCTACCAGCAAGCGTTCATTTCTGGTAAACCAAGTGAATTTTCGGCTCAAAGACTTTAAAGTTCTAGAATCCTACGTGATTATCACTATTAACTAAAGAGCATTTATGTAAGAGGAGCAGTGGTCTGTATCATTTCATAAGCAGAGTTGAACTACATATGGTCCTTATGAGTAGGAAACACAATTCTTTTTTTCTGGGCATGCTCATGGTTCTTACTGTATTAGAGACGCTGGATAGAAGAGGATGATTCGTGCTTTAAAACAGAGTTTTTTTCAGGGATGAGAACTATGGTCTGAATTTGCCTTCCCAAATGGAGTTAAACCCCATGATCTGTGTCTTCCTACAAGCAAGCGTTCATTTCAGGTAAACCCAGTAAATTTTGGGCACAAATGATTTTTCTCAGTTCACGAACCCAACGCGATTCTCACTATTAACTAATGAGCATTTATGTAAGAGGAGCTGTGGTTTGTATCAGTTTCATAAGCAGAGTTGAACTACATATGGTCTGTATGAGTAGGAAACACAGTTCTTTTTTTCAGGGCATGCTCATGGTTCTTGCCGTATTTTAGACTATGGAAAGAAGAGCTTGCTACTTGTGTTAAAACAGTGTTGTTTCAGGGATGAGAATTCTGGTCTGAATTTCCCTTCAGAGATGGAGTTAAACCCCAGGATCTGTGTCTTCCTACAAGCAAGAGGTCATTTCAGGTAAACCCAGTGAATTTTGTGCTCAAATGATTTTTCGCAGTTCAGGAACCCAACGCGATTCTCACTATTAACTAAAGAGGAATTATGTAAGAAGAGCTGTGGTTTGAATCAGTTTCATAAGCAGAGTTTAACTATATATGGTCTGTATGAGTAGGAAACACAGTTCTTTTTTCTGGGAATGCTCATGTTTCTTACTGTATTGGAGACACTGGATAGAAGAGGATGATTCCTGCCTTAAATCAGAGTTTTCTTCAGGGATGAGAACTCTGTTCTGAATTTGCCTTCAGAAACGGAGTTAAACCCCAGGATCTGTGTCTTCCTACAAGCAAGAGTTCATTTCTGTTAAACCCAGTGAATTTTGGGGTCAAATGATTTTTCGCAGTTCACAAACCCAACATAATTATCACTATTAACTAAAGAGCATTTATGTAATAGGAGCTGTGGTTTGTATCAGTTTCATAAGCAGAGTTGAACTACATATGGTCTGTATGAGTAGGAAACACAGCTGTTTTTTCATGGGCATGCTCGTGGTTCTTGCTCTATTTTAGACTCAGGAAAGAAGAGCTTGCTTCTTGCATTAAAACAGGGTGTGTTTCATGGATGAGAACTCTGGTCTGAATTTCCCTCCACAAACGGAGTTAATCCCCATTATCTGTGTCTTCCTACCAGCAAGAGTTCGTTTCTGGTAAACCAAGTGAATTTTGGACTCAATTGACTTTACACAGTTCTAGAACCCTACGCCATTATCACGATTAACTAAAGAGCACTTATGTAAGAGGAGCTGTAGTATGTATCACTTCATAAGCAGAGTTGAACTACATATAGTCCGTATGAGTAGGAAATACAGTTTTTTTTCTGGGCATGCTCATTGTTCTCACTGTATTGGGGGGGCTGGAAAGAAGAGGATGATTCTTGCCTAAAAACAGAGTATTTTTCAGTGTTGAGAATTCTGGTTGAGTTTGCCTTCTGAAAAGGAGTTAAACCCCAGGATCTGTGTCTTCCTACAAGCAAGCGTTCTTTTCTGGTAAATCCAGGGTATTTTGATCTCAAATGATTTTTTGCAGTTCACAAACCTAAACGCGATTCTCACTATTAACTAATGAGGATTTAAGTAAGAGGAGCTGTGGTTTGTATCAGTTTCATAAGCAGAGTTGAAATACATATGGTCTCTATGAGTAGGAAACACAGTTCTTATTTTCTGGGCATGCTCATGGTTCTTGCTGTATTTTAGACTCTGGAAAGAAGAGCTTGCTTCTTGCGTTAAAACAGAGTGTGTTTCAGGGATGAGAACTATGGTCTGAATTTCCCTTCTGAAACGGAGTTAAACCCCAGGATCCGTGTCTTCCTACAAGCAAGGGTTCATTTTTGGTAAACCCAGTGAATTTCGGGGTCAAATGATTTTTCGCAGTTCACGAACCCAACGCGATTCTCACTATTAACTAAAGAGCATTTATCTAAGAGGAGCTGTGGTCTGTATCATTTCATAAGCAGAGTTGAACTACATATGGTCTGTATGAGTAGGAAATACAGTTCTTTTTTTCAGGGCATGCTCATGGTTCTTGCTGTATTTTAGACTCTGGAAAGAAGAACTTGCTACTTGTGTTAAAACAGTGTTGTTTCAGGGATGAGAATTCTGGTCTGAATTTCCCTTCAGAGATGGAGTTAAACCCCAGGATCTGTGTCTTCCTACAAGCAAGAGTTCATTTCTGGTAAACCCAGTGAATTTTGGGGTCAAATTATTTTTCGCAGTTCACAAACTCGATGCGATTCTCACTATTAACTAAAGAGCAGTTATGTAAGAGGAGCTGTGGCTTGTATCAGTTTCAAAAGCAGAGTTGAACTACATATGGTCTGTATGAGTAGGAAACACAGTTCTTTTATTCTTGGCATGATCATGGTTCTTACTGTATTGGAGACGCTAGAAAGAAGAGGATGATTCTTGCCTTAAAACAGAGTGTTTTTCAGTGTTGAGAATTATGGTCTGAATTTGCCCTCAGAAATGGTGTTAAACTCCAGGATCTGTTTCTTCTTACAAGCAAGAGTCTATTTCAGGAAAACCCCATAAATTTTGAGCTCAAATGATTTTTCGCAGATCACAAACCCAACGCGATTCTCACTATTAACTAAAGAGCATTTATGTAAGTGGAGCTGTGGTTTGTATCAGTTTCATAAGCACAGTTGAACTACATATGGTCCTAATGAGTAGGATACACAGTTCGTTTTTTCAGGGCATGCTCATTGTTCTTGCTGTATATTACACTCTGGAAAGAAGAGCTTGCTTCTTGTGTAAAAACAGTGTTGTTTCCGGGATGAGAATTCTGGTCTGAATTTCCCTTCACAAACGGAGTTAAACCCCAGTATCTGTGTCTGCCTACAAGAAAGAGATCATTTCAGGTAAACCCTGTGAATTTTGTGCTCAAATGATTTTTCGGAGTTCAGGAACCCAACGCGAATCTCACTATTAACTTAAGAAGAATTATGTAAGAGGAGCTGTGGTTTGAATCAGTTTCAAAATCAGAGTTTAACTACACATGGTCTGTATGAGTAGGAAACACAGTTCTTTTTTTCTGGGTATGCTAATGTTTCTTACTGTATTTGAGACGCTGGATAGAAGAGGATGATTCTTGCCTTAAAACAGAGTTTTTTTCAGGGAGGAGAACTCTGGTCTGAATTTGCCTTCACAAACGGAGTTAAACCCCAGGATATGTGTCTTCCTACAAGCAAGAGTTCTTTTCTGGTAAATACAGGGTATTTTGATCTCAAATGATTTTTTGCAGTTCACGAAACCAACGCGATTCTCACTACTAACTAAAGAGCATTGATGTAAGCAGAGCTGTGGTTTGTATCAGTTCCATAAGCACAGTTCAACTACATATGGTCCTAATGAGTAGGATACACATTTCTTTTTTTCAGGGCATGCTCATTGTTCTTGCTGTATTTTAGACTCTGGAAAGAAGAGCTTGCTTCTTGTGTTAAAACAGTGTTGTTTCCGGGATGAGAATTCTGGTCTGAATTTCCCTTCAGAGACGGAGTTAAACCCCAGGATCTGTGTCTTCCTACAAGCAAGTGTTCATTCCTGGTAAACCCAGTGAATTTTGGGGTCAAATTATTTTTCGCAGTTCACGAACCCAATGCGATTCTCACTATTAACTAAAGAGCAATAATGTAATAGGAGCTGTGGTTTGTATCAGTTTCATAAGCAGAGTTGAACTACATATGGTCTGTATGAGTAGGAAACACAGTTCTTTTATTCTTGGCATGATCATGGTTCTTACTGTATTGGAGACGCTAGAAAGAAGAGGATGATTCTTGCCTTAAAACAGAGTGTTTTTCAGTGTTGAGAATTATGGTCTGAATTTGCCCTCAGAAATGGTGTTAAACTCCAGGATCTGTTTCTTCTTACAAGCAAGAGTCTATTTCAGGAAAACCCCATAAATTTTGAGCTCAAATGATTTTTCGCAGATCACGAACCCAACGCGATTCTCACTATTAACTAAAGAGCATTTATGTAAGTGGAGCTGTGGTTTGTATCAGTTTCATAAGCACAGTTGAACTACATATGGTCCTAATGAGTAGGATACACAGTTCGTTTTTTCAGGGCATGCTCATTGTTCTTGCTGTATATTACACTCTGGAAAGAAGAGCTTGCTTCTTGTGTAAAAACAGTGTTGTTTCCGGGATGAGAATTCTGGTCTGAATTTCCCTTCACAAACGGAGTTAAACCCCAGTATCTGTGTCTGCCTACAAGAAAGAGATCATTTCAGGTAAACCCTGTGAATTTTGTGCTCAAATGATTTTTCGGAGTTCAGGAACCCAACGCGAATCTCACTATTAACTTAAGAAGAATTATGTAAGAGGAGCTGTGGTTTGAATCAGTTTCAAAATCAGAGTTTAACTACACATGGTCTGTATGAGTAGGAAACACAGTTCTTTTTTTCTGGGTATGCTAATGTTTCTTACTGTATTTGAGACGCTGGATAGAAGAGGATGATTCTTGCCTTAAAACAGAGTTTTTTTCAGGGAGGAGAACTCTGGTCTGAATTTGCCTTCACAAACGGAGTTAAACCCCAGGATATGTGTCTTCCTACAAGCAAGAGTTCTTTTCTGGTAAATACAGGGTATTTTGATCTCAAATGATTTTTTGCAGTTCACGAAACCAACGCGATTCTCACTACTAACTAAAGAGCATTGATGTAAGCAGAGCTGTGGTTTGTATCAGTTCCATAAGCACAGTTCAACTACATATGGTCCTAATGAGTAGGATACACATTTCTTTTTTTCAGGGCATGCTCATTGTTCTTGCTGTATTTTAGACTCTGGAAAGAAGAGCTTGCTTCTTGTGTTAAAACAGTGTTGTTTCCGGGATGAGAATTCTGGTCTGAATTTCCCTTCAGAGACGGAGTTAAACCCCAGGATCTGTGTCTTCCTACAAGCAAGTGTTCATTCCTGGTAAACCCAGTGAATTTTGGGGTCAAATTATTTTTCGCAGTTCACGAACCCAATGCGATTCTCACTATTAACTAAAGAGCAATAATGTAATAGGAGCTGTGGTTTGTATCAGTTTCATAAGCAGAATTGAACTACATATGGTCTGTATGATTAGGAAACACAGTTCTTTTATTCTTGGCATGATCATGGTTCTTACTATATTGGAGACGCTGGAAAGAAGAGGATGATTCTTGCCTAAAAACAGAGTGTTTTTCAGGGATGAGAACTCTGGTCTGAATTTGCCTTGAGAAACGGAGTTAAACTCCAGTATCAGTGTCTTCCTACAAGCAAGTGTTCATTTCTGGTAAACCAAGTGAATTTTCGGCTCAAATGACTTTACACAGTTCTAGAACACTACGCGATTACCACTATTAACTAAAGAGCACTTATGTAAGAGGAGCTGTAATCTGAATCATTTCATAAGCAGAGTTGAACTACATATGGTCTGTGTGAGTAGGAAATACAGTTTTTTTTTTCTGGGCATGCTCATTGTTCTTGCTGTATATTAGACTCTGGAAAGAAGAGCTTGCTTCTTGTGTTAAAACAGTGTTGTTTCCGGGATGAGAATTCTGGTCTGAATTTCCCTTCACAAACGGAGTTAAACCCCAGGATCTGTGTCTGCCTACAAGCAAGAGTTCATTTCAAGTAATCCCTGTGAATTTTGTGCTCAAATGATTTTTTGCAGTTCAGGAACCCAACGCGAATCTCACTATTAACTTAAGAGGAATTATGTAAGAGGAGCTGTGGTTTGAATCAGTTTCAAAATCAGAGTTTAACTACATATGGTCTGTATGAGTAGGAAACACAGTTCTTTTTTCTGGGTATGCTAATGTTTCTTACTGTATTGGAGAAGCTGGAAAGAAGAGGATGATTCTTGCCTTAAAACAGAGTTTATTTCAGGGATGAGAACTCTGGTCTGAATTTCACTTCACAAATGGAGTTAAACCCCAGGATCTGTGTATGCCTACAAGCAAGAGTTCATTTCAGGTAAACCCTGTAAATTTTGTGCTCAAATGATTTTTCACAGTTCAGGAACCCAACGTGATTCTCACTATTAACTTAAGAGGAATTATATAAGAGGAGCTGTGGTTTGAATCAGCTTCAAAAGCAGAGTTTCACTACATATGGTCTGTATGAGTAGGAAACACAGTTCTTTTTTTCTAGGTATATTCATGTTTCTTACAGTATTGGAGACGCTGGATAGAACAGGTTGATTCTTGCCTTAAAACAGAGTTTTTTTCACGGATGAGAACTCTGGTCTAATTTGCCTTCAGAAACAGAGTTAAACCACAGGATCTGTGTCTTCCTACAAGGAAGAGTTCTTTTCTGGTAAATACAGGGTATTTTGATCTCAAATGATTTTTTTGCAGTTCACGAACCTAAACGCGATTCTCACTTTTAACTAAAGAGGTTTTATGTAAGACGAGCTGTGGTTTGTATCAGTTTCATAAGCACGGTTGAAATACATATGGTCTGTATGAGTAGGAAACACAGTCTTTTTTGGGGCATGCTCATGGTTCTTGCTGTATTTTAGACTCTGGAAAGAAGAGCTTGCTTCTTGCATTAAAGCAGAGTGTGTTTCAGGGATGAGAATTGGGGTCTGAATTTGCCTTCAGAAACAGAGTTAAACCCCATGATCCGTGTCTTCCTACATGCAAGGGTTCATTTCTGGTAAACCCAGTGAATTTCGGGGTCAAATGATTTTTCGCAGTTCACGAACCCAACGCGATTCTCACTATTAACTAAAGAGCATTTATGTAAGAGGAGCTGTGGTCTGTATCATTTCATAAGCAGAGTTGAACTACATATGGTCTGTATGAGTAGGAAACACAGTTCTTTTTTTCAGGGCATGCTCATGGTTCTTGCTGTATTTTAGACTCTGGAAAAAAGAGCTTGCTACTTGTGTTAAAACAGTGATGTTTCAGGGATGAGAATTCTGGTCTAATTTGCCTTCACAAACGGAGTTAATCCCCATTATCTGTGTCTTCCTACAAGCAAGAGTTCGTTTCTGGTAAACCAAGTGAATTTTGGACTCAATTGACTTTACACAGTTCTAGAACCCTACGCCATTATCACGATTAACTAAAGAGCACTTATGTAAGAGGAGCTGTAGTATGTATCATTTCATAAGCAGAGTTGAACTACATATAGTCCGTATGAGTAGGAAATACAGTTTTTTTTCTGGGCATGCTCATTGTTCTCACTGTATTGGGGAAGCTGGAAAGAAGAGGATGATTCTTGCCTTAAAACAGAGTGTTTTTCAGTGTTGAGAATTCTGGTTGAGTTTGCCTTCTGAAAAAGAGTTAAACCCCAGGATTTGTGTCTTCCTACAAGCAAGCGTTCTTTTCTGGTAAATCCAGGGTATTTTGATCTCAAATGATTTTTTGCAGTTCATGAACCTAAACGCGATTCTCACTATTAACTAATGAGGATTTAAGTAAGAGGAGCTGTGGTTTGTATCAGTTTCATAAGCAGAGTTGAAATACATATGGTCTCTATGAGTAGGAAACACAGTTCTTATTTTCTGGGCATGCTCATGGTACTTGCTGTATTTTAGACTCTGGAAAGAAGAGCTTGCTTCTTGCGTTAAAACAGAGTGTGTTTCAGGGATGAGAACTATGGTCTGAATTTCCCTTCTGAAACGGAGTAAAACCCCAGGATCCGTGTCTTCCTACAAGCAAGGGTTCATTTCTGGTAAACCCAGTGAATTTCGGGGTCAAAGGATTTTTCGCAGTTAACGAACCCAACGCGATTCTCACTATTAACTAAAGAGCATTTATGTAAGAGGAGCTGTGGTCTGTATCATTTCATAAGCAGAGCTGAACTACATATGGTCTGTATGAGTAGGAAACACAGTTCTTTTTTTTAGGGCATGCTCATGGTTCTTGCTGTATTTTAGACTCTGGAAAGAAGAGCTTGCTACTTGTGTTAAAACAGTGTTGTTTCAGGGGTGAGAATTCTGGTCTGAATTTCCCTTCAGAGATGGAGTTAAACCCCAGGATCTGTGTCTTCCTACAAGCAAGAGTTCATTTCTGGTAAACCCAGTGAATTTTGGGGTCAAATTATTTTTCGCAGTTCACAAACTCGATGCGATTCTCACTATTAACTAAAGAGCAGTTATGTAAGAGGAGCTGTGGCTTGTATCAGTTTCAAAAGCAGAGTTGAACTACATATGGTCTGTATGAGTAGGAAACACAGTTCTTTTATTCTTGGCATGATCATGGTTCTTACTGTATTGGAGACGCTAGAAAGAAGAGGATGATTCTTGCCTTAAAACAGAGTGTTTTTCAGGGTTGAGAATTATGGTCTGAATTTGCCCTCAGAAATGGTGTTAAACCCCAGGATCTGTTTCTTCTTACAAGCAAGAGTCTATTTCAGGAAAACCCCATAAATTTTGAGCTCAAATGATTTTTCGCAGACCACGAACCCAACGCGATTCTCACTATTAACTAAAGAGGAATTATGTAAGAGCATCTGTGGTTTGAATCAGCTTCAAAAGCAGAGTTTAACTACATATGGTCTGTATGAGTAGGAAACACAGTTCTGTTTTTCTGGGTATGCTCATGTTTCTTACTGTATTGGAGACGCTGGATAGAAGAGGATGATTCTTGCCTTAAAACAGAGTTTTTTTTTCAGGGATGAGTACTCTGGTCTAATTTGCCTTCAGAAACATAGTTAAACCCCAGGATCTTTGTCTTCCTACAAGGAAGAGTTCTTTTCTGGTAAATACAGGGTATTTTGATCTCAAATGATTTTTTGCAGTTCACCAACCTAAACGCGATTCTCACTTTTAACTAAAGAGATTTTATGTAAGAGGAGCTGTGGTTTGTATCAGTTTCATGAGCACAGTTGAAATACATATGGTCTGTATGAGTAGGAAACACAGTCCTTTTTGGGTGACATGCTCATGGTTCTTGCTGTATTTTAGACTCTGAAAAGAAGATCTTGCTTTTTGCGTTAAAACAGAGTGTGTTTCAGGGATGAGAACTCTGGTCTGAATTTCCCTTTAGAGACAGAGTTAAACCCCAGGATCTGTGTCTTCCTACAAGCAAGAGTTCATTTCTTGTAAACCCAGTGAATTTTGGGGTCAAATAATTTTTCTGAGTTCACGAACCCAATGCGATTCTCACTATTAACTAAAGAGCAGTTATGTAAGAGGAGCTGTGGTTTGTATCAATTTCATAAGCACAGTTTAACTATATATGGTCCGTATGAGTAGGAAATACAGTTTTTTTCTTCTGGGCATGCTCATTGTTCTTACTGTATTTTAGAAGCTGGAAAGAAGAGGATGATTCTTGCCTTAAAACAGAGTGTTTTTCAGGGTTGAGAATTCTGGTTGAATTTGCCTTGAGACATGGAGTTAAACCCCAGGATGTGTATCTTCCTACAAGCAAGAGTTCAATTCTGGTAAACCCAGTTAATTTTGTGCTCAAATGATTTTTCGCAGTTGAGGAACCCAACGCGATTCTCACTATTAACTAAAGAGGAATTATGTAAGATTAGCTGTGGGTTGAATCAGTTTCATAAGCAGAGTTTAACTACATATGGTCTGTATGAGTAGGAAACACAGTTCTTTTTTTCTGGGAATGCTCATGTTTCTATCTTTATTGGAGACGCTGGATGGTAGAGGATGATTCTTGCCTTAAAACAGAGTTTTTTTCAGGGATGAGAACTCTGGTCTGAATTTCCCTTCACAAACGGAGTTAAACCCCAGGATCTGTGTCTGCCTACAAGCAAGAGTTCATTTCAGGTAAACCCTGTGAATTTTGTGCTCAAATGATTTTTCACAGTTTAGGAACCCAACGCGATTCTCACTATTAACTTAAGAGGAATTATGTAAGAGGAGCTGTGGTTTGAATCAGCTTCAAAAGCAGAGTTTAACTACATATGGTCTGTATGAGTAGGAAACACAGTTCTTTTTTTCTGGGTATGCTCATGTTTCTTACTGTATTGGAGACGCTGGATAGAAGAGGATGATTCTTGCCTTAAAACAGAGTGTTTTTCAGGGTTGAGAATTCTGGTTGAATTTGCCTTGAGACATGGAGTTAAACCCCAGGATGTGTATCTTCCTACAAGCAAGAGTTCAATTCTGGTAAACCCAGTTAATTTTGTGCTCAAATGATTTTTCGCAGTTCAGGAACCCAACGCGATTCTCACTATTAACTAAAGAGGAATTATGTAAGAGGAGCTGTGGGTTGAATCAGTTTCATAAGCAGAGTTTAACTACATATGGTCTGTATGAGTAGGAAACACAGTTCTTTTTTCTGGGAATGCTTATGTTTCTATCTTTATTGGAGACGCTGGATAGAAGAGGATGATTATTGCCTTAAAACAGGGTTTTTTTCAGGGATGAGAACTCTGGTCTGAATTTCCCTTCACAAACGGAGTTAAACCCCAGGATCTGTGTCTGCCTACATGCAAGAGTTCATTTCAGGTAAACCATGTGAATTTTGTGCTCAAAAGATTTTTCGCAGTTCAGGAACCCAACGCGATTCTCACTATTAACTTAAGAGCATTGATGTAAGCAGAGCTGTGGTTTGTATAAGTTTTATAAGCAGAGGTGAATACATATGGTCCTTATGAGTAGGATACACAGTTCTTTTTTTCAGGGCATGCTCATGTTTCTTGCTGTATTTTAGGTCCTGGAAAGAAGAGCTTGCTTCTTATGTTAAAACTGTGTGTGTTTCAGGGATGAGAATTCTGGTCTGAATTTCCCTTCAGAAACGGAGTTAAACCCCAGGATCTGTGTCTTCCTATAAGCAAGAGTTCAGTTCTGGTAAACCCAGTGAATTTTTGGCTCAAATGATTTTCACAGTTCAGGAACCCAACGCGATTCTCACTATTAACTAAAGAGCATATATGTAACAGGAGCTGTGGTTTGTATCAGTTTCATAAGCACAGTTGAACTACATATGGTCCTATGAGTAGGAAAAACAGTTTTTTTTTCAGGGCATGCTCATGGTTCTTGCTGTATTTTAGACTCTGGAAAGAAGAGCTTGCTTTCTGCATTAAAGCAGAGTGTGATTCATGGATGAGAACTCTGGTCTGAATTTCCCTTCTGAAACGGAGTTAAACCCCAGGATCTGTGACTTCTACAAGCAAGAGGTCATTTCTTATTAACCCAGTGAATTTTAGACTCAAGTGATTTTTCGCAGTTCACGAACCCAACGCAATTCTCACTATTAACTAAAGAGCATTTATGTAAGAGGAGCTGTGGTTTGTGTCACTTTCATAAGCAGAGTTGAACTACATATGGTCTGTATGAGTAGGAAACACAGTTCTTTTATTCTTGGCATGATCATGGTTCTTACTATATTGGAGACGCTGTTAAGAAGAGGATGATTCTTGCCTAAAAACAGAGTGTTTTTCAGGGATGAGAAGTCTGGTCTGAATTTGCCTTGAGAAACGGAGTTAAACCCCAGTATCAGTGTCTTCCTACCAGCAAGTGTTCATTTCTGGTAAACCAAGTGAATTTTCGGCTCAAATGTCTTTACACAGTTCTAGAACCCTACGCGATTACCACTATTAACTAAAAAGCACTTATGTAAGAGGAGCTGTAGTCTGTATCATTTCATAAGCAGAGTTGAACTACATATGGTCCGTATGAGTAGGAAATACAGGTTTTTTTTTTTTTCTGGGCATGCTCATTGTTCTTACTGTATTGGAGACGCTGGATAGAATAGGATGATTCTTGCCTTAAAACAGAGTTTTTTTCAGGGATGAGAACTCTGGTCTAATTTGCCTTCAGAAACACAGTTAAACCCCAGGATCTTTGTCTTCCTACAAGGAAGAGTTCTTTTCTGGTAAATACAGGGTATTTTTATCTCAAATGATTTTTTGCAGTTCATCCACCTAAACGCGATTCTCACTTTTAACTAAAGAGGTTTTATGTAAGAGGAGCTGTGGTTTGTATCAGTTTCATGAGCACAGTTGAAATACATATGGTCTGTATGAGTAGGAAACACAGTCCTTTTTGGGGGGCATGCTCATTGTTCTTGCTGTATTTTAGACTCTGAAAAGAAGATCTTGCTTTTTGCGTTAAAACAGAGTGTGTTTCAGGGATGAGAACTCTGGTCTGAATTTCCCTTCAGAGACACAGTTAAACCCCAGGATCTGTGTCTTCCTACAAGCAAGAGTTCATTTCTTGTAAACCCAGTGAATTTTGGGGTCAAATAATTTTTCTGAGTTCACGAACCCAATGCGATTCTCACTATTAACCAAAGAGCAGTTATGTAAGAGGAGCTGTGGTTTGTATCAATTTCATAAGCACAGTTGAACTACATATGGTCCGTATGAGTAGGAAATATAGTTTTTTTCTTCTGGGCATGCTCATTGTTCTTACTGTATTTTAGATGCTGGAAAGAAGAGGATGATTCTTGCCTTAAAACAGAGTGTTTTTCAGGGTTGAGAATTCTGGTTGAATTTGCCTTCAGACATGGAGTTAAACCCCAGGATGTGTATCTTCCTACAAGCAAGAGTTCAATTCTGGTAAACCCAGTTAATTTTGTGCTCAAATGATTTTTCACAGTTCAGGAACCCAACGCGATATCACTATTAACTAAAGAGGAATTATATAAGAGGAGCTGTGGGTTGAATCAGTTTCATAAGCAGAGTTTAACTACATATGGTCTGTATGAGTAGGAAACACAGTTCTTTTTTCTGGGAATGCTTATGTTTCTATCTTTATTGGAGACGCTGGATAGAAGAGGATGATTCTTGCCTTAAAACAGGGTTTTTTTCAGGGATGAGAACTCTGGTCTGAATTTCCCTTCACAAACGGAGTTAAACCCCAGGGTCTGTGTCTGCCTACATGCAAGAGTTCATTTCAGGTAAACCATGTGAAATTTGTGCTCAAATGATTTTTTGCAGTTCAGGAACCCAACGCGATTCTCACTATTAACTTAAGAGCATTGATGTAAGCAGAGCTGTGGTTTGTATAAGTTTCATAAGCAGAGGTGAATACATATGGTCCTTATGAGTAGGATACACAGTTCTTTTTTTCAGGGCATGCTCATGTTTCTTGCTGTATTTTAGGTCCTGGAAAGAAGAGCTTGCTTCTCATGTTAAAACTGTGTGTGTTTCAGGGATGAGAATTCTGGTCTGAATTTCCCTTCAGAAACGGAGTTAAACCCCAGGATCTGTGTCTTCCTATAAGCAAGAGTTCAGTTCTGGTAAACCCAGTGAATTTTTGGCTCAAATGATTTTCACAGTTCAGGAACCCAACGCGATTCTCACTATTAACTAAAGAGCATATATGTAACAGGAGCTGTGGTTTGTATCAGTTTCATAAGCACAGTTGAACTACATATGGTCCTATGAGTAGGAAAAACAGTTTTTTTTTCAGGGCATGCTCATGGTTCTTGCTGTATTTTAGACTCTGGAAAGAAGAGCTTGCTTTCTGCATTAAAGCAGAGTGTGATTCATGGATGAGAACTCTGGTCTGAATTTCCCTTCTGAAACGGAGTTAAACCCCAGGATCTGTGACTTCTACAAGCAAGAGGTCATTTCTTGTTAACCCAGTGAATTTTAGACTCAAGTGAATTTTCGCAGTTCACAAACCCAACGCGATTCTCACTATTAACTAAAGAGCATTTATGTAAGAGGAGCTGTAGTCTGTATCATTTCATAAGCAGAGTTGAACTACATATGGTCCGTATGAGTAGGAAATACAGTTTTTTTTTTCTGGCCATGCTCATTGTTCTTAGTGTATTGGAGAAGCTGGAAAGAAGGGGATGATTCTTGCCTTAAAACAGAGTGTTTTTCAGGGTTGAGAATTCTGGTTGAATTTGTCTTCAGAAATGGAGTTAAAACCCAGGATCTGTGTCTCCTACAAGCAAGAGTTCATATCAGGTAAACCAAGTGAATTTTGTGCTCAAATGATTTTTCGCAGTTGAGGAACCCAACGCGATTCTCACTATTAACTAAAGAGGAATTATGTAAGATTAGCTGTGGGTTGAATCAGTTTCATAAGCAGAGTTTAACTACATATGGTCTGTATGAGTAGGAAACACAGTTCTTTTTTTCTGGGAATGCTCATGTTTCTATCTTTATTGGAGACGCTGGATGGAAGAGGATGATTCTTGCCTTAAAACAGAGTTTTTTTCAGGGATGAGAACTCTGGTCTGAATTTCCCTTCACAAACGGAGTTAAACCCCAGGATCTGTGTCTGCCTACAAGCAAGAGTTCATTTCAGGTAAACCCTGTGAATTTTGTTCTCAATTGATTTTTCACAGTTTAGGAACCCAACGCGATTCTCACTATTAACTTAAGAGGAATTATGTAAGAGGAGCTGTGGTTTGAATCAGCTTCAAAAGCAGAGTTTAACTACATATGGTCTGTATGAGTAGGAAACACAGTTCTTTTTTTCTGGGTATGCTCATGTTTCTTACTGTATTGGAGACGCTGGATAGAAGAGGATGATTCTTGCCTTAAAACAGAGTTTTTTTTCAGGGATGAGAACTCTGGTCTAATTTGCCTTCAGAAACATAGTTAAACCCCAGGATCTTTGTCTTCCTACAAGGAAGAGTTCTTCCCTGGTAAATACAGGGTATTTTGATCTCAAATGATTTTTTGCAGTTCACCAACCTAAACGCGATTCTCACTTTTAACTAAAGAGGTTTTATGTAAGAGGAGCTGTGGTTTGTATCAGTTTCATGAGCACAGTTGAAATACATATGGTCTGTATGAGTAGGAAACACAGTCCTTTTTGGGGGGCATGCTCATGGTTCTTGCTGTATTTTAGACTCTGAAAAGAAGATCTTGCTTTTTGCGTTAAAACAGAGTGTGTTTCAGGGATGAGAACTCTGGTCTGAATTTCCCTTCTGAAACGGAGTTAAACTCCAGGGTCTGTGTCTTCCTACAAGCAAAAGGTCATTTCTTGTTAACCCAGTGAATTTTGGACTCAAATGATTTTTCGCAGTTCACGACCCCAACGCGATTCTCACTATTAACTAAAGAGCATATATGTAACAGGAGCTGTGGTTTATAGCAGTTTCATAAGCACAGTTGAACTACATATGGTCCATATGAGTAGGAAAAACAGTTTTTTTTTTCAGGGCATGCTCATGGTTCTTGATGTATTTTACACTCTGGAAAGAAGAGCTTGCTTCTTGCATTAAAGCAGAGTGTGTTTCATGGATGAGAACTCTGGTCTGAATTTCCCTTCAGAAACGGAGTTAAACCCCAGGATCAGTGTCTTACTACAACCAAGAGTTCATTTCTGGTAAAGCCAGTAAATTTTGGGCTCAAATGCTTTTTGCTGTTCCAGAACCCAAAATGATTCTCTCTATTACCTAAAGAGCATTTATGGAAGAAGAGCTGCGTTTTGTATCAGTTTCATAAGGAGAGTTGAAATACATATGGTCTGTATGAGTAGGAAACACAGTTCTTTTTTTCAGGGCATGCTCATGGTTCTTAGTGTATTGGAGACCCTGGACAGTACAGGATGATTCATGCCTCAAAACAGAGTGTTTTTCAGGCATGAGAACTCTGGTCTGAACTTCCCTTCTGAAACGGAGTTAAACCTCAGGATCTGTGTCTTCCTACAAGCAAGAGGTCATTTCTTGTTAACCCAGTGAATTTTGGACTCAAAAGATTTTTCACAGTTCACGAACCCAACGCGATTCTCACTATTAACTAAAGAGCATTTATGTAAGAGGAGCTGTGGTTTGTATCAGTTTCATAAGCAGAGTTGAACTACATATGGTTCGTATGAGTAGTAAAAACAGTTCTTTTTTTCAGGGCATGCTCATGGTACTTGCTGTATTGGAGACGCTGGAAAGAAGAGCTTGCATCTTGCATTAAAACTGGGTGTGTTTCATGGATGAGAACTCTGGTCTGAATTTCCCTTTACAAACGGAGTTTAACCGCCTGATCTGTGTCTTCCTACATGCAAGAGTTCAGTTCTGGTAAACCAAGTGAATTTTCGGGTCAAATGACTTTACACAGTTCTAGAACCAAAAGCAATTCTCACTATTAACTTAAGAGGAATTATTTAAGAGGAGCTGTGGTTTGAATCAGTTTCATAAGCAGAGTTGAGCTACATATGGTCCGTATGAGTAGGAAACACAGTTCTTTATTTCTGGGCATGCTCATGGTTCTTACTGTATTGGAGACGCTGGAAAGAAGAGGATGATTCTTGCGTTAAAACAGAGTGTTTTTCAGGGTTCAGAATTCTGGTCTGAATTTGCCCTCAGAAATGGAGTTAAACCCCAGGATCTGTTTCTTCTTACAAGCAAGAGTTCATTTCAGGTAAACCCATTAAATTTTGAGCTCAAATGATTTTTTGCAGTTCACGAACCCTACGCGATTCTCACTATTAACTAAAGAGCATTTATGTAAGAAGAGCTGTGGTTTGTATCAGTTTCATAAGCAGAGTTGAACTACATATGGTCCTAATGAGTAGGATACACAGTTCTTTTTTTCAGACCATGGTCATGGTTCTTGTTGTATTGGAGACGATGGAAAGAAGACCTTGCTTCTTGCATTAAAACAGGGTGTGTTTCATGGATGAGAACTCTGGTCTAAATTTCCCATCACAAACGGAGTTAAACCCCATTATCTGTGTCTTCCTAACAGCAAGAATTCATTTCTGGTAAACCAAGTGAATTTTGGGCTCAAATGACTTTACACAGTTCTAGAACCCAACACGATTATCACTATTAACTAAAAAGCATTTATGTAAGAGGAGCTGTGGTTTGTATCATTTCATAAGCAGAGTTGAACTACATATGGTCCGCATGAGTAGGAAACATAGTTCTTTTTTTCTGGGCATGCTCATGGTTCTTACTGTATTGGAGACGCTAGAAAGAAGAGGATGATTCTTGCCTTAAAACAGAGTGTTTTTCAGGGTTGAGAATTCTGGCCTGAATTTGCCCTCAGAAATGGAGTTAAACCCCAGGATCTGTTTCTTCTTACAAGCAAGAGTCTTTTTCAGGTAAACCCAGTAAATTTTGAGCTCAAATGATTTTTCGCAGTTCACGAACCCAACGCGATTCTCACTATTAACTAAAGAGCATTTATGTAAGAGGAGCTGTGGTTTGTATCAGTTTCATAAGCACAGTTGAACTACCTATGGTCCTAATGAGTAGGATACACAGTTCTTTTTTTCAGACCATGCTCATGGTTCTTGCTGTATTGGAGACACTGGAAAGAAGAGCTTGCTTCTTGCATTAAAACAGGGTGTGTTTCATGGATGAGAACTCTGGTCTAAATTTCCCTTCACAAACGTAGTTAAACCCCATTATCTGTGTCTTCCTAACAGCAAGAGTTCATTTCTGGTAAACCAAGTGAATTTTCGGCTCAAATGACTTTACACAGTTCTAGATCCCAACGCGATTATCACTATTAACTAAAGAGCATTTATGTAAGAGGAGCTGTGGTTTGTATCATTTCATAAGCAGAGTTGAACTACATATGGTCCGCATGAGTAGGAAACATAGTTCTTTTTTTCTGGGCATGCTCATGGTTCTTACTGTATTGGAGACGCTAGAAAGAAGAGGATGATTCTTGCCTTAAAACAGAGTGTTTTTCAGGTTGAGAATTCTGGCCTGAATTTGCCCTCAGAAATGGAGTTAAACCCCAGGATCTGTTTCTTCTTACAAGCAAGAGTCTTTTTCAGGTAAACCCAGTAAATTTTGAGCTCAAATGATTTTTCGCAGTTCACGAACCCAACGCGATTCTCACTATTAACTAAAGAGCATTTATGTAAGAGGAGCTGTGGTTTGTATCAGTTTCATAAGCACAGTTGAACTACCTATGGTCCTAATGAGTAGGATACACAGTTCTTTTTTTCAGACCATGCTCATGGTTCTTGCTGTATTGGAGACACTGGAAAGAAGAGCTTGCTTCTTGCATTAAAACAGGGTGTGTTTCATGGATGAGAACTCTGGTCTAAATTTCCCTTCACAAACGTAGTTAAACCCCATTATCTGTGTCTTCCTAACAGCAAGAGTTCCTTTCTGGTAAACCAAGTGAATTTTCGGCTCAAATGACTTTACACAGTTCTAGAACCCAACGCGATTATCACTATTAACTAAAGAGCATTTATGTAAGAGGAGCTGTGGTTTGTATCATTTCATAAGCAGAGTTGAACTACATATGGTCCGCATGAGTAGGAAACATAGTTCTTTTTTTCTGGGCATGCTCATAGTTCTTACTGTATTGGAGACGCTAGAAAGACGAGGATGATTCTTGCCTTAAAACAGAGTGTTTTTCAGGGTTGAGAATTCTGTTCTGAATTTGCCCTCAGAAATGGAGTTAAACTCCACGATCTGTTTCTTCTTACAAGCAAGAGTCTTTTTCTGGTAAACCAAGTAAATTTTGAGCTCAAATGATTTTTCGCAGTTCACGAACCCAACGCGATTCTCACTATTAACTAAAGAGCATTTATGTAAGAGGAGCTGTGGTTTGTATCAGTTTCATAAGCACAGTTGAACTACATATGGTTCTAATGAGTAGGATACACAGTTCTTTTTTTCAGGGCATGCTCATTGTTCTTGCTGTATTTTAGACTCTGGAAAGAAGAGCTTGCTTCTTGTGTTAAAACAGTGTTGTTTCTGCGATGAGAATTCTGGTCTGAATTTCCCTTCAGAGAAGGAATTAAACCCCAGGATCTGTGTCTTCCTACAAGCAAGAGTTCTTTCCTGGTAAACCCAGTGAATTTTGGGGTCAAATTATTTTTCGCAGTTCAAGAACCCGATGCGATTCTCACAATTAACTAAAGAGCAGTTATGTAAGAGGAGCTGTCGTTTGTATCAGTTTCATAAGCAGAGTTGAACTACATATGGTCCGTATGAGTAGGAAACACAATTCTTTTATTCTTGGCATGATCATGGTTCTTACTATATTGGAGACAATGGAAAGAAGAGGATGATTCTTGCTTAAAAACAGAGTGTTTTTCAGGGATGAGAACTCTGGTCTGAATTTCCCTTCCCAAACGGAGATAAACCCCAGGATCTGTGTCTGCCTACAAGCAAGAGTTCATTTCAGGTAAACCCTGTGAATTTTGTGCTCAAATGATTTTTCGCAGTTCAGGAACCCAACGCGATTCTCACTATTGACTTAAGAGGAATTATGTAAGAGGAGCTGTGGTTTGAATCAGTTTCAAAAGCAGAGTTTAACTACATGTGGTCTGTATGAGTAGGAAACACGGTTCTTTTTTTCTGGGCATGCCCATGTTTCTTACTCTATTGGAGACGCTGGATAGAAGAAGATGATTCTTGCCTTAAAACAGAGTTTTTTTCAGGGATGAGAACTCTGGTCTGAATTTGCCTTCAGAAACAGAGTTAAACCCCAGGATCTGTGCCTTCCTACAAGCAAGAGTTCTTTTCTGGTAAATCCAGGGTTTTGTGATCTCAAGTGATTTTTTGCAGTTAACGAACCTAAACGCGATTCTCACTTTTAACTAAAGAGGTTTTATGTAAGAGGAGCTGTGGTTTGTATCAGTTTCATGAGCACAGTTGAAATACATATGGTCTATATGAGTAGGAAACACAGTCTTTTTTTGGGGCATGCTCATGGTTCTTGCTGTATTTTAGACTCTGTAAAGAAGAGCTTGCTTTTTGAGTTAAAACAGTGTTTCAGGGATGAGAACTCTGGTCTGAATTTCCCTTCTGAAACGGAGTTAAACCCCAGGATCTGTGTCTTCTTACAAGCAAGAGGTCATTTCTTGTTAACCCAGTGAATTTTGGACTCAAATGATTTTTCGCAGTTCACAAACCCAACGCGATTCTCACTATTAACTAAAGAGCATTTATGTAAAGGAGCTGTGGTTTGTACCAGTTTCATAAGCACAGTTGAACTACCTATGGTCCTAATGAGTAGGATACACAGTTCTTTTTTTCAGACCATGCTCATGGTTCTTGCTGTATTGGAGACACTGTAAAGAAGAGCTTGCTTCTTGTGTTAAAACAGTGTTGTTTCTGCGATGAGAATTCTGGTCTGAATTTCCCTTCAGAGACGGAATTAAACCCCAGGATCTGTGTCTTCTTACAAGCAAGAGTTCATTTCAGGTAAACCCTGTGAATTTTGTGCTCAAATGATTTTTCGCAGTTCAGGAACCCAACGCGATTCTCACTATTAACTTAAGAGCATTTATGTAAAGGAGCTGTGGTTTGTATCAGTTTCATAAGCAGAGTTGAACTACATATGATCCGTATGAGTAGTAAACACAGTTCTTTTTTTCAGGGCATGCTCATGGTTCTTGCTGTTTTGGAGACGCTGGAAAGAACACCTTGCTTCTTGCATTAAAACAGGGTGTGTTTCATGGATGAGAATTCTGGTCTAAATTTCCCGTCACAAACGGAGTTAAACCCCATTATCTGTGTCTTCCTAACAGCAAGAATTCATTTCTGGTAAGCTAAGTGAATTTTCGGCTAAAATGACTTTACACAGTTCTAGAACCCAACGCGATTATCACTATTAACTAAAGAGCATTTATGTAAGAGGAGCTGTGGTTTGTATCATTTCATAAGCAGAGTTGAACTACATATGGTCCGCATGAGTAGGAAACATAGTTCTTTTTTTCTGGGCATGCTCATGGTTCTTACTGTATTGGAGACGCTAGAAAGAAGAGGATGATTCTTGCCTTAAAACAGAGTGTTTTTCAGGGTTGAGAATTCTGGCCTGAATTTGCCCTCAGAAATGGAGTTATACCCCAGGATCTGTTTCTTCTTACAAGCAAGAGTCTTTTTCAGGTAAACCCAGTAAATTTTGAGCTCAAATGATTTTTCGCAGTTCCCGAACCCAACGCGATTCTCACTATTAACTAAAGAGCATTTATGTAAGAGGAGCTGTGGTTTGTATCAGTTTCATTAGCACAGTTGAACTACCTATGGTCCTAATGAGTAGGATACACAGTTCTTTTTTTCAGACCATGCTCATGGTTCTTGCTGTATTGGAGACGCTGGAAAGAAGACCTTGCTTCTTGCATTAAAACAGGGTGTGTTTCATGGATGAGAACTCTGGTCTAAATTTCCCATCACAAACGGAGATAAACCCCATTATCTGTGTCTTCCTAACAGCAAGAATTCATTTCTCGTAAACCAAGTGAATTTTGGGCTCAAATGACTTTACACAGTTCTAGAACCCAACGCGATTATCACTATTAACTAAAGAGCATTTATGTAAGAGGAGCTGTGGTTTGTATCATTTCATAAGCAGAGTTGAACTACACATGGTCCGCATGAGTAGGAAACATAGTTCTTTTTTTTCAGGGCATGCTCATTGTTCTTGCTGTATTTTAGACTCTGGAAAGAAGAGCTTGCTTCTTGTGTTAAAACAGTGTTGTTTCTGCAATGAGAATTCTGGTCTGAATTTCCCTTCAGAGACGGAATTAAACCCCAGGATCTGTGTCTTCCTACATGCAAGAGTTCATTTCAGGTAAACCCTGTGAATTTTGTGCTCAAATGATTTTTCGCAGTTCAGAAACCCAACGCGATTCTCACTATTAACTTAAGAGGAATTATGTAAGAGGAGCTGTGGTTTGAATCAGTTTCAAAATCAGAGTTTAACTTCATGTGGTCTGTATGAGTAGGAAACACAGTTCTTTTTTTCTGGGTATGCCCATGTTTCTTACTGTATTGGAGACGCTGGATAGAATAGGATGATTCTTGCCTTAAAACAGAGTTTTTTTCAGGGATGAGAACTCTGGTCTGAATTTGCCTTCAGAAACAGAGTTAAACCCCAGGATCTGTGCCTTCCTACAAGCAAGAGTTCTTTTCTGGTAAATCCAGGATATTTTGATCTCAAATGATTTTTTGCAGTTAACGAACCTAAACGCAATTCTCACTTTTAACTAAAGAGGTTTTATGTAAGAGGAGCTGTGGTTTTTATCAGATTCATAAGCACAGTTGAAATACATATGGTCTATATGAGTAGGAAACACAGTCTTTTTTTTGGGGCATGCTCATGGTTCTTGCTGTATTTTAGACTCTGGAAAGAAGAGCTTGCTTTTTGAGTTAAAACAGTGTTTCAGGGATGAGAACTCTGGTCTGAATTTCCCTTCTGAAACGGAGTTTAAACCCAGGATCTGTGTCTTCCTACAAGCAAGAGGTCATTTCTTGTTAACCCAGTGAATTTTGGACTCAAATGATTTTTCGCAGTTCACAAACCCAACGCGATTCTCACTATTAACTAATGAGCATTTATGTAAAGGAGCTGTGGTTTGTATCAGTTTCATAAGCAGAGTTGAACTACATATGATCCGTATGAGTAGGAAACACAGTTCTTTTTTTCAGGGCATGCTCATGGTTCTTGCTGTTTTGTAGACCCTGGAAAGAAGAGCTTGCTTTTTGCATAAAGCAGAGTGTGTTTAATGGATGAGAACTCTGGTCTGAATTTCCCATCACAAACGGAGTTAAAAAACATGATCTGTGTCTTCCTACAAGCAAGAGTTCAGTTCTGGTAAACCCAGTGAATTTTTGGCTCAAATGATTTTTCGAAGTTCAGGAACCGAACGCGATTCTCACTATTAACTAAAGAGCATATATGTAACAGGAGCTGTGGTTTGCATCAGTTTCATTAGCACAGTAGAACTACTTATGGTCCATATGAGTAGGAAAAACGGATTTTTTATTTTGGGCATGCTCATGGTTCTTGCTGTGTTTTAGACACGGGAAAGAAGAGCTTGCTTCTTGCGTTAAAACAGTGTGTGTTTCAGGGATGAGTACTCTGGTCTGAATTTCTCTTCAGAAACGAAGTTAAACCCCAGGATCTGTGTCTTCCTACAAGCAAGAGTTCATTTGTGGTCAACCCAGTGAATTTTGGGCTCAAATGACTATTCGTCGTTCACGAACACAACGCGATTCTCAATATTAACTAAAGAGCATTTATGTAAGAGGAGCTGTGGTTTGTTTCAGTTTCATAAGCAGAGTTGAACCTCATATGGTCCGTATGAGTATGAAACACAGTTCTTTTTTTCTGGGCATGCTCTTTGTTCTTGCTATATTGGAGATGTTGGAAAGAAGAGCTTGCTTCTTGCATTAAACAGAGTGTATTTCATGGATGAGAACTATGGTCTGAATTTTCCTTCAGAAACGGATTTAAACCCCAGGATGTGTGTCTTCCAACAAGCAAGAGTTCTTTTCTGGTAAACCAAGGGTATTTTGAACACAAATAATTTTTCACAGTTCATGAACCAAAACACGATTCTCACTATTAACTAAAGAGGATTTATGTAAGAGGAGCCGTGGTTTGTATCATTTCATGAGCAGACTTGAACTACTTATATTCTGTATGAGTAGGAAACACAGTTCTTTTTTTCTGGGCATGCACATGGTTCTTGCTGTATTTTAGACTCTGGAAAGAAGAGCTTGCTTCTTGCGGTAAAACAGAGTGTGTTTCAGGCATGAGAACTCTGGTCTGAATTTCCCTTCTGAAACGGAGTTAAACCCCTGGATCTGTGTCTTCCTACAAGCAAGAGTTCATTTCTGGTAAACTAAGTGATTTAGGGGCTTAAATGATATTTTGCAATTCACGAACCCAACGCGAATCTCACTATTAACTAAAGAGCATTTATGTAAGAGGAGCTGTGGTCTGTATCAGTTTCATAAGCAGAGGTGAACTACATATGGTCCGTATGAGTAGGAAACACAGTTGTTTTTTTCAGGGCATGCTCATGGTACTTGCTGTATTGGAGACGCTGTTAAGAAGAGCTTGCTTCTTGCATTAAAACAGGGTGTGTTTCATGGATGAGAAATCTGGTCTGAATTTCCCTTTACAAACGGAGTTAAACCGCATGATCTGTGTGTTCCTTCCTGCAAGAGTTCAGTTCTGGTAAACCAAGTGAGTTTTCGGGTCAAATGACTTTGCACAGTTCTAGAACCCAATGCTATTATCAGTATTAACTAAAGACCATTTATGTAAGAGGAGCTGTGGTCTGTATCATTTCATAAGCAGAGTTGAACTACATATGGTCCGTATGAGTAGGAAACACAGTTCTTTTTTTTCTTGGCATGCTCATGGTTCTTACTGTATTGGAGAACCTGGAAAGAAGAGGATGATTCATGCCTTAAACCAGAGTGTTTTTCAGGGATGAGAATTCGAGTCTGAATTTGCCTTCAGAAACGGAGTTAAACCCCAGGATCTGTGTCTTTCTCCAAGCAACAGTTCATTTCTGGTAAAGCAAGTGAATTTTTGGCTCAAATGACTTGACACAGTTCACAAACCCAACGCGATTATCACTATGAACTAAAGATTATTGATGTAAGCAGAGCGGTGGTTTGTATAAGTTCATAAGCAGAGTTGAATACATATGGTCCTTATGAGTAGGATACACAGTTCTTTTTTTCAGGGCATGCTCATGGTTCTTGCTGTATTTTAGACTCTGGAAAGAAGAGCTGGCTTCTTGCGTTAAAAAAGAGTGTGTTTCAGGGATGAGTACTCTGGTCTGAATTTCTCTTCAGAAACGGAGTTAAACCCCAGGATCTGTGTCTTACTACAAGCAAGAGTTCATTTCTGGTTAACCCAGTGAATTTTGGGCTCAAATGATTATTCGTCGTTCACGAACACAACGCGATTTTCACTATTAACTAAAGAGCATTTATGTAAGAGGAGCTGTGGTTTGTTTCAGTTTCATAAGCAGAGTTGAACTACATATGGTCCGTATGAGTATGAAACCCAGGTCTTTTTTTCTGGGCATGCTCATTGTTCTTGCTATATTGGAGATGCTGGAAAGAAGAGCTTGCTTCTTGCATTAAAACAGAGTGTGTTTCATGGATGAGAACTCTGATCTGAATTTTCCTTCAGAAACGGAGTTAAACCCCATGATCTGTGTCTTCCTACAAGCAAGAGATCATTTCTGTTAAACCAAGTGAATTTTGTGCTCAAATGATTTTACACAGTTCTAGAACCGAACGCGATTATCACTATTAACTAAAGAGCATTTATGTAAGAGGAGATATGGTCTGTATCAGTTTCATAAGCAGAGTTGGACTACATATGATCCGTATGAGTTGGAAACACAGTTCTTTTTTTCTGGGCATGCTCATGGTTCTTCCTGTATTGGAGACCATGGAAAGAAGAGGATGATTCATGCCTCAAAACAGAGTGAGTTTCAGGGATGAGAACTCTGGTCTGAATTTCCCTTCTGAAACGAAGTTAAACCCCATGATGTGTGTCTTCCTACAAGTAAGAGGTCATTTCTTCTTAACCCAGTGAATTTTGGACTCAAATGATTTTTCGCAGTTCACGAACCCAACTCGATTCTCACAATTAACTAAAGAGCATTCATGTAAGAGGAGCTGTGGTTTGTATCAGTTTCATAAGCAGAGTTGAACTCCATATGGTCCATTTGAGTAGGAAACACAGTTCTTTTTTTCAGGGCATGCTCCTGGTTCTTGCTGTATTGGAGACGCTGGAAAGAAGAGCTTGCTGCTTGCATAAAGCAGAGTGTTTTTCATGGATGAGAACTCTGGTCTGAATTTCCCTTCACAAACGTGGTTAAACCCCGGGATCTGTGTCTTCCTACCAGCAAGAGTTCATTTCGGGTAAACGAAGTGAATTTTCGGCTCAAATGACTTTACACAGTTCACGAACCAAACACAATTATCACTATTAACTAAAGAGCATTGATGTAAGCAGAGCTGTGGTTTATATAAGTTTCATAAGCAGAGTTGAATACATAAGGTCCTTATGAGTAGGAAAAACAATTTTTTTTTCAGGGCATGCTCATGGTTCTTGCTGTATTTTAGATCTGGAAAGAAGAGCTTGCTTCTTGCATTAAAGCAGAGTGTGTTTCAGGGATGAGAACTCTGGTCTTAATTTCCCTTCAGAAACGGAGTTAAACCCCAGGATCAGTGTCTTACTACAAGCAAGAGTTCATTTTTGGTAAAGCCAGTGAATTTTGGGCTCAGATGATTTTTCGCAGTTCAGGAACCCAACACGATTCTCACTATTAACTAAAGAGCATGTATGTAACAGGAGCTGTGGTTTGTATCAGATTCATAAGCACAGTTGAACTACATATGGTCTGTATGAGTAGGAAACACAGTTCTTTTTTTCAGGGCGTGCTCATGGTACTTGCTGTATTGGAGACGCTGGAAAGAAGAGCTTGCTTCTTGCATTAAAACAGGGTGTTTCATGGATCAGAACTCTGGTCTGAATTTCCCTTTACAAACGGAGTTAGACCGCTTGATCTGTGTCTTCCTACCTGCAAGAGTTCAGTTCTGGTAAACCAAGTGAGTTTTCGGCTCAAATGACTTTGCACAGTTCTAGAACCCAATGCGATTATCACTATTAACTAAACACCATTTATGTAAGAGGAGCTGTGGTCTGTATCAGTTTCATAAGCAGAGTTGGACTACATATGATCCATATGAGTAGGAAGCACAGTTCTTTTTTCCTGGGCATGCTCATGGTTCTTACTGTATTGGAGAACCAGGACAAAAGAGGATGATTCATGCCTCAAAACAGAATGTGTTTCAGGAATGAGAACTGTGGTCTGAATTTCCCTTCTGAAACGGAGTTAAACCCCAGGATCTGTTTCTTCCTTCAAGCAAGAGGTCATTTTTTGTTAACCCAGTTAATTTTGGACTCAAATGATTTTTCGCAGTTCACGAACCCAACGCGATTCTCACTATTAGCTAAAGAGCATTTATGTAAGAGGAGCTGTGGTTTGTATCAGTTTCATAAGCAGAGAAGAACTACATATGGTCCGTATGAGTAGGAAAAACAGTTCTTTTTTTCAGGGCATGCCCATGGTTCTTGCTGTATTGGAGACGCAGGAAAGAAGAGCTTGCTTCTTGCACAAAACAGAGTGTGTTTCATGGATGAGAACTCTGGTCTGAATTTCCTTTCACAAACTGAGTTAAATCCCATGATCCTTGTCTTCCTAACAGCAAGAGTTCATCTCTGGTAAACCAAGTGAATTTGCGGCTCAAATGACTTTACACAGTTCACGAACCCAACGTGATTATCACTATTAACTAAAGAGCATTGATGTAAGCAGAGCTGTGGTTTGTATAAGTTTCATAAGCAGAGTTGAATACATATGTTTCTTATGAGTAGGATGCACAGTTATTTTTTTCAGGGCATGCTCATGTCTGTTGCTGTATTTTAGACTCTGGAAAGAAGAGCTTGCTTCTTGTTTTAAAACATTGTGTCTTTCAGGGATGAGAATTCTGGTCTGAATTTCCCTTCAGAAACGGATTTACACCCCAGGATCTGTGTCTTCCTACAAACAAGAGTTCATTTCTGGTTAACCCAGTGAATTTTGGGCTCAAATGATTATTGGTCGTTAACGAACACAATGCGATTCTCACTATTAACTAAAGAGGATTTATGTAAGAGGAGCTGTTGTTTGTATCAGTTTCATAAGCATAGTTGAACTACATATAATCCGCATGAGTAGGAAACACAGTTCTTTTTTTCAGGCCATGCTCATGATTCCTGCTGTATTTTAGACTCAGGAAAGAAGAGCTTGCTTCTTGCATTAAATCTGAGTGTGTTTCAGGGATGAGAACTCTGGTCTGAATTTACCTTCTGAAACGGACTTAAACCCCAGGATGTGTGTCTTCCAAGAAGCAAGAGTTCTTTTCTGGTAAACACAGGGTATTTTGAACTCTAATGATTTTTCACAGTTCATGAACCAAAACGCAATTCTCACTATTAACTAAAGAGGATTTATGTAAGAGGAGCTGTGGTTTGTATCATTTCATAAGCAGAGTTGAACTACTTATAGTCTGTATGAGTAGGAAGCACAGTTCTTTTTTTCTGGGCATGCACATGGTTCTTGCTGTATTTTAGACTCTTGAAAGAAGAGCTTGCTTCTTGCGGTAAAACAGAGTGTGTTTAAGGCATGAGAACTCTGGTCTGAATTTCCCTTCTGAAACGGAGTTAAACCCCTGGATCTGTGTCTTTCTACAAGCAAGAGTTCATTTCTGGTAAACCAAGTGATTTTTGGGCTTAAATGATATTTTGCAGTTCACGAACCCAACGCGAATCTCACTATTAACTAAAGAGCATTTATGTAAGAGGAGCTGTGGTCTGTATCAGTTTCATAAGCAGAGGTGAACTACATATGGTCTGTATGAGTAGGAAACACAGTTGTTTTTTTCAGGGCATGCTCATGGTACTTGCTGTATTGGAGACGCTGGAAAGAAGTGCTTGCTTCTTGCATTAAAACAGGGTGTGTTTCATGGATGAGAACTCTGGTCTGAATTTCCCTTTACAAACGGAGTTAAACCGCATGATCTGTGTGTTCCTACCTGCAAGAGTTCAGTTCTGGTAAACCAAGTGAGTTTTCGGGTCAAATGACTTTGCACAGTTCTAGAACCCAATGCGATTATCAGTATTAACTAAAGACCCTTTATGTAAGAGGAGCTGTGGTCTGTATCATTTCATAAGCAGAGTTGAACTACATATGGTCCGTATGAGTAGGAAACACAGTTCTTTTTTTTCTTTGCATGCTCATGGTTCTTACTGATTGGAGAACCTGGAAAGAAGAGGATGATTCATGCCTTAAACCAGAGTGTTTTTCAGGGAGGAGAATTCGAGTCTGAATTTGCCTTCAGCAACAGAGTTAAACCCCAGGATCTGTGTCTTTCTCCAAGCAACAGTTCATTTCTGGTAAACCAAGTGAATTTTCGGCTCAAATTACTTTACACAGTTCACGAACCCAAGGCGATTATCACTATGAACTAAAGATTATTGATGTAAGAAGAGCGGTGGTTTGTATAAGTTTCATAAGCAGAGTTGAATACATATGGTCCTTATGAGTAGGATACACAGTTCTTTTTTTCAGGGCATGCTCATGGTTCTTGCTGTTTTTTTGTCTCTAGAAAGAAGAGCTTGCTTCTTGCGTTAAAACAGAGTGTGTTTCAGGGATGAGTACTCTGGTCTGAATTTCTCTTCAGAAATGGAGTTAAACCCCATGATCTGTGTCTTACTACAAGCAAGAGTTCATTTCTGGTTAACCCAGTGAATTTTGGGCTCAAATGATTATTCGTTGTTCACGAACACAACGCGATTCTCACTATTAACTAAAGAGCATTTATGTAAGAGGAGCTGTGGTCTGTATCAGTTTCATAAGCAGAGTTGGACTACATATGATCCATATGAGTAGGAAGCACAGTTCTTTTTTCCTGGGCATGCTCATGGTTCTTACTGTATTGGAGAACCAGGACAAAAGAGGATGATTCATGCCTCAAAACAGAATGTGTTTCAGGAATGAGAACTCTGGTCTGAATTTCCCTTTACAAACGGAGTTAAACCGCATGATCTGTGTGTTCCTACCTGCAAGAGTTCAGTTCTGGTAAACCAAGTGAGTTTTCGGGTCAAATGACTTTGCACAGTTCTAGAACCCAATGCGATTATCAGTATTAACTAAAGACCCTTTATGTAAGAGGAGCTGTGGTCTGTATCATTTCATAAGCAGAGTTGAACTACATATGGTCCGTATGAGTAGGAAACACAGTTCTTTTTTTTCTTGGCATGCTCATGGTTCTTACTGTATTAGAGAACCTGGAAAGAAGAGGATGATTCATGCCTTAAACCAGAGTGTTTTTCAGGGAGGAGAATTCGAGTCTGAATTTGCCTTCAGCAACGGAGTTAAACCCCAGGATCTGTGTCTTTCTCCAAGCAACAGTTCATTTCTGGTAAAACAAGTGAATTTTTGACTCAAATAATTTTTCGCAGTTCACGAACCCAACGCGATTCTCACTATTAACTAAGGAGCATTTATGTAAGAGGAGTTGTGGTTTGTATCAGTGTCATAAGTAGAGTTGAACTACATATGGTCCATATGAGTAGGAAACACAGTTCTTTTTCTCAGGGCATGCTCATGGTTCTTGCTGTATTGGAGACGCTGGAAAGAAGAGCTTGCTTCTTGCACAAAACAGAGTGTGTTTCATGGATGAGAACTCTGGTCTGAATTTCCCTTCACAAACGGAGATAAACCCCAGGATCTGTGTGTTCCTACCAGCAAGAGTTCATTTCGGATAAACCAAGTGAATTTTCGGCTCAAATGACTTTACACAGTTCACGACCCAACGCTATTATTACTATTAACTAAAGAGCATTGATGTAAGCAGAGCTGTGGTTTGTATCAGTTTCATAAGCACAGTTGAACTACATTTGGTCCATATGAGTAGGAAAAACAGTTTTTTTTTTCATGGCATGCTCATTGTTTTTGCTGTATTTAGGACTATGGAAAGAAGAGCTTGCTTCTGGTGTTAAAACAGAGTGTGTTTCAGGGATGAGTACTCTGGTCTGAATTTCTCTTCTGAAACAGAGTTAAACCCCAGGATCTGTGTCTTCCTACAAGCAAGAGTTCATTTCTGTTAAACCAAGTGAATTTTGTGCTCAAATGATTTTACACAGTTCTAGAACCGAACGCTATCATCACTATTAACTTAAGAGCATTTATGTAAGAGGAGATATGGTCTGTATCAGTTTCATAAGCAGAATTGGCCTACATATGATCCGTATGAGTAGGAAACACAGTTCTTTTTTTCTGGGCATGCTCATGGTTCTTACTGTATTTTAGACTCTGGAAAGTCGAGCTTGCTTCTTGCGTTAAAACAGAGTGTGTTTCAGGCATGAGAACTCTGGTCTGTTTTTCCTTCAGAAATGGAGTTAAACCCCAGGATCTGTGTCTTCTTACAAGCAAGAGTTCATTTCTGGTAAACCTAGTGAATTTTGGGCTCAAATGATTTTTCGCAGTTCACGAACCCTACATTATTCTCACTATTAACTAAAAAGGCTTTATGTAAGAGGAGCTGTCGTTTGTATCATTTCATCAGCAGAGTTGAACTACTTATGGTCTGTATGAGTAGGAAACAGAGTTCTTTTTTTCTGGGCATGCTCATGTTTCTTGCTGTACTTTAGACTCTGGAAAGAAGAGCTTGCTTCTTGCGTTAAAACAGAGTGTGTTTCAGGCATGAGAACTCTGGTCTGAATTTCCCTTCTGAAACGGAGTTTAACCCCAGGATCTTTGTCTTCATCCAAGCAAGAGTTCATTTGTGGTAAAGCAAGTGAATTTTCGGTCAAATGACTTTACACAGTTCACGAACCCAACGCGATTATCACTATGAACTAAAGATCATTGATGTAAGCAGAGCGGTGGTTTGTTTAAGTTTCATAAGCAGAGTTGAATACATATGGTCCTTATGAGTAGGATACACAGTTCTTTTTTTCAGGGCATGCTAATGGTTCTTGCAGTATTTTAGACTCTGGAAAGAAGAGCTTGCTTCTTGCGTTAAAACAGAGTGTGTTTCAGGGATGAGTACTCTGGTCTGAATTTCTCTTCAGAAAAGGAGTTAAACCCCAGGATTTGTGTCTTCCTACAAGCAAGAGTTCATTTCTGGTTAACCCAGTGAATTTTGGGCTCAAATGATTTTACACAGTTCTAGACCCGAACGCGATTATCACTATTAACTAAAGAGCATTTATGTAAGAGGAGATATGGTCTGTATCAGTTTCATAAGCAGAGTTGGACTACATATGATCCGTATGAGTGTGAAACACTGTTCATTTTTTCTGGGCATGCTCATTGTTCTTGCTATATTGGAGATGCTGGAATGAAGAGCTTGCTTCTTGCATTAAAACAGAGTGTGTTTCATGGATGAGAACTCTGATCTGAATTTTCCTTCAGAAACGGAGTTAAACCCCATGATCTGTCCTCCTGCAAGCAAGAGTTCATTTCTGTTAAACCAAGTGAATTTTGTGCTCAAATGATTTTACACAGTTCTAGAACCAAACGCTATTATCACTATTAACTAAAGAGCATTTATGTAAGAGGAGATATGGTCTGTATCAGTTTCATAAGGAGAGTTGGACTACATATGATCCGTATGAGTAGGAAACACAGTTCTTTTTTTCTGGGCATGCTCATGGTTCTTACTTTATTTTAGACTCTGGAAAGAAGAGCTTGCTTCTTGCGTTAAACAGAGTGTGTTTCAGGCATGAGAACTCTGGTCTGAATCTCCCCTCAGAAATGGAGTTAAACCCCAGGATCTGTGTCTTCTTACAAGCAAGAGTTCATTTCTGGTAAACCTAGTGAATTTTTACGCTCAAAAGATTTTTCGCAGTTCATGAACCCTACACTATTCTCACTATTAACTAAAGAGGATTTATGTAAGAGGAGCTGTGGATTGTATCATTTCATAAGCAGAGTTGAACTACTTATGGTCTGTATGAGTAGGAAACACAGTTCTTTTTTTCTGGGCATGCTCATGGTTCTTGCTGTATTTTAGACTCTGGAAAGAAGAGCTTGCTTCTTGCGTTAAAACAGAGTGTGTTTCAGGGATGAGTACTCTGGTCTGAATTTCTATTCAGAAACAGAGTTAAACACCAGGATCTGTGTCTTCCTACACGCAAGAGTTCATTTCTGGTTAACCCAGTGAATTTTGGGCTCAAATGATTATTCGTTGTTCACGAAACTAAACGCGATTCTCACTATTAACTAAAGAGGATTTATGTAAGACGAGCTGTGGTTTGTATCAGTGTCATAAGCAGAGTTGAACTACATATGGTCCATATAAGTAGGAAACACAGTTCTTTTTCTCCTGGCATGCTCATGATTCTTGCTGTAATGTAGACGCTGGAAAGAAGAGCTTGCTTCTTGCACAAAACAGAGTGTGTTTCAGGGATGAGTACTCTGGTCTGAATTTCCCTTCTGAAACGGAGTTAAACCCCAGGATCTGTGTCTTCGTCCAATCAAGAGTTCATTTGTGGTAAACCAAGTGAATTTTCGGGTCAAAATACTTTACACAGTTCACGAACCCAACGCGATTATCACTATGAACTATAGATCATTGATGTAAGCAGAGCGATGGTTTGTTTAAGTTTCATAAGCAGAGTTGAATACATATGGTCCTTATGAGTAGGATACACAGTTCTTTTTTTCAGGGCATGCTAATGGTTCTTGCAGTATTTTAGACTCTGGAAAGAAGAGCTATCTTCTTGCGTTAAAACAGAGTGTGTTTAAGGGATGGGTACTCTGGTCTGAATCTCTTCAGAAATGGAGTTAAATCCCAGGATCTGTGTCTTCCTACAAGCAAGAGTTCATTTCTGGTTAACCCAGTGAATTTTGGGCTCAAATGATTTTACACAGTTCTAGACCCGAACGCGATTATCAGTATTAACTAAAGAGCATTTATGTAAGAGGAGATATGGTCTGTATCAGTTTCATAAGCAGAGTTGGACTACATATGATCCATATGAGTATGAAACACTGTTATTTTTTTCTGGGCATGCTCATTGTTCTTGGTATATTGGAGATGCTGGAAAGAAGAGCTTGCTTCTTGCATTAAATCTGAGTGCGTTTCAGGGATGAGAAGTCTGGTCTGAATTTACCTTCTAAACGGAGTTAAAACCCAGGATCTGTGTCTTCCTACAAGCAAGAGTTCTTTTCTGGTAAACCCAGGGTATTTTGAACTCAAATGATTTTTCACAGTTCACGAACCAAAACGCGATTCTCACCATTAACTAAAGAGGATTTATGTAAGAGGAGCGGTGGTTTGTATCATTTCATAAGCAGAGTTGAACTACTTGTGGTCTGTATGAGTAGGAAACACAATTCTTTTTTTCTGGGCATGCTCATCGTTCTTGCTGTATATTAGACTCTGGAAAGAAGACCTTGCTTCTTGCGTTAAAAGAGAGTGTGTTTCAGGCATGAGAACTCTGGTCTGAATTTCCCTTCTTAAACGGAGATAAACCCCTGGATCTGTGTCTTCCTACAAGCAAGAGATCTTTTCTGGTAAACCCAGGGTATTTTGAACTCAAATGATTTTTCACAGTTCACGAACCAAAACGCGATTCTCACCATTAACTAAAGAGGATTTATGTAAGAGGAGCGGTGGTTTGTATCATTTCATAAGCAGAGTTGAACTACTTGTGGTCTGTATGAGTAGCAAAAACAGTTGTTTTTTTCAGGACATGCTCATGGTACTTGCTGTATTGGAGACGCTGGAAAGAAGAGCTTGTTTCTTGCATTAAAACAGGGTGTGTTTCATGGATGAGAACTCTGGTCTGAATTTCCCTTTACAAACGGAGTTAAACCGCATGTTCTGTGTCTTCCTACCTGCCAGAGTTCAGTTCTGGTAAACCAAGTGAATTTTCGGGTCAAATGACTTTTCCTAGTTCTAGAACCCAAGCGATTATCACTATTAACTAAAGACCATTTATGTAAGAGTAGCTGTGGTCTGTATCATTTCATAAGCAGAGTTGAACTACATATGGTCCATATGAGTAGGAAACACAGTTCATTTTTTCTTGGCATGCTCATGGTTCTTACTGTATTGGAAAACCTGGAAAATAGAGGATGATTCATGCCTTAAAACAGAGTGTTTTTCAGGGATTAGAATTCTTGTCTGAATTTGCCTTCAGAAACGGAGTTAAACCCCAGGATGTGTGTCTTCCGCCAAGCAAGAGTTCATTTCAGGTAAACCCAGTGAATTTTGAGCTCAAATGATTATTCGCAGTTCACAAACCCAACGCTATTCTCACTATTAACTAAAGAGCATTGATGTAAGCAGAGCTGTGGTTTGTATAAGTTTCATAAGCAGAGTTGAATACATATGGTCCTTATGAGTAGGATACACAGTTCTTTTTTTCATGGCATGCTCATGGTTCTTGCTGTATTGGAGTTGCTTGAAAGAATACCTTGCTTCTTGCACAAAACAGAGTTTGTTTCATGGATGAGAACTCTGGTCTGAATTTCCCTTCACAAACGGAGTTAAACCCCAGGATCTGTGTCTTCATACCAGCAAGAGTTCGTTTCGGGTAAACCAAGTGAATTTTCGGCTCAAATGACTTTACACAGTTCAGGAACCCAACGTGATTATCACTATTAACTAAAGAGCATTGATGTAAGCAGAGCTGTGGTTTGTATCAGTTTCATAAGCACAGTTGAACTACATATGGTCTGTATGAGGAGGAAACACAGTTCTTTTTTTCAGGACATGCTCATGGTTCTTGCTGTATTTTAGACTTTGGAAAGAAGAGCTTGCTTCTTGCCTTAATTCAGTGTGTTTCAGGGATGAGTACTCTTGGCTGAATTTCCCTTCAGAACCGGAGTTAAACCCCAGGATCTGTGTTTTCCTACAAGCAAGAGTTCATTTGTGGTTAACCCAGTGAATTTTGGGCTCAAATGATTATTCGTCGTTCATGAATACAATTCGATTCTCACTATTAACTAAAGAGCATTTATGTAAGAGGAGCTATGTTTTGTATCAGTTTCATAAGCAGAGTTGAACTACATATGGTCCGTATGAGTAGGAAACATGGTTCTTTTTTTCTGGGCATGCTCATTGTTCTTGCTATATTGGAGACGCTGGAAAGAACAGCTTGCTTCTTGCATTAAAACAGATTGTGTTTCATGGAATGGAACTCTGGTCTGAATTTGCCATCAGAAACGGAGTTAAACACCTTGATCTGTGTCTTCGTACAAGCAAGAGTTCATTTCTGGTAAACCCTGTGAATTTTTGGCACAAATGATTTTTCGCAGTTCAGGAACCCAACGCGATTCCCACTATTAACTAAAGAGCATATATGTAACAGGAGCTGTGGTTTGTATCAGTTTCAAAAGCACAGTTGTAGTACATATGGTACATATGAGTAAGAAAAACAGTTTTTTTTTTCAGGGCATGCTCATGGTTCTTGCTGTATTTTAGGCTCTGGACAGAAGAGCTTGCTTCTTGCATTAAAGCAGAGTCTGTTTCAGGGATGAGAACTCTGGTCTGAATTTCCCTTCAGAAACGGAGTTAAACCCCAGGATCATTGTCTTACTACAAGCAAGAGTTCATTTCTGTTAAACCAAGTGAATTTTGTGCTCAAATAATTTTACACAGTTCTAGAACCGAATGCGATTATCACTATTAACTAAAGAGCATTTATGTAAGAGGAGATATGGTCTGTATCAATTTCATAAGCAGAGTTGGACTACATATGATCCATATGAGTAGGAAACACAGTTCTTTTTTTCTGGGCATGCTCATGGTTCTTACTGTATTGGATACCCTGGACAGAAGAGGATGATTCATGCCTCAAAACAGAGTGAGTTTCAGGGATGAGAACTCTGCTCTGAATTTCCCTTCATAAATGGAGTTAAACCCCAGGATCTGTGTCTTCTTACAAGCAAGAGTTCATTTATGGTAAACCCAGTGATTTTTAGGCTCAAATGATTTTTTGCAGTTCACAAACTCTACGCTATTCATACTATTAACTAAAGAGGATTTATGTAAGAGGAGCTGTGGTTTGTATCATTTCATAAGCAGAGTTGAACTACTTATGGTCTGTATGAGTCTGAAACACAGTTCTTTTTTTCTGGGCATGCTCATGGTTCTTGCTGTATTTTAGACTCTGGAAAGAAGAGCATGCTTCTTGCGGTAAAACAGAGTGTGTTTCAGGCATGAGAACTCTGGTCTGAATTTCCCTTCTGAAACGTAGTTAAACCCCTGGATCTGTGTCTTCCTACAAGCAAGTGTTCATTTCTGGTAAACCAAGTGATTTTTGCGCTTAAATGATATTTTGCAGTTCACGAACCCAACGCGAATCTCACTATTAACTAAAGAGCATTTATGTAAGAGGAGCTGTGGTTTGTATCAGTTTCATAAGCAGAGATGAACTGCATATGGTCCGTATGAGAAGGAAAAACAGTTGTTTTTTTCAGGGCATGCTCATGGTACTTGCTGTATTGGAGACGCTGGAAAGAAGTGCTTGCTTCCTGCTTCAAAACAGGGTGTGTTTCATGGATGAGAACTCTGGTCTGAATTTCCCTTTACAAACGGAGTTAAACTTCATGATCTGTGTCTTCCTACCTGCAAGAGTTTAGTTCTGGAAATCCAAGTGAATTTTCGGGTCAAATGACTTTGCACAGTTCTAGAACCCAATGCGATTATCACTATTAACTAAAGAGCATTTATGTAAGAGGAGCTGTGGTCTGTATCATTTCATAAGCAGCGTTGAACTACATGTGGTCCGTATGTGTAGGAAACACAGTTCTTTTTTTCTTGGCATGCTCATTGTTCTTACTGTATTGGAGAACCTGGAAAGAAGAGGATGATTCATGCCTTAAAACAGAGTATTTTTCAGGGATGAAAATTCTGGTCTGAATTTGCCTTTAGAAACGGAGTTAAACCCCAGGATCTGTGTCTTCCTCCAAGCAAGACTTCATTTCTGGTAAACCAAGTGAATTTACGGCTCAAATGACTTTACACAGTTCAGGAACCCAACGCGATTATCAGTATTAACTAAAGAGCATTGATGTAAGCAGAGCCGTGGTTGGTATAAGTTTCATAAGCAGAGTTGAATACATATGGTCCTTAAAAGTAGGATACACATTTCTTTTTTTCAGGGCATACTCATGTTTCTTGCTGTATTTTAGACTCTGGAAAGAAGAGCTTGCTTCTTGCATTAAAGCAGAGTGTGTTTCAGGGATGAGAACTCTGGCCTGATTTTCCCTTCAGAAACGGAGTTAAACCCCAGGATCATTGTCTTACTACAAGCAAGAGTTCATTTCTGGTAAAGCCAGTAAATTTTGGGCTCAAATGATTTTTCGCTGTTCCCGAACCCAACATGATTCTCACTATTAACTAAAGAGCATTTATGTAAGAGGAACTGTGGTTTGCTTCAGTTTCATAAGCAGAGTTGAAATACATATGGTCCGTATGAGTATGAAACACAGTTCTTTTTTCTGGGCATGCTCATTGTTCTTGCTATATTGGAAACGCTGGAAAGAAGAGCTTGATTCTTGCATTAAAACAGAGTGTGTTTCATGGATGAGAACTCTGGTCTGAATTTTCCTTCAGAAACGGAGTTAAACCCCATGATCTGTGTCTTCCTACGAGCAAGAGTTCATTGCTGTTAAACCAAGTGAATTTTGTGCTCAAATGATTTTACACAGTTCTAGAAGTGAACAAGATTATCACTATTAACTAAAGAGCATTTATGAAAGAGGAGATAAGGTCTGATTCAGTATCATAAGCAGAGCTGGACTTCATATGATCCGTATGAGTAGGAAACACAGTTCTTTTTCCTGGGCATGCTCATGGTTCTTACTGTATTGGAGACCCTGGACAGAAGAGGATGATTCATGCCTCAAAACAGAGTGAGTTTCAGGGAAGAGGACTCTGGTCTGAATTTCCCTTCCGAAATGGAGTTAAACCCCAGGATCTGTGTCTTCTTACATGCAAGAGTTCATTTCTGGTAAACCCAGTGAATTTTGAGCTCAAATGATTATTCGAGTTCACGAACCCTATACTATTCTCACTATTAACTAAAGAGGATTCATGTAAGAGGAGCTGTTGTTTGTATCAGTTTCATTAGCAGAGTTGAACAACATATGGTCCGCATGAGTAGGAAACACAGTTCTTTTTTTCAGGCCATGCTCATGGTTCTTGCTGTATTGTAGACGCAAGAAAGAAGAGCTTGCTTCTTGCATTAAATCTGAGTGTGTTTCAGGGATGAGAACTCTGGTCTGAATCTCCCTTCAGAAACGGAGTTAAACCCCCGGATCTGTGTCTTCCTACAAGCAAGAGTTCATTTCTGGTAAACCCAGGATATTTTGAACTCAAATGATTTTTCGCATTTCACGAACCAAAACACGATTCGCACTATTAACTAAAGAGGATTTATGTAAGAGGAGCTGTGGTTTGAATCGTTTCAGAAGCAGAGTTGAACTACTTATCGTCTATATGAGTAGGAAACACAGTTCTTTTTTTCTGGGCATGCTCATGGTTCTTGCTGTATTTTAGACTCTGGAAAGAAGAGCTCGCTTCTGGTGTTAAAACAGTGTGTGTTTCTGGGATGAGAATTCTGGTCTGAATCTCCCTTCAGAAACGGATATAAAACCCAGGATCTGTGTCTTCCTACAAGCAAGAGTTCATTTCTGGTAAACCCAGTGAATTTTAGGCTCAAATGATTTTTTGCAGTTCAGGAACCCAACGCGATTCTCACTATTAACTAAAGAGCATGTATGTAAAAGGAGATGTGGTTTGTATCAGTTTAAAAGGCACAGTTCAACTACATATGGTCTGTATGAGTAGGAAACACAGTTCTTTTTTTCAGGGCAAGCTCATGGTTCTTGCTGTATTTTAGACTCTAGAAAGAAGAGCTTGCATCTTGCGTTAAAACAGAGTGTGTTTCAGGAATGAGTACTCTGGTCTGAATTTCACTTCAGAAATGGAGTTAAACGCCAGGATCTGTGTCTTCCTACAAGCAAGAGTTCATTTCTGGTTAACCCAGTGAATTTTGGTCTCAAATGATTATTCGTCGTTCATGAACACAACGTGATTCTCACTATTAACTAAAGAGCATTTATGTAAGAGGAGCTATGGTTTGTATCAGTTTCATAAGCAGAGTTGAACTACATATGGTCCGTATGAGTATGAAACACAGTTCTTTTTTTCTGGGCATGCTCATTGTTCTTGCTATATTGCAGACGTTGGAAAGAAGAGCTTGTTTCTTGCATTAAAACAGAGTGTGTTTCATGTATGAGAACTCTGGTCTGAATTTTCCTTTAGAAACGGAGTTAAACCCCATGATCTGTGTCTTCCTACAAGCAAGAGTTCATTTCTGGTAAACCAAGTGAATTTTCAGCTCAAATGACTATACACAGTTCTAGAACCCAACACGATTATCACTAGTAACAAAAGAACATTTATGTAAGAGGAGCTATGGTCTGTATCATTTCATAAGCAGAGTTGAACTACATATGGACCGTATGAGTAGGTAACACAGTTCTTTTTTTCTGGGCATGCTCATGGTTCTTACAGTATTGGAGACGCTGGAAAGAAGAGGATGATTCTTTCCTTAAAGCAGAGTATTTTTCAGGGTTGAGAATTCTGGTCTGAATTTGCCTTCAGAAATGGAGTAAAACCCCAGGATCTGTGTCTTCCTACAAGCAAGAGTTCATATCAGGTAAACCCAGTGAATTTTGGGCTCTAATGATTTTTCGCAGTTCACGAACCCAACATGATTCTCACTATTAACTAAAGAGCATTTATGTAAGAGGAGCTGTGGTTTGTATCAGTTTCATAAGCAGAGTTGAACTACATATGGACCGTATGAGTAGGTAACACAGTTCTTTTGTTCTGGGCATGCTCATGGTTCTTACTGTATTGGAGAAGCTGGAAGAAGAGGATGATTCTTTCCTTAAAACAGAGTATTTTTCAGGGTTGAGAATTCTGGTCTGAATTTGCCTTCAGAAATGGAGTAAAACCCCAGGATCTGTGTGTTCCTACAAGCTAGAGTTCATTGAAGGTAAACCCAGTGAATTTTGGACTCAAATGATTATTCGCAGTTCACGAACCTAACGCGATTCTCACTATTAACTAAATAGGTTTTATGTAAGAGGAGCTGCGGTTTGTATCAGTTTCATAAGCAGAGTTGGAATACATATGGTCTGTATGAGTAGGAAACACAGTTCTTTTTTTCTGGGCATGCTCATGGTTATTGCTCTATTTTAGACTCTGGAAAGAAGAGCTTGCTTCTTGCGTTGAAACAGAGTGTGTTTCAGGGATGAGAACTCTGTTCTGAATTTCCCTTCTGAAACGGAGTTAAACCCCAAGATCTGTGTCTTCCTACCAACAAGAGTTCATTTCTGGTAAACCAAGAGAATTTTCGGCTCAAATGACTCTACATAGCTCACGAACCCAACGCGATTATCACTATTAACTAAAGAGCATTGATGTAAGCAGAGCTGTGGTTTTTATAAGTTTCATATGCAGAGTTGAATAAATATGGCCCTAATGAATAGGATACACAGTTCTTTTTTTCAGGGCATGCTCATGGTTCTTGCTGTACTTTAGACTCTGGAAAGAAGAGCTTGCTTCTTGCGTTAAAACAGAGTGTGTTTCAGGGATGAGAACTCTGGTCTGAATTTCCCTTCAGAAACGGAGTTAATCCCCAGGATCTGGGTCTTCCTACAAGTAATAGTTCATTTCTGGTTAACCTAGTGAATTTTTGGCTCAAATGATTATTCGTCGTTCACGAACACAAAGCGATTCTCCCTATTAACTAAAGATCATTTATGTAAGAGGAGCTGTGGTTCGTATCAGTTTCATAAGCAGAGTTGAACTACATATGGTCCGTATGAGTATGAAACACAGTTCTTTTTTTCTGGGCATGCTCAATGTTCTTGCTATGTTGGAGACGCTAGAAAGAAGATATTGCTTCTTGCATGAAATTAGAGTGTGTTTCATGGATGAGAACTCTGGTCTGAATTTTCCTTCAGAAACGGAGTTAAACTCCATGATCTGTGTCTTCCTACAAGCAAGAGTGCATTTCTGTTAAACCAAGTGAATTTTGTGCTGAAATGATTTTACACATTTCTAGAACCGAATGCGATTATCACTATTAACTAATGAGGATTTATGTAAGAGGAGATATGGTCTGTATCAATTTCATAAGCAGAGTTGGTCTACATATGATCCATATGAGTAGGAAACACAGTTCTTTTTTCCTGGGCATGCTCATGGTTCTTACTGTATTGGAGACCCTGGACAGAAGATGATGATTCATGCCAAAAAACAGAGTGAGTTTCAGGGATGAGAACTCTGGTCTGAACTTCCCTTCAGAAATGGAGTTAAACCCCTGGAACTGTGTCTTCTTACAAGCAAGAGTTCATTTCTGGTACACCCAGTGAATTTTGGGCTCAAATGATTTTTCGCAGTTCACAAAACCTACGCTATTCTCACTATTAACTAAAGAGGATTTATGTAAGAGGAGCTGTTGTTTGTATCAGTTTCATGAGCAGAGTTGAACTACATATGGTGCACATGAGTAGGAACCACAGTTCTTTTTTTCAGGCCATGCTCATGGTTCTTGCTGTATTTTAGATTCTGGAAAGAAGTGCTTGCTTCTTGCATTAAATCTGAGTGTGTTTCAGGCATGAGAACTCTGGTCTGAATTTATCTTATGAAACGGAGTTAAGCCCCAGGATGGGTGTCTTCCTACATTCAAGAGTTCTCTTCTGGTAAACCCAGGGTATTTGAACTCAAATGATTTTTCGCAGTTCACGAACCAACACGCGATTCTCACTATTAACTAAAGAGGATTTATGTAAGAGGAGCTGTGGTTTGTGTCATTTCATAAGCAGAGTTGAACTACATATGGTCTGTATGAGTAGGAAACACAGTTCTCTTTTTCTCGGCATGCTCATGGTCTTGCTGTATTTTAGACTCTGGAAAGAAGAGCTTGCTTCTTGCGTTAAAACAGAGTGTGTTTCAGGCATGAGAACTCTGGTCTGAATTTCCCTTCTGAAACGGAGTTAAACCCCAGGATCTGTGTCTTCCTACAAGCAAGAGTTCATTTCTGGTAAACACAGTGAATTTTCAGCTCAAATGATTTTTCGCAATTCACGAACCCAACGCGATTCTCACTATTAACTAAAGAGCATTTATGTAAGAGGAGCTGTGTTTTGTATCAGTTTCATAAACAGAGATGAACTACATATGGTCCGTATGAAAAGGAAAAACAGTTCTTTTTTTCAGGGCATGCACATGGTACTTACTGTATTGGAGAAGCTGGAAAGAAGAGCTTGCTTCTTGCATTAAAACAGGGTGTGTTCCATGAATGAGAACTCTGGTCTGATTTTCCCTTTACAAACGGAGTTAAACCGCATGAACTGTGTCTTCCTACCTGCAAGAGTTCAGTTCTGGTAAACCAAGTGAATTTTCGGGTCAAAAGATTTACTCAGTTCTCGATCCCAATGCAAATATAACTATTAACTAAAGACCATTTATGTAAGAGGAGCTGTGGTCTGTATCATTTCATAAGCAGAGTTGAACTACATATGGTCCGTATGAGTAGGAAACACAGTTCTTTTTTTCAGGGCGTGCTCATGGTTCTTGATGTATTTTAGATTCTGGAAAGAAGAGCTTGCTTCTTACGTTAAAACAGAGTGTGTTTCAGGGATGAGTACTCTGGTCTGAATTTCCCTTCAGAAACGGAGTTAAACCCCAGGATCTGTATCTTCCTACAAGCAAGAGTTCATTTCTGGTTAACCCAATGAATTTTGGTCTCATATGATTATTCGTCGTTCACGAACACAACGTGATTCTCACAATTAACTAAAGAGCATTTATGTAAGAGGAGCTATGGTTTGTATCAGTTTCATAAGCAGAGTTGAACTATATATGGTCCGTATGTGTAGGAAACACAGTTCTTTTTTTCTGGGCATGCTCATTGTTCTTGCTATATTGGAGACACTGGAAAGAAGAGCTTGCTTCTTGCATTAAAACAGAGTGTGTTTCATGGATGAGAACTCTGGTCTGAATTTTCATTCAGAATCAGAGTTAAACCCCATGATCTGTGTCTTCCTACAAGCAAGAGTTCATTTCTGGTAAACCACGTGAATTTTTTGCTCAAATGATTTTACAAAGTTCTAGAACCGAACGCGATTATCACTATTAACTAAAGAGCATTTATGTAAGAGGAGATATGGTCTGTACCAGTTTCATAAGCAGAGTTGGACTACATTTGATCGGTATGAGCAGGAAACACAGTTCTTTTTTTCTGGGCAGACTCTTGGTTCTTACTGTATTGGAGACCCTGCACAGAAGAAGATGATTCATGCCTCAAAACAGAATGTGTTTCAGGGATGAGAACTCTGGTCTTAATTTCCCTTCAGAAACGGTGTTAAACCCCATGATCTGTGTCTCCCTACAAGCAAGTGTTCATTTCTGGTAAACAAAGTGAATTTTGGGCTCAAATGATTTTACACAGTTCTAGAACCCAACCTTGATTATCACTATTAACTAAAGAGCATTTATGTAAGAGGAGCTGTGGTCTGTATCATTTTCATAAGCAGAGTTAGACTACAAATGGTCCGTACAAGTAGGACACACAGTTCTTTTTTTTCTTGGCATGATGATGGTTCTTACTGAATTGGAGAACCTGGAAAGAAGAGGATGATTCAAGCATTAAAACAGAGTGTTTTTCAGGGATGAAATTCTGGTCTGAATTTGCCTTCAGAAACGGAGTTAAACCCCAGGATCTGTGTCTTCCTACAAGCAAGAGTTCATTTCTCGTAAACCCAGTGACTTTTGGGCTCAAATGATTTTTCGCAGTTCACATACCCAACATGATTCTCACTATTAACAAAAGAGCATTTATGTAAGAGGAGCTGTGGTTTGTATCAGTTTCAGAAGCAGAGTTGAACTACATATGCTCCGTATGAGTAGGAAACACAGTTCTTTTTTCAGAGCATGTTCATGGTTCTTTCTCTATTTTAGACTCTGGAAAGAAGAGCTTGCTTCTTGCGTTAAAACAGAGTGTGTTTCAGGGATGAGAACTCTGGTCTGAATTTCCCTTCAGAAACGGAGTTAATCCCCAGGATCTGTGTCTTCCTACAAGCAATAGTTCATTTCTGGTTAACCCAGTGAATTTTTGGCTCAAATGATTATTCGTCGTTCACGAACACAAAGCGATTCTCCCTATTAACTAAAGATCATTTATGTAAGAGGAGCTGTGGTTCGTATCAGTTTCATAAGCAGAGTTGAACTACATATGGTCCGTATGAGTATGAAACACAGTTCTTTTTTTCTGGGCATGCTCATTGTTCTTGCTATGTTGGAGACGCTAGAAAGAAGATATTGCTTCTTGCATGAAATTAGAGTGTGTTTCATGGATGAGAACTCTGGTCTGAATTTTCCTTCAGAAACGGAGTTAAACTCCATGATCTGTGTCTTCCTACAAGCAAGAGTGCATTTCTGTTAAACCAAGTGAATTTTGTGCTGAAATGATTTTACACATTTCTAGAACCGAATGCGATTATCACTATTAACTAATGAGGATTTATGTAAGAGGAGATATGGTCTGTATCAATTTCATAAGCAGAGTTGGTCTACATATGATCCATATGAGTAGGAAACACAGTTCTTTTTTCCTGGGCATGCTCATGGTTCTTACTGTATTGGAGACCCTGGACAGAAGATGATGATTCATGCCAAAAAACAGAGTGAGTTTCAGGGATGAGAACTCTGGTCTGAACTTCCCTTCAGAAATGGAGTTAAACCCCTGGAACTGTGTCTTCTTACAAGCAAGAGTTCATTTCTGGTACACCCAGTGAATTTTGGGCTCAAATGATTTTTCGCAGTTCACAAAACCTACGCTATTCTCACTATTAACTAAAGAGGATTTATGTAAGAGGAGCTGTTGTTTGTATCAGTTTCATGAGCAGAGTTGAACTACATATGGTGCACATGAGTAGGAACCACAGTTCTTTTTTTCAGGCCATGCTCATGGTTCTTGCTGTATTTTAGATTCTGGAAAGAAGTGCTTGCTTCTTGCATTAAATCTGAGTGTGTTTCAGGCATGAGAACTCTGGTCTGAATTTATCTTATGAAACGGAGTTAAGCCCCAGGATGGGTGTCTTCCTACATTCAAGAGTTCTCTTCTGGTAAACCCAGGGTATTTGAACTCAAATGATTTTTCGCAGTTCACGAACCAACACGCGATTCTCACTATTAACTAAAGAGGATTTATGTAAGAGGAGCTGTGGTTTGTGTCATTTCATAAGCAGAGTTGAACTACATATGGTCTGTATGAGTAGGAAACACAGTTCTCTTTTTCTCGGCATGCTCATGGTCTTGCTGTATTTTAGACTCTGGAAAGAAGAGCTTGCTTCTTGCGTTAAAACAGAGTGTGTTTCAGGCATGAGAACTCTGGTCTGAATTTCCCTTCTGAAACGGAGTTAAACCCCAGGATCTGTGTCTTCCTACAAGCAAGAGTTCATTTCTGGTAAACAAAGTGAATTTTCAGCTCAAATGATTTTTCGCAATTCACGAACCCAACGCGATTCTCACTATTAACTAAAGAGCATTTATGTAAGAGGAGCTGTGTTTTGTATCAGTTTCATAAACAGAGATGAACTACATATGGTCCGTATGAAAAGGAAAAACAGTTCTTTTTTTCAGGGCATGCACATGGTACTTACTGTATTGGAGAAGCTGGAAAGAAGAGCTTGCTTCTTGCATTAAAACAGGGTGTGTTTCATGAATGAGAACTCTGGTCTGATTTTCCCTTTACAAACGGAGTTAAACCGCATGAACTGTGTCTTCCTACCTGCAAGAGTTCAGTTCTGGTAAACCAAGTGAATTTTCGGGTCAAAAGATTTACTCAGTTCTCGATCCCAATGCAAATATAACTATTAACTAAAGACCATTTATGTAAGAGGAGCTGTGGTCTGTATCATTTCATAAGCAGAGTTGAACTACATATGGTCCGTATGAGTAGGAAACACAGTTCTTTTTTTCAGGGCGTGCTCATGGTTCTTGATGTATTTTAGATTCTGGAAAGAAGAGCTTGCTTCTTACGTTAAAACAGAGTGTGTTTCAGGGATGAGTACTCTGGTCTGAATTTCCCTTCAGAAACGGAGTTAAACCCCAGGATCTGTATCTTCCTACAAGCAAGAGTTCATTTCTGGTTAACCCAATGAATTTTGGTCTCATATGATTATTCGTCGTTCACGAACACAACGTGATTCTCACAATTAACTAAAGAGCATTTATGTAAGAGGAGCTATGGTTTGTATCAGTTTCATAAGCAGAGTTGAACTATATATGTTCCGTATGTGTAGGAAACACAGTTCTTTTTTTCTGGGCATGCTCATTGTTCTTGCTATATTGGAGACACTGGAAAGAAGAGCTTGCTTCTTGCATTAAAATAGAGTGTGTTTCATGGATGAGAACTCTGGTCTGAATTTTCATTCAGAATCAGAGTTAAACCCCATGATCTGTGTCTTCCTACAAGCAAGAGTTCATTTCTGGTAAACCACGTGAATTTTTTGCTCAAATGATTTTACAAAGTTCTAGAACCGAACGCGATTATCACTATTAACTAAAGAGCATTTATTTAAGAGGAGATATGGTCTGTACCAGTTTCATAAGCAGAGTTGGACTACATATGATCGGTATGAGCAGGAAACACAGTTCTTTTTTTCTGGGCAGGCTCTTGGTTCTTACTGTATTGGAGACCCTGCACAGAAGAAGATGGTTCATGCCTCAAAACCGAATGTGTTTCAGGGATGAGAACTCTGGTCTTAATTTCCCTTCAGAAACGGTGTTAAACCCCAAGATCTGTGTCTCCCTACAAGCAAGTGTTCATTTCTGGTAAACAAAGTGAATTTTGGGCTCAAATGATTTTACACAGTTCTAGAACCCAACCTTGATTATCACTATTAACTAAAGAGCATTTATGTAAGAGGAGCTGTGGTCTGTATCATTTTCATAAGCAGAGTTAGACTAAAAATGGTCCGTACAAGTAGGACACACAGTTCTTTTTTTCTTGGCATGATCATGGTTCTTACTGAATTGGAGAACCTGGAAAGAAGAGGATGATTCAAGCATTAAAACAGAGTGTTTTTCAGGGATGAAATTCTGGTCTGAATTTGCCTTCAGAAACGGAGTGAAACCCCAGGATCTGTGTCTTCCTACAAGCAAGAGTTCATTTCTAGTAAACCCAGTGAGTTTTGGGCTCAAATGATTTTTCGCAGTTCACATACCCAACATGATTCTCACTATTAACAAAAGAGCATTTATGTAAGAGGAGCTGTGGTCTGTATCAATTTCATAAGCAGAGTTGGTCTACATATGATCCATATGAGTAGGAAACACAGTTCTTTTTTTCTGGGCATGCTCATGGTTCTTACTGTATTGGAGACCCTGGACAGAAGAGGATGATTCATGCCTCAAAACAGAGTTTGTTTCAGGGATGAGAAATCTGATCTGAATTTCCCTTCACAAACGGGGTTAAACCCCATGATCTGTGTCTTCCTACCAGCAAGAGTTCATTTGTGGTAAACTAAGTGAATTTTGGGCTCAAATCATTTTACACAGGTCTAGAACCCAACCTAGATTATCACTATTAACTAAAGAGCATTTATGTAAGAGGTGCTGTGGTCTGTATCATTTTCATACCCTGAGTTGGACTGCATATGGTCCATATGAGTAGGAAACACAGTTCTTTTTTTCTTGGCATGCTCATGGTTCTTACTGTATTGGAGAACCTTGAAAGAGGAGGATGATTCATGCCTTAAAACAGAGTGTTTTTCAGGGATGAGAATTCTGGTCTGAATTTCCATTCAGAAACGGAGTTAAACGCCAGGATATGTGTCTTCCTACAAGCAAGAGTTCATTTCAGGTAAACCCAGTGAATTTTGGGCTCAAATGATTATTTGTAGTTGACGATCCCAACGCGATTCTCACTATTAACTAAAGAGCACTGATGTAAGCAGAGCTGTGGTTTGTATAAGGTTCATAAGCAGAGATGAACACATATGGTCCTTATGAGTAGGATACACAGTTCTTTTTGTCAGGGCATGCTCATGGCTCTTGCTGTATTTTAGACTCTGGAAAGAAGAGCTTGCTTCCTGTGTTAAAACAGTGTGTGTTTCAGGGATGAGAATTCTGGTCTGAATTTCCCTTCAGAAACGGAGTTAAACCCCAGGATCTGTGTCGTCCTACAATCAAGAGTTCATTTCTGTTAAACCCAGTGAATTTTGGGCTCAAATGATTTTTCGCAGTTCACGAACCCTACGCTATTCTCACAATTAACTAAAGAGGATATATGTAAGAGGAGCTGAGGTTTGTATCAGTTTCATAAGCAGAGTTCAACTACATATGCTCCGTATGAGTATGAAACACAGTTCTTTTTTTCTGGGCATGCTCAGGGTTCTTGCTGTATTTTAGACTCTAGAAAGAAGAGCTTGCTTCTTTGTTAAAACAGAATGTGTTTCAGGGATGAGAACTCTGGTCTGAATTTCCCTTCAGAAACGGAGTTAAACACCAGGATCTGTGTCATCCTACAAGCAAGAGTTCATTTCTGGTTTACCCAGTGAATTTTGGGCTCAAATGATTATTCGTCATTCACAAACACAACGCGATACTCACTATTAACTAAAGAGCATTTATTTAAGAGGAGATATGTTCTGTATCAGTTTCATAAGCAGAGTTGGACTACATATGATCCGTATGAGTAGGAAACACAGTTCTTTTTTTCTTGGCATGCTCATGGTTCTTACTATATTGGTGACCCTGGAAAGAAGAGAATGATTCTTGCCTTAAAACAGAGTGTTCTTCAGGGTTGAGAATTCTGGTCTGAATTTCCCTTCAGAAATGGAGTTAAACACCCGGATCTGTGTCTTTGTACAAGCAAGAGTTCATTCCTGGTAAACCCAGTGAATTTTGGGCTCAAATGATTTTTCGCAGTTCACGAAGCCTACGCTATTCTCACTATTATCTAAAGGGGATTTATGTTAGAGGAGCTGTGGTTGGTATCAGTTTCATAATCAGAGTTGAACCAAATATGGTCTGTATGAGTAGGAAACACAGTTCTATTTTTCTGGGCATGCTCATGTTTCTTACTATATTGGAGTCGCTGGAAAGAAGACGATGATTCTTGCCTTAAAACAGAGTGTTTTTCAGGGTTGAGAATTCTGGCCTGAATTTGCCTTCAGAAATGGAGTTAAACCCCGGGATCTGTGTGTTCCTACAAGCAAGAGTTCTTTTCAGGTAAACCCAGTGAATTTTGGGCTCAAATGTTTTTTCTCAGTTCACCAACCCAACAAGATACTCACTATTAACTTAAGAGCATTTATGTAACAGATGGTGTGGTTTGTATCAATTTCATCAGCAGAGTTGAACTACATATGGTCCGTATGAATAGGAAACACAGTTCTTTTCTTCAGACCATGCTCATGGTTCTTGCTGTATTTTAGACTCTAGAAATAAGAGCTTGCTTCTTCGTTAAAACAGAATGTGTTTCAGGGATGAAAACTCTCGTCTGAATTTCCCTTCAGAAATGGAGTTAAGTCCCAGGATCTCTGTCTTCCTACAAGCAAGAGTTCATTTCAGGTAAACCCAGTGAATTTTGGGCTCAAAATATATTTCGCAGTTCACGAACCCAACGCGATTCTCACTATTAACAAAAGAGGATTTATGTTAGAGGAGCTGTGGTTTGTATCAGTTTCATAAGCAGAGTGAACTACATATGGTCTGTATGAGTAGGAAACACAGTTCTTTTTTTCAGGGCATGCTCATGGTTCTTGCTGTATTGGAGACGCTGGAAAGAAGACCTTGCTACTTGAATTAAAAGAGGGTTTGTTTCATGGATGAGAACTCTGGTCTGAATTTCCCTTCACAAAAGGAGTTAAACCCCATGATCTGTGTCTTCCTACCAGCAAGAGTTCATTTCTGGTAAACCAAGTGAATTATAGGCTCAAATGACATTACACAGTTCTAGAACCCAACGCGATTATCACTATTAACTAAAGAGCATTTTGTAAGAGGAGATGTGGTCTGTATCATTTCAAAAGCAGAGATGAACTACATATGGACCATATGTGTAGGAAACACAGTTCTTTTTTTCTAGGCATGCTCATGTTTCTTACTGTATTGGAGAAGCTGGAAAGAAGAGGATGATTCTTGCATTAAAACAGAGTGTTTTTCAGGGTTGAGAATTCTGGTCTGAATTTGCCTTCAGAAATAGAGTTATCCACAAGATATGTGTCTTTCTACAAGCAAGAGTTCATTTCAGGTAAACCCAGTGAATTTTGGGCCCAAATGATTATTTGCAGTTCACGAACCCAACGCGATTCTCATTATTAACTAAAGAGCATTTATGTAAGCAGAGCTGTCTTTGTATCAGTTTCATAAGCAGAGTTGAATACATATGGTCCTTAAGAGTAGGATAAACAGTACTTTTTTTCAGGGCATGCTCATGGTTCTTGCTGTATTTTAGATTCTGGAAAGAAGAGCTTGCTCCTTATGTTAAAACAGTGTGTGTTTCAGGGATGAGAATTGTGGTCTGAATTTCCCTGCAGAAACGTAGTTAAACCCCAGGATCTGTGTCTTCCTACAAGCAAGTGTTCATTTCTGGTAAACCCAGTGACTTTTGGGCTCAAATGATTTTTCACAGTTCAGGAACCCAACGCGAATCCCACTATTAACTAAAGATCATTTATGTAAGAGGATCTGTGGTTTGTATCAGTTTCATAAGCAGAGTTGAACTACATATGGTCCGTATGAGTAGGAAACACAGTTCTTTTTTTCAGTGCATGCACATGGTTCTTGCTGTATTGGAGACGCTGGAAAGAAGAGCTTGCTTCTTGCATTAAAACAGGGTGTGTTTCATGGATGAGAACTCTGGTCTGAATTTCCCTTCACAAACGGAGTTAAACCCCACGATTTGCGTCTTCCTACCAGCAAGAGTTCATTTCAGGTAAGCAAAGTGATTTTCGGCTCAAATGAATTTACACAGTTCTAGAACCCAACGCGATAATCACTATTAATTAAAGAGCATTTATATCAGAGGAGCTGTGGTCTGCATCATTTCATCAGCAGAGTTGAACTGCATATGGTCCGTATGAGTAGAAAACACAGTTCTTTTTTTCTGGTCATGCTCATGGTTCTTACTGTATTGGAGACACTGGAAAGAAGACGATGATTCTTGCCTTAAAACAGAGTGTTTTTCAGGGTTGAGAATTCTGGTCTGAATTTGCCTTCAGAAATGGAGTTAAACCCCACGATCTGTGTCTTCTTGGAAGCAAGAGTTCATTTCAGGTAAACCCAGTGAATTTTGGGATCAAATGATTTTTCACAGTTCACGAAACCAACTCTATTCTCACTATTAACTAAAGAGCATTTATGTAAGAGGAGCTGTGGTTTGTATCAGTTTCATAAGCACAGTTGAACTACATATTGTCCATATGAGTAGGAAAGACATTTTTTTTCAGGGCATGCTCATTGTTCTTGCTGTATTTTAGAATCTGGAAGGAAGAGCTTGCTTCTTGCATTAAAGCAGAGTGTGTTTGAGGGATTAGAACTCTTGTCTGAATTACCCTTCAGAAACGGAGTTAAACCCCAGGATCTGTGCCTTCCTATGAGCAAGAGTTCATTTCTGTTAAACCTAGTGAATTTTGGGCTCAAACGATTTCTGCAGTTCACCAACCCAAACCGATTCCCACTATTAACTAAAGAGCCTTTATGTAAGAGGAGCTGTGGTTTGTATCAGTTTCATAAGCAGAGTTGAACTACATATGGTCCCTATGAGTAGGAAGCACAGTTCTTATTTTCTGGGCATGCTCATCGTTCTTGCTGTATTGGAGATGCTGGAAAAAAGAACTTGCTTCTTGCATTAAAAAAGAATGAGTTTCATGGATGAGAATGCTGGTCTGAATTTCCCTTCAGAAACGGAGTTAAACCCCATGATCTGTGTCTCCCTACAAGCAAGAGTTCATTTCTGTAAACCAAGTGAATTTTGGGCCCAAATGATTTTTCACAGTTCACTAACCCAACGCGATTCTCACTACTAACTAAAGATCATTTATGTAAGAGGAGCTGTGGTTTGTATCAGTTTCGTAAGCTCTGTTGAACTACATATTGTCAATATGAGTAGGGAAAACTTTTTTTTTTCAGGGCATGCTCATTTTTCTTGCTGTATTTTACAATCTGGAAGGAAGGGCTTCCTTCTTGCATTAAAGCAGAGTGTGTTTCAGGGATTAGAACTCTGGTCTGAATTACCCTTCAGAAATGGAGGTAAACCCCACATCTGTGTCTTCCTATGAGCATGAGTTCATTTCTGTTAAACCTAGTGAATTTTGGGCTCCAGTGATTTTTGCAGTTCACCAACCCAAACCGATTCACACTATTAACTAAAGAGCATTTATGTAAGAGGAGCTGTGGTTTGTATCAGGTTCATAAGCAGAGTTGAACTACATATGGTCCGTATGAGTAGGAAACACAGTTCTTTTTTTCAGGGCATGCTCATGGTTCTTGCTGTATTGGAGACGCTGGAAAGAAGAGCTTGCTTCCCGCATTAAAACAGGGTGTGTTTCATGGATGAGAACTCTGGTCTGATTTTCCCTTCACAAAGGGGGTTAAACCCCATGATCTGTGTCTTCCTACCAGCAAGAGTTCATTTCTGGTAAACTAAGTAAAATTTCGGCTCAAATGAATTTACACAGTTCTAGAACCTAAGGCGATTATCACTATTAACTAAAGAGCATTTATGTGAGAGGAGCAGTTGTCTGTATTAGTTTCACAAGCAGAGTTGAACTACATATGGTCCGTATGAGTAGGACACACAGTTCTTTTTTTCTGGGCATGCTCATGGTTCTTACTGTATTGGAGAACCTGGAAAGAAGAGGATGATTCATCCATTAAAACAGAGTGTTTTTCAGGGATGAAAATTCTGGTCTGAATTTCCCTTCAGAAACGGAGTTAAACCCCAGGATCTGTGTCTCCCTACAAGCAAGAGTTAATTTCTGGTAAACCCAGTGAATTTTGTGCTCAAACGATTTTACACAGTTCTTGCACACAACGCTATTCTCACTATTAACTAAAGAGCATTTATGTAAGAGGAGCTGTGGTGTGTATCAGTTTCATAAGCACAGTTGAACTACATATTGTCCATATGAGTAGGAAAAACATTTTTTTAAGGCATGCTCATTTTCCTTGCTGTGTTTTAGAATCTGGAAGGAAGAGCTTGCTTCTTGCATTAAAGCAGAGTGTGTTTCAGGGATTAGAACTCTGGTCTGAATTACCCTTCAGAAACAGAGTTAAACCCCAGGATCTGTGTCTTCCTATGAGCAGGTGTTCATTTCTGATAAACCTAGTGAATTTTGGGCTCAAATGATTTTTGCAGTTCACCAACCCAAACCGATTCCCACTATTAACTAAAGAGCATTTATGTAAGAGGAGCTGTTGTTTGTATCAGTTTCATAAGCAGAGTTGAACTACATATGGTCCGTATGAGTAGGAAACAGAGTTCTTTTTTTCTGGGCATGCTCATGTTTCTTACTATATTGGAGACGCTGGAAAGAAGAGGATGATTCTTGCCTTAAAACAGAGTGTTTTTCAGGGATGAGAACTCTGGTCTGAATTTGCCTTCAAAAACGGAGTTAAACACCAGGATCTGTGTGTTCCTACAAGCAATAGTTCATTTCCAGTAAACCCAGTGAATTTTGGGCTGAAAAGACTTTTCGAAGTTCACCAAACCAAACAGATTCCCACTATTAACTAAAGAGCATTTATGTAAGAGGAGCTGTGGTTTGTATCAGTTTCATAAGCAGAGTTGAACTACATATGGTCTGTATGAGTACGAAATACAGTTCTTTTTTTCAGGGCATGCTCATGTTTCTTGCTGTATTGGAGACACTGGAAAGAAGAGCTTGCTTCCTGCATTAAAACAGGGTGTGTTTCATGGATGAGAACTCTGGTCTGATTTTCCCTTCACAAACGGGATTAAACCCCATGATCTGTGTCTTCCTACTAGCAAGAGTTCATTTCTCGTAAACGAAGTAAATTTTCGGCTCAAATGACTTTACACAGTTCTAGAACCTAAGGCGGTTATCACTATTAACTAAAGATCATATATGTAAGACGAGCTGTGGTTTGTAGCAGATTCATAAGCAGAGTTGGACTACATATGGTCCGTATGAGTAGGAAACACAGTTCTTTTTTTCTTGGCATGCTCATGGTTCTTAATGTATTGGAGAACATGGAAAGAAGAGGATGATTCATGCCTTAAAACAGAGTGTTTTCCAGGGATGAGAATTCTGGTCTGAATTTCTCTTCAGAAACGGAGTTAAACCCCAGGATCTGTGTCTTCCTACAAGCAAGAGTTAATTTCTGGTAAACCCACTGAATTTTGTGCTCAAACGATTTTACACAGTTCTTGAACACAACGCTATTTTCACTATTAACTAAAGAACATTTGTGTAAGAGGAGGTGTGGTTTGTATCAGTTTCATAAGCAGAGTTGAACTACATATGGGCCGTATGAGTAGGAAACACAATTCTTTTTTTCTGGTCATGCTCATGGTTCTTACTGTATTGGAGACACTGGAAAGAAGAGAATGATTCTTGCCTTAAAACAGAGTGTTTTTCAGGGTTGAGAATTCTGGTCTGAATTTGCCTTCAGAAATGGAGTTAAACCCCAAGATCTGTGTCTTCCTGCAAGCAAGAGTTCATTTCAGGTAAACCCAGTGAATTTTGGGATCAAATGATTTTTCACAGTTCACGAAACCTTCGCGATTCTCACTATTAACTAAAGAGCATTTATGTAAGAGGAGCTGTGGTTTGTATCAGTTTCATAAGCAGAGTTGAACTACATATTGTCCATATGAGTAGGAAAAAAAAAATTTTTTTCAGGGCATGCTCATTGTTCTTGCTGTGTTTTAGAATCTGGAAGGAAGAGATTGCTTCTTGCATTAAAGCAGAGTGTGATTCAGGGATTTGAACTCTGGTCTGAATTACCCTTCAGAAGCAGAGTTAAACCCCAGGATCTGTGTCTTCCTATGAGCAGGTGTTCATTTCTGATAACCCTAGTGAATTTTGGGCTCAAATGATTTTTCAGTTCACCAACCCAAACCGATTCCAACTATTAACTAAAGAGCATTTATGTAAGAGGAGCTGTGGTTTGTATCAGTTTCATAAGCAGAGTTGAACTACATATGGTCCATATGAATAGGAAACACAGTTTATTTTTTCAGACCTTGCTCATTGTTCTTGCTGTATTTTAGACTCTGGAAAGAAGAGCTTGCTTCTTCGTTAAAACACAATGTGTTTCAGGGATGAGAACTCTGGTCTGAATTTCCCTTCAGAAATGGAGTTAAACCCCAGGATCTGTGTCTTCCTACCAGCAAGAGTTCATTTCTGGTAAACCAAGTGAATTTTCGGCTCAAATGTATTTACAGAGTTCTAGAACCCAATGCGATTTTCAATATTAACTAAAGATCATTTATGTAAGAGGAGCTCTGGTCTGTATCATTTCATAAGAAGAGTTGAACTACATATGCTATGTATGAGTAGGAAACACAGTTCTTTTTTTCTTGGCATGCTCATGTTTCTTACTATATTGGAGACGCTGGAAAGAAGAGGATGATTCTTGCCTTAAAACAGAGTGTTTTTCAGGGATGAGAACTCTGGTCTGAATTTGCCTTCAGAAACAGAGTTAAACACCAGGATCTGTGTCATCCTATAAGCAAGAGTTAATTTCTGGTAAACCCAGTGAATTTTGTGCTCAAACGATTTTACACAGTTCTTGAACACAACGCTATTCTCACTATTAACTAAAGAGCATTTATGTAAGAGGAGATGTGATTTGTATCAGTTTCATAAGCAGAGCTGTACTACATAGGGGCCGTATGAATAGGAAACACAGGTTATTTTTTTCAGACCATGCTCATGGTTCTTGCTTTATTTTAGACTCGGGAAAGAAGAGCTTGCTTCTTCGTTAAAACAGAGTGTGTTTCAGTGATGAGAACTCTGGTCAGAATTTCCCTTCCAAAACGGAGTTAAACCCCATGATCTGTGTCTTCCTACCAGCAAGAGTTCATTTCTGGTAAACCAAGTGAATTTTCGGCTCAAATTAATTTACACAGTTCTAGAACCCAATGCGATTATCACTATTAACTAAAGAGCATTTATGTAAGAGGAGCTCTGGTCTGTATCATTTCATAAGAAGTGTTGAACTACATATGTTACGTATGAGTAAGAAACACAGTTCTTTTTTTCTGGGCATGCTCATGGTTCTTACTGTATTGGAGAACCTGGAAAGAAGAGGATGATGCATGCCTTAAAACAGAGTGTTTTCCAGGGATGAGAATTCTGGTCTGAATTTCTCTTCAGAAACGTTGTTAAACCCCAGGATCTGTGTCTTCCTACAAGCAAGAGTTAATTTCTGGTAAACCCAGTGAATTTTGTGCTCAAACGATTTTACACAGTTCTTGAACACAACGCTATTCTCACTATTAACTAAAGAACATTTATGTAAGAGGAGGTGTGGTTTGTATCAGTTTCATAAGCAGAGTTGAACTACATATGGGCCTTATGAATAGGAAACACAGTTTTTTTTTTCAGACCATGCTCATGGTTCTTGCTTTATTTTAGACTTGGGAAAGAAGAGCTTGCTTCTTCGTTAAAACAGAGTGTGTTTCAGGGATGACAACTCTGGTCTGTATTTCCCTTCCAAAACGGAGTTAAACCCCATGATCTGTGTCTTCCTACCAGCAAGAGTTCATTTCTGGTAAACCCAGTGAATTTTGGGCTCAAATGATTTTTCGCAGTTCACGAACCCAACGCGATTCTTCCTATTAACTAAAGATTATTTATGTAAGAGGAGCTGTGGTTTGTATCAGTTTCATAATCAGAGTTGAACTACATATGGTCCGTATGAGTAGGAAACACAGTTCTTTTTTTCAGGGGATGCTCATGGTTCTTGCTGTATTGGAGACGCTGGAAAGAAGAGCCTGCTTCTTGCATTAAAACAGGGTGTGTTTCATGGATGAGAACTCTGGTCTGAATTTCCCTTCACAAACGGAGTTAAACCCCACAATCTGTGTCTTCCTACCAGTAAGAGTTCATTTCTGGTAAACCAAGTGAATTTTCGGCTCAAATGAATTTACACAGTTCTAGGATCCAATGCGATTATCACTATTAACTAAAGAGCATTTATGTCAGAGGAGCTGTGGTCTGTATCATTTCATCAGCAGAGTTGAACTATATGGTCCTTATGAATAGGAAACACAGTTCTTTTTTTTCTGGTCATGCTCATGGTTCTTACTGTATTGGAGACACTGGAAAGAAGAGGATGATTCTTGCCTTAAAACAGAGTGTTTTTCAGGGTTGAGAATTCTGGTCTGAATTTGCCTTCAGAAATGGAGTTAAACCCCAAGATCTGTGTCTTCCTGCAAGCAAGAGTTCATTTCAGGTAAACCCAGTGAATTTTGGGATCAAATGATTTTTCACAGTTCACGAAACCTTCGCGATTCTCACTATTAACTAAAGAGCATTTATGTAAGAGGAGCTGTGGTTTGTATCAGTTTCATAAGCACAGTTGAACTACATATTGTCCATATGAGTAGGAAAAAAAATTTTTTTTTCAGGGCATGCTCATTGTTCTTTCTGTGTTTTAGAATCTGGAAGGAAGAGCTTGCTTCTTGCATTAAAGCAGAGTGTGTTTCAGGGATTTGAACTCTGGTCTGAATTACCCTTCAGAAACAGAGTTAAACCCCAGGATCTGTGTCTTCCTATGAGCAGGTGTTCATTTCTGATAAACCTAGTGAATTTTCGGCTCAAATGATTTTTCAGTTCACCAACCCAAACCGATTCCCACTATTAACTAAAGAGCATTTATGTAAGAGGAGCTGTGGTTTGTATCAGTTTCATAAGCAGAGTTGAACTACATATGGTCCATATGAATAGGAAACACAGTTTTTTTTTCAGACCTTGCTCATTGTCCTTGCTGTATTTTAGACTCTGGAAAGAAAGAGCTTGCTTCTTCTTTAAAACACAATGTGTTTCAGGGAAGAGAACTCTGGTCTGAATTTCCCTTCAGAAACGGAGTTAAACCCCAGGATCTGTGTCTTCCTACAAGGAAGAGTTCATTACTGGTTACCCCAGTGAATTTGGGCTCAAATGATTTTTCGCCGTTCACGAAACCAACGCGATTCTCAATATTAACTAAAGAGCATTTATCTTAGCGGAGCTGTGGATTGTATCAGTTTCATAAGCAGAGTTGAACTACATATGGTCCGTATGAGTAGGAAACACTGTTCTTTTTTTCAGGGAATGCTCATGGTTCTTGCTGTATTGAAGACACTGGAAAGAAGAGCTTGCTTCTTGCATTAAAACAGTGTGTGTTTCATGGAGGAGAACTCTCGTCTGAATTTCCCTTCACAAACGGAGTTAAATCCCATGATCTGTGTCTTCCTACCAGCAGGAGTTCATTTCTGGTAAACCAAGTGAATTTTTGGCTCAAATGACTTTACACAGTTGTAGAACCCAACGTGTTTATCACTATTAACTAAAGAGCATTTATGTAAGAGGAGCTGTGGTCTGTATCATTTCATCAGCAGAGTTGAACTACATATGGTCCTTATGAATAGGAAACACAATTCTTTTTTTCTGGTCATGCTCATGGTTCTTACTGTATTGGAGACACTGGAAAGAAGAGGATGATTCTTGCCTTAAAACAGAGTGTTTTTCAGGGTTGAGAATTCTCGTCTGAATTTGCCTTCAGAAATGGAGTTAAACCCCAAGATCTGTGTCTTCCTGCAAGCAAGAGTTCATTTCAGGTAAACCCAGTGAATTTTGGGATCAAATGATTCTTCACAGTTCACGAAACCTTCGCGATTCTCACTATTAACTAAAGAGCATTTATGTAAGGAGCTGTGGTTTGTATCAGTTTCATAAGCAGAGTTGAACTACATATTGTCCATATGAGTAGGAAAAACATTTTTTTAAGGCATGCTCATTTTCCTTGCTGTGTTTTAGAATCTGGAAGGAAGAGCTTGCTTCTTGCATTAAAGCAGAGTGTGTTTCAGGGATTAGAACTCTGGTCTGAATTACCCTTCAGAAACAGAGTTAAACCCCAGGATCTGTGTCTTCCTATGAGCAGGTGTTCATTTCTGATAAACCTAGTGAATTTTGGGCTCAAATGATTTTTGCAGTTCACCAACCCAAACCGATTCCCACTATTAACTAAAGAGCATTTATGTAAGAGGAGCTGTTGTTTGTATCAGTTTCATAAGCAGAGTTGAACTACATATGGTCCGTATGAGTAGGAAACAGAGTTCTTTTTTTCTGGGCATGCTCATGTTTCTTACTATATTGGAGACGCTGGAAAGAAGAGGATGATTCTTGCCTTAAAACAGAGTGTTTTTCAGGGATGAGAACTCTGGTCTGAATTTGCCTTCAAAAACGGAGTTAAACACCAGGATCTGTGTGTTCCTACAAGCAATAGTTCATTTCCAGTAAACCCAGTGAATTTTGGGCTGAAAAGACTTTTCGAAGTTCACCAAACCAAACAGATTCCCACTATTAACTAAAGAGCATTTATGTAAGAGGAGCTGTGGTTTGTATCAGTTTCATAAGCAGAGTTGAACTACATATGGTCTGTATGAGTACGAAATACAGTTCTTTTTTTCAGGGCATGCTCATGTTTCTTGCTGTATTGGAGACACTGGAAAGAAGAGCTTGCTTCCTGCATTAAAACAGGGTGTGTTTCATGGATGAGAACTCTGGTCTGATTTTCCCTTCACAAACGGGATTAAACCCCATGATCTGTGTCTTCCTACTAGCAAGAGTTCATTTCTCGTAAACGAAGTAAATTTTCGGCTCAAATGACTTTACACAGTTCTAGAACCTAAGGCGGTTATCACTATTAACTAAAGATCATATATGTAAGACGAGCTGTGGTTTGTAGCAGATTCATATGCAGAGTTGGACTACATATGGTCCGTATGAGTAGGAAACACAGTTCTTTTTTTCTTGGCATGCTCATGGTTCTTAATGTATTGGAGAACATGGAAAGAAGAGGATGATTCATGCCTTAAAACAGAGTGTTTTCCAGGGATGAGAATTCTGGTCTGAATTTCTCTTCAGAAACGGAGTTAAACCCCAGGATCTGTGTCTTCCTACAAGCAAGAGTTAATTTCTGGTAAACCCACTGAATTTTGTGCTCAAACGATTTTACACAGTTCTTGAACACAACGCTATTTTCACTATTAACTAAAGAACATTTGTGTAAGAGGAGGTGTGGTTTGTATCAGTTTCATAAGCAGAGTTGAACTACATATGGGCCGTATGAGTAGGAAACACAATTCTTTTTTTCTGGTCATGCTCATGGTTCTTACTGTATTGGAGACACTGGAAAGAAGAGAATGATTCTTGCCTTAAAACAGAGTGTTTTTCAGGGTTGAGAATTCTGGTCTGAATTTGCCTTCAGAAATGGAGTTAAACCCCAAGATCTGTGTCTTCCTGCAAGCAAGAGTTCATTTCAGGTAAACCCAGTGAATTTTGGGATCAAATGATTTTTCACAGTTCACGAAACCTTCGCGATTCTCACTATTAACTAAAGAGCATTTATGTAAGAGGAGCTGTGGTTTGTATCAGTTTCATAAGCAGAGTTGAACTACATATTGTCCATATGAGTAGGAAAAAAAAATTTTTTTCAGGGCATGCTCATTGTTCTTGCTGTGTTTTAGAATCTGGAAGGAAGAGATTGCTTCTTGCATTAAAGCAGAGTGTGATTCAGGGATTTGAACTCTGGTCTGAATTACCCTTCAGAAGCAGAGTTAAACCCCAGGATCTGTGTCTTCCTATGAGCAGGTGTTCATTTCTGATAACCCTAGTGAATTTTGGGCTCAAATGATTTTTCAGTTCACCAACCCAAACCGATTCCAACTATTAACTAAAGAGCATTTATGTAAGAGGAGCTGTGGTTTGTATCAGTTTCATAAGCAGAGTTGAACTACATATGGTCCATATGAATAGGAAACACAGTTTATTTTTTCAGACCTTGCTCATTGTTCTTGCTGTATTTTAGACTCTGGAAAGAAGAGCTTGCTTCTTCGTTAAAACACAATGTGTTTCAGGGATGAGAACTCTGGTCTGAATTTCCCTTCAGAAATGGAGTTAAACCCCAGGATCTGTGTCTTCCTACCAGCAAGAGTTCATTTCTGGTAAACCAAGTGAATTTTCGGCTCAAATGTATTTACAGAGTTCTAGAACCCAATGCGATTTTCAATATTAACTAAAGATCATTTATGTAAGAGGAGCTCTGGTCTGTATCATTTCATAAGAAGAGTTGAACTACATATGCTATGTATGAGTAGGAAACACAGTTCTTTTTTTCTTGGCATGCTCATGTTTCTTACTATATTGGAGACGCTGGAAAGAAGAGGATGATTCTTGCCTTAAAACAGAGTGTTTTTCAGGGATGAGAACTCTGGTCTGAATTTGCCTTCAGAAACAGAGTTAAACACCAGGATCTGTGTCATCCTATAAGCAAGAGTTAATTTCTGGTAAACCCAGTGAATTTTGTGCTCAAACGATTTTACACAGTTCTTGAACACAACGCTATTCTCACTATTAACTAAAGAGCATTTATGTAAGAGGAGATGTGATTTGTATCAGTTTCATAAGCAGAGCTGTACTACATAGGGGCCGTATGAATAGGAAACACAGGTTATTTTTTTCAGACCATGCTCATGGTTCTTGCTTTATTTTAGACTCGGGAAAGAAGAGCTTGCTTCTTCGTTAAAACAGAGTGTGTTTCAGTGATGAGAACTCTGGTCAGAATTTCCCTTCCAAAACGGAGTTAAACCCCATGATCTGTGTCTTCCTACCAGCAAGAGTTCATTTCTGGTAAACCAAGTGAATTTTCGGCTCAAATTAATTTACACAGTTCTAGAACCCAATGCGATTATCACTATTAACTAAAGAGCATTTATGTAAGAGGAGCTCTGGTCTGTATCATTTCATAAGAAGTGTTGAACTACATATGTTACGTATGAGTAAGAAACACAGTTCTTTTTTTCTGGGCATGCTCATGGTTCTTACTGTATTGGAGAACCTGGAAAGAAGAGGATGATGCATGCCTTAAAACAGAGTGTTTTCCAGGGATGAGAATTCTGGTCTGAATTTCTCTTCAGAAACGTTGTTAAACCCCAGGATCTGTGTCTTCCTACAAGCAAGAGTTAATTTCTGGTAAACCCAGTGAATTTTGTGCTCAAACGATTTTACACAGTTCTTGAACACAACGCTATTCTCACTATTAACTAAAGAACATTTATGTAAGAGGAGGTGTGGTTTGTATCAGTTTCATAAGCAGAGTTGAACTACATATGGGCCTTATGAATAGGAAACACAGTTTTTTTTTTCAGACCATGCTCATGGTTCTTGCTTTATTTTAGACTTGGGAAAGAAGAGCTTGCTTCTTCGTTAAAACAGAGTGTGTTTCAGGGATGACAACTCTGGTCTGTATTTCCCTTCCAAAACGGAGTTAAACCCCATGATCTGTGTCTTCCTACCAGCAAGAGTTCATTTCTGGTAAACCCAGTGAATTTTGGGCTCAAATGATTTTTCGCAGTTCACGAACCCAACGCGATTCTTCCTATTAACTAAAGATTATTTATGTAAGAGGAGCTGTGGTTTGTATCAGTTTCATAATCAGAGTTGAACTACATATGGTCCGTATGAGTAGGAAACACAGTTCTTTTTTTCAGGGGATGCTCATGGTTCTTGCTGTATTGGAGACGCTGGAAAGAAGAGCCTGCTTCTTGCATTAAAACAGGGTGTGTTTCATGGATGAGAACTCTGGTCTGAATTTCCCTTCACAAACGGAGTTAAACCCCACAATCTGTGTCTTCCTACCAGTAAGAGTTCATTTCTGGTAAACCAAGTGAATTTTCGGCTCAAATGAATTTACACAGTTCTAGGATCCAATGCGATTATCACTATTAACTAAAGAGCATTTATGTCAGAGGAGCTGTGGTCTGTATCATTTCATCAGCAGAGTTGAACTATATGGTCCTTATGAATAGGAAACACAGTTCTTTTTTTTCTGGTCATGCTCATGGTTCTTACTGTATTGGAGACACTGGAAAGAAGAGGATGATTCTTGCCTTAAAACAGAGTGTTTTTCAGGGTTGAGAATTCTGGTCTGAATTTGCCTTCAGAAATGGAGTTAAACCCCAAGATCTGTGTCTTCCTGCAAGCAAGAGTTCATTTCAGGTAAACCCAGTGAATTTTGGGATCAAATGATTTTTCACAGTTCACGAAACCTTCGCGATTCTCACTATTAACTAAAGAGCATTTATGTAAGAGGAGCTGTGGTTTGTATCAGTTTCATAAGCACAGTTGAACTACATATTGTCCATATGAGTAGGAAAAAAAATTTTTTTTTCAGGGCATGCTCATTGTTCTTTCTGTGTTTTAGAATCTGGAAGGAAGAGCTTGCTTCTTGCATTAAAGCAGAGTGTGTTTCAGGGATTTGAACTCTGGTCTGAATTACCCTTCAGAAACAGAGTTAAACCCCAGGATCTGTGTCTTCCTATGAGCAGGTGTTCATTTCTGATAAACCTAGTGAATTTTCGGCTCAAATGATTTTTCAGTTCACCAACCCAAACCGATTCCCACTATTAACTAAAGAGCATTTATGTAAGAGGAGCTGTGGTTTGTATCAGTTTCATAAGCAGAGTTGAACTACATATGGTCCATATGAATAGGAAACACAGTTTTTTTTTCAGACCTTGCTCATTGTCCTTGCTGTATTTTAGACTCTGGAAAGAAAGAGCTTGCTTCTTCTTTAAAACACAATGTGTTTCAGGGAAGAGAACTCTGGTCTGAATTTCCCTTCAGAAACGGAGTTAAACCCCAGGATCTGTGTCTTCCTACAAGGAAGAGTTCATTACTGGTTACCCCAGTGAATTTGGGCTCAAATGATTTTTCGCCGTTCACGAAACCAACGCGATTCTCAATATTAACTAAAGAGCATTTATCTTAGCGGAGCTGTGGATTGTATCAGTTTCATAAGCAGAGTTGAACTACATATGGTCCGTATGAGTAGGAAACACTGTTCTTTTTTTCAGGGAATGCTCATGGTTCTTGCTGTATTGAAGACACTGGAAAGAAGAGCTTGCTTCTTGCATTAAAACAGTGTGTGTTTCATGGAGGAGAACTCTCGTCTGAATTTCCCTTCACAAACGGAGTTAAATCCCATGATCTGTGTCTTCCTACCAGCAGGAGTTCATTTCTGGTAAACCAAGTGAATTTTTGGCTCAAATGACTTTACACAGTTGTAGAACCCAACGTGTTTATCACTATTAACTAAAGAGCATTTATGTAAGAGGAGCTGTGGTCTGTATCATTTCATCAGCAGAGTTGAACTACATATGGTCCTTATGAATAGGAAACACAATTCTTTTTTTCTGGTCATGCTCATGGTTCTTACTGTATTGGAGACACTGGAAAGAAGAGGATGATTCTTGCCTTAAAACAGAGTGTTTTTCAGGGTTGAGAATTCTCGTCTGAATTTGCCTTCAGAAATGGAGTTAAACCCCAAGATCTGTGTCTTCCTGCAAGCAAGAGTTCATTTCAGGTAAACCCAGTGAATTTTGGGATCAAATGATTCTTCACAGTTCACGAAACCTTCGCGATTCTCACTATTAACTAAAGAGCATTTATGTAAGGAGCTGTGGTTTGTATCAGTTTCATAAGCAGAGTTGAACTACATATTGTCCATATGAGTAGGAAAAAAAATTTTTTTTTCAGGGCATGCTCATTGTTCTTGCTGTGTTTTAGAATCTGGAAGGAAGAGATTGCTTCTTGCATTAAAGCAGAGTGTGATTCAGGGATTTGAACTCTGGTCTGAATTACCCTTCAGAAACAGAGTTAAACCCCAGGATCTGTGTCTTCCTATGAGCAGGTGTTCATTTCTGATAACCCTAGTGAATTTTGGGCTCAAATGATTTTTCAGTTCACCAACCCAAACCGATTCCCACTATTAATTAAAGAGCATTTATGTAAGAGGAGCTGTGGTTTGTATCAGTTTCATAAGCAGAGTTGAACTACATATGGTCCATATGAATAGGAAACACAGTTTTTTTTTCAGACCATGATCATTGTTCTTGCTGTATTTTAGACTCTGGAAAGAAGAGCTTGCTTCTTCGTTAAAACACAATGTGTTTCAGGGATGAGAACTCTGGTCTGAATTTCCCTTCAGAAATGGAGTTAAACCCCAGGATCTGTGTCTTCCTACCAGCAAGAGTTCATTTCTGGTAAACCAAGTGAATTTTCGGCTCAAATGTATTTACAGAGTTCTAGAACCCAATGCGATTTTCAATATTAACTAAAGATCATTTATGTAAGGGGAGCTCTGGTCTGTATCATTTCATAAGAAGAGTTGAACTACATATGCTATGTATGAGTAGGAAACACAGTTCTTTTTTTCTTGGCATGCTCACGTTTCTTACTATATTGGAGACGCTGGAAAGAAGAGGATGATTCTTGCCTTAAAACAGAGTGTTTTTCAGGGATGAGAACTCTGGTCTGAATTTGCCTTCAGAAACGGAGTTAAACACCAGGATCTGTGTCATCCTATAAGCAAGAGTTAATTTCTGGTAAACCCAGTGAATTTTGTGCTCAAACTATTTTACACAGTTCTTGAACACAACGCTATTCTCACTATTAACTAAAGAGCATTTATGTAAGAGGAGATGTGATTTGTATCAGTTTCATAAGCAGAGCTGAACTACATAGGGGCCGTATGAATAGGAAACACAGTTTTTTTTTTTCAGACCATGCTCATGGTTCTTGCTTTATTTTAGACTCAGGAAAGAAGAGCTTGCTTCTTCATTAAAACAGAGTGTGTTTCAGGGATGAGAACTCTGGTCTGAATTTCCCTTCCAAAACGGAGTTAAACCCCATGATCTGTGTCTTCCTACCAGCAAGAGTTCATTTCTAATAAACCAAGTGAATTTTCGGCTCAAATTAATTTACACAGTTCTAGAACCCAATGCGATTATCACTATTAACTAAAGAGCATTTATGTAAGGAGAGCTCTGGTCTGTATCATTTCATAAGAAGTGTTGAACTACATATGTTACGTATGAGTAGGAAACACAGTTCTTTTTTTCTGGGCATGCTCATGGTTCTTACTGTATTGGAGAACCTGGAAAGAAGAGGATGATTCATGCCTTAAAACAGAGTGTTTTCCAGGGATGAGAATTCTGGTCTGAATTTCTCTTCAGAAATGGACTTAAACCCCAGTATCTGTGTCTTCCTACAAGCAAGAGTTAATTTCTGGTAAACCCAGTGAATTTTGTGCTCAAACGATTTTACACAGTTCTTGAACACAACGCTATTCTCACTATTAACTAAAGAACATTTATGTAAGAGGAGGTGTGGTTTGTATCAGTTTCATAAGCAGAGTTGAACTACATATGGGCCTTATGAATAGGAAATACAGTTTTTTTTTTCAGACCATGCTCATGGTTCTTGCTTTATTTTAGAATCTGGAAGGAAGAGCTTACTTCTTGCATTAAAACAGGGTGTGTTTCATGGATGAGAACTCTGGTCTGAATTTCCCTTCACAAACGGAGTTAAACCCCACAATCTGTGTCTTCCTACCAGTAAGAGTTCATTTCTGGTATACCAAGTGAATTTTCGGCTCAAATGAATTTACACAGTTCTAGGATCCAATGCGATTATCACTATTACCTAAAGAGCATTTATGTCAGAGGAGCTGTGGTCTGTATCATTTCATCAGCAGAGTTGAACTATATGGTCCTTATGAATAGGAAACACAGTTCTTTTTTTCTGGTCATGCTCATGGTTCTTACTGTATTGGAGACACTGGAAAGAAGAGCATGATTCTTGCCTTAAAACAGAGTGTTTTTCAGGGTTGAGAATTCTCGTCTGAATTTGCCTTCAGAAATGGAGTTAAACCCCAAGATCTGTGTCTTCCTGCAAGCAAGAGTTCATTTCAGGTAAACCCAGTGAATTTTGGGATCAAATGATTTTTCACAGTTCACGAAACCTTCGCGATTCTCACTATTAACTAAAGAGCATTTATGTAAGAGGAGCTGTGGTTTGTATCAGTTTCATAAGCACAGTTGAACTACATATTGTCCATATGAGTAGGAAAAAAAAATTTTTTTTCAGGGCATGCTCATTGTTCTTTCTGTGTTTTAGAATCTGGAAGGAAGAGCTTGCTTCTTGCATTAAAGCAGAGTGTGTTTCAGGGATTTGAACTCTGGTCTGAATTACCCTTCAGAAACAGAGTTAAACCCCAGGATCTGTGTCTTCCTATGAGCAGGTGTTCATTTCTGATAAACCTAGTGTATTTTGGGCTCAAATGATTTTTCAGTTCACCAACCCAAACCGATTCCCACTATTAACTAAAGAGCATTTATGTAAGAGGAGCTGTGGTTTGTATCAGTTTCATAAGCAGAGTTGAACTACATATGGTCCATATGAATAGGAAACACAGTTTTTTTTTTCAGACCTTGCTCATTGTCCTTGCTGTATTTTAGACTCTGGAAAGAAAGAGCTTGCTTCTTCTTTAAAACACAATGTGTTTCAGGGATGAGAACTCTGGTCTGAATTTCCCTTCAGAAACGGAGTTAAACCCCAGGATCTGTGTCTTCCTACCAGCAAGAGTTCTTTTCTGGTAAACCAAGTGAATTTTCGGCTCAAATGAATTTACAGAGTTCTAGAACCCAATGCGATTATCACTATTAACTAAAGAGCATTTATGTAAGAAGAGCTCTGGTCTGTATCATTTCATAAGAAGAGTTGAACTACATATGGTCCGTATGAGTAGGAAACACTGTTCTTTTTTTCAGGGAATGCTCATGGTTCTTGCTGTATTGAAGACACTGGAATGAAGAGCTTGCAAGTTGCATTAAAACAGGGTGTGTTTCATGGAGGAGAACTCTTGTCTGAATTTCCCTTCACAAACGGAGTTAAATCCCATGATCTGTGTCTTCCTACCAGCAGGAGTTCATTTCTGGTAAACCAAGTGAATTTTTGGCTCAAATGACTTTACACAGTTGTAGAACCCAACGTGTTTATCACTATTAACTAAAGAGCATTTATGTAAGAGGAGCTGTGGTCTGTATCATTTCATAAGCAGAGTTGAACTACATATGATCTGTGTGAGTAGGAAACATAGTTCTTTTTTTCTCGGCATGCTCATGGTTCTTACTGTATTGGAGACGCTAGAAAGAAGAGGATGATTCTTGCCTTGAAACAGAGTGTTTTCCAGGGTTGAGAATTCTGGTCCTAATTTGCCTTCAGAAATGGAGTTAAACCCCATGATCTATTTCTTCCTACAAGCAAGATTTCATTTCAGGTAAACCCAGTGAGTTTTGGGCTCAAATGATTTTTCGCAGTTCACAAACCTAACGCGATTCTCACTATTAACTAAAAAGCATTTATATAAGCGGAGCTGTGGTTTGTATCAGTTTCATAAGCAGAGTTGGACTACATATGGTCTGTATGAGTAGGAAACACAGTTCCTTTTTTCAGGGAATGCTCATGGTTCCTGCTGTATTGAAGACACTGGAAAGAAGAGCTTGCTTCTTGCATTAAAACAGGGTGTGTTTCACGGAGGAGAACTCTGGTCTGAATTTCCCTTCACAAACGGAGTTAAATCCCATGATCTGTGTCTTCCTACCAGCAGGAGTTCATTTCTGGTAAACCAAGTGAATTTTCGGCTCAAATGCCTTTACACAGTTCTAGACCCCAACGCGATTATCACTATTAACTAAAGAGCATTTATGTAAGAGTAGGTATCGTTTGTATCAGTTTCATAAGCAGAGTTGAACTTCATATGGTCCGTATGAGTAGGAAACACAGTTCTTTTTTCAGGGCATGCTCATGGTTCTTGCTGTATTGGAGACACTGAAAAGAAGAGCTTGCTTCTTGCATTAAATCAGGGTGTGTTTCATGGATTAGAACTCTGGTCTGAATTTCGCTTCAAAAACGGAGTTAAACCCCATGATCTTTGTTTTCCTACCAGCAAGAGTTCATTTCTGGTAAACCAAGTGAAATTTTGGCTCAAATGACATTACACAGTTCTAGAACCCAACACGATTATCACTATTAACTAAAGAGCATTTATGTAAGAGGAGCTCTGGTCTGTATCATTTCATAAGCAGTGATGAACAACATATATTCCGTATGAGTAGGAAACACAGTTCTTTTTTCTGGGCATGCTCATGGTTCTTGCTGTTTTTGAGTTGCTAGAAAGAAGAGCTTGTTTCTTGCATTAAAACAGAGTGTGTTCCATGGATGAGAACTGTGGTCTGTATTTCCCTTCAGAAACGGAGTTAAACCCCATGATCTGTGTCTTCCTACAAGCAAGAGTTAATTTCTGGTAAACCCAGTGAATTTTTTGCTCAAATGATTTTTCACAGTTCACGAACCCTACATGATTCTCACTATTAACTAAAGAGCTTTTATGTATGAGGAGCTGTGGTTTGTATCAGTTTCATAAGCAGAGTTGAACTACATATGGTCTGGTTGAGTAGGAAAAACAGTTCTTTTTTTCTGGGAATGCTTATGTTTCTTACTGTATTGGAGATGCTGGATAGAAGAGGATGATTCTTGCCCTAAAAGAGAGTTTTTTTCAGGGATGAGAACTCTGGTCAGAATTGAACTTCAGAAACGGAATTAAACCCCAGGATCTGTGTCTTCCTACAAGCAAGAGTTCATTTCAGGTAAACCCAGTGAATTTTGGGCTTAAAATATTTTTTCGCAGTTCACGAACCCAACGCGATTCTCACTATTAACTAAAGAGCATTTATGTAAGCGGAGCTGTGGTTTGTATCAGTTTCATAAGCAGATTTGAACTACATATGGTCCGTATGAGTAGGAAACACATTTTTTTTCAGGGCATGCTCAGGGTTCTTGCTGTAATTTAGACTATGGAAAGATGAGCTTGCTTCTTGCGTTAAAACAGAGTTTGTTTCAGGGATGAGAACTCTAGTCTGAATTTCCCTTCAGAAACGGAGTTAAACCCCAGGATTTGTGTCTTCCCACAAGCAAGAGTTCATTTCTGGTTCACCCTTTGAATTTTGGGCTCAAATGATTATTCGCAGTTCACGATTACTACGCGATTATCACTAGTAACTAAAGAGCATTTATGTAAGAGGAGGTGTGATTTGTATCAGTTTGATAAACAGAGTTGAACTACATTTGGTCCTTATGAGTAGGAAACACAGTTCTTTTTTCAGGGAATGCTCATGGTTCTTGCTGTATTGAAGGCACTGGAAAGGAGAGCTTGCTTCTTGCATTAAAACAGCATGTGTTTCATGGAGGAGAACTCTGGTCTGAATTTCTCTTCACAAACGGAGTTAAATCCCATGATCTGTGTCTTCCAACCAGCAGGAATTCATATCTGGTAAACCAAGTGAATTTTCGGCTCAAATGACTTTACACAGTTCTAGAACCCAACACGATTATCACTATTAACTAAAGAGCATTTATGTAACAGTAGGTGTGGTATGTATCAGTTACATAAGAAGAGTTGAACTTCATATGGTCCGTATGAGTAGGAAACACAGTTCTTTTTTTCTCGGCATGCTCATGGTTCTTACTGTATTGGATACACTGGAAAGAAGAGGATGATTCTTGCCTTAAAACAGAGTGTTTTCCAGGGTTAAGAATTCTGGTCTGAATTTCCCTTCAGAAACGGAGTTAAACCCCATGATCTGTGTCTTCATATAATCAAGATTTAATTTATGGTAAACCCAGTGAATTTTGGCTCCAATTATTTTTCACAGTTCACGAACCTAACGCGATTCTCACTATTAACTACAGAGCATTTATGTAAGCGGAGCTGTGGTTTGTATCAGTTTCATAAGCAGAGTTGAACTACATATGGTCCGTATGAGTATGAAACACATTTCTTTTTTTCAGGGCATGCTCATGTTCCTTGCTGTATTTTAGACTCTGGAAGGAGAGCTTGCTTCTTGCTTTAAAACAGGGTGTGTTTCATGGATGAGAACTCTGGTCTGAATTTCGCTTCAAAAAAGGAGTTAAACCCCATGATCTGTGTCTTCCTACCAGCAAGAGTTCTTTACCGGTAAACCCAGTGAATTTTCGGCTCAAATGACTTTACACAGTTGTAGAATACAACGCGATTATCACGATTAACTAAAGAACATTTATGTAAGAAGAGCTGTGGTTTGTATCAGTTTCATAAGCAGAGTTGAACTACATATGGTCCGTATGAGTAGGAAACACAGTTCATTTTTTCTGGGCATAATCATGGTTCTTGCTGTATTGGTGACGCTGGAAAGAAGAGGATGCTTCTTGACTTAAAACAGAGTGTGTTCCAGGGAAGAGAACTCTGGTCTGAATTTCCCTTCAGAAACGGAGTTAAACACCAGGATCTGTGTATTCCTACAAGCAAGAGTTCATTACTGGTTACCCCAGTGAATTTTGGGCTCAAATGATTTTTCGCAGTTCACGAAACCAACGCGATTCTCAGTATTAACTAAAGAGCATTTATGTTAGCGGAGCTGTGGTTTGTATCAGTTTCATAAGCAGAGTTGAACTATATATGGTCCGTATGAGTAGGAAACACTGTTCTTTTTTTCAGGGAATGCTCATGGTTCTTGCTGTATTGAAGACACTGGAAAGAAGAGCTTGCTTCTTGCATTAAAACAGGGTGTGTTTCATGGAGGAGAACTCTGGTCTGAATTTCCATTCACAAACGGAGTTAAATCCCATGATCTGTGTCTTCCGACCAGAATTAGTTCATTTCTGGTAAACCAAGTGAATTTTCGGCTCAAATGACTTTACACAGTTCTAGACCCCAACGCAATTATCACTATTAACTAAAGAGCATTTATGTAAGAGTAGGTGTGGTTTGTATCAGTTTCATAAGCACAGTTGAACTACATATGATCCGTATGAGTAGGAAACACAGTTCTTTTTTTCTTGGCATGCGCATGTTTCTTACTATATTGGAGACGCTGGAAAGAAGAGGATGATTCTTGCCTTCAAACAGAGTGTTTTTCAGGGATGAGAACTCTGGTCTGAATTTGCCTTCAGAAACGGAGTTAAACCCCAGGATCTGTGTCATCCTATAAGCAAGAGTTAATTTCTGATAAACCCAGTGAATTTTGTGCTCAAAGGATTTTACACAGTTCTTGAACACAACGCTATTCTCACTATTAACTAAAGAGCATTTATGTAAGAGGAGATGTGGTTTGTATCAGTTTCATAAGCAGAGGTGAACTACATATGGTCTGGTTGAGTAGGAAAAACAGTTCTTTTTTTCTGGGAATGCTTATGTTTCTTACTGTATTGGTGAAGCTGGATAGAAGAGGATGATTCTTGCCCTAAAACAGAGTTTTTTTCAGGGATGAGAACTCTGGGCTGAATTGAACTTCAGAAACAGAATTAAACCCCAGGATCTGTGTCTTCCTACAAGCAAGAGTTCATTTCAGGTAAACACAGTGAATTTTGGGCTTAAAATATTTTTTCGCAGTTCACGAACCCAACACGATTCTCACTATTAACAAAAGAGCATTTATGTAAGCGGAGCTGTGGTTAGTATCAGTTTCATAAGCAGATTTGAACTACATATGGTCCGTATGAGTAGGAAACACATTATTTTCAGGGCATGCTCATGGTTCTTGCTGTAATTTAGACTATGGAAAGAAGAGCTTGCTTCTTGCGTTAAAACAGAGTGTTTCAGGGATGAGAACTCTAGTCTGAATTTCCCTTCAGAAACGGAATTAAACCCCAGGATTTGTGTCTTCCTACAAGCAACAGTTCATTTCTGGTTCACCCTTTGAATTTTGGGCTCAAATGATTATTCACAGTTCACGAATACTACGCGATTATCACTAGTAACTAAAGAGCATTTACGTAAGAGGAGGTGTGATTTGTATCAGTTTCATAAGCAGAGTTGAACTTCATATGGTCCGTATGAGTAGGAAACACAGTTCTTTTTTTCTCGGCAATGTCATGGTTCTTAGTGTATTGGAGACGCTGGAAAGAAGAGGATGATTCTTGCCTTAAAACAGAGTGTTTTCCATGGTTGAGAATTCTGGTCTGAATTTGCCTTCAGAAATGGAGTTAACCCCCATGATCTATGTCTTCCTACAAGCAATATTTCATTTCAGGTAAACCCAGTGAATTTTGGGCTCAAATGATTTTTCGCAGTTCACGAACCTAACGCGATTCTCACTATTAACTAAAGAGCATTTATGTAAGCGGAGCTGTGGTTTGTATCAGTTTCATAAGCAGAGTTGAACTACATATGGTCCGTATGAGTATGAAACACATTTCTTTTTTTCAGGGCATGCTCATGGTTCTTGCTGTATTTTAGACTCTGGAAGAAGAGCTTGCTTCTTGCTTTAAAACAGGGTGTGTTTCATGGATGAGAACTCTGTCTGAATTTCGCTTCAAAAAAGGAGTTAAACCCCATGATCTGTGTCTTCCTACCAGCAAGAGTTCTTTTCTGGTAAACCCAGTGAATTTTCGGCTCAAATTACTTTACACAGTTGTAGAACACAACGCGATTATCACTATTAACTAAAGAGCATTTATGTAAGAGGAGCTGTAGTTTGTATCAGTTTCATAAGCAGAGTTGAACTACATATGGTCCGTATGAGTAGGAAACACAGTTCATTTTTTCTGGGCATAATCATGGTTCTTGCTGTATTGGTGACGCTGGAAAGAAGAGGATGCTTCTTGTCTTAAAACAGAGTGTGTTTCAGGAAAGAGAACTCTGGTCTGAATTTCCCTTCAGAAACGGAGTAAAACCCCACGATCTGTGTCTTCCTACAAGCAAGAGTTCATTACTGGTTACCCCAGTGAATTTGGGCTCAAATGATTTTTTGCAGTACACGAACCCAACGCGATTCTCACTATTAACTAAAGATCATTTATGTAAGAGGAGCTGTGGTTTGTATCAGTTTCATAAGCACAGTTGAACTACATATGATCCGTATGAGTAGGAAACACAGTTCTTTTTTTCTTGGCATGCTCATGTTTCTTACTATATTGGAGACGCTGGAAAGAAGAGGATGATTCTTGCCTTAAAACAGAGTGTTTTTCAGGGATGAGAACTCTGGTCTGAATTTCCCTTCCAAAACGGAGTTAAACCCCATGATCTGTGTCTTCCTACCAGCAAGAGTTCATTTCTGGTAAACCCAGTGAATTTTGGGCTCAAATGATTTTTCGCAGTTCACGGACCCAACGCGATTCTTCCTATTAACTAAAGATTATTTACGTAAGAGGAGCTGTGGTTTGTATCAGTTTCATAATCAGAGTTGAACTACATGTGGTCCGTATGAGTAGGAAACACAGTTCTTTTTTTCAGGGGATGCTCATGGTTCTTGCTGTATTGGAGACGCTGGAAAGAAGAGCTTGCTTCTTGCATTAAAACAGGGTGTGTTTCATGGATGAGAACTCTGGTCTAAATTTCCCTTCACAAACGGAGTTAAACCCCACAATCTGTGTCTTCCTACCAGTAAGAGTTCTTTTCTGGTAAACCAAGTGAATTTTCGGCTCAAATGAATTTACACAGTTCTAGGATCCAATGTGATTATCACTATTAACTAAAGAGCATTTATGTCAGAGGAGCTGTGGTCTGTATCATTTCATCAGCAGAGTTGAACTATATGGTCCTAATGAATAGGAAACACAGTTCTTTTTTTCTGGTCATGCTCATGGTTCTTACTGTATTGGAGACACTGGAAAGAAGAGGATGATTCTTGCCTTAAAACAGAGTGTTTTTCAGTGTTGAGAATTCTGGTCTGAATTTGCCTTCAGAAATGGAGTTAAACCCCAAGATCTGTGTCTTCCTGCAAGCAAGAGTTCATTTCAGGTAAACCCAGTGAATTTTGGGATCAAATGATTTTTTTCAGTTCATGAAACCTTCACGATTCTCACTATTAACTAAAGAGCATTTATGTAAGAGGAGCTGTGTTTTGTATCAGTTTCATAAGCACAGTTGAACTACATATTGTCCATATGAGTAGGAAAAAAATTTTTTTTTCAGGGCATGCTCATTGTTCTTGCTGTGTTTTAGAATCTGGAAGGGAGAGCTTGCTTCTTGCATTAAAGTAGAGTGTGTTTCAGGGTTTTGAACTCTGGTCTGAATTACCCTTCAGAAACATAGTTAAACCCCAGTATCTGTGTCTTCCTATGAGCAGGTGTTCATTTCTGATAAACCTAGTGAGTTTTGGGCTCAAATGATTTTTTAGTTCATCAACCCAAACCGATTCCCACTATTAACTAAAGAGCATTTATGTAAGAGGAGCTGTGGTTTGTATCAGTTTCATAAGCAGAGTTGAACTACATATGGTCCATATGAATAGGAAACACCGTTTTTTTTGCAGACCTTGCTCATTGTTCTTGCTGTATTTTAGACTCTGGAAAGAAGAGCTTGCTTCTTCTTTAAAACACAATGTGTTTCAGGGATGAGAACTCTGGTCTGAATTTCCCTTCAGAAACGGAGTTAAACCCCAGGATCGGTGTCTTCCTACCAGCAAGAGTTCATTTCTGGTAAACCAAGTGAATTTTCGGCTCAAATGAATTTACAGAGTTCTAGAACCCAACGTGTTTATCACTATTAACTAAAGAGCATTTATGTAAGAGGAGCTCTGGTCTGTATCATTTCATAAGCAGAGTTGAACTACATATGATCCCTATGAGTAGGAAACACAGTTCTTTTTTTCTCGGCATGCTCATGGTTCTTACTGTATTGGAGATGCTAGAAAGAAGAGGATGATTCTTGCCTTAAAGCAGAGTGTTTTCCAGGGTTGAGAATTCTGGTCTGAATTTGCCTTCAGAAATGGAGTTAAACCCCATGATCTATGTCTTCCTACAAGCAAGATTTCATTTCAGGTAAACCCAGTGAATTTTGGGCTCAAATGATTTTTCGCAGTTCACGAACCTAACGCGATTCTCACTATTAAATAAAGAGCCTTTATATAAGCGGAGCTGTGGTTTGTATCAGTTTCATAAGCAGAGTTGAACTACATATGGTCCGTATGAGTATAAAACACATTTCTTTTTTTCAGGGCATGCTCATATTCCTTGCTGTATTTTAGACTCTGGAAGAAGAGCTTGCTTCTTACATTAAAACAGGGTGTGTTTCAGGGATGAGAACTCTGGTCTGAATTTCCCTTCAGAAACGGAGTTAAACCCCAGGATCTGTGTCTTCCTACAAGCAAGAGTTCATTTCTGGTTCACCCTTTGAATTTTGGGCTCAAATGATTATTCGCAGTTCACGATTACTACGCGATTATCACTAGTAACTAAAGAGCATTTATGTAAGAGGAGGTGTGATTTGTATCAGTTTCATAAACAGAGTTGAACTACATTTGGTCCTTATGAGTAGGAAACACAGTTCTTTTTTTCAGGGAATGCTCATGTTTCTTGCTGTATTGAAGACACTGGAAAGGAGAGCTTGCTTCTTACATTAAAACAGGGTGTGTTTCATGGAGGAGAACTCTGGTCTGAATTTCCCTTCACAAATGGAGTTAAATCCCATGATCTGTGTCTTCCTACCAGCAGGAGTTCATTTCTGGTAAACCAAGTGAATTTTCGGCTCAAATGACTTTACACAGTTCTAGAACCCAACGTGATTATCACTATTAACTAAAGAGCATTTATGTAACAGTAGGTGTGGTTTGTATCAGTTACATAAGCAGAGTTGAACCGCATATGGTCCGTATGAGTAGGAAACACAGTTCTTTTTTTCTTGGCATGCTCATGGTTCTTAGTGTATTGGAGACGCTGGAAAGAAGCGGATGATTCTTGCCTTAAAACGGAGTGTTTTCCAGGGTTGAGAATTCTGGTCTGAATTTGCCTTCAGAAATGGAGTTAAACCCCATGATCTATGTCTTCCTACAAGCAAGATTTCATTACTGGTTACCCCAGTGTATTTTGGGCTCAAATGATTTTTTGCAGTTCACGAAACCAATGCGTTTATCAATATTAACTAAAGAGCATTTATGTTAGCGGAGCTCTGGTTTGTATCAGTTTCATAAGCAGAGTTGGACTACATATGGTCTGTATGAGTAGGAAACACTGTTCCTTTTTTCAGGGAATGCTCATGGTTCTTGCTGTATTGAAGACACTGGAAAGAAGCGCTTGCTTCTTGCATTAAAACAGGGTGTGTTTCACGGAGGAGAACTCTGGTCTGAATTTCCCTTCACAAACGGAGTTAAATCCCATGATCTGTGTCTTCCTACCAGCAGGAGTTCATTTCTGGTAAACCAAGTGAATTTTCGGCTCAAATGCCTTTACACAGTTCTAGACTCCAACGCGATTATCACTATTAACTAAAGAGCATTTATGTAAGAGTAGGTGTGGTTTGTATCAGATTCATAAGCAGAGTTGAACTTCATATGGTCCGTATGAGTAGGAAACACAGTTCTTTTTTTCTCGGCATGCTCATGGTTCTTAGTGTATTGGAGACGCTGGAAAGAAGAGGATGATTCTTGCCTTAAAACAGAGTGTTTTCCTTGGTTGAGAATTCTGGTCTGAATTTGCCTTCAGAAATGGAGTTAAACCCCATGATCTACGTCTTCCTACAAGCAAGATTTCATTTCAGGTAAACCCAGTGAATTTTGGGCTCAAATGATTTTTCGCAGTTCACGAACCTAACGCGATTCTCACTATAAACTAAAGAGCATTTATATAAGCGGAGCTGTGGTTAGTATCAGTTTCATAAGCAGAGTTGAACTACATATGGTCCGTATGAGTATAAAACACATTTCTTTTTTTCAGGGCATGCTCATGTTCCTTGCTGTATTTTAGACTCTGGAAGAAGAGCTTGCTTCTTGCATTAAAACAGGATGTGTTTCATGGCTGAGAACTCTAGTCTGAATTTCGCCTCAAAAACGGAATTAAACCCCATGATCTGTGTCTTCCTACCAGCAATAGTTCTTTTCTGGTATACCCAGTGAATTTTCGGCTCAAATGACTTTACACAGTTCTAGAACCCAACACGATTATCACTATTACCTAAAGAGCATTTATGTAAGAGGAGCTCTGGTCTGTATCATTTCATAAGCAGAGTTGAACAACATATATTCCGTATGAGTAGGAAACACAGTTCTTTTTTTGGGCATGCTCATGGTTCTTGCTGTTTTGGAGTTGTTAAAAGGAAGAGCTTGCTTCTTGCATTAAAACAGAGTGTGTTCCATGGATGAGAACTGTGGTCTGAATTTCCCTTCAGAAACGGAGTTAAACCCCATGATCTGTGTCTGCCTACAAGCAAGAGTTCATTTCTGGTAAACCAAGTTAATTTTGGGCTCAAATGATTTTTCGTAGTTCACGAACCCTACATGATTCTCACTATTAACTAAAGAGCTTTTATGTAAGAGGAGCTGTGGTTTGTATCAGTTTCATAAGCAGAGTTGAACTACATATGGTCTGGTTGAGTAGGAAAAACAGTTCTTTTTTTCTGGGAATGCTTATGTTTCTTACTGTGTTGGAGATGCTGGATAGAAGAGGATGATTCTTGCCCTAAAACAGAGTTTTTTTCAGGGATGAGAACTCTGGTCTGAATTGAACTTCAGAAACGGAATTAAACCCCAGGATCTGTGTCTTCCTACAAGCAAGTGTTCATTTCGGGTAAACCCAGTGAATTTTGAGCTTAAAATATTTTTTCGCAGTTCACGAACCCAACGCGATTCTCACTAATAACTAAAGAGCATTTATGTAAGCGGAGCTGTGGTTTGTATCAGTTTCATAAGCAGAGTTGGACTACATTTGGTCCTTATGAGTAGGAAACACAGTTCTTTTTTCAGGGCATGCTCATGGTTCTTGCTGTATTTTAGACTATGGAAAGAAGAGCTTGCTTCTTGCGTTAAAACAGAGTGTGTTTCAGGGATGAGAGCTCTGGTCTGAATTTCCCATCGGAAACGGAGTTAACCCCAGGATTTGTGTCTTCCTACAAGGAAGAGTTCATTTCTGGTACACCCTTTGAATTTTGGGCTCAAATGATTATTCGCAGTTCACGAATACTACACGATTATCACTAGTAACTAAAGAGCATTTATGTAAGAGGAGGTGTGATTTGTATCAGTTTCATAAACAGAGTTGAACTACATTTTGTCCTTATGAGTAGGAAACACAGTTCTTTTTTCAGGGAATGCTCATGTTTCTTGCTGTATTCGAGACGCTGGAAAGAAGAGCTTGCTTCTTGCATTAAAACAGACTGTGTTTCATGTATGAGAACTGTGGTCTGAATTTCCCTTCACAAACGGAGTTAAACCCCATGATCTGTGTCTTCCTACAAGGAAGAGTTCATTTCAGGTAAACCAAGTGAATTTTCGGCTCAAATGACTTTACACAGTTGTAGAACCCAACGTGTTTATCACTATTAACTAAAGAGCATTTATGTAAGAGGAGCTGTGGTCTGTATCATTTCATCAGCAGAGTTGAACTACTTATGGTCCCTATGAGTAGGAAACACAGTTCTTTTTTTCTCGGCATGCTCATGGTTCTTACTGTATTGGAGACACTGGAAAGAAGAGGATGATTCTTGCCTTAAAACAGAGTGTTTTCCAGGGTTGAGAATTCTGGTCTGAATTTGCCTTCAGAAATGGAGTTAAACCCCATGATCGATGTCTTCATATAATCAAGATTTCATTTATGGTAAACCCAGTGAATTTTGGGCTCAAATGATTTTTCGCAGTTCACGAACCTAACGCGATTCTCACTATTAACTAAAGAGCATTTATGTTAGCGCAGCTGTGGTTTGTATCAGTTTCATAAGCAGAGTTGAACTACATATGGTCTGTATGAGTAGGAAATACTGTTCTTTTTTTCAGGGAATGCTCATGGTTCTTGCTGTATTGAAGACACTGGAAAGAAGAGCTTGCTGCTTGCATTAAAACAGGGTGTGTTTCATGGAGGAGAACTCTGGTCTGAATATCCCTTCACAAATGGAGTTAAATCCCATGATCTGTGTCTTCCTACCAGCAGGGGTTCATTTCTGGTAAACCAAGTGAATTTTCGGCTCAAATGACTTTACACAGTTCTAGAACCCAACGTGATTATCACTATTAACTAAAGAGCATTTATGCAACAGTAGGTGTGGTTTGTATCAGTTACATAAGCAGAGTTGAACCTCATATGGTCCGTATGAGTAGGAAACACAGTTCTTTTTTTCTCGGCATGCTCATGGTTCTTAGTGTATTGGAGACGCTGGAAAGAAGAGGATGATTCTTGCCTTAAAACAGAGTGTTTTCCTTGGTTGAGAATTCTGGTCTGAATTTGCCTTCAGAAATGGAGTTAAACCCCATGATCTATGTCATCCTACAAGCAAGATTTCATTTCAGGTAAACCCAGTGAATTTTGGGCTCAAATGATTTTTCGCAGTTCACGAACCTAACGGGATTCTCACTATTAACTAAAGAGCATTTATGTAAGAGGAGCTGTGGTTTGTATCAGTTTCATAAGCAGAGTTGAACTACATATGGTCCGTATGAGTAGGAAACACAGTTCATTTTTTCTGGGCATAATCATGGTTCTTTCTGTATTGGTGACGCTGGAAAGAAGAGGATGCTTTTTGACTTAAAACAGAGTGTGTTTCAGGGAAGAGAACTCTGGTCTGAATTTCCTTTCAGAACGGAGTTAAACCCCAGGATCTGTGTCTTCCTACAAGCAAGATTTCATTACTGGTTACCACAGTGAATTTTGGGCTCAAATGATTTTTCGCAGTTCCCGAAACCAACGCGATTCTCAATATTAACTAAAGAGCATTTATGTTAGCGGAGCTGTGGTTTGTATCAGTTTCATAAGCAGAGTTGAACTATATATGGTCCGTATGAGTAGGAAACACTGTTCTTTTTTTCAGGGAATGCTCATGGGTCTTACTGTATTGAAGACACTGGAAAGAAGAGCTTGCTTCTTGCATTAAAACAGGGTGTGTTTCATGGAGGAGAACTCTGGTCTGAATTTCCCTTCACAAACGGAGTTAAATCCCATGATCTGTGTCTTCCTACCAGCAGGAGTTCATTTCTGGTAAACCAAGTGAATTTTCGGCTCAAATGACTTTACACAGTTCTAGACCCCAACGCGATTATCACTATTAACTAAAGAGCATTTATGTAAGAGTAGGTGTGGTTTGTATCAGTTTCATAAGCAGAGTTGAACTTCATATGGTCCGTATGAGTAGGAAACACAGTTCTTTTTTTCAGGGCATGCTCATGGTTCTTGCTGTATTGGAGACACTGAAAAGAAGAGCTTGCTTCTTGCATTAAAACAGACTGTGTTTCATGTATGAGAACTGTGGTCTGAATTTCCCTTCACAAACGGAGTTAAACCCCATGATCTGTGTCTTCCTACAAGGAAGAGTTCTTTTCTGGTAAACCCAGTGAATTTTTGGCTCAAATGACTTTACACAGTTGTAGAACCCAACGTGTTTATCACTATTAACTAAAGAGCATTTATGTAAGAGGAGCTGTGGTCTGTATCATTTCATAAGCAGAGTTGAACTACATATGATCCCTATGAGTAGGAAGCACAGATCTTTTTTTCTCGGCATGCTCATGGTTCTTACTATATTGGAGACGCTGGAAAGAAGAGGATGATTCTTGCCTTAAAACAGAGTGTTTTCCTTGGTTGAGAATTCTGGTCTGAATTTGCCTTCAGAAATGGAGTTAAACCCCATGATCTACGTCTTCCTACAAGCAAGATTTCATTTCAGGTAAACCCAGTGAATTTTGGGCTCAAATGATTTTTCGCAGTTCACGAACCTAACGCGATTCTCACTATAAACTAAAGAGCATTTATATAAGCGGAGCTGTGGTTAGTATCAGTTTCATAAGCAGAGTTGAACTACATATGGTCCGTATGAGTATAAAACACATTTCTTTTTTTCAGGGCATGCTCATGTTCCTTGCTGTATTTTAGACTCTGGAAGAAGAGCTTGCTTCTTGCATTAAAACAGGATGTGTTTCATGGCTGAGAACTCTAGTCTGAATTTCGCCTCAAAAACGGAATTAAACCCCATGATCTGTGTCTTCCTACCAGCAATAGTTCTTTTCTGGTATACCCAGTGAATTTTCGGCTCAAATGACTTTACACAGTTCTAGAACCCAACACGATTATCACTATTACCTAAAGAGCATTTATGTAAGAGGAGCTCTGGTCTGTATCATTTCATAAGCAGAGTTGAACAACATATATTCCGTATGAGTAGGAAACACAGTTCTTTTTTTGGGCATGCTCATGGTTCTTGCTGTTTTGGAGTTGTTAAAAGGAAGAGCTTGCTTCTTGCATTAAAACAGAGTGTGTTCCATGGATGAGAACTGTGGTCTGAATTTCCCTTCAGAAACGGAGTTAAACCCCATGATCTGTGTCTGCCTACAAGCAAGAGTTCATTTCTGGTAAACCAAGTTAATTTTGGGCTCAAATGATTTTTCGTAGTTCACGAACCCTACATGATTCTCACTATTAACTAAAGAGCTTTTATGTAAGAGGAGCTGTGGTTTGTATCAGTTTCATAAGCAGAGTTGAACTACATATGGTCTGGTTGAGTAGGAAAAACAGTTCTTTTTTTCTGGGAATGCTTATGTTTCTTACTGTGTTGGAGATGCTGGATAGAAGAGGATGATTCTTGCCCTAAAACAGAGTTTTTTTCAGGGATGAGAACTCTGGTCTGAATTGAACTTCAGAAACGGAATTAAACCCCAGGATCTGTGTCTTCCTACAAGCAAGTGTTCATTTCGGGTAAACCCAGTGAATTTTGAGCTTAAAATATTTTTTCGCAGTTCACGAACCCAACGCGATTCTCACTAATAACTAAAGAGCATTTATGTAAGCGGAGCTGTGGTTTGTATCAGTTTCATAAGCAGAGTTGGACTACATTTGGTCCTTATGAGTAGGAAACACAGTTCTTTTTTCAGGGCATGCTCATGGTTCTTGCTGTATTTTAGACTATGGAAAGAAGAGCTTGCTTCTTGCGTTAAAACAGAGTGTGTTTCAGGGATGAGAGCTCTGGTCTGAATTTCCCATCGGAAACGGAGTTAACCCCAGGATTTGTGTCTTCCTACAAGGAAGAGTTCATTTCTGGTACACCCTTTGAATTTTGGGCTCAAATGATTATTCGCAGTTCACGAATACTACACGATTATCACTAGTAACTAAAGAGCATTTATGTAAGAGGAGGTGTGATTTGTATCAGTTTCATAAACAGAGTTGAACTACATTTTGTCCTTATGAGTAGGAAACACAGTTCTTTTTTCAGGGAATGCTCATGTTTCTTGCTGTATTCGAGACGCTGGAAAGAAGAGCTTGCTTCTTGCATTAAAACAGACTGTGTTTCATGTATGAGAACTGTGGTCTGAATTTCCCTTCACAAACGGAGTTAAACCCCATGATCTGTGTCTTCCTACAAGGAAGAGTTCATTTCAGGTAAACCAAGTGAATTTTCGGCTCAAATGACTTTACACAGTTGTAGAACCCAACGTGTTTATCACTATTAACTAAAGAGCATTTATGTAAGAGGAGCTGTGGTCTGTATCATTTCATCAGCAGAGTTGAACTACTTATGGTCCCTATGAGTAGGAAACACAGTTCTTTTTTTCTCGGCATGCTCATGGTTCTTACTGTATTGGAGACACTGGAAAGAAGAGGATGATTCTTGCCTTAAAACAGAGTGTTTTCCAGGGTTGAGAATTCTGGTCTGAATTTGCCTTCAGAAATGGAGTTAAACCCCATGATCGATGTCTTCATATAATCAAGATTTCATTTATGGTAAACCCAGTGAATTTTGGGCTCAAATGATTTTTCGCAGTTCACGAACCTAACGCGATTCTCACTATTAACTAAAGAGCATTTATGTTAGCGCAGCTGTGGTTTGTATCAGTTTCATAAGCAGAGTTGAACTACATATGGTCTGTATGAGTAGGAAATACTGTTCTTTTTTTCAGGGAATGCTCATGGTTCTTGCTGTATTGAAGACACTGGAAAGAAGAGCTTGCTGCTTGCATTAAAACAGGGTGTGTTTCATGGAGGAGAACTCTGGTCTGAATATCCCTTCAAAAATGGAGTTAAATCCCATGATCTGTGTCTTCCTACCAGCAGGGGTTCATTTCTGGTAAACCAAGTGAATTTTCGGCTCAAATGACTTTACACAGTTCTAGAACCCAACGTGATTATCACTATTAACTAAAGAGCATTTATGCAACAGTAGGTGTGGTTTGTATCAGTTACATAAGCAGAGTTGAACCTCATATGGTCCGTATGAGTAGGAAACACAGTTCTTTTTTTCTCGGCATGCTCATGGTTCTTAGTGTATTGGAGACGCTGGAAAGAAGAGGATGATTCTTGCCTTAAAACAGAGTGTTTTCCTTGGTTGAGAATTCTGGTCTGATTTTGCCTTCAGAAATGGAGTTAAACCCCATGATCTATGTCATCCTACAAGCAAGATTTCATTTCAGGTAAACCCAGTGAATTTTGGGCTCAAATGATTTTTCGCAGTTCACGAACCTAACGGGATTCTCACTATTAACTAAAGAGCATTTATGTAAGAGGAGCTGTGGTTTGTATCAGTTTCATAAGCAGAGTTGAACTACATATGGTCCGTATGAGTAGGAAACACAGTTCATTTTTTCTGGGCATAATCATGGTTCTTTCTGTATTGGTGACGCTGGAAAGAAGAGGATGCTTTTTGACTTAAAACAGAGTGTGTTTCAGGGAAGAGAACTCTGGTCTGAATTTCCTTTCAGAACGGAGTTAAACCCCAGGATCTGTGTCTTCCTACAAGCAAGATTTCATTACTGGTTACCACAGTGAATTTTGGGCTCAAATGATTTTTCGCAGTTCCCGAAACCAACGCGATTCTCAATATTAACTAAAGAGCATTTATGTTAGCGGAGCTGTGGTTTGTATCAGTTTCATAAGCAGAGTTGAACTATATATGGTCCGTATGAGTAGGAAACACTGTTCTTTTTTTCAGGGAATGCTCATGGGTCTTACTGTATTGAAGACACTGGAAAGAAGAGCTTGCTTCTTGCATTAAAACAGGGTGTGTTTCATGGAGGAGAACTCTGGTCTGAATTTCCCTTCACAAACGGAGTTAAATCCCATGATCTGTGTCTTCCTACCAGCAGGAGTTCATTTCTGGTAAACCAAGTGAATTTTCGGCTCAAATGACTTTACACAGTTCTAGACCCCAACGCGATTATCACTATTAACTAAAGAGCATTTATGTAAGAGTAGGTGTGGTTTGTATCAGTTTCATAAGCAGAGTTGAACTTCATATGGTCCGTATGAGTAGGAAACACAGTTCTTTTTTTCAGGGCATGCTCATGGTTCTTGCTGTATTGGAGACACTGAAAAGAAGAGCTTGCTTCTTGCATTAAAACAGACTGTGTTTCATGTATGAGAACTGTGGTCTGAATTTCCCTTCACAAACGGAGTTAAACCCCATGATCTGTGTCTTCCTACAAGGAAGAGTTCTTTTCTGGTAAACCCAGTGAATTTTTGGCTCAAATGACTTTACACAGTTGTAGAACCCAACGTGTTTATCACTATTAACTAAAGAGCATTTATGTAAGAGGAGCTGTGGTCTGTATCATTTCATAAGCAGAGTTGAACTACATATGATCCCTATGAGTAGGAAGCACAGATCTTTTTTTCTCGGCATGCTCATGGTTCTTACTGTATTGGAGATGCTAGAAAGAAGAGGATGATTCTTGCCTTAAAGCAGAGTGTTTTCCAGGGTTGAGAATTCTGGTCTGAATTTGCCTTCAGAAATGGAGTTAAACCCCATGATCTATGTCTTCCTACAAGCAAGATTTCATTTCAGGTAAACCCAGTAAATTTTGGGCTCAAATGATTTTTCGCAGTTCACGAACCTAACGCGATTCTCACTATTAACTAAAGAGCCTTTATATAAGCGGAGCTGTGGTTTGTATCAGTTTCATAAGCAGAGTTGAACTACATATGGTCCGTATGAGTATAAAACACATTTCTTTTTTTCAGGGCATGCTCATATTCCTTGCTGTATTTTAGACTCTGGAAGAAGAGCTTGCTTCTTGCATTAAAACAGGGTGTGTTTCAGGGATGAGAACTCTGGTCTGAGTTTCCCTTCAGAAACGGAGTTAAACCCCAGGATCTGTGTCTTCCTACAAGCAAGAGTTCATTTCTGGTTCACCCTTTGAATTTTGGGCTCAAATGATTATTCGCAGTTCACGAATACTACGCGATTATCACTAGTAACTAAAGAGCATTTATGTAAGAGGAGGTGTGATTTGTATCAGTTTCATAAACAGAGTTGAACTACATTTGGTCCTTATGAGTAGGAAACACAGTTCTTTTTTTCAGGGAATGCTCATGGTTCTTGCTGTATTGAAGACACTGGAAAGGAGAGCTTGCTTCTTGCATTAAAACAGGGTGTGTTTCATGGAGGAGAACTCTGGTCTGAATTTCCCTTCACAAACGGAGTTAAATCCCATGATCTGTGTCTTCCTACCAGCAGGAGTTCATTTCTGGTAAACCAAGTGAATTTTCGGCTCAAATGACTTTACACAGTTCTAGAACCCAACGTGATTATCACTATTAACTAAAGAGCATTTATGTAACAGTAGGTGTGGTTTGTATCAGTTACATAAGCAGAGTTGAACCGCATATGGTCCGTATGAGTAGGAAACACAGTTCTTTTTTTCTTGGCATGCTCATGGTTCTTAGTGTATTGGAGACGCTGGAAAGAAGCGGATGATTCTTGCCTTAAAACGGAGTGTTTTCCAGGGTTGAGAATTCTGGTCTGAATTTGCCTTCAGAAATGGAGTTAAACCCCATGATCTATGTCTTCCTACAAGCAAGATTTCATTACTGGTTACCCCAGTGTATTTTGGGCTCAAATGATTTTTTGCAGTTCACGAAACCAATGCGTTTATCAATATTAACTAAAGAGCATTTATGTTAGCGGAGCTCTGGTTTGTATCAGTTTCATAAGCAGAGTTGGACTACATATGGTCTGTATGAGTAGGAAACACTGTTCCTTTTTTCAGGGAATGCTCATGGTTCTTGCTGTATTGAAGACACTGGAAAGTAGCGCTTGCTTCTTGCATTAAAACAGGGTGTGTTTCACGGAGGAGAACTCTGGTCTGAATTTCCCTTCACAAACGGAGTTAAATCCCATGATCTGTGTCTTCCTACCAGCAGGAGTTCATTTCTGGTAAACCAAGTGAATTTTCGGCTCAAATGCCTTTACACAGTTCTAGACTCCAACGCGATTATCACTATTAACTAAAGAGCATTTATGTAAGAGTAGGTGTGGTTTGTATCAGATTCATAAGCAGAGTTGAACTTCATATGGTCCGTATGAGTAGGAAACACAGTTCTTTTTTTCTCGGCATGCTCATGGTTCTTAGTGTATTGGAGACGCTGGAAAGAAGAGGATGATTCTTGCCTTAAAACAGAGTGTTTTCCTTGGTTGAGAATTCTGGTCTGAATTTGCCTTCAGAAATGGAGTTAAACCCCATGATCTACGTCTTCCTACAAGCAAGATTTCATTTCAGGTAAACCCAGTGAATTTTGGGCTCAAATGATTTTTCGCAGTTCACGAACCTAACGCGATTCTCACTATAAACTAAAGAGCATTTATATAAGCGGAGCTGTGGTTAGTATCAGTTTCATAAGCAGAGTTGAACTACATATGGTCCGTATGAGTATAAAACACATTTCTTTTTTTCAGGGCATGCTCATGTTCCTTGCTGTATTTTAGACTCTGGAAGAAGAGCTTGCTTCTTGCATTAAAACAGGATGTGTTTCATGGCTGAGAACTCTAGTCTGAATTTCGCCTCAAAAACGGAATTAAACCCCATGATCTGTGTCTTCCTACCAGCAATAGTTCTTTTCTGGTATACCCAGTGAATTTTCGGCTCAAATGACTTTACACAGTTCTAGAACCCAACACGATTATCACTATTACCTAAAGAGCATTTATGTAAGAGGAGCTCTGGTCTGTATCATTTCATAAGCAGAGTTGAACAACATATATTCCGTATGAGTAGGAAACACAGTTCTTTTTTTGGGCATGCTCATGGTTCTTGCTGTTTTGGAGTTGTTAAAAGGAAGAGCTTGCTTCTTGCATTAAAACAGAGTGTGTTCCATGGATGAGAACTGTGGTCTGAATTTCCCTTCAGAAACGGAGTTAAACCCCATGATCTGTGTCTGCCTACAAGCAAGAGTTCATTTCTGGTAAACCAAGTTAATTTTGGGCTCAAATGATTTTTCGTAGTTCACGAACCCTACATGATTCTCACTATTAACTAAAGAGCTTTTATGTAAGAGGAGCTGTGGTTTGTATCAGTTTCATAAGCAGAGTTGAACTACATATGGTCTGGTTGAGTAGGAAAAACAGTTCTTTTTTTCTGGGAATGCTTATGTTTCTTACTGTGTTGGAGATGCTGGATAGAAGAGGATGATTCTTGCCCTAAAACAGAGTTTTTTTCAGGGATGAGAACTCTGGTCTGAATTGAACTTCAGAAACGGAATTAAACCCCAGGATCTGTGTCTTCCTACAAGCAAGTGTTCATTTCGGGTAAACCCAGTGAATTTTGAGCTTAAAATATTTTTTCGCAGTTCACGAACCCAACGCGATTCTCACTAATAACTAAAGAGCATTTATGTAAGCGGAGCTGTGGTTTGTATCAGTTTCATAAGCAGAGTTGGACTACATTTGGTCCTTATGAGTAGGAAACACAGTTCTTTTTTCAGGGCATGCTCATGGTTCTTGCTGTATTTTAGACTATGGAAAGAAGAGCTTGCTTCTTGCGTTAAAACAGAGTGTGTTTCAGGGATGAGAACTCTGGTCTGAATTTCCCATCGGAAACGGAGTTAACCCCAGGATTTGTGTCTTCCTACAAGGAAGAGTTCATTTCTGGTACACCCTTTGAATTTTGGGCTCAAATGATTATTCGCAGTTCACGAATACTACACGATTATCACTAGTAACTAAAGAGCATTTATGTAAGAGGAGGTGTGATTTGTATCAGTTTCATAAACAGAGTTGAACTACATTTTGTCCTTATGAGTAGGAAACACAGTTCTTTTTTCAGGGAATGCTCATGTTTCTTGCTGTATTCGAGACGCTGGAAAGAAGAGCTTGCTTCTTGCATTAAAACAGACTGTGTTTCATGTATGAGAACTGTGGTCTGAATTTCCCTTCACAAACGGAGTTAAACCCCATGATCTGTGTCTTCCTACAAGGAAGAGTTCATTTCAGGTAAACCAAGTGAATTTTCGGCTCAAATGACTTTACACAGTTGTAGAACCCAACGTGTTTATCACTATTAACTAAAGAGCATTTATGTAAGAGGAGCTGTGGTCTGTATCATTTCATCAGCAGAGTTGAACTACTTATGGTCCCTATGAGTAGGAAACACAGTTCTTTTTTTCTCGGCATGCTCATGGTTCTTACTGTATTGGAGACACTGGAAAGAAGAGGATGATTCTTGCCTTAAAACAGAGTGTTTTCCAGGGTTGAGAATTCTGGTCTGAATTTGCCTTCAGAAATGGAGTTAAACCCCATGATCGATGTCTTCATATAATCAAGATTTCATTTATGGTAAACCCAGTGAATTTTGGGCTCAAATGATTTTTCGCAGTTCACGAACCTAACGCGATTCTCACTATTAACTAAAGAGCATTTATGTTAGCGCAGCTGTGGTTTGTATCAGTTTCATAAGCAGAGTTGAACTACATATGGTCTGTATGAGTAGGAAATACTGTTCTTTTTTTCAGGGAATGCTCATGGTTCTTGCTGTATTGAAGACACTGGAAAGAAGAGCTTGCTGCTTGCATTAAAACAGGGTGTGTTTCATGGAGGAGAACTCTGGTCTGAATATCCCTTCACAAATGGAGTTAAATCCCATGATCTGTGTCTTCCTACCAGCAGGGGTTCATTTCTGGTAAACCAAGTGAATTTTCGGCTCAAATGACTTTACACAGTTCTAGAACCCAACGTGATTATCACTATTAACTAAAGAGCATTTATGCAACAGTAGGTGTGGTTTGTATCAGTTACATAAGCAGAGTTGAACCTCATATGGTCCGTATGAGTAGGAAACACAGTTCTTTTTTTCTCGGCATGCTCATGGTTCTTAGTGTATTGGAGACGCTGGAAAGAAGAGGATGATTCTTGCCTTAAAACAGAGTGTTTTCCTTGGTTGAGAATTCTGGTCTGAATTTGCCTTCAGAAATGGAGTTAAACCCCATGATCTATGTCATCCTACAAGCAAGATTTCATTTCAGGTAAACCCAGTGAATTTTGGGCTCAAATGATTTTTCGCAGTTCACGAACCTAACGGGATTCTCACTATTAACTAAAGAGCATTTATGTAAGAGGAGCTGTGGTTTGTATCAGTTTCATAAGCAGAGTTGAACTACATATGGTCCGTATGAGTAGGAAACACAGTTCATTTTTTCTGGGCATAATCATGGTTCTTTCTGTATTGGTGACGCTGGAAAGAAGAGGATGCTTTTTGACTTAAAACAGAGTGTGTTTCAGGGAAGAGAACTCTGGTCTGAATTTCCTTTCAGAACGGAGTTAAACCCCAGGATCTGTGTCTTCCTACAAGCAAGATTTCATTACTGGTTACCACAGTGAATTTTGGGCTCAAATGATTTTTCGCAGTTCCCGAAACCAACGCGATTCTCAATATTAACTAAAGAGCATTTATGTTAGCGGAGCTGTGGTTTGTATCAGTTTCATAAGCAGAGTTGAACTATATATGGTCCGTATGAGTAGGAAACACTGTTCTTTTTTTCAGGGAATGCTCATGGGTCTTACTGTATTGAAGACACTGGAAAGAAGAGCTTGCTTCTTGCATTAAAACAGGGTGTGTTTCATGGAGGAGAACTCTGGTCTGAATTTCCCTTCACAAACGGAGTTAAATCCCATGATCTGTGTCTTCCTACCAGCAGGAGTTCATTTCTGGTAAACCAAGTGAATTTTCGGCTCAAATGACTTTACACAGTTCTAGACCCCAACGCGATTATCACTATTAACTAAAGAGCATTTATGTAAGAGTAGGTGTGGTTTGTATCAGTTTCATAAGCAGAGTTGAACTTCATATGGTCCGTATGAGTAGGAAACACAGTTCTTTTTTCAGGGAATGCTCATGGTTCTTGCTGTATTGGAGACACTGAAAAGAAGAGCTTGCTTCTTGCATTAAATCAGGGTGTGTTTCATGGATTAGAACTCTGGTCTGAATTTCGCTTCAAAAACGGAGTTAAACCCCATGATCTGTGTCTTCCTACAAGCAAGAGTTCATTTCTGGTAAACCAAGTGAATTTTGGGCTCAAATGATTTTTCGCAGTTCACGAACCCTACATGATTCTCAGTATTAACTAAAGAGCTTTTATGTAAGAGGAGCTGTGGTTTGTATCAGTTTCATAAGCAGAGTTGAACTACATATGGTCTGTTTGAGTAGGAAAAACAGTTCTTTTTTTCTGGGAATGCTTATGTTTCTTACTGTATTGGAGATGCTGGATAGAAGAGGATGATTCTTGCCCTAAAACAGAGTTTTTTTCAGGGATGAGAACTCTGGTCTGAATTGAACTTCAAAAATGGAGTTAAACCCCAGGATCTGTGTCTTCCTACAAGCAAGAGTTCATTTCAGGTAAACACAGTGAATTTTGGGCTTAAAATATTTTTTCGCAGTTCACGAACCCAGCGCAATTCTCACTATTAACTAAAGAGCATTTACATAAGCGGAGCTGTGGTTTGTATCAGTTTCATAAGCAGAGTTGAACTACATATGATCCGTATGAGTAGGAAACACATTTTTTTTCAGGGCATGCTCATGGTTCTTGCTGTATTTTAGACTATGGAAAGAAGAGCTTGCTTCTTGCGTTAAAACAGAGTGTGTTTCAGGGATGTGAACTCTGGTCTGAATTACCCTTCAGAAACGGAGTAACCCCAGGATTTGTGTCTTCCTACAAGGAAGAGTTCATTTCTGGTACACCCTTTGAATTTTGGGCTCAAATGATTATTCGCGGTTCACGAATACTACACGATTATCACTAGTAACTAAAGAGCATTTATGTAAGAGGAGGTGTGATTTGTATCAGTTTCATAAACAGAGTTGAACTACATTTTGTCCTTATGAGTAGGAAACACAGTTCTTTTTTCAGGGAATGCTCATGGTTCTTGCTGTATTCGAGTCGCTGGAAAGAAGAGCTTGCTTCTTGCATTAAAACAGACTGTGTTTCATGTATGAGAACTGTGGTCTGAATTTCCCTTCACAAACGGAGTTAAACCCCATGATCTGTGTCTTCCTACAAGGAAGAGTTCTTTTCTGGTAAACCCAGTGAATTTTTGGCTCAAATGACTTTACACAGTTGTAGAACCCAACGTGTTTATCACTATTAACTAAAGAGCATTTATGTAAGAGGAGCTGTGGTCTGTATCATTTCATAAGCAGAGTTGAACTACATATGATCCCTATGAGTAGGAAGCACAGATCTTTTTTCTCGGCATGCTCATGGTTCTTACTGTATTGGAGATGCTAGAAAGAAGAGGATGATTCTTGCCTTAAAGCAGAGTGTTTTCCAGGGTTGAGAATTCTGGTCTGAATTTGCCTTCAGAAATGGAGTTAAACCCCATGATCTATGTCTTCCTACAAGCAAGATTTCATTTCAGGTAAACCCAGTAAATTTTGGGCTCAAATGATTTTTCGCAGTTCACGAACCTAACGCGATTCTCACTATTAACTAAAGAGCCTTTATATAAGCGGAGCTGTGGTTTGTATCAGTTTCATAAGCAGAGTTGAACTACATATGGTCCGTATGAGTATAAAACACATTTCTTTTTTTCAGGGCATGCTCATATTCCTTGCTGTATTTTAGACTCTGGAAGAAGAGCTTGCTTCTTGCATTAAAACAGGGTGTGTTTCAGGGATGAGAACTCTGGTCTGAGTTTCCCTTCAGAAACGGAGTTAAACCCCAGGATCTGTGTCTTCCTACAAGCAAGAGTTCATTTCTGGTTCACCCTTTGAATTTTGGGCTCAAATGATTATTCGCAGTTCACGAATACTACGCGATTATCACTAGTAACTAAAGAGCATTTATGTAAGAGGAGGTGTGATTTGTATCAGTTTCATAAACAGAGTTGAACTACATTTGGTCCTTATGAGTAGGAAACACAGTTCTTTTTTTCAGGGAATGCTCATGGTTCTTGCTGTATTGAAGACACTGGAAAGGAGAGCTTGCTTCTTGCATTAAAACAGGGTGTGTTTCATGGAGGAGAACTCTGGTCTGAATTTCCCTTCACAAACGGAGTTAAATCCCATGATCTGTGTCTTCCTACCAGCAGGAGTTCATTTCTGGTAAACCAAGTGAATTTTCGGCTCAAATGACTTTACACAGTTCTAGAACCCAACGCGATTATCACTATTAACTAAAGAGCATTTATGTAACAGTAGGTGTGGTTTGTATCAGTTACATAAGCAGAGTTGAACCTCATATGGTCCGTATGAGTAGGAAACACAGTTCATTTTTTCTCGGCATGCTCATGGTTCTTAGTGTATTGGAGACGCTGGAAAGAAGAGGATGATTCTTGCCTTAAAACAGAGTGTTTTCCAGGGTTGAGAATTCTGGTCTGAATTTGCCTTCAGAAATGGAGTTAAACCCCATGATCTATGTCTTCCTACAAGCAAGATTTCATTTCAGGTAAACCCAGTGAATTTTGGGCTCAAATGATTTTTCGCAGTTCACGAACCTAACGCGATTCTCACTATTAACTAAAGAGCATTTATGTAAGAGGAGCTGTGGTTTGTATCAGTTTCATAAGCAGAGTTGAACTACATATGGTCCGTATGAGTAGGAAACACAGTTCATTTTTTCTGGGCATAATCATGGTTCTTGCTGTATTGGTGACGCTGGAAAGAAGAGGAGGCTTCTTGACTTAAAACAGAGTGTGTTTCAGGGAAGAGAACTCTGGTCTGAATTACCTTTCAGAACGGAGTTAAGCCACCAGGATCTGTGTCTTCCTACAAGTAAGATTTCATTACTGGTTACCCCAGTGAATTTTGGGCTCAAATGATTTTTCGCAGTTCCCGAAACCAACGCAATTCTCAATATTAACTAAAGAGCATTTATGTTAGTGGAGCTGTGGTTTGTATCAGTTTCATAAGCAGAGTTGAACTATATATGGTCCGTATGAGTAGGAAACACTGTTCTTTTTTTCAGGGAATGCTCATGGTTCTTGCTGTATTGAAGACACTGGAAAGAAGAGCTTGCTTCTTGCATTAAAACAGGGTGTGTTTCATGGAGGAGAACTCTGGTCTGAATTTCCCTTCACAAACGGAGTTAAATCCCATGATCTGTGTCTTCGTACCAGCAGGAGTTCATTTCTGGTAAACCAAGTGAATTTTCGGCTCAAATGTCTTTACACAGTTCTACACCCAACGCGATTATCACTATTAACTAAAGAGCATTTATGTAAGAGTAGGTGTGGTTTGTATCAGTTTCATAAGCAGAGTTGAACTTCATATGGTCCGTATGAGTAGGAAACACAGTTCTTTTTTTCAGGGCATGCTCATGGTTCTTGCTGTATTGGAGACACTGAAAAGAAGAGCTTGCTTCTTGCATTAAATCAGGGTGTGTTTCATGGATTAGAACTCTGGTCTGAATTTCGCTTCAAAAACGGAGTTAAACCCCATGATCTGTGTCTTCCTACAAGCAAGAGTTCATTTCTGGTAAACCAAGTGAATTTTGGGCTCAAATGATTTTTCGCAGTTCACGAACCCTACATGATTCTCAGTATTAACTAAAGAGCTTTTATGTAAGAGGAGCTGTGGTTTGTATCAGTTTCATAAGCAGAGTTGAACTACATATGGTCTGTTTGAGTAGGAAAAACAGTTCTTTTTTTCTGGGAATGCTTATGTTTCTTACTGTATTGGAGATGCTGGATAGAAGAGGATGATTCTTGCCCTAAAACAGAGTTTTTTTCAGGGATGAGAACTCTGGTCTGAATTGAACTTCAAAAATGGAGTTAAACCCCAGGATCTGTGTCTTCCTACAAGCAAGAGTTCATTTCAGGTAAACACAGTGAATTTTGGGCTTAAAATATTTTTTCGCAGTTCACGAACCCAGCGCAATTCTCACTATTAACTAAAGAGCATTTACATAAGCGGAGCTGTGGTTTGTATCAGTTTCATAAGCAGAGTTGAACTACATATGATCCGTATGAGTAGGAAACACATTTTTTTTCAGGGCATGCTCATGGTTCTTGCTGTATTTTAGACTATGGAAAGAAGTGCTTGCTTCTTGCGTTAAAACAGAGTGTGTTTCAGGGAAGAGAACTCTGGTCTGAATTACCTTTCAGAACGGAGTTAAACCCCAGGATCTGTGTCTTCCTACAAGCAAGATTTCATTACTGGTTACCCCAGTGAATTTTGGGCTCAAATGATTTTTCGCAGTTCCCGAAACCAACGCGATTCTCAATATTAACTAAAGAGCATTTATGTTAGCGGAGCTGTGGTTTGTATCAGTTTCATAAGCAGAGTTGAACTATATATGGTCCGTATGAGTAGGAAACACTGTTCTTTTTTTCAGGGAATGCTCATGGTTCTTGCTGTATTGAAGACACTGGAAAGAAGAGCTTGCTTCTTGCATTAAAACAGGGTGTGTTTCATGGAGGAGAACTCTGGTCTGAATTTCCCTTCAGAAACGGAGTTAAATCCCAGGATCTGTGTCTTCCTACCAGCAAGAGTTCATTTCTAGTAAACCAAGTCAATTTTCGGCTCAAATGATTTTTCACAGTCCACGACATCAACACGATTCTCACTATTAACTAAAGAGAATTTATGTAAGACGAGCTGTGGTTTGTATTAGTTTCATAAGCAGAGTTGAACTACATATGGTCCATATGAGTAGGAAACACAGTTCTTTTTTCAGGGCATGCTCATGATTCTTGCTGTATTCTAGACTCAGGAATGAAGAGCTTGCTTCTTGCTTTAAAACAGAGTATGTTTCATGGATGAAAACACTGGTCTCATTTTCCCTTCAGAAACAGAGTTAAACCCCATGATCTGTGTCTTCCTACAAGCAAGAGTTCATTTCTGGTATACCAATTGATTTTTTGCCTCAAATGGTTTATCACAGTTCTAGAACACAACGCGATTATCACTATTAACTAAAGAGCATTTATGTAAGAGTAGGTGTGGTTTGTATCAGTTTCATAAGCAGAGTTGAACTACATATGGTGCGTATGAGTAGGAAACACAGTTCTTTTTTTCAGGCCATGCTCATGGTTCTTCCTGTAATTTAGACTCTGAAAAGAAGAGCTTGCTTCCTCGTTAAAACAGAGTGTGTCTCAGGTATGAGAACTCTGGTCTGAATTTCCCTTCAGAAACGGAGTTAAACCCCAGGATCTGTGTCTTCCTACAAGCAAGAGTTTATTTATGGTAAACCCAGTGAATTTTCGGCTCAAATGTTTTTTCGCAGTTCATAAACCCAACGCTATTCTCACTATTAGCTAAAGAGGATTTATGTAAGAGGAGCTGTGGTTTGTACCAGTTTCATAAGCAGAGTTGAACTACATATGGTCCGTATGAGTAGGAAACACAGTTCTTTTTTTCTGGGCATGCTCATGGTTCTTGTTGTATTGGTGACTCTGGAAAGAAGACCTTACATCTTGCATTAAAACAGAGTGTATTTCATGGATGAGAACACTGGTCTGCATTTCCCTTCAGAAACGGAGTTAAACCCCATGATCTGTGTCTTCCTACCAGCAAGAGTTCATTTCTGGTAAACCCAGTTATTTTTCGGCTCAAATGATTTTTCGCAGTTCACAAACCCAACGCTATTCTCACTATTAACTAAAGAGGATTTATATAAGAGGAGCTGTGGTTTGTATCAGTTTCATAAGCAGAGTTGAACTACATATGGTCTGTATAAATAGGAAACACAGATCTTTTTTTCTGCGCATGCTCATGTTTCTTATGTATTGGAGACGCAGGAAAGAAGAGGATGATTCTTGTCTTAAAACAGCATGTGTTTCATGGAGGAGAACACTGGTCTGACTTTCCCTTCAGAAACGGTGTTAATTCCCAGGATCTGTTTCTTCCTCCAAGAATGACTTCTTTTCTGGTAAACACTGAGAATTTTGGTCTCAAATGATTTTTTGCAGTTCATGAACCCAAGTGGATTCTCACTATTACCTAAAGAGCCTTTTTGTAAGAGGAGCTGAGGTTTGTATCAATTTCATAAGCAGAGTTGAACTGCATATGATCTGTATGAGTAGGAAACACAGTTCTTTTTTTTCTGGGAATTCTCATGGTTCTTGGTGTATTGGAGACTCTGGAAAGAAGAGCTTGCTTCTTGCAATAAAACAGAGTGTTTCTCAGGGAAGAGAACTCTGGTCTGAATTTCTCTTCAGAAACCGAGTTAAACCCAAGGATCTGTGGCTTCCTACCAGCAAGAGTTCATTTCTAGTAAACCAAGTGAATTTTCGGCTCTAATGATTTTTCGCAGTCCACGAACCCAACGCGATTCTCACTATTAACTAAAGAGCATTTATGTAAGACAAGCTGTGGTTTGTATTAGTTTCATAAGCAGAGTTGAACTACATATGGTCCATATGAGTAGGAAACACAGTTCTTTTTTCAGGGCATGCTTATGATTCTTGCTGTATTCTAGACTCAGGAAAGAAGAGCTTACTTCTTGCGTTAAAACAGAATATGTTTCATGGATGAGAACACTGGTCTCATTTTCCCTTCAGAAACAGAGTTAAACCCCATGATCTGTGTCTTCCTACAAGGAAGAGTTCATTTCTGGTAAACCAATTGATTTTTCGGCTCAAATGGTTTATCACAGTTCTAGAACACAACGCGATTATCACTGTAAACTAAAGAGCATTTATGTAAGAGGAGGTGTGGTTTGTTTCAGTTTAATAAGCAGAGTTGAACTACATATGGTGCATATGAGTAGGAAACACAGTACTTTTTTTCAGGCCATGCTCATTGTTCTTGCTGTAATTTAGACTCTGGAAAGAAGATCTTGCTTCTTCGTTAAAACAGAGTGTGTCTCAGGTATGAGAACTCTGGTCTGAATTTCCCTTCGGAAACGGAGTTAAACCCCAGGATCTGTGTCTTCCTACAAGCAAGAGTTCATTTATGGTAAACCCAGTGAATTTTCGGCTCAAATGATTTTTCGCAGTTCACACACCCAACGCTATTCTCACTATTAACTAAAGAGGATTTATGTAAGAGGAGCTGTGGTTTGTATCAGTTTCATAATCAGAGTTGAACTACATATGGTCCGTATGAGTAGGAAACACAGTTCTTTTTTTCTGGGATGCTCATGGTTCTTGCTGTATTGGAGACTCTGGAAAGAAGACCTTACTTTTTGCATTAAAACAGAGTGTATTTCATGGATGAGAACACTGGTCTGCATTTCCCTTCAGAAACGGAGTTAAACCCCATGACCTGTGTCTTCCTACCAGCAAGAGTTCATTTCTGGTAAACCCAGTGAATTTTCGGCTCAAATGACTTTACACAGTTGTAGAACACAACGCGATTTTCACTATTAACTAAAGAGCATTTATGTAAGAGGAGCTGTGGTTTGTATCAGTTTCATAAGCAGAGTTGAATTACATATGGTCCGTATGAGTAGGAAACACAGTTCATTTTTTCAGGGCATAATCATGGTCCTTGCTGTATTGGTGACGCTGGAAAGAAGAGGATGCTTCTTGTCTTAAAACTGGGTGTGTTTCAGGGAAGAGAACTCTGGTCTGAATTTCCCTTCATAAACGGATTTAAACCCCAGGATCTTTGTCTTCCTACCAGCAAGAGTTCACTACTGGTTACCCCAGTGAATTTTGGGCTCAAATGATTTTTCGCAGTTCACGAAACCAACGCGATTCTCAATATTAACTAAAGAGCATTTATGTTAGCGGAGCTGTGGTTTGTATCAGTTTCATGAGCAGAGTTGAACTACATATGGTCCGTATGAGTAGGAAACACTGTTCTTTTTTTCAGGGAATGCTCATGGTTCTTTCTCTATTGAAGACCCTGGAAAGAAGAGCTTGCTTCTTGCATTAAAACAGGGTGTGTTTCATGGAGGAAACTCTGGTCTGAATTTCCCTTCACAAACAGAGTTAAACCCCATGATCTGTGTCTTCCTACCAGCAGGAGTTCATTTCTGGTAAACCAAGTGAATTTTGGGCTCAAATGATTTTTCACAGTTCAGGAACCCAACGTGATTCTCACTATTAACTAAAGAGGAATTATATAAGAGGAGCTGTGGTTTGAATCAGTTTCATAAGCAGAGTTTAACTACATATGGTCTGTATGAGTAGGAAACACACTTCTTTTTATCTGGGTATGCTCATGGTTCTTGCTGTATTGGAGACGCTGGAAAGAAGAGCTTGCTTCTTGCATTAAAACAGGGTGTGTTTCATGGATGAGAACTCTCGTCTGAATTTTCATTCTGAAACGGAGTTAAACCCCAGGATGTGTGTCTTCCTACAAGCAAGAGTTCTTTTCTGGTAAACCCAGGGTATTTTGAACTCGAATGATTTTTCGCAGTTCACGAACCAAAACGCGATTCTCATTATAAACTAAAGAGGATTTATGTAAGAGGAGCTGTGGTTTTTATCTGTTTCATAAGCAGAGTTGAACTACCAGTGTTATGTATCAGTAGGAAACACAGTTCTTTTTTTCTGGACATGCTCATGGTTCTTGTTGTATTGGAGACGCTGGAAAGAAGAGCATGCTTCTTGTGTTAATACAAAGTATGTTTCATGGATGAGAACACTGTACTGAATTTCCCTTCAGAAACGGAGTTAAACCCAAAGATCTGTGCCTTCCTACAAGCAAGAGTTCATTTCTGGTAAACCGAGTGAATTTTCGGCTCAAATGATTTTACACAGGTCTAGAACACAATGTGATTATAACTATTAACTAAAGAGAATTTATATAAGAGGTTCTGTGGTCTGTATCAGTTTCATAAGCAGAGTTGAACTACATATGGTCTGTATGACCAGGAAACACATTTCTTTTTTCTGGGCATGCTCATTGTTCTTGCTGTATTGAAGACACTGGTTGGAAGAGCATGCTTCTTGCGTGAAAACAGACTGTGTTTCATGGATGAGAACACTGGTCTGAATTTCCTTCAGAATCAGAGTTAAACCCCAGGATCTGTGTCTTCCTACAAGCAAGAGTTCATTTCAGGTAAACACAGTGAATTTTGTGCTCAAATGATTTTTCGCAGTTCAGGAACCCAACGCGATTCTCACTATTAACTAAAGAGGAATTATGTAAGAGGAGCTGTTGTTTCAATCAGTTTCATAATCAGAGTTGAACTACATATGGTCCGTATGAGTAGGAAATAGTTCTTTTTTTCAGGGAATGCTCATGTTTCTTGCTGTATTTTAGACTCAGGAAAGAAGACCTTGCTTCTTGCATTAAAACAGAGTGTGTTTCGTTGGATGAGAACTCTGGTCTGAATTTACCTTCAGAAATGGAGTTGATCCCCAGGATCTGTATCTTCCTACAAGCAAGAGTTCATTTCTGGTAAACTGAGTGAATTTTCGGCTCAAATGATTTTACACAGTTCTAGAACACAACGCCATTATCACTATTAACTAAAGAGCATTTATATAAGAGGAACTGTGGTCTGTATCAGTTTCATAAGCAGAGTTAAACTACATATGGTCCGTTTGAGTAAGAAACACAGTTCTTTTTTTTCTGGGCATGATCATGGATTTTACTGTATAGGAGATGCTGGAAAGAAGAGGATGATTCTTGCCTGAAAACAGAGTGTGTTTCAGGGATGAGAACTCGGGTCTGATTTTCCCTTCAGAACCGGAGTTAAACCCCAGGATCTGTGTCTTCCTACAAGCAAGAGTTCATTTCTGGTAAACACAGTGAATTTTGGGCTCAAATGTTTTTTCCCAGTTCACCAACCCAAGGCGATTATCACTATTAACTAAAGAACATTTATGTAAGAGGAGCTGTGGTTTGTATCAGTTTCATAAGCAGAGTTGAACTACATATGGTCTGTATGAGTAGGAAACACAGTTCATTTTTTCTAGGCATGCTCATGGGTCTTACTGTATTGGAGACGCTGGAAAGAAGAGCTTGCTTCTTGCGTGAAAACAGAGTGTGTTTCATGGATGAGAACAGTGGTCTGATTTTACCTTCAGAAACAGAGTTAAACCACAGGATCTGTGTCTTCCTACAAGCAAGAGCTCATTTCTTGTAAACAAGTGAATTTTGGGCTCAAATGATTTTTCACAGTTCAGAAACGCATCGCGATTCTCACTATTAACTAAAGAGCATTTATGTAAGAGGAGCTGTGGTTTGTATCAGTTTCATAAGCAGAGTTGAACTACATATGGTCCGTATGAGTAGGAAACAGTTCTTTTTTTCAGGGCATGCTCATGTTTCTTGCTGTATTTTAGACTCAGGAAAGAAGACCTTGCTTCTTGCGTTAAAACAGAGTGTGTTTCAGGGATGAAAAATCTGGTCTGAATTTCCCTTCAGAAACGGAGTTAAACCCCAGGATCTGTGTCTTCCTACAAGCAAGTGTTCATTTCTGGTTAACCCAGTTTATTTTGAGCTCTAATGATTTTTTGCAGTTCATGAACCCAATGCGATTCTCATTATTAACTAAAGAGCATTTATGTAAGAGGAGCTGTGGTTTGTATCAGTTTCATAAGCAGAGTTGAACTACGTATGGTCCCTATGACTAGGAAACACAGTTCTTTTTTTCGGGGTATGCTAATGGTTCTTGCTGTATTGGAGACAGTGGAAAGAAGAGCTTGCTTCTTGCATTAAAACGGAGTGTGTTTCATGAATGAGAACTCTGGTCTGAATTTCCCTTGAGAAACAGAGTTAATCACCAAGATCTGTGTCTTCGTACAAGCAAGAGTTCATTTCTGGTAAACCCAGTGAATTTTGGACTCAAATGATTTTTCGCAGATCACGAAGCCAACGCAATTCTCACTATTAACTAAAGAGCAGTTATGTTAGTGGTGCTGTGGTTTGTATCAGTTTCATAATCAGAGTTGAACTACATATGGTCCGTATGATTAGGAAACACACTTCTTTTTTCCTGGGCATGCTCATTGTTCTTGCTGTATTGGAAACGCTGGAAAGAAGAGCTTGCTTCTTACGTGAATACAGAGTGTGTTTCATGGATGAGAACACTGGTCTGAATTTACCGTCAGAAACAGAGGTAAACCACAGGATCTGTGTCTTCCTACAAGCTAGAGTTCATTTCTGGTAAACCAAGTGCATTTTGGGCTCAAATTATTTTTCACAGTTCAGAAACCCATCGCGATTCTCACTATTCACTAAAGAGCATTTATGTAAGAGGAGCTGTGGTTTGTGTCAGTTTCATAAGCAGAGTTGAACTTCATATGGTCTGTATGAGGAGGAAACACAGTTCTTTTTTTCTGGGCATTCTCATGGTTCTTGCTGTATTGGAGACACTGACGAAGAGGATGCTTCTTGCGTTAAAACAGCATGTGTTTCATGGATGAGAACACTGGTCTGAATTTACCTTCAGAATCTGAGTTAAACCCCAGGATCTGTGTCTTCCTACAAGCAAAAGTTCATTTCTGGTAAACACAGTGAATTTTGGGCTCAAATGATTTTTCCCAGTTCACCAACCCAAGGCGATTATCACTATTAACTAAAGAACATTTATATAAGAGGAGCTGTGTTTTGTTTCAGTTTCCTAAGCAGAGTTGAACTTCATATGGTCTGTATGAGGAGGAAACACAGTTTTTTTTTTCTGGGCATTCTCATGGTTCTTGCTGTATTGGAGACACTGAAAAGAAGAGGATGATTCTTGCGTTAAAACAGCATGTGTTTCATGGATGACAACACTGGTCTCAATTTACCTTCAGAATCGGAGTTAAACCCCCGGATCTGTGTCTTACTACAAGCAAGAGTTCATTTCTTGTAAACCAAGTGAATTTTGGGCTCAAATGATTTTTCGCAGATCACCACCCAAGGCGATTATCAGTATTAACTAAGGAGCATTTATGTAAGAGGAGCTGCGGTTTGTTTCAGTTTCATAAGCAGAGTTGAACTACATATGGTCTGTATGACCAGGAAACACATTTCTTTTTTCTGGGCATGCTCATGGTTCTTGCTGTATTGGAGACGCTGGAAGGAAGAGCATGCTTCTTGCGTGAAAACAGAGTGTGTTTCATGGATGAGAACACTGGTCTGAATTTCCTTCAGAATCAGTGTTAAACCCCAGGATCTGTGTCTTCCTACAAGCAAGAGTTCATTTCAGGTAAACACAGTGAATTTTGTGCTCAAATGATTTTTCGCAGGAACCCAACGCGATTCTCACTATTAACTAAAGAGGAATTATGTAAGAGGAGCTGTGGTTTGAATCAGTTTCATAATCAGAGTTGAACTACATATGGTCCGTATGAGTAGGAAATAGTTCTTTTTTTCAGGGAATGCTCATATTTCTTGCTGTATTTTAAACTCAGGGAAGAAGACCTTGCTTCTTGCATTAAAACAGAGTGTGTTTCGTGGATGAGAACTCTGGTCTGAATTTACCTTCAGAAATGGAGTTGAACCCCAGGATCTGTATCTTCCTACAAGCAAGAGTTCATCTCTGGTAAACTGAGTGAATTTTCGGCTCAAATGATTTTACACAGTTCTAGAACACAACGCCATTATCACTATTAACTAAAGAGCATTTATATAAGACTAACTGTGGTCTGTATCAGTTTCATAAGCAGAGTTGAACTACATATGGTCCGTTTGAGTAGGAAACACAGTTCTTTTTTTCTGGGCATGCTCATGGTTTTTACTGTATTGGGGATGCTGGAAAGAAGAGGATGATTCTTGCGTGAAAACAGAGTGTGTTTCAGGGATGAGAACTCGGGTCTGATTTTCCCTTCAGAACCGGAGTTAAACCCCAGGATCTGTGTCTTCCTACAAGCAAGAGTTCATTTCTGGTAAACACAGTGAATTTTGGGCTCAAATGATTTTTCCCAGTTCACCAACCCAAGGCGATTATCACTATTAACTAAAGAACATTTATGTAAGAGGAGCTGTGGTTTGTATCAGTTTCATAAGCAGAGTTGAACTACATATGGTCTGTATGAGTAGGAAACACCGTTCATTTTTTCTAGGCATGCTCATGGTTCTTACTGTATTGGAGACGCTGGAAAGAAGAGCTTGCTTCTTGCGTGAAAACAGAGTGTGTTTCATGGATGAGAACAGTGGTCTGATTTTACCTTCAGAAACAGAGTTAAACCACAGGATCTGTGTCTTCCTACAAGCAAGAGCTCATTTCTGGTAAACCAAGTGAATTTTAGGCTCAAATGATTTTTCACAGCTCAGAAATGCATCGCGATTCTCACTATTAACTAAAGAGCATTTATGTAAGAGGAGCTGTGATTTGTATCAGTTTCATAAGCAGAGTTGAACTACGTATGGTCCCTATGACTAGGAAACACAGTTCTTTTTTTCGGGGCATGCTAATGGTTCTTGCTGTATTGGAGAGTGGAAAGAAGAGCTTGCTTCTTGCATTAAAACGGAGTGTGTTTCATGAATGAGAACTCTGGTCTCAATTTCCCTTCAGAAACGGAGTTAATCACCAAGATCTGTGTCTTCCTACAAGCAAGAGTTCATTTCTGGTAAACTTAGTGAATTTTGGACTAAAATGATTTTTCGCAGATCACGAAGCCAAGGCAATTCTCACTATTAACTAAAGAGCCGTTATGTTAGTGGTCCTGTGGTTTGTATCAATTTCATAATCATAGTTGAACTACATATGGTCCGTATGAGTAGGAAACACAGTTCTTTTTTTCTGGGCATGCTCATTGTTCTTGCTGTATTGGAAATACTGGAAAGAAGAGCTTGCTTCTTGCGTGAAAACAGAGTGTGTTTCATGGATGAGAACACTGGTCTGAATTTAACGTCAGAAACAGAGTTAAACCGCAGGATCTGTGTCTTCCTACAAGCAAGAGGTCATTTCTGGTAAACCAAGTGAATTTTGCGCTCAAATGATTTTTCACAGTTCAGAAAACCATCGTGATTCTCACTATTCACTAAAGAGCATTTATGTAAGAGGAGCTGCGGTTTGTTTCAGTTTCATAAGCAGAGTTGAACTACATATGGTCTGTATGACCAGGAAACACATTTCTTTTTTCTGGGCATGCTCATGGTTCTTGCTGTATTGGAGACGCTGGAAGGAAGAGCATGCTTCTTGCGTGAAAACAGAGTGTGTTTCATGGATGAGAACACTGGTCTGAATTTCCTTCAGAATCAGTGTTAAACCCCAGGATCTGTGTCTTCCTACAAGCAAGAGTTCATTTCAGGTAAACACAGTGAATTTTGTGCTCAAATGATTTTTCGCAGGAACCCAACGCGATTCTCACTATTAACTAAAGAGGAATTATGTAAGAGGAGCTGTGGTTTGAATCAGTTTCATAATCAGAGTTGAACTACATATGGTCCGTATGAGTAGGAAATAGTTCTTTTTTTCAGGGAATGCTCATATTTCTTGCTGTATTTTAAACTCAGGGAAGAAGACCTTGCTTCTTGCATTAAAACAGAGTGTGTTTCGTGGATGAGAACTCTGGTCTGAATTTACCTTCAGAAATGGAGTTGAACCCCAGGATCTGTATCTTCCTACAAGCAAGAGTTCATCTCTGGTAAACTGAGTGAATTTTCGGCTCAAATGATTTTACACAGTTCTAGAACACAACGCCATTATCACTATTAACTAAAGAGCATTTATATAAGACTAACTGTGGTCTGTATCAGTTTCATAAGCAGAGTTGAACTACATATGGTCCGTTTGAGTAGGAAACACAGTTCTTTTTTTCTGGGCATGCTCATGGTTTTTACTGTATTGGGGATGCTGGAAAGAAGAGGATGATTCTTGCGTGAAAACAGAGTGTGTTTCAGGGATGAGAACTCGGGTCTGATTTTCCCTTCAGAACCGGAGTTAAACCCCAGGATCTGTGTCTTCCTACAAGCAAGAGTTCATTTCTGGTAAACACAGTGTATTTTGGGCTCAAATGACTTTTCCCAGTTCACCAACCCAAGGCGATTATCACTATTAACTAAAGAACATTTATGTAAGAGGAGCTGTGGTTTGTATCAGTTTCATAAGCAGAGTTGAACTACATATGGTCTGTATGAGTAGGAAACACCGTTCATTTTTTCTAGGCATGCTCATGGTTCTTACTGTATTGGAGACGCTGGAAAGAAGAGCTTGCTTCTTGCGTGAAAACAGAGTGTGTTTCATGGATGAGAACAGTGGTCTGATTTTACCTTCAGAAACAGAGTTAAACCACAGGATCTGTGTCTTCCTACAAGCAAGAGCTCATTTCTGGTAAACCAAGTGAATTTTAGGCTCAAATGATTTTTCACAGCTCAGAAACGCATCGCGATTCTCACTATTAACTAAAGAGCATTTATGTAAGAGGAGCTGTGGTTTGTATCAGTTTCATAAGCAGAGTTGAACTACGTATGGTCCCTATGACTAGGAAACACAGTTCTTTTTTTCGGGGCATGCTAATGGTTCTTGCTGTATTGGAGAGTGGAAAGAAGAGCTTGCTTCTTGCATTAAAACGGAGTGTGTTTCATGAATGAGAACTCTGGTCTCAATTTCCCTTCAGAAACGGAGTTAATCACCAAGATCTGTGTCTTCCTACAAGCAAGAGTTCATTTCTGGTAAACTTAGTGAATTTTGGACTAAAATGATTTTTCGCAGATCACGAAGCCAAGGCAATTCTCACTATTAACTAAAGAGCCGTTATGTTAGTGGTCCTGTGGTTTGTATCAATTTCATAATCATAGGTGAACTACATATGGTCCGTATGAGTAGGAAACACAGTTCTTTTTTTCTGGGCATGCTCATTGTTCTTGCTGTATTGGAAATACTGGAAAGAAGAGCTTGCTTCTTGCGTGAAAACAGAGTGTGTTTCATGGATGAGAACACTGGTCTGAATTTACCGTCAGAAACAGAGTTAAACCACAGGATCTGTGTCTTCCTACAAGCAAGAGGTCATTTCTGGTAAACCAAGTGAATTTTGGGCTCAAATGATTTTTCACAGTTCAGAAAACCATCGTGATTCTCACTATTCACTAAAGAGCATTTATGTAATAGGAGCTGTGGTTTGTGTCAGTTTCATAAGCAGAGTTGAACTTCATATGGTATGTATGAGGAGGAAACACAGTTCTTTTTTTCTGGGCATGCTCATGGTTCTTGCTGTATTTTAGACTCTGGAAAGAAGAGCTTGCTTCTTGCGTTAAAACAGAGTGTGTTTCATTGATGCGAACTCTGGTCTGAATTTCCCTTCTGAAATGGAGTTAAATCCCTGCTGTATGGGAGACGCTGGAAAGAAGAGGATGCACCTTGCATTAAAACAGCATGTGTTTCATATTTGAGAACACTGGTCTCAATTTCCCTTCAGAAACGGAGTTAACCCACATGATCTGTGTCTTCCAACAAGCAAGAGTTCATTTCTGTTAAACCCAGTGATTTTTTTGCCTGAAATGATTTTACACAGTTCACGAATCCAACGTGATCCTCACTATTAACTAAAGAGCATTTATGTAGGAGGAGTTGTTGTTTGCATGAGTTTCATAAGCAGAGTTGAACTACATATGGTCTGTATGAGTAGGAAAAACAGTTCTGTTTTTTTTTTTTTTTGGGCGTTGTCATGTTTCTTGCTGTAGTGGATTCACAGTAGAGAACAGGATGCTTCTTGAATTAAAACAGCATGTGTTTCATGGATGAGAACTCTGGTCTGAATTTCCCTTCAGAAACGGAGATAACCCCAGGATCTGTGTCTTACTACAAGCAAGAGTTAATTTCTGGTAAACCCAGTGAATTTTGGGCTCAAATGATTTTATACATTTCATGAACACAATGCGATTCTCACTATTAACTAAAGAGCATTTATGTAAGATGAGCTCTGGTTTGTATCAATTTCATAAGCAGAGTTGTACTACATATGGTCCGTAAGAGTAGGAAACACATATCTTTTTTTCTGGGCATGCTCATGTTTCTTGCTGTATTGGAGACGCTGGAAACAAGATGATGCTTCTTGCGATAAAACAGCATGGGTTTCATGGATGAGAACTCTGGTCAGAATTTCCTATAGAATCGGATCTGTGTCTTCCTACAAGCAAGAGTTCATTTCTGGTAAACAAGGGAATTTTGGGCTCAAATTATTTTCACAGTTCACGAACCCTACATGATTCTCAATATCAACTAAAGAGCACTTATGTAGGAGGAGCTGTGGTTTGTATCAGTTTCATAAGCAGAATGGAACTGCATATGGTCCGAATGAGCAGGAAACACAGTTCTTTTTTTCTGGGCATGCTCATGGTTCTTGATGTATTGGAGACGCTGGAAAGAAGAGGATGCTTCTTGCGTTAAATCAGCATGGCTTTCATCGATTAGAACACAGGTCTGAATTTCCCCTTAGAAACGGAGTGAAACCCCAGGATCTGTCTCTTCCTACAAGCAAGAGTTCATTTGTGGTAAACACAGTGAATTTTGGGTTCAAATGATTTTACAAAGTTCACGAACCCAACGCGATTCTCACTATTAACCAAAGAGCATTTATGTAAGAGGATCTGTGGTTTGTATCAGTTTCATAAGCAGAGTTGAACTACATATGGTCCGTAAGATTAGGAAACACATATATTTTTTTCTGGGTATGCTCATGTTTCTTGCTGTATTGGAGATGCCGGAAAGAAGAGCTTGCTTCTTGCGTGAAAACAGAGTGTGTTTCATGGATGAGAACACTGGTCTGAATTTCCCTTCAGAAACAGAGTTGAACCACAGGATCTGTGTCTTCCTACAAGCAAGAGGTCATTTCTGGTTAACAAAGTGAAATTTGGGCTCAAAGGATTTTACACAGTTCACGAACCCAACGCGTTTCTCACTATTAACTAAATAGCATTTATGTAAGAAGAGCTATAGTTTGTATCAGTTTCATAAGCAGAGTTTAACTGCACATGGTCTGTACGAGTAGGAAACACAGTTCTTTTTTTCTCGGCATTCTCATATTAATTGATGTACTGGAGACGCAGGAAGGAAGAGGATGCTTCTTGCATTAGAACATCATGTGTTTCATGGATGAAAACACTGGTCTGAATTTCCCTTCAGAAACAGAGTGAAACCCCAGGATCTGTATCTCCCTGCAAGCAAGAGTTCATTTCTGGTAAACAAGTGAATTTTGGGCTCAAATTATTTTACACAGTTCACGAACCCTACATGATTCTCAATATCAACTAAAGGGTATTTATGTAAGAGGAGCTGTGTTTTGTATCAGTTTCATAAGCAGAGTTGAACTGCATATGGTCCGAATGAGCAGGAAATACAGTTCTTTTTTTTCTGGGCCTGCTCATTGTTCTTGATGTATTGGAGACGCTGGAAAGAAGAGGATACTTCTTGCGTTAAATCAGCATGGCTTTCACCGATTAGAACACAGGTCTGAATTTCCCTTTAGAATTGGAGTTAAACCCCAGGATCTGTGTCTTCCTACAAGCAAGAGTTCATTTCTGGTAAACCCAGTGAATTTTGGGCTCAAATGATTTTACACAGTTCACGAACCCAACGTGATTCTCACTATCAACTAAAAACCATTTATATAAGAGGAGCTGTGGTTTGTGTCAGTTTCATAAGCAGAGTTGAAATTAACATGGTCCGAATGAGTAGGAAACACAGTTCTTTTTTTCAGGGTATTCTCATGGTTCCTGCTGTATTGGAGACGCTGGAAAGAAGAGGACGCTTTTTGCATTAAAACAGCATGGGTTTCATCGATTAGAACACAGGTCTGAATTTCCCTTTAGAAACGGAGTAAACTCCAGGATATGTGTCTTCCTATAACTAAGAGTTCATTTTTGGTAAACCGAGTGAATTTTGGGCTCAAATGATTTTGCACAGATTACGAACACAACGCGATTCTCACTGTTAACTAATGAGTATTCATGTAATAGGAGCTGTGGTTTGTATCGGTTTCATAAGCCGAGTTGTACTTCATAAGGTCTGTATGAGTAGGAAACACAGTTCTTTGGTTCTGGGCATTCTCAAGGTTCTTACTGTATTGGAGACCCTGGAAAGAAGAGGATGCATCTTGCGATAAAACAACATGTGATTCATGGATGAGAACACAGGTCTGAATTTCCCTTCAGTTACGGTGTTAAACACCAGTATCTGTGTCTTCCTACAATGAAGAGTTCATTTCTGGTAAACCCAGTGAATTTTGGGCTCAAATGATTTTACACAGTTCACAAACCCAATGCGATTCTATTAACTAAAGAGCATTTATAATAGGAGCTGTGGTTTTTATCACTTTCATAAGCAGGGTAGAACTACATATGGTCGCTATGAGTAGGAAACATAGTTCTTTTTTTCTGGGCATGCTCATGTTTCTTGCTGCATTGCAGATGCTGGAAAGAAGATCTTCTTCTTGATTGAAAACAGAGTGTGATTCATAGATGAGAACACTGTTCTGAATTTCCCTTCAGAACTGGAATTAAACCCCAGGATCTGTGTCTTCCTACAAGCAACTGTTCATTTCTTGTAAACCAAGTGAATTTTGGGCTCAAATGATTTTGCACAGTTCACGAACCCAATGCGATTCTCACTATTAACTGAAGAGCATTAATGTAAGAGGAGCTGTGGTTTGTATAATTTCATAAGCAGAGTTGAACTATATATGGTCCGTAAGATTAGGAAACACATATCTTTTTTTCTGGGCATGCTCATGTATCTTGCTGTATTGGAGACGCTGGAAAGAAGAGCTTGCTTCTTGCGTTAAAACAGAGTGTGTTTCATGGATGAGAACACTGGTCTGAATTTCACCTCAGAAACAGAGTTAAACCACAGGATCTGTATATTCCTACCAGCAAGAGTTCATTTCTGGTTAACAATGTGAATTTTGGGCTTAAAAGATTTTACACAGTTCAAGAACCCAACGCGATTCTCACTATCAACTAACGAGCATTTATGTAAGAGGAGCTGTTGTTTGTATCGGTTTCATAAGCCGAATTGAACCGCATTTGGTCCGAATGAGTAGGAAACACAGTTCTTTTTTTCTGGGCATTCATATTTCTTGCTTTATTGGATATGCAGGAAAGAAGAGGATGCTTCTTGCATTAAAACAGCATGTGTTTCATGGATGAGAACACTGGTCTGAATTTCCCTTCAGAAACAGTTAAATCCCAGGATCTGTTTCTTCCTACAAGCAGGAGTTCATTTCTGGTATACCCAGTGAATTTTGGCCTCAAATTATTTTACACAGTTCACGAACCCTACATGATTCTCAATATCAACTAAACAGCTTTTATGTAAGAGGAGCTGTGGTTTGTATCAGTTTCATAAGCAGAGTTGAACTGCATATGGTCTGAATGAGTAGGAAACACAGTTCTTTTTTTCTGGGCATCTCAAGGTTCTTGCTGTATTGGAGACGCTGTAAAGAAGAGGATGCATCTTGCGCTAAAACAACATGTGTTTCATGGATGAGAACACAGGTCTGAATTTCCCTTCAGTAACGGAGTTAAACCCCAGGATCTGTGTCTTCCTACAAGCAAGAGTTCAATTCTGGTAAACACAGTGAATTTGGGGCTCAAATGATTTTATACAGTTCAGGAAACCAACGCGAATCTCACTATTACCTAAAGAGCATTCATATAAAAGGAGCTGTGGTTTGTATCAGTTTCATGAGCAGAGTTGAACTACATATGGTCCGTAAGAGTAGGAAACACATTTTTTTTTTCTGGGCATGGTCATATTTCTTGCTGTATTGGAGATGCTGGAAAGAAGTGCTTGCTTCTTGCGTGAAAACAGAGTGTGTTTCATGGATGAGAACACTGGTCTAAATTAACCTTCAGAAACAGAGTTAAACCACAATATCTGTGTCTTCCTACAAGCAAGAGTTCATTTCTGGTAAACAAAGTGAATTTTGGGCTCAAATGATTTTACACGTTTCAAGAACCCAACGCGATTCTCACTATTTACTAAAGAGCATTTATGTAAGAGGAGCTGTGGTTTGTATCAGTGTCATGAGCAGAGTTGAACTACATATGGCCCGTAAGAGTAGGAAACACATATCTTTTTTTCTGGGTATGCTCATGTTTCTTGCTGTATTGGAGATGCTGGAAAGAAGAGCTTGCTTCTTGCGTTGAAACAGATTGTGTTTCATGGATGAGGACTTTGGTCTGAAATTCCCTTTAGAATCAGAGTTAAACCCCAGGATCTGTGTCTTCCTACAAGCAGGAGTTTATTCCTGGTAAACCAAGTGACTATTGGGCTCAAATTATTTTATACAGTTCACGAACTCAACGAAATTCTCACTATTAACTATAGAGCATTTAAGTAATAGGAGCTGTTGTTTGTATCAGTTTCATAAGCGGAGTTGAACTGCATATGGTCTGTATGAGTAGGAAAAAGAGTTATTTTTTTCTGGGTATGCTCAAGGTTCTTGCTGTATTGGAGAAGCTGGAAAGAAGAGGATGCATCTTGCGCTAAAACAACATTGTTTCATGGACGAAAACACCGGTCTGAATTTCCCTTCAGTAACGGAGTTAAACCTCAGGATCTGTGTCTTCCTACAAGCAAGAGTTCATTTCTGGTAACCCAGTGCATTTTGGGCTCAAATGATTTTACACAGTTCAGGAACCCAACGCGATTCTCACTATTAACTAAAGAGCATTTATGTAAGAGGAGCTGTGGTTTGTATCAGTTTCATGAGCAGAGCTGAAATACATATGGTCCGTAAGAGTAGGAAATACATATCTTTTTTTCTGGGCATGCTCATGTTTCTTGCTGTATTGAAGACACTGGAAAGAAGAGCTTGCTTCTTGCTTGAAAACAGAGTGTGTTTCATGGATGAGAACACTGGTCTGAATTAACCTTCAGAAACAGAGTTAAACCACAGGATCTTTGTCTTCCTACCTGCAAGAGTTCATTTCAGGTAAACCAAGTGAATTTTGGGCTCAAATGATTTTACACAGTTCAAGAACATATCGCGATTCTCACTATTAACTAAAGAGCATTATGTAAGTGGAGCTGTGGTTTATATCAGTTTCATAAACAGAGTTGTACTGCACATGGTCTGTATGAGTACGAAACACAGTTCCTTTTTTCTTTGCATTCTCATGTTTCTTGGTGTATTGGATACACAGAAAGAAGAAGATGCTTCTCGCGTTAAAACATCATGGGTTTCATCGATTAGAACACAGGCCTGAATTTCCCTTTTGAAACGGAGTTAAACCCCAGGATCTGTGTCTTCCTACAAGCAGGAGTTGATTTCTGGTAAACAAAGTGAATTTTTTTTGCTCAAATGCTTTTACATAGTTCAAGAACCAAACGCAATTCTCACTATCAACTAAAGAGCATTTATGAAAGAGGTGCTGTGGTTTCTATCAGCTTCATAATCATACTTGAACTGCATATGGTATGAATGAGTAGGAAACACAGTTCTTCTTTTCTGGGCATGCTCATGGTTCTTGCTGTACTGGAGATGCTGGAAAGAAGAGCTTGCTTCTTGCGTTGAAACAGATTGTGTTTCATGGATGAGGATACTGGTCTGAAATTCCCTTCAGAAACGGAGTTAAACCCCAGGATCTGTGTCTTCCTACAAGCAGCAGCTTATTCCTGGTAAACACAGTGAATTTTGGGCTGAAATGATTTTACACAGTTCACAAACCCAACGCGATTCTCACTATTAGCTACAGAGCTTTTATGTAAGAGGAGCTGTGGTTTGTATCACTTTCATAAGCACAGTTGAACTACATATGGTCCGTAAGAGTAGGAAATACATATCTTTTTTTCTGGGCATGCTCATGTTTCTTGCTGTATTGGAGACGCTGGAATGAAGAGGTTGCTTCTTGCATTAAATCAGCACGGGTTTCATCGATTAGAACACAGGTCCGAATTTCCCCTTAGAAATGGAGTTAAACTCCAGGATATGTGTCCTCCTACAAACAAGAGTTCATTTCTGGTAAACCCAGTGAATTTTGCTCTCAAATGATTTTACACAGTTCTGGAACCCAACGTGATTCTCACTATCAACTAAAAAGCATTTATGTAAGAGGAGCTGTGGTTTGTATCAGATTCATAAGCCGAGTTGAACTGCATATGGTCCGAATGAGTAGGAAACACAGATCTTTTTTTCTGGGTATGCTCATGGATCTTGCTGTATTGGAGACGCTGGAAAGAAGAGGTTGCTGCTTGCGTTAAAACGGCCTTGGTTTCATTGATTAGAACACAGGTCTGAATGTCCCTTTAGAAGCGGAGTTAATCCCCAGAATCTGTATCTTCCTACAAGCAAGAGTTCATTTAAGGTAAACCCAGTTAATTTTGGACTCAAATGATTTTACACAGTTCATGAACTCAATGTGATTCTCACTATTAACTAAAGAGCATTTATGTAAGAGGAGCTGTGATTTGTATTTGTATCATAAGCGGTGTTGACTGCATATGGTCTGTAAGAGTAGGAAATACAGTTCTTTTTTTCTGGGCATTCTCAAGGTTCTTGATGTATTGGAGACGCTGGAAAGATGAGGATGCATCTTGCTCTAAAACAACATGTGTTTCATGGATGAGAACACTGGTCTGAATTTCCCTTCAAAAATGGAATTAAACCACATGATCTGTGTCTTCTTACAAGCAAGAGTTCATTTCTGGTAAACCCAGTGAATTTTGGGCTCAAATGATTTTACTCAGTTCACAAATCCAACACGATTCTCACAATTAACTAAAGATCATTTATGTAAGAGGAGTTGTGGTTTGTATCAGTTTCATAAGCAGAGTTGAACTTCATGTGGTCCGAATGAGTAGGAAACACAGTTCTTTTTTTCTGTGCATGCTCATGGTTCTGGCTGTATTGGAGACTCTGGATAGAAGAGGATGGTTCTTGTGTTAAAACAGCATGGGTTTCATGGATGAGAATAATGGTCTGAATTTGACTTCATAAACGGAGTTAAACCACGGGATCTGTGTCTTCCTACAAGCAAGAGTTCATTTCTGATAAACCCATTGAATTTTGGGCTTAAATGATTTTACACAGTTCATGAACCGAACGCAATTCTCACCATTATCTAAGGAGCATTTATGTAAGAGAAGCTGTGGTTAGTATCAGTTTCATGACCAGAGTTAACAACTTATGGTCCGTTAAAGTAGGAAACACATATCTTTCTTTCTGGGCATGCTCATGTTTCCTGTTGTATTTGAGATGCTGGAAAGAAGAGCTTGCTACTTGCATGAAACCAGAGTGTGTTTCATGGATGAGAACACTGGTCTGAATTTCCATTCAGAAACAGAGTTAAACCCCAGGATCTTTGTCTTCCTACAAGCAAGAGTTCATTTCTGTTAAAACAGGTGAATTTTGGGCTCAAATGATTTTACACAGTTCACGAACTCAACGGGTTTCTCACTATTAACTAAAGAGCATTTATGTAAGAGGAGTTGTGGTTTGTATCAGTTTCATAAGCAGAGTTGAACTGCATATTGTCCATGAGTAGGAAACACAGTCCTTTTTTTCTTGGCATGCTCATATTTCTTGCTGTATTGGATACGCCAGAAAGAAGAGGATGCTTCTTGTGTAAAAACAGCATGTGTTTCATGGATGAGAACACTGGTCTGAATTTCCATTAAGAAACAGAGTTAAACCCCAGGATCTTTGTCTTCCTACAAGCAAGAGTTCATTTCTGGTAAAACAGGTGAATTTGGGGCTCAAATGATTTTACACAGTTCACGAACCCAACGTGATTCTCACTATCAATTAAAGAGTATTTCTGTAAGAGGAGCTGTGGTTTGTTGCCACGGACTGGATCTCAGCTAGACCACCAGACCGAGGGAAAACAGGGTGAAGGTACTCAGGATAAGTGGGATTTGGCGATTGACAGACAGCCACAGACAGGAGATTATGTTGTGAAGCTGCTGCAATTTTACTCAGATCAAGCAGTTAATTTTATACAGTTACTTGGGGAAACACGGCAATCGGACAGTAGGGTGACAAACATAGAATCAACAATGTAGTTACACACTTTTCTCTGAATGATTAACAGATCTCATGAGTATAGCCTTTACTTTTTCTTTTGTGATTCCTCATCAGGACAGAGAACATTACGGCCCTAGCTGTAGTTTTCCTTCTACACCTTTGTTCTGTATCAAAATTAAACCCTTTCCATCATTGTTCTAACCATGGTTTCCTTTGTGTGAAAACATTTTAACCTTTGCCTGTGGGTGAGAAGGCACCAGGGGGGTCGGTACCTAGCTAATCTTTCCATGAACTGTAACTTATGCCATTCTGTTTTCATACCATTATGATTCACACATCAGTTCCCATGTACGTCATAAGCTCCCGTAAAAGTTAATGGCTCTAAATAATTATTGTATCTAAGATTAAAGTTAGGGAGTTGCCACCATCGACCCTTGATGAGAAACTCTATTTGTCCCTGAATAATTCTTGTAGGAATGGCTAATTCCTGTAACTGGTTCCTCGCAGCTGCTGTCGGCTGTGCGTGTGAATTGCCTATGAGTGCCTGTACCTTTACTTTCATTCTCTCTTCGCTAGAGTCTTTGTCCTTCTGAATCATGAGTTCTTTCTGCTCTAAATCATTCATGAATTCCTCCAAACTTTAGGGACCCTATTGATCTGTTCTCCTAAAAGCTTGAATCATAGTTGGGGGTATTGAAGCCACTTTTGAGGAATCATTACTCTCTTTATGGGGCACATCAGGAACATTAAGAGTTAACTTCTTGGAATTAATACACAAGGAAACAACAATAATTACAGCTGCAAAGAGAAGAAGGCAGAGTGCCAGCCAGCCTCTGCAAGCAGATCTGTGTGGTTCCGTGTAGCCTGGCACCTTGATTTGGGCAGATTGATGAGGGGTCGCCGGGGGCATAGACCCGAGGGCCGCGAGCCCCCCTTTCCCACGTAACTACCTTATCCAAGGCATTTGTCACGCAGGCGACACTGTCATGGGTGTGGCAGTTCCCCCTTTTTTGTTTTTAAGGTGGAAGGCATACAGGTCCTCATGCACACTGCCTAGAGAGCTGTTTATTGTCCTGAAGAGACAAGGGAAAATCACGATAACACAAACTACAATTAAGGCAAGAATGCCTATGAAAATAAAATATTGAATCCAATCTAAGGGATTCATGGCCTTAAGGTCTTATTGCAATCCTTGTGCTAAGACATTCAATGAGCCAGCTTGTATATGAGCTTGGCTCATGGCCGATATGTCCTTTTGAATGGCTTCTCAATCATGAGTAATGGAAGAATCCTTCCATACCCCCAAAAAATGATGCTTAACTTTATCCCAATTCTCAGAGGAATTGTAAGGAAGTGGAGTCACACATATAGCCTTGTATTCTTGATGACATCTAGTTTCCATAAGTTTCTTAATATTGGCAACATCTTGTCCTAAGGCTAACACTACTTCCTCTAATATATTAATCTTTGCCTCTAATTTCTTGTCTATAATTGCTTGTTCAGATAATGCAAAGGAAATATTCTTATTCAAATCATTCACAAATTGAGCTGTATGAATCTCTTGAACCAGGGCGGTGGTAGCAATGGCAAAAGTAGTAATAATAGATATTAATGCTGCTATCCCTAATATCAATGCTGCAACAAATCTTCTCGGCCTTATTAATTCATGAAGCTGTCTAAGTACCTGTAAAGCTGAATTATCATACCAAGTCATGTTATGTAATTGCACGGGCATCATTATAAAAAGTGGTCTTTTCACAATCATCATAATCTGCATTCTTTGTCTTTCCCTTGGTGAAATACAATTAGTGATAATGCATCCAAAGCAAGTTACATGATATGAGTTAGACCCAAGAGCAGAGATATTTACATGTGCAGCAGAGCCTAGCAGCAGAGCAAAAGGATAGGAAATACATGCTCTAACCGCAATGGGAGATGAGGTAGTTTCTTTGGGTCTTTTCTGAGACACTGGGCCTGAAGCAGCAACAAGCCAAAACAAGTCTGGATGTATTTTCATGTTTCCGGAGGGGGTTCTAGCGACCCACACCGGCTCAACATACCCTGGTGAAAACCACCTAGTGATTTTTTCACCATGGCCCACAAATGTGTAATTATGAAACTTATCCTTATGCTTTGAGAGATAATCTTCATACTTCTTCTCTCCAGAAGAGGCGGAAAAATCCCAAATAAGCAATTTAGACAGTAAAGGATTATAGGAGGAGGGTGCGTGAGGAAACCCACAATGCAACCAAGTAGGAAAAGCATTAATACCATCATCCCAAAATTGATTCTTATCCCGATATTTAGTGATACAGGAATCAAGAGGCATAAAATTGACAGACTTAAAAGTTTCATTCATAGCGGGATGTCCCAGAGTAAGCAATTGAGTCTCCCAGATCCATCTAGGATCTCCTTTCTTACTGGTAGAGCTGGGGGCATCAGTTAAAAAGGTTCTGTAGCTGGTGGAGAGACACCCAGGAGGAGCTACTCCTTGCAGGGCAAAGCAAATTGGTAATGAATCTGAGCTTCCTGTAAAGTTTATAAATGAGGAAGCGCTTGCCCTTTCATCTGAATCTTGGAACCCCCCGATGATTTCTGTCTGATTGCTCAATACCTTATAAGTCTCATCATCCAACCACCCTGCTATATGTAGAAGGGGAGGACGAGGAACATAAGCCCAATAAGTAGAAGGGCTGGTAGAGGCCATAGTAGGCCCGATAGCAATCAAAGACAACATGGCTACAAATAGTATTTCTAAAGGAGGGTTAGAACATTGTTGTGAGGCAAGTGCTTTTGCTTCATTTGCCAGATGTTTCAGCTGGGTCCATGTTGGAAGCTTCTGCAGCTTCGGGTCAGCTTCTTCATTTCCTGAGTCAGCTGGGCCGTCACTAACTTCTCCTTTCGCTTTTGCAGTTTTCTGCGGCGATGGCCTGATGAGCCTGTCTGGAATCCACATGGGTGATTCCGCATCCTGTGGAAAGATACAAGCATACCCTCGTCCCAACGTTATCAGAGGGTCGGGTCCTTTCCAGGATCCCAAAAGCAAGTCTCTCCACAGAACTCGTGGCAATGGTGATGCCATCTCTTTTACTGCCCAATGCTTAAGAGCAGAGGAATTATTATTTGAGTCCATGTTCAAATGATTTAATACAAATTGAGAATGACTTAAAACATGATAGAGGGACATATATGAGTTAGCATTCTGCAATCTTTCTACTTGTAATTTTAACGTCTGATGAGTTCTTTCTATGATGGCCTGCCCCTGTGGGTTATAGGGAATCCCTGTCGTATGACTAATTCCCCATTGCGCTAAAAATACCTCAAAAGGTTTTGAGGTGTAGGCAGGTCCATTGTCAGTTTTGACATGCATGGGTTTCCCCATGATCATGAAACATTGTACCAGATGCTGAATCACATCTTTTACTGCTTCTCCTGATATGGCAGACGTGTGGACAAAATGAGAAAACATATCCACTGTTACATGAACATACTTCATCTTCCCAAAGGAAGGAATATGGGTTACATCCATCTGCCATAATGCAAGAGGCTTCAATCCCCTAGGATTAACCCCCATTTTTAGACTCTGATTTTGTGGAGGGCAATGAGTGCACTCCTTAACTATATGTCTAGCTTGCTCTCTAGTTATCTGAAAAGCTTGCTTTAATGCATTAGCATTCTGATGATGCAGAGCATGACTTTCTTGTGCCTCCTGTACTGTAAGGAGATTAATTCTAGTTAATAAGTCAGCCATGCGATTACCATGGCTCAGGGGTCCTGGTAACCTTGTATGGCCCCTAATATGTCCTATGAAAAGTTTCTCTGTCCTTTGCCATAACAGAGCTTGCAGTTCCTTAAGCAGAGGCTTAATAGTAGAAGAACCTGTTAAACTCGCTGTTTCTATGGCGGGAAATAAATTAACCACATACTTTGAGTCTGTATAAAGGTTAAGGGTCTGGGGAAAATGTCTAAGTGCAAGCAGAACTGCACGTATTTCCGCTTGTTAAGCTATTGTCTGCGGTACAATTTCTATTAAAGGTTCTTTCCCTTTCGAGTATACCGCAGACCTCCCATTTGCTGACCCATCTGTAAAAACCACAATACCCTCTGCTAGGGGTTGAGAAACACATATCTTTGAAATATAAGAGGAACTTCTTTTATGAATTCAATAAGAGGGTCTTTGGGGTAATGAAAGGTGATTCGTCCTAGGTATCCCATTAAGGAGAGACACCAATCTTCTGATTCTTGTAATAAGAGTTCCAATTGTTCTTTAGTATATGGTATAATTACAAAGGCCGGTTCCTTGCCAAACAATTCTCTAGACCTAATTCTGCCCTTATATATAAGTTGTGCACAAAGGGAGGGATAAGATGTAAGTACCTTCTTATGTGTGTGTGGTAGGTGTAGCCATTCCAATACACCTGCCTGCCATAGGCAAGCTGTTGGAGTATAATCTGTGGCAAAAATAATTAAATACCATGGAGCCAAATAGTCTATTTGATGTACTTTAGCTTTTTCTAAAGCCTGTTCTATATGTTTTAAAGCCTGTAAGGCTTCAGGAGTTAAGTGTCTTATTGACCTTGGGTGAGCTTCTCCACGTAATATTTGATACAGGGGGCTTAATTGTCCTGTTGTGATGTCTAAATATTTTCTTACCCAATTTATATTTCCTAACAATTTTTGAAAATCATTGAGGGTCTTCAATTTATCTACTCTGATAGATGCCTTTTGGGTTGTTATACAATTATCCCCTATCCATTGTCCCAGATAACTAAGTGGCCTATTTTTCTGAATTTTTTCTGGAGCTACGACAAGGCCATAAGCTGTTAAACTACTAATTGTCTCTTTGAGATTTTTTTCTGTTGTATCTTTATTTTCATGAGCCAATAATATATCATCCATATAATGAATGATATATGCAGAGGGAAAAGTTTTTCTTATTGGTAAAAGGGCCATATCCACAAATTTTTGACATAATGAAGGACTGTTCTTCATTCCCTGGGGTAATACTTTCCAATGAAATCGTCTATAGGGTCTCTTAAAATTAACTGAGGGTATGCTAAAGGCAAATCTAGGGCAATCCTGAGGCTGTAATCTTATTGTAAAAAAGCAGTCTTGTAAATCAATGACTATAATGTGCCAGTCCTTCGGTATGGCCACAGGGGATGGGAGTCCTGGTTGTAGGGCCCCCATATCCTCCATTGTAGCATTTACTGCTCTTAAAACTTGTAGTAGTCTCCATTTTCCGGATTTCTTTTTTATGACAAATACAGGAGTATTCCATGGGCTATTAGATTCTTCTATATGCCCTTTTTCCAGTTGTTCTGATACCAGCTGTTCTAATGCCTGTATTTTTTCTTGTGTCAGGGGCCACTGACTAACCCATACAGGCTGATCAGACTTCCACTGTATAGAGTCTGCATAGAGTTCCTTTGCAGTGGCCCCTATGTAAAATGCTGTTCCAGCTCAGAACTTCCTGTCACTAAATGCACATCAAGTGACTCCATTAAGTCTCTTCCCCATAGGGTAAATGGTAGAGAGGGTAGCACATAAGGTTGTATAAACCCTTCTTTACTGTCTGTTTGCCATTTTAAGAGCTTTGAACTCTGCATTACTCCAGAAGCCATTCCTAATCCCATGAGGGAGGATCCTGTTCTGTGTGTTGGCCAAGAGGAAGGCCAGTCCTTTCGTGCTATGCAGGTTCTGTCAGCACCTGTGTTCAAGCGTCCTTGGAAGCTCTTGCCATCCAGGGTGATTGTCTTAAAGGGTCGTTGCCCTAAGTCTTGCATCCAATTGACTCCTTCTATGGAGTCTGAGGAGCCAAACTGTCCTGACCCCCTGTGGCTTTTCATAATAGGGTTAGGCATTTTTACGTAGGGGAGTAGAACAACCTGTGCGATTCTCTGTCCCTTGTGTAATTGAATGTTTTTTTTAAGGGTCTGACCATCACTTTTATGGTGCTTAAGGTATCTGCATTTAGCACTCCAGGGAGGACTTCAAAGTTGGTAGCAGTATTAGAGCTTCTCCGCAAAATCAGTCCTACTGTTTGTGGTGGGAGGGTAATTTTTGTATCTATGACTGTTACCCCATCCCATAGGGACAGGAGCAAGTCCTGAGGACATGATATATCTAATCCAGCACTCTCTGGAGTAGCTCTAGGCAGGTTATGGACAGTGAATTCTGGCGCAGCAGGGTTTAACCCTGGTGTTAAATGTACTTCCTTTTGGACATTCCCCTTTTCTTTCTCGGGGCTAAGGGGAAGTCCCGAAGCTAGTTTTTTGTCTGACTGTCAGGCTTAAGGGGGACTCTCCCTTTAGTAAACTTTGACTTACATTCATTTCTCCAGTGCTTCCCTTTTCTACATCGTGAGCAAATACCAGGAGGAGCTCTTCCTCCTCTATTCTCAGCATTCAGGCATTCCTTTTGCATATGCCCTGATTTTCCACAAATATAACAGGTCGGGGAGCTATCAGCCCCTCCGCTACTTATTTTCTTAACATAGGCGCTAAACCGTTGTCCTTTCATTGCTGCAGCGTAGGCCATTCCTTGCACTACGGCTGGTGAGGCATCCATGCATGCTTTTATATAATCCTGCAATGAGCCTGTCTTCCTGACGGTCCTAATTAAGTCTTTACAAAGGGTATTGGCATTTTCCCAGGCTAACTGTTTCAGAAGCATGTCCGTCCCCTCTGAAGGGGGAAGCATTCTATGTATTGCATCCTCAAGTCTAGATATAAAGGCTTGATACGTTTCTTCATTCCCTTGAATTATCCCTGATAACACCGTGCTCTTTGTCCCGGGAGGCGGAATGCGACGCCAAACAGTGACTGCATTGCTAGTAATAGCCTCCAAGACATCATGAGGCAAGGCAGACTGAGACTGAGGCGTTGCATATTTACCTGTCCCTAGTAACATATCCATGGTAGGTTTGGTGCCTTTCTTCTTAGTCATAGTTATTATTGTTTCTTTTGATCTGTCCTCATAATCAGTCCTCCAGAGAATATAATCCCCAGGAGACAATACAGCCCTAGCGGTTTGATGCCAATCATAGGGTGTTAGCCACAAGCTAGCAACCATATCCACCACTTGTATGGTATATGGAGCTGAAGGGCCCACGGACTTAACCGCGGCCTGTAATTCTTTCAACGTTTTCAGTTGTAGCGGTTCCCACTGTGGCTCTTCTCCATCAAAAGTCTCTGCAACTGGCAGGGCGAAGGTAGTACCCCCGTCCTGCGTGCCTCATCCATCGCTCCCCGAAAACCAAAGGGAGGCATGGGTGGTCTTTTCCTAGGCGCAGGTACAGGCCTAGGCCCTGTTTTAACAGGAAAAGCTGTCATAGGAGGGTATTGCTGATGATCCCTAAAGTCATTCTCCAGATCTTGCTTAGCCATTTCATCGGCTAAGTCCCAATCATCTCCATCCTCATCATCCTCTATTCCAGCCCCAATGATAGTTCTCTTGCTATTAGTGGTGCCATACTGCTTAGGCGGCTTATTGCCCTTGAGGGAGGCTGTTTCTTCCTCCAGTCCCTCTAAGTCATAAGCTCTTGATAAGATCTCTCTGATTTGTAACCAGAGGGAGTAAGCACATGCAGGCAATTTTTCTTCTCCCTTTTCTTTTGCATATCTATGCATAGCCTTCCCTATCTTCCTCCATTCCGTCAGTGTCAGGCTGCCATCCTCTGTGAGCCAGGGACACAATCCCTTCACGAGTTTAAGGAATTCTGCCAAAGCCTCCGGTGTTACCTTCAAGCCCTTTTCTGCCAACATATGCCTTATCACAGATGCAAATAATTTGTCCTCATTAGAGAGGTGCTGCCACATGCTTACCTTCTGGATTACCTGTGCTTAACCGGTGAGCCTTTACTGGTGGGTCTGCAGAACCCTGACAGGAGCCGATCCCTACTTATGAATAAAAGAGAGAAAAGGGGGAGAGAAATTACCTGTCCTTCAAGTCCCTGTTCGAGCGCCACCTGCCGTGGACTGGATCTCAGCTAGACCACCAGACCGAGGGAAAACAGGGTGAAGGTACTCAGGATAAGTGGGATTCGGTGAATGACAGACATCCACAGACACGAGAGTATGTTGTGAAGCTGCTGCAATTTTACTCAGACCAAGCAGTGAAATTTATACAGTTACTTGGGGAAACACGGCAATCGGACAGTAGGGTGACAAACATAGAATCAACAATGTAGTTACACACTTTTCTCAGAATGATTAATAGATCTCATGAGTATAGCCTTTACTTTTTCTTTTGTGGTTCCTCATCAGGACAGAGAACATTACGGCCCTAGCTGTAGTTTTCCTTCTACACCTTTGTTCTGTATCAAAATTAAACCCTTTCCATCATTGTTCTAACCATGGTTTCATTTGTGTGAAAATATTTTAACCTTTGCCTGTGGGTGAGAAGGCACCAGGGGGGTCGGTACCTAGCTAATCTTTCCATGAACTGTAACTTATGCTATTCTGTTTTCATACCATTATGATTCACACATCAGTTCCCATGTACATCATAATCTCCCGTAAAAGGTAATGGCTCTAAATAATTATTGTATCTAAGATTAAAGTTAGGGGGTTGCCACCATCGACCCTTGATGAGAAACTCTATTTGTCCCTGAATAATTCTTGTAGGAATGGCTAATTCCTGTAACTGGTTCCTCGCAGCAGCTGTCGGCTGTGCGTGTGAATTGCCTATGAGTGCCTGTATCTTTACTTTCATTCTCTCTTCGCTAGAGTCTTTGTCCTTCTGAATCATGAGTTCTTTCTGCTCTAAATCATTCATGAATTCCTCCAAACTTTAGGGACTCTCTTGAACTGTTTGCCTAAAAGCTTGAATCATATTTGGGGGTATTGAAGCCACTTTTGAGGAATCATTACTCTCTTTATGGGGCACATCAGGAACATTAAGAGTTAACTTCTTGGAATTAATACACAAGGAAACAACAATAATTACAGCTGCAAAGAGAAGAAGGCAGAGTGCCAGCCAGTCTCTGCAAGCAGATCTGTGTGGTTCCGTGTAGCCTGGCACCTTGATTTGGGCAGATTGATGAGGGGTCGCCGGGGGCATAGACCCGAGGGCCGCGAGCCCCCCTTTCCCACGTAACTACCTTATCAAAGGCATTTGTCACGCAGGCGACACTGTCATGGGTGTGGCAGTTTGTTTCAGTTTCATAAGCAGAGTTGAATTGCATATGGTCCGAATAAGAAGGAAACACAGTTCTTTTTTTCTGGGCATGCTCATGGTTCTTGCTCTATTGTAGACGCTGGAAAGAACAGGATGCTTCTTGCGTTAAAACAGCATGGTTTCATCGATTAGAACACAGGTCTGAATTTTCCTTTAGAAACAGTGTTAAACCCCACCATCTGTGTCTTCCTCCAAGCAAGAGTTCATTTCTGGTAAACCCAGTGAATTTTGGGCTCAAATGATTTTACACAGTTCACGAACCCAACGTGATTCTCACTATCACCTAAAGAGAATTTATGTAAGAGGAGCTGTTGTTTGTATCAGTTTCATAAGCAGAGTTGAACTGCATATGGTCTGTATGAGTAGGAAACACAGTTCTTTTTTCTGGGCATGCTCATGGTTCTTGCTGTATTTGTGACGCTGGAAAGAAGAGCTTGCTTCTTGCGTTGAAACAGAGTGTGTTTCATGGATGAGAACAAGGGTCTGAAATTCCCTTCAGAAACCGAGTTAAACCCCAGGATCTGTGTCTTCCTACAAGCAGGAGTTCATTTCTAGTAAACCCAGTGAATTTAAGACTCAAATGATTTTACACAGTTCACGACCCAAGGCGTTTCTCACTATTATCTAAAGAGCATTTATGTAAGAGGAGCTGTGGTTTATATCAGTTTTATAAGCAGAGTTGAACTGCATTTGGTCTGTATGAGTAGGAAACACAGTTCTTTTTTACTGGGCATTCTCAAGATTGTTGCTGTATTGGAGACTCTGGAAAGAAGAGGATGCATCTTGCATTAAAATAACATGTGTTTCAGGGATGAGAACACAGATCTGAATTTCCCTTCAGTAATGGAGTTAAACCCAAGGATTTGTGTCTTCCTACAAGCAGGAGTTCATTTCCGGTAAACCAAGGGAATTTTGGGATCAAATGATATTACACAGTTCACGAACCCAAGGAGTTTCTCACTATTAACTAAAGAGCATTGATTTAAGAGGCGCTGTGGTTTGTATAAGTTTCATTAGCAGTTTTGAACTACATATGGTCCCTATGTGTAGCAAACACAGTTATTTTTTTCTGCACATGCTCATGTTTCCTGCTGTATTGGAGACACTGGAAAGAAGAGCCTGCTTCTTGTGTTAAAAAAGAGTATGGTTCATCGATGAGGACAGTGGTCTGAATTTCTCTTCAGAAACGGAATTAAACCCCTGGATCTGTGTCCTCCTTCAAGCAAGAGTTCATTTCTGGTAAACAAGTGAATTTTGGGATCAAATGATTTTACACAGTTCACCAACTCAACGGGTTTCTCACTATTAACTAAAGAGCATTTATGTAAGAGTAGCTGTAGTTTGTATCAGTTTCATAAGCAGAGTTGAACTGCACATGGTCCGAATGAGTAGGAAACACAATTCTTTTTCTTGGAATGCTCATGGTTTTTGCTGAATTGGAGACGCTGGAAAGAAGACGATGCATCTTGCGTTAAAACAGCATGTGTTTCATGGATGAGAACACTGGTCTGAATTTCCCTAAAGAAACAGAGTTAAACCCCAGGTTCTGTGTGTTCCTACAAGCAAGAGTTCGTTTCTGGTAAACACATTGAATTTTGGGCTCAAATGATTTTACACAGTTCACGAACCCAACGCGTTTCTCACTATTAACTAAAGAGCATTTATGTAAGAGGAGCTGTGCTTTGTATCAGTTTCATTAGCAGAGTTGAACTATATATGGTCCCTTTGAGTAGGAAACACAGATCTTTTTTTGTGGATATGCTCATATTCTTGCTGTATTGGAGACGCTTGAAAGAAGAGCTTGCTTCTTGCGTGAAAACAGAGTGTATTTCATGGATGAGAACACTGGCCTGAATTTCCCTTCAGAAATGGAGTTAAACACCAGGATCTGTGTCTTCCTACAAGCAAGAGTTCATTTCTGATAAACATACTGAATTTTGGGCTCAAATGATTTTACACAGTTCACGAACCCAACGCGATTCTCACTATTATCTAAAGAGCATTTATGTAAGAGTAGCTGTGGTTTGTATCAGTTTCATAAGCAGAGTTGAACTGCATATGGTCCGAATGAGTAAGAAACACAGTTCTTTTTTTCTGGAAATCTTATGGTTTTTGCTGAATTGGAAACGCTAGAAAGAGAGGATGCATCTTGCGTTAAAACAACATGTATTTCATGGATGAGAACACAGGTCTGAATTTCCCTTCAGAAATGGAATTAAACCCTAGGATCTGTGTCTTCCTACAAGCAAGAGGTCATTTCTGGTAAACAAGTGAATTTTGGCATCAAATGATTTTACACAGTTCACAAACCCATCGCGATTCTTACTATTAACTAAAGAGCATATATATAAGAGGAGCTGTGGTTTGTATCAGTTTCATAAGTAGAGTTGAACAGCATATGGTCTGTATGAATAGGAAACACCGTTCTTTTTTTCTGGGAATTCCCATGGTTCTTGCTGTATTGGAGACAGAGGAAAGAAGAGGATACTTCTTGCGTTAAAACAGAATGTGTTTCATGAATGAGAACACAGGTTTGAATATCCATTCAGAAACAGAGTTAAACCCCAGGATCTGTGTCTTCCTACAAGCAAGAGTTCATTTCTGGCAAACCCAGGGAATTTTTGTGTCAAATTATTTTACACAGTTCTCGAACCCAACGCGATTCTCACTATTAACTAAAGAGCATTTATGTAAAAGGAGCTGTGGTTTGTATCAGTTTCATAAGCACGGTTGGACTACATGTGGTCCGTATGAGTAGGAAACACAATTCTTTTGATCAGGGCATGCTCATGGTTCTTGCTGTATTGGAGATGCTGGAAAGAAGAGATTGCTTCTTGCGTTAAAACAGAGTGTGTTTTATGGATGAGAACACAGCTCTGTAAATCCCTTCAGAAATGGAGTTAAACCCCAGGATCTGTGTCTTCCTACAAGCAGGAGTTCATTTCTGGTAAATCAAGTGAATTTTGGGCTGAAATGATTTTACACAGTTCACGAACCCAACACGATTCTCATTATTAACTAAAGAGCATTTATGTAAGAGGAGCTTTGGTTTGTATTCGTTTCATAAGCAGAGTTGAACTACATATGGTCCGTATGAGTATGAAACACAGTTCTTTCTTTCTGGGCATGCCCATATTTGTTGCTGTATTGGATACCCAGGAAAGAAGACTATACTTCTTGCGTTAAAACAGCACGTGTTTCATGGATGAGAACACTGGTCCAAATTTCCCTTCAGAAACAGAGTTAAACCCCAGGATCTGTGTCTTCCTACAAGCAAGAGTTCATTTCTGGTAAACCCAGTGAATTTTGGGCTCAATTTATTTTACACAGTTCACGAACCCAACGCGATTCTCACTATTAACTAAAGAGCATTTATGTAAGAGGAGCTGTGGTTTGTATCAATTACATAAGAAGAGTTGAACTACATATGGACTGTAAGAGTATGAAACACATATCTTTTTTTCTGGGCATGCTCATGTTTCTTGATGTATTGGAGACGCTGGAAAGAAGAGCTTGCTTCTTGCGAGAATACAGAGTGTGCTTCATGGATGAGAATACTGGTCTGAATTTCCCTTCAAAAACAGAGTTAAACCACAAGATCTGTGTCTTCCTACAAGCAAGAGTTCATTTCTGGTTAACTAAGTGAATTTTGGGCTCAAATGATTTTACACAGTTCACAAATCCATCGCAATTCTTACTATTAACTAAAGCGCATATATATAAGAGGAGCTGTGGTTTGTATCAGTTTCATAAGCAGAGTTGAACAGCATATGGTCTGTATGAATAGGAAACACAGTTCTTTTTTTCTGGGCATTCTCATGGTTCTTGCTGTTTTGGAGATGGAGGAAAGAAGAGGATGATTCTTGCGTTAAAACAGCATGTGTTTCATGGATGAGAACACTAGTCTGAATTTCCCTTCATAAACCGAGGTAAACCACAGGATCTGTGCCTTCATACAAGCAAGTGTTCATTTCTGGCAAACCCAGTGAATTTTGGGCTCAAATTATTTTACACAGTTCACGAACCCAACACGATTTTCACTATTAACTAAAGAGCATTTTTGTAAGAGGAGCTGTGGTTTGTATCAGTTTCATAAGCATGGTTGGACTACATGTGGTCCGTATTAGTAGGAAACACAATTCTTTTTTTCAGTGCATGCTCATGTTTCTTGCTGTATTGGAGATGCTGGAATGAAGAGCTTGCTTCTTGCGTTAAAACAGAGTGTGTTTAAATGAGGAGAACACAGCTCTGTAAATCCCTTCAGAAACGGAGTTAAACCCGAGGATCTGTGTCTTCCTACAAGCAGGAGTTCATTTCTGGTAAATCAAGTGAATATTGGGCTGAAATGATTTTACACAGTTCACGAACCCAACGCGATTCTCACTATTAACTAAAGAGCATTTATGTAAGAGTATCTGTGGTTTGTGTCAGTTTCATAGGCAGAGTTGAACTACATATGGTCGTATGAGTACGAAACATAGTTGTTTTTTCTTGTCATGCTCATGGTTCTTGCTGTATTGGAGACAGTAGAAAGAAGAGGATGATTCTTGCCTTAAAACCGAATGTGTTTCAGGGATGAGACCTCTGGTCTGAATTTCCCTTAATAAACGGAGTTAAACCACGGGATCTGTGTCTTCCTACAAGCAAGAGTTCATTTCTGTTAAACCCAGTGAATTTTGGGCTCAAATGATTTTACACAGTTCACGAACCCAACGCGATTCTCACTATACTGGTCACTTTAGTTAAAGTGCATTTATGTAAGAGGAGCTTTGCTTTGTATTCATTCATAAGCAGAGTTAAACTACATATGGTCCGTGTGAGTAGGAAACACAGTTCTTTCTTTCTGGGCATGCCCAATTTGTTGCTGTATTGGATACCCAGGAAAGAAGACTATACTTCTTGCGTTAAAACAGCAAATGTTTCATGGATGAGAACACTGGTCCGAATTTCCCTTCAGAAACAGAGTTAAACCCCAGGATCTGTGTCTTCCTACAAGCAAGAGTTCATTTCTGGTAAAGCCAGTGAATTTTGGGCTCAATTTATTTTACACAGTTCACGAACCCAACGCGATTCTCACTATTAACTAAAGAGCATTTATGTAAGATGAGCTGTGGTTTGTATCAGTTTCATAAGCAGAGTTGAACTACATATGGTCCGTAAGAGTAGGAAACACATATCTTTTTTTCTGGGCATGCTCATGTTTCTTGCTGTATTGGAGACGCTGGAAAGAAGAGCTTGCTTCTTGTGAGAATACAGAGTGTGCTTCATGGATGAGAATACTAGTCTGAATTTCCCTTCAAAAACAGAGTTAAACCACAAGATCTGTGTCTTCCAACAAGCAAGATGTCATTTCGGGTAAACAATGTGAATTTTCGGCTAAATGCTTTTACACAGTTCACAAACTCAACGGGTTTCTCACTATTAACTAACGAGCATTTATGTAAGAGGAGCTGTGGTTTGTGTCAGTTTCATAGACAGAGTTGAACTACATATGGTCTGTATGACTATGAAACATAGTTGTTTTTTCTGGGCATGCTCATGGTTATTGCTGTATTGGAGACACTAGAAATAAGAGGATGATTTGTGCCTTAAAACCTAGAGTGTTTCAGGGATGAGAACTCTGGTCTGAATTTCCCTTCAGAAACAGAGTTAAACTGCAGGATCTGTATCTTCCTACAACCAAGAGGTCATTTCTGGTAAACCCAGTGAATTTTTGGCTCAAATGATTTCAAACAGTTCATGAACCCAAGGCGTTTCTCACTATTGACTAAAGAGCATTTATGTAAGAGGAGCTGTGGTTGATATCAGTTTCATAAGCAGAGTTGAACTGCATTTGGTCTGTATGAGTAGGAAACACAGTTCTTTTTTTCTGGGCATTCTCACGGTTCTTGCTGTATTGGAGACTCTGGAAAGAAGAGGATGCATCTTGCGTTAAAATAACATGTGTTTCATGGATGAGAACACAGGTCTGAATTTCCCTTCAGTAACAGAGTTAAACCCAAGGATCTGTGTCTTCGTACAAGCAGGAGTTCATTTCTGGTAAACCAAGGGAATTTTGGGCTCAAAAGATTTTAAGCAGTTCAAGAACCCAACGCGAATCTCACTATTAACTAAATAACATTTATGTAAGAGGAGCTTTCATTTGTATCAGTTTCATAAGCAGAGAACTGCGTATGGTCCATATGACTAGGAAACACAATTCTTTTTTAGTGGGCATGCTCATGGTTCTTGATGTATTGGAGATGCTGGAAAGAAGAGCATGCTTTTTGGGTTAAAACAGCAAGTGTTTCATGGATGAGAACACTGGTCTGAATTTCCCTTCAGAAACTGATTTAAACCACAGCATCAGTGTCTTCCTACAAGCAAGAGTTCATTTCGGGTAAACCCAGTGAATTCTGGGCTCAAGTGATTTTACACAGGAAACAAACCCAACTCTTGTCACACTATTAACTAAAGAGCAGTTATGTAAGAAGAGCTGTGGTTTGTATCAGTTTCATAAGCAGAGTTGAACTAAATATGGTCCGTATGAGTTGGAAATACAGTTCTTCTTTTCTGCGCATGCTCCTTGCTGTATTGGAGATGCTGGAAAGAGGAGCTTGCTTATTGCGTTAAAACAGAGTGTGTTTCATAGATGAGAACACTGGTCTGAATTTCCCTTCATAAACGGAGTTAAACCCCAGGATCTGTTTCTTCCTACTAGCAAGAGTTCATTTCTTGTAAACCAAGTTAATTTTGGGCTCAAATGATTTTACACAGTTCGAGAACCGAACGCGATTCTCACTATTAACTAAAGAGCATTTATGTAAGAGGAGCTGTGGTTTGTATCAGTTTCATAAGCACAGTTGAACTGCATATGGTCCGAATGAGTAGGAAACACAGTTCTTTTTTTCTGGGCATGCTCATGTTTCTTGCTGTATTGGAGAGGCTGGAAAGAAGAGCTTGCTTCTTCCATTAAAACTGAATGCGTTTCATGGATGAGAACACTGGTCTAAATTTCCCTTCAGAAACGGAGTTAAACCAAGGATCGGTGTCTTCCTACAAGCAAGAGTTCATTTCTGGTAAATCCAGTGAATTTTGGGCTCAAGTGATTTTACACAGTTCACGAACCCAACACAATTCTCACTATTAACTAAAGAGCATCTATGTAAGAGCAGCTTTGATTTGTATCAATTTCATGAGCAGAGTTGAACTACATATGGTCCGTATGAGTAGGAAACACACTTCTTTTTTTCTGGGCATGCTCATGGTTCTTGCTGTTTTGGAGACTCTGGAAAGAAGAGCTTGCTTCCTGCGTTAAATCAGAGTGTGTTTCATGGATGAGAACACTGGTCTGAATTTCCCTTCAGAAACTGAGTTAAAACTCAGGATCTGTGTCTTCCTACAAGCAAGAGTTCATATGGGGTAAATTCAGTGTATTTTGGGCTCAAGTGATTTTACACAGTTCACGAACCCAACTCCTTTCACACTATTAACTAAAGAGCATTTATGTAAGAGGAGCTGTGGCTTGTATCAGTTTCATAAGCAGAGTTGAACTTAATATGGTCCGTATGAGTAGGAAATACAGTTCTTCTTTTGTGGGCATGCTCCTGGTTCTTGCTGTATTGGAGACGCTGGAAAGAAGAGCTTGATTCTTGCGTTAAAACATAGTGTGTTTCATGGATGAGAACACTAGTCTGAATTTCCCTTCAGAAACGGAGTTAAACCCCAGGATCTGTGTCCTCCTACAAGCAAGAGTTCATTTCTGGTAAACCCAGAGAATTTTGGGCTCAAATGATTTTAAGCAGTTCAAGAACCCAACACGACTCTCACTTTTAAATAAATAGCATTTATGTAAGAGGAGCATTCCTTTGTATCAGTTTCATAAGCAGAGTTGAACTAAATATGGTCCGTATGAGTAGGAAATAAAGTTCTTCTTTTCTGGGCGTGCTCATGGTTCTTCCTGTTTTGGAGTCATTGGAAGGAAGAGCATGCTTTTTGTGTTAAAACATAGTGAGTATCATGGAAGAGAACTCAGGTCTGAATTTCCTATAGAATCATAGTTAAATCCCAGGATCTGTGTCTTCCTACAAGCAAGATTTCAATTCTGGTAAACCGAGAGAATTTTGGGCTCAAATGATTTTACACTGTTTGAGAATCTAACTTGATTCTCACTATTGACTTTTTTTCTGGGCAAGCTTATATTTCTTGCAGTATTGGAGATGCTGGAAAGAAGAGCTTGCTTCCTGCAATGAAAGAGAGTGTGTTTCATAGATGAGAACACTGGTCTGAATTTCCCTACAGAAACGGAGTTAAACCCTAGGATCTGTTACTGACTACAAGCAAGTGTTCATTTCTAGTAAACAAAGATTTTTGGGCTCAAACGGTTTTACACAGTTCATGAACCCAACGAGATTCTCACTATCAACTGAAGATCATTTAGGTAAGAGGAGCTGTGGTCTGCATCAGTTTCATAAGCAGAGTTGAACTGCATATGGTCCAAATGAGTAGGAAACACAGTTCTTTTTTTCTGGGCATGCTTATGTTTCTTGCTGTATTTGAGATGATGGAAAGAAGAGCTTGCTTCTTACATTAAAACTGAGTGCGTTTCATGGATGAGAACACTGGTCTGAATTTCCCTTCAGAAAGGGAGTTAAATCCCAGGCTCTGTGTCTTCCTGCAAGCAAGACATCATTTCAGGTAATCACAGTCACTTTTTAGCTCAAAGAAGCAACATTATTCACGAAGCTCACATGTTTCAGGCTCTTAACTGAAAATCATTTGATGTTAGAGGACCTGTGGTTTGTATCTGTTTCAGAAGCAGAGTTGAACTAGATATGGTCCGTGTGTGTAGGAAACAGTTCTTTTGTTCAGAGCACACTCACGTTTCGTCTTGTATTAGAGACTCTAGAAAGCAAGAGTGTGATTCTAGCTCTAAAGCAGTGTGTTGTTTCATGGATGATCACTGAGCTGTGTTTTTACCTTCAGAACTTGAGTTAAATCCCAAGTTCTGTGATATCCTGAATGCAACATTTCTTTTCAGGTAAAAGCAGTCACTTTTCAGCTCAAAGGAAGGAACATTGTTCATGAAGCACAAAAGTTTCTCGCTCTAAAATGAAAAGCATTGGATGTTAGAAGACCTGTGGTTTGTATCATTTTCAGAAGCAGAGTTGAACTAGATATGGTCCGTGTATGTAGGAAACACACTTCTTTTTTTCTGAGCACACTCATGTTTCCTGCTGTCTTAGAGACTACATAAAGCAAGAGCGTGCTTCTTGCTCTAAAGCAGAGTGTGTTTCATGGATGAGACCAGTGCTGTGTGTTTCCCTTCAGAAACGGAGTTAAATCCCAGGCTCTGTGTCTTCCTACAAGCAAGACTTCGCTTCAGGTAAACGCAGTCACTTTTCACCTCAAACGAAGCATCATTGTTCACGAAGCTCACACTTTTCTCGCTCTTAACTGAATACCATTGGATGTTATAGGACCTGTGGTTTGTATCAGTTTCAGAAGCAGAGTTGAACTAGATATAGTACGTGTGTGTAGGAAACACAGTTCTTTTTTTCTGAGCACACTCACTTTTCCTGCTGTCTTAGTGATTCTAGAAAGCAAGAGCGTGCTTCTTGCTCTAAAGCAGAGTGTGTTTCATGGATGAGAACTGTGCTGTGTTTTTACCTTCAGAAATTGAGTTATATCCCAAGTTCTGTGTCATCCTGAATGCAACATTTCTTTTCAGGTAAAAGCAGTCACTTTTCAGCTCAAAGGAAGGAACATTGTTCACGAAGAACAAAAGCTTCTCGCTCTAAAATGAAAAGCATTGGATGTTAGAAGACCAGTGGTTTGTATCATTTTCAGAAGCAGAGTTGAACTACATATGTTCCGTGTGTGTAGGAAACACAGTTCTTTTGTTCTGAGCACACTCACGTTTCCTACTGTCTTAGAGACTCCAGAAAGCAAGAGCGTGCTTCTTGCTCTAAAGCAGAGTGTGTTTAATGGATGAGACCTGTGCTGTGTGTTTCCCTTCAGAAATGGAGTTAAATCCCAGGATCTGTGTCTTCCTACAAGTGTGATTTTTATTCAGGTAAATGAAGTCACTCTTCAGCTCACAGGAAGGTATATTGTTCACTAAGCACAAAAGATTCTCGCTCAGAAATGAAAAGCACTGGATTTTAGAAGAGCTGTGGTTTGTATCAGTTTAAGAAGCAGAGTTGAACTACATATGTTCCGTGTGTGTAGGAAACACAGTTCTTTTGTTCTGAGCACACTCACGTTTCCAGCTCTCTTAGAGATTCTAGAAAGCAAGAGTGTGCTTCGTGCTGTAAAGCAGAGTGTGTTTCATGGATGAGAACTGTGCTGTGTGTTTCCCTTCAGAAACGGAGTTACATCCCAAGCTCTGTGTCTTCCTAAATGCAACATTTCTTTTTAGGTAAACGCAGTCACTTTTCAGCTAAAAGGAAGGTACATTGTTCACAAAGCACAAAAGTTTCTCAAGCTAAAATGAAAAGCATTGGATGTTAGAAGACCTGTGGTTTGTATCAGTTTCAGAAGCAGAGTTGAACTAGATATGGTCCCGGTGTGTAGGAAATACAGTTCTTTTGTTCTGAGCACACTCACGTTTCCTGCTCTCTTAGAGATTCTAGAAATCAAGAGTGTGCTTCTTGCTGTAAAGCAGAGTGTTTTTCATGGATGAGAACTTTGTTGTGTGTCTCATTTCAGAAACGGAGTTAAGTCACAGGCTCTGTGTCTTCCTAAAAGCAAGACATCGTTTCAGGTAAACCCAGTCACTTTTTAGCTCAAGCGAAGGTACATTGTACACGAAGCTCAAACGTTTCTCGCTCTTAACTGAAAATCATTGGATATTAGAGGACCTGTGGTTTGTATCAGTTTCAGAAGCAGAGTTGAACTAGATATGGTCCGTGTGTAGGAAACACAGTTCTTTTATTCAGAGCACACTCACGTTTCCTGTTGCATTAGAGAATCCAGAAAGGAAGAGCGTGCTTCTTGCTCTAAAGCAGAGTGTGTTTAATGGATGAGACCTGTGCTGTGTGTTTCCCTTCAGAAATGGATTTAAATCCCAGGCTATGTGTCTTCCTACAAGCGTGATTTTTATTCAGGTAAATGAAGTCACTCTTCAGCTCACATGAAGGTATATTGTTCACTAAGCACAAAAGATTCTCGCTCAGAAATGAAAAGCACTGGATTTTAGAAGAGCTCTGGTTTGTATCAGTTTAAGAAGCAGAGTTGAACTACATATGTTCCGTGTGTGTAGGAAACACAGTTCTTTTGTTCTGAGCACACTCACGTTTCCTGCAGACTTAGAGATTCTGGAAAGCAAGAGTGTGCTTCGTGCTGTAAAGCAGAGTGTGTTTCATGGATGAGAACTGTGCTGTGTTTTTACCTTCAGAAATTGAGTTAAATCCCAAGCTCTGTGTCTTCCTACAAGCCTGATTTCTATTCAGGTAAATGAAGTCACTCTCAGCTCTCAGGAAGGTACATTGTTTACTAAAAACAAAAGATTATCGCTCAGAAATGAAAAGCACTGGATTTTAGAAGACCTGTGGTTTGTATCAGTTTCAGAAACAGAGTTGAACTAGATATGGTCCGTGTGTAGGAAACACAGTTCTTTTGTTCTGAACACACTCACGTTTCCTGCAGACTTAGAGATTCTGGAACGCAAGAGTGTGCATGTTGCTCTAAAGCAGAGTGTGTTTCATGGATGAGAACTGTGCTGTGTGTTTCCCTTCAGAAACGGAGTTACATCCCAAGCTCTGTGTCTTCCTAAATGCAACATTTCTTTTCAGGTAAAAGCAGTCACTTTTCAGCTCAAAGGAAGGAACATTGTTCACAAAGCACAAAGGTTTCTCCCTCTAAAATGAAAAGCATTGGATGTTAGAAGACCTGTGGTTTGTATCAGTTTCAGAAGCAGAGTTGAACTAGATATGGTCCCTGTGTGTAGGAAATACAGTTCTTTTGTTCTGAGCACACTCACGTTTCCTGCTCTCTTAGAGATTCTAGAAATCAAGAGTGTGCTTCTTGCTGTAAAGCAGAGTGTTTTTCATGGAAGAGAACTTTGTTGTGTGTCTCACTTCAGAAACGGAGTTAAGTCACAGGCTCTGTGTCTTCCTAAAAGCAAGACATCGTTTCAGGTAAACCCAGTCACTTTTTAGCTCAAGCTAAGGTATATCGTACACGAAGCTCACACGTTTCTCCCTCTTAACTGAAAATCATTGGATATTAGAGGACCAGTGGTTTGTATCAGTTTCAGAAGCAGAGTAGAACTAGATATGGTCCGTGTGTGTAGGAAACACAGTTCTTTTATTCAGAGCACACTCACATTTGTTGGTGCATTATAGACTCCAGAAAGCAAGAGCGTGCTTCTTGCTCTAAAGCAGAGTGTGTTTCATGGATGAGAACTATGCTGTGTGTTTCCCCTCAGAAACGAAGTTACATCCCAGGCTCTGTGTCTTCTTACAAGCAGAACTTCATTTCAGGTAAACACAGTCACTATTCAGCTTAAATGAAGCAACATTATTCGCGAAGCTCACATGTTTCTCGCTCTTAACTGAAAAGCATTGGATGTTATAGGACCTGTGGTTTGTATCAGTTTCAGAATCAGAGTTGAACTGGATATGGTCCGTGTGTGTAGGAAACACAGTTCTATTGTTCTGAGCACACTCACGTTTCCAGCTGTCTCAGAGATTCTAGAAAGCAAGAGCGTGCTTCATGTTCTAAAGCAGAGTGTGTTTCATGGATGAGAACTGTGCTGTGTTTTTACCTTCAGAAACTGAGTTAAATCCCAAGCTCTGTGTCTTCCTACAAGCCAGATTTCTTTTCAGGTAAATGAAGTCACTTTTCAGCTCACAGGAAGGTACATTGTTCATGAAGCACAAAAGATTCTCGCTCTGAAATGAAAAGCACTGGATTTTAGAAGACCTGTGGTTTCTATCAGTTTCAGAAACAGAGTTGAACTAGATATGGTCCCTGTGTGTAGGAAATACAGTTCTTTTGTTCTGAGCACACTCATTTTTCCTGCTCTCTTAGAGATTCTAGAAAACAAGAGTGTGCTTCTTGCTGTAAAGCAGAGTGTTTTTCATGGATGAGAACTTTGGTGTGTGTCTCATTTCAGAAACGGAGTTAAATCACAGGCTCTGTGTCTTCCTAAAAGCAAGACAATGTTTCAGGGAAACCCAGTCACATTTTAGCTCAAGCAAAGGTACATCGTACACGAAGCACACACGTTTCTCGCTCTTAACTGAAAATCATTGGATATTAGAGGACCTGTGGTTTCTATCCGTTTCAGAAGCAGAGCTGAACTAGATGTTGTCTGTGTGTGTAGGATACACAGTTCTTTTGATCTGAGCACAGTCACGTTTCCTGTTGTATTGGAGACTCCAGTAAGCAAGATAGTGCTTCTTGCTCTAAAGCAGAGTGTGTTTCATGGATGAGAAATGTGCTGTGTGTTTCCCTTCAGAAACGGAGTTAAATCGCAGGCTCTGTGTCTTCTTACAAGCAAGAATTCGCTTCAGGTAAACGCAGTCACTTTTCAGCTCAAACGAAGCATCATTGCTCACGAAGCTCACACGTTTCATGCTCTTAACTGAAAATCTTTGGATGTTATAGGACCTGTGGGTTGTATCAGTTTCAGAAGCAGAGTTGAACTAGGTATGGTCCGTGTGCGCAGGAAACACAGTTCTTTTGTTCGGAGCACACTCACATTTCCTGATGTCTTAGAGATTCCAGAAAGCAAGAGCGTTCTTCTTGCTCTAAAGCAGAGTGTGTTTCATGGATGAGAACTGTGCTGTGTTTTTACTTTCAGAAATTGCGTTAAATTCCAAGCTCTGTGTCTTCCTAAATGCAACATTTCTTTTCAGGTACACACAGACACTTTTAGCTCAAAGGAAGGTACATTGTTCACAAAGCACAAAAGTTTCTCGCTCTAAAATGAAAAGCATTGGATGTTTGAAGACTTGTGGTTTGTATCAGTTTCAGAAGCAGAGTTGAACTAGATATGGACCGTGGGTAGGAAACACAGTTCTTTTGTTCTGAGCACACTCACGTTTCCTGCTGTCTTAGAGATTCTAGAAAGCAAGACCGTGCTTCTTGCTCTAAAGCAGAGTGTGTTTCATGGATGAGAACTGTGCTGTGTGTTTCCCTTCAGAAATGGAGTTAAATCCCAGGCTCTGTGTCTTCCTGCAAGCAAGACTTCGTTTCAGGTAAACACAGTCACTTTTTAGCTAAAAGGATGCTACATCATACAGGAAGCTCACACGTTTCTCGCTCTTAACATAAAATCATTGGACGTTAGAGGACCTATGGTTTGTATCAGTTTCAGAAGCAGAGTTGAACTAGATATGGACCGTGTGTGTAGGAAACACAGTTCTTTTGTTCAGAGCACACTAATGTTTCCTGTTGTATTAGAGACTCCAGAATGCATGAGTGTGCTTCTTCCTCTAAAGCAGAGTGTGTTTCATGGATGAGAACTGTGCTGTGTTTTTACCTTCAGAAATTGAGTTAAATCCCAAGCTCTGTGTCTTCCTAAATGCAACATTTCTTTTCAGCTAAACGCAGTCACTTTTAGCTCAAAGGAAGGTACATTGTACATGAAGCACAAAAGTTTCTCGCTCTTAACTGAAAAGCATTGGATGTTAGAAGACCTGTGGTTGGTATCAGTTTCAGAAACAGAGTTGAACTAGATATTGTCCGTGTGTAGTAAACACAGTTTTTTTTTTTTTAACACACTCTCTATTCCTGTTGTCTTAGAGATTCTAGAAAGCAAGAGCGTGCTTCTTGCTCTAGAGCAGAGTGTTTTTCATGGATGAGAACTGGGCTGTGAGTTTCCCTTTATAAACAGAGTTACATCCCAGGCACTGTGTCTTCCTACAAGCAAGACTTAGCTTTAGGTAAACGCAGTCACTTTTCAGCTCAAACGAACCAACATTGTTCACGAAGCTCACACGTTTCTCGCTCAAAACTGAAAACCATTAGATGTTAGAGGACCTGTGGCTTGTATCAGTTTCAGAAGCAGAGTTCAACTAGATATGGTCCGTGTGTGTAGGAAACAAAGTTCTTTTGTTTTGAGCACACTCATGTTTCCTGTTGTTTTAGAGACTCCAGAAAGCAAGAGTGTGCTTCTTGCTCTAAAGCAGAGTGTGTTTCATGGATGAGAATTGTGCTGTGTGTTTCCTTTCAGAAACGGAGTTAAATCCCAGGCTCTGTTTCTTCTTACAAGCAAGAATTTGCTTCACGTAAACGCAGTCACTTTTCAGCTCAAACGAAGCATCATTGTACACGAAGCTCACATGTTTCGCGCTCTTAACTGAAAACCGTTGGATGTAATAGGACCTGTGGTTTGTATCAGTTTCAGAAGAAGAGTTGAACTAGATATGGACCGTGTGTAGGAAACACAGTTCTTTTGTTCTGAGCACACTCACGTTTCCTGCTGTATTAGAGATTCTAGAAAGCAAGTGCGTTCTTCTTACTCTAAAGATAGTGTGTTTAATGGATGAGAACTGTGGTGTTTTTTTACCTTCAGTAATTTAGTTAAATCACAAGCTCTGTGTCTTCCTAAATGCAACATTTCTTTTCAGGTAAACACAGTCACTTTTAGCTCAAAGGAAGGTACATTGTTCACGAATCACAAAAGATTCTGGCTCTAAAATGAAAAGCATTGAATGAAAGAAGACCTGTGGTTTGTATCAGTTTAAGAAGCAGAGTTGAACTAGATATGATCCGTGTGTGTAGGAAAGAAAGTTCTTTTGTTCAGAGCACACTCACGTTTCCTGTTGTATTAGAGACTCCAGAAAGCAATAGTGTGCTTCCTGCTCCAAAGCAGAGTGTGTTTCATAGATGAGAACTGTGCTGTGTGTTTCCCTTCAGAAACGGAGTTAAATCCCAGTCTCTGTGTCTTCCTGCAAGAAAGACATTGTTTCAGCTAAACCCAGTCACTTTTTAGCTCAAACGAAGCTACATCATACTCGAAGTTCACACGTTTTGTGCTCTTAACTGAAAATCATTGTATGTTAGAGGACCTGAGGTTTGTATCAGTTTCAGAAGCAGAGTTGAACTAGATATGGTCCCTGTGTGTAGGAAACACAGTTCTTTTGTTCTGAGCACACTCACTTTTCCTGCTTTCTTAGAGATTCTAGAAAGCAAGAGCGTGCTTCTTGCTCTAGAGCACTGGGTTTTCATGGATGAGAACTGTGCTGTCAGTTTCGCTTTATACACGGAGATAAATCCCGTGCTCTGTGTCTTCCTAAAAGCAAGACTTCGTTTCAGGTAAACGCAGTCTCTTTTTAGCTCAAACTAAGCTACATCGTACACGAAGCTCACACATTTCTTGCTCTTGACTGAAAATCATTGGATGTCAGAGGACCTGTGGTTTGTATCAGTTTCAGAAGCAGAGTTGAACTAGATGTGGTCCGTGTGTGTAGGAAACATAGTAGTTTTGATTTGAGCACACTCTCGTTTACTATTGTATTAGAGACTACAGAATGCAAGAGTGTGCTTCTTGCTCTAAAGCAGAGTGTGTTTCATGGATGAGAACTGTGCTGTGTGTTTCCCTTCAGAAACGGAGTTAAATCCCAGCCTCTGTGTCTTCCTACAAGCAAGACTTCGCTTCAGGTAAACACAGTCACTTTACAGCTCAAACGAAGCAACATTGTTCATGAAGCTCACACGTTTCTCGCTCTTAACTGAAAACCATTGGATGTTACAGGACCTGTGGTTTGTATCAGTTTCAGAAGCAGAGTTGTAATAGATATGGTCCGTGTGTGTTGGAAACACAGTTCTTTTGTTCTGAGCACACTCACATTTCCTGCTGTCTTAGAGATTCTAGAAAGAAAGAGTGTGCTTCTGGCTCTAAAGCAGAGTGTGTTTCATGGATGAGAACAGTGCTGTGTTTTTAACTTCAGAAAATGAGTTAAATCCCAAGCTCTGTGTCTTCCTAAATGCAACAATTATTTTCAGGCAAACGCAGTCACTTTTAGCTCAAAGGAAGGTACGTTGTTCACGAAGCACAAAAGTTTCTCGCTCTAAAATCAAAAGCATTGGATGTTAGAAGACCTGTGGTTTGTATCAGTTTCAGAAACAGAGTTGAACTAAATATTGTCCGTGTGTGTAGGAAACACAGTTCTTTTGTTCTGAGCACACTCACTTTTCTTGCTGTCTTAGTGATTCTAGAAAGCAAGTGCGTGCTTCTTGCTCTAGATTAGAGTGTTTTTCATGGATGAGAACTGTGCTGTGAGTTTCTCTTTATAAACGGAGTTAAATCCCAGGCACTGTGTCTTCCTACAAGCAAGACTTCGCTTTAGGTAAACACAGTCACTTTTCAGCTCAAACGAAGCAACATTGTTCACGAAGCTCATACGTTTCTCGCTCTTAACTGAAAAGCATTGGATGTTAGAAGACCTGTGGTTTGTATCAGTTTCAGAAGCAGAGTTGAACTAGATATGATCCGTGTATGTAGGAAAGAAAGTTCTTTTGTTCAGAGCACACTCATGTTTCCTGTTGTATTAGAGACTCCAGAAAGCAAGAGTGTGCTTCTTGCTCCAAAGAAGAGTGTGTTTCATGGATGAGAACTGTCCTGTGTGTTTCCCTTCAGAGACGGAGTTAAATCCCAGGCTCTGTGTCTTCCTACCAGCAAGACTTCGCTTCAGGTAAACAAAGTCACTTTTCAGCTCAAACGAAGCTACATCGTACACGAAGCTCACACGTTTCTGGCTCTTAACTGAAAAACTTTGGATGTTATAGGACCTGTGGGTTGTATCAGTTTCAGAAGCAGAGTTGAACTAGGTATGGTCCGTGTGTGTAGGAAACACAGTTCTTTTGTTCGGAGCACACTCACATTTCCTGCTGTATTAGAGATTCCAGAAAGCAAGAGCGTTCTTCGTGCTCTAAAGCAGAGTGTGTTTCATGGATGAGAACTGTGCTGTATTTTTACCTTCAGAAATTGCGTTAAATTCCAAGCTCTGTGTCTTCCTAAATGCAACATTTCTTTTCAGGTACACGCAGAAAATTTTAGCTCAAAGGAAGGTACATTGTTCACAAAGCACAAAAGTTTCTCGCTCTAAAATGAAAAGCATTGGATGTTTGAAGACCTGTGGTTTGTATCAGTTTCAGAAGCAGAGTTGAACTAGATATGGACCGTGTGTAGGAAACACAGTTCTTTTGTTCTGAGCACACTCACGTTTCCTACTGTCTTAGAGATTCTAGAAAGCAGGAGCGTGCTTCTTGCTCTAAAGCAGAGTGTGTTTCATGGATGAGAACTGTGCTGTGTGTTTCCCTTCAGAAATGGAGTTAAATCCCAGGCTCTGTGTCTTCCTGCAAGCAAGACATCGTTTCAGGTAAACACAGTCACTTTTTAGCTCAAAGGATGCTACATCATATAGGAAGCTCACACGTTTCTCGCTCTTAACTGAAAATCATTGGACGTTAGAGGACCTATGGTTTGTATCAGTTTCAGAAGCAGAGTTGAACTAGATATGGTCCGTGTGTGTAGGAAACACAGTTCTTTTGTTAAGAGCACACTCATGTTTCCTGTTGTATTAGAGACTCCAGAAAGCATGAGTGTGCTTCTTCCTCTAAAGCAGAGTGTGTTTCATGGATGAGAACTGTGCTGTGTTTTTACCTTCAGAAATTGAGTTAAATCCCAACCTCTTTGTCTTCCTAAATGCAACATTTCTTTACAGCTAAACGCAGTCACTGTTCGCTCAAAGGAAGGTACATTGTACACGAAGCAGAAAAGTTTCTCGCACTTAACTGAAAAGCATTGGATGTTAGAAGACCTGTGGTTGGTATCAGTTTCAGAAACAGAGTTGAACTAGATATTGTCCGTGTGTAGTAAACACAGTTTTTTTTTTTTTTGAGCACACTCACTATTCCTGCTGTCTTAGAGATTCTAGAAAGCAAGAGCGTGCTTCTTGCTCTAGAGCACAGTGTTTTTCATGGATGAGAACTGGGCGGTGAGTTTCCCTTTATAAACGGAGTTACATCCCAGGCACTGTGTCTTCCTACAAGCAAGACTTCGCTTTAGGTAAACGCAGTCACTTTTCAGCTCAAACAAAGCAACATTGTTCAAGAAGCTCACACGATTCTCGCTCAAAACTGAAAACCGTTAGATGTTAGAGGACCTGTAGTATGTATCAGTTGAAGAAGCAGAGTTGAACTAGATATTGTCCGTGTGTGTAGGAAAGAAAGTTCTTTTGTTTTGAGCACACTCCTATTTGCTGCTGTATTAGAGACTCTAGAAAGCAAGAGCGTGCTTCTTGCTATAAAGCAGAGTGTGTTTCATGGATGAGAACGGTGCTGTGTGTTTCCCTTCAGAAACGGAGTTAAATCCCAGGCTCTGTGTCTTCCTGCAAGAAAGACACCGTTTCAGCTAAACCCAGTCACTTTTTAGCTCAAAAGAAGCTACATCGTACACGAAGCTCACACGTTTCTGGCTCTTAATGAAAATCAGTGGATGTTAGAGGACCTGTGGTTTGTATCAGTTTCAGAAGCAGAGTTGAAATAGATGTGGTCCCTGTGTGTAGAAAACACAGTTCTTTTTTTCAGAGCACATTCACGTTTCCTGTTGTATTAGAGATTCCAGAAAGCAAGAGTATGCTTCTTGCTCTAAAGCAGAGTGTGTTTCATGGATGAGAACTGTGCTGTGTGTTTCCCTTCAGAAACGGAGTTAAATCCCAGGCTCTGTGTCATCCTGCAAGCAAGACATCGTTTCAGGTAAACACAGTCACGTTTTAGATCAAAGGATGCTACATAATACAGGAAGCTCACACGTTTCTCGCTCTTAATTGAAAATCATTTGATGTTAGAGGACCTGTGGTTTGTATCAGTTTCAGAAGCAGAGTTGAACTAGACATGGTCCGTGTGTGTAGGAAACACAGTTCTTTTGTTCAGAGCACACTCACGTTTCCTGTTGTATTAGACACTCCAGAAAGGAAGAGTGGGCTTCTTGCTATAAAGCAGATTGTTTGTCATGGATGAGAACTGTGCTGTGTTTTTACCTTCAGAAATTGAGTTAAATCCCAATCTCTGTGTTTTCCTAAATGCAATATTTCTTTTCAGGGAAACGCAGTCATTTTTCAGCCTAAACGAAGGAGCATTGTTCACGAAGCCAAAAGTTTCTTGCTCTAAAATGAAACACACTCGCTCCAAAGCAAAGTGTGTTTCTTGGATGAGACCTGTGCTGTGTATTTCCCTTCAGAAACGGAGTTAAAGCCCATGCTCTGTGTCTTCCTGCAAGCAAGACATTGTTTCAGGTAAACACAATCACTTTTTAGCTCAACGGATGCTACATCATACAGGAAGCTCACACATTTCTCGCTCTTAAATGAAAGTCATTTGATGTTAGAGGACCTGTGGTTTGTATCAGTTTCAGAAGCAGTGTTGAACTAGATATGGTCCGTGTGTGTAGGAAACACAGTTCTTTTGTTCAGAGCACACTCATGTTTCCTGTTGTATTAGAGACTCCAGAAAGCATGAGTGTGCTTCTTCCTCTAAAGCAGAGTGTGTTTCATGGATGAGAACTGTGCTGTGTTTTTACCTTCAGAAATTGAGGTAAATCCCAACCTCTTTGTCTTCCTAAATGCAACATTTCTTTTCAGCTAAACGCAGTCTCTGTTAGCTCAAAGGAAGGTACATTGTACACGAAGCAGAAAAGTTTCTCGCACTTAACTGAAAAGCGTTGGATGTTAGAAGACCTGTGGTTGGTATCAGTTTCAGAAACAGAGTTGAACTAGATATTGTCCGTGTGTAGTAAACACTGTTTTTTTTTGAGCACACTCACTATTCCTGCTGTCTTAGAGATTCTAGAAAGCAAGAGCGTGCTTCTTGCTCTAGAGCACAGTGTTTTTCATGGATGAGAACTGGGCTGTGAGTTTCCCTTTATAAACGGAGTTAAATCCCAGGCACTGTGTCTTCCTACAAGCAAGACTTCGCTTTAGGTAAACGCAGTCACTTTTCAGCTCAAACGAGACAACATTGTTCACGATCCTCACACGTTTCTCGCTCAAAACTGAAAACAATTAGATGTTAGAGGACCTGTGGTTTTTATCAGTTTCAGAAGCAGAGTTGTACTAGATATTGTCCGTGTGTGTAGGAAAGAAAGTTCTTTTGTTTTGAGCACACTCATATTTGCTGCTGTATTAGAGACTCTAGAAAGCAAGAGCGTGCTTCTTGATATAAAGCAGAGTGTGTTTCATGGATGAGAACTGTGCTGTGTGTTTCCCTTCAGAAACGGAGTTAAATCCCAGGCTCTGTGTCTTCCTGCAAGCAAGACATCATTTCAGGTAAACACAGTCACTTTTTAGCTCAAAGGATGCTACATCATACAGGAAGATCACACGTTTCTCGCTCTTAACTGAAAATCATTTGATGTTAGAGGACCTGTGGTTTGTATCAGTTTCAGAAGCAGAGTTGAACTAGACATGGTCCGTGTGTGTAGGAAACACAGTTCTTTTGTTCAGAGCACACTCATGTTTCCTGTTGTATTAGACACTCCAGAAAGGAAGAGTGGGCTTCTTGCTATAAAGCAGATTGTTTGTCATGGATGAGAACTGTGCTGTGTTTTTACCTTCAGAAATTGAGTTAAATCCCAAGCTCTGTGTCTTCCTAAATGCAATATTTCTTTTCATGGAAACGCAGTCATTTTTCAGCCTAAACGAAGGAGCATTGTTCACGAAGCCAAAAGTTTCTTGCTCTAAAATGAAAAGCATTGGATGTTAGAAGACCTGTGGTTTGTATCATTTTCAGAAGCAGAGTTGAACTAGATGTTGTCCGTGTGTGTAGGAAACACAGTTCTTTTGTTCTGAGCACACACACGTTTCCTGTTGTATTAGAGACTCCAGAAAGCAAGAGTGTGCTTCTCGCTCCAAAGCAGAGCATGTTTCTTGGATGAGACCTGTGCTGTGTATTTCCCTTCAGAAACGGAGTTAAAGCCCATGCTCTGTGTCTCCCTGCAAGCAAGACTTCGTTAGGTAAACCTAGTCACTTTTTAGCTCAAACAAAGCTACATCTTGCAAGAAGCTCACACGTTTCTCGCTCTTAACTGAAAATCATTGTATGTTAGGGGACCTGTGGTTTGTATCAGTTTCAGAAGCAGAGTTGAACTAGATGTGGTCCGTGTGTGTAGGAAACAAAGTAGTTTTGTTCAGAGCACACTCACGTTTCCTGTTGTATTGGAGACTCCAATAAGCAAGATTGTTCTTCTTGCTCTAAAGCAGAGTGTTTTTCATGGATGAGAACTGGGCTGTGAGTTTCCTTTTATAAACGGAGTTACATCCCAGGCACTGTGTCTTAGTACAAGCAAGACTTCGCTTTAGGTAAACGCAGTCACTTTTCAGCTCAAACAAAGCAACATTGTTCACGAAGCTCACACGTTTCTCGCTCAAAACTGAAAACCATTAGATGTTAGAGGACCTGTGGTATGTATCAGTTTCAGAAGCAGAGTTGAACTAGATATTGTCCGTGTGTGTAGGAAAGAAAGTTCTTTTGTTTTGAGCACACTCCTATTTGCTGCTGTAATAGAGACTCTAGAAAGCAAGAGAGTGCTTCTTGCTATAAAGCAGAGTGTGTTTCATGGATGAGAACGGGGCTGTGTGTTTCCCTTCAGAAACGGAGTTAAATCCCAGGCTCTGTGTCTTCCTGCAAGAAAGACATCGTTTCATGTAAACCCAGTCACTTTTTAGGTCAAACGAGCTACGTTGTACACGAAGCTCACAGGTTTCTCGCTCTTAACTGAAAATCATTTGATGATAGAGGACCTGTGGTTTGTATCAGTTTCAGAAGCAGAGTTGAACTAGTTATGGTCCGTGTGTGTAGAAAACACAGTTCTTTTGTTCAGAGCACACTCACGTTTCCTGTTGTATTAGAGACTCCAGAAAGCAAGTGTGTGCTTCTTGCTCTAAAGCAGAGTGTGTTTCATGGATGAGACCTGTGCAGTGTGTTTCCCTTCAGAAACGGAGTTTAATCCCATGCTCTGTGTCTTCCTAAAAGCAAGACTTCGTTTCAGGTAAACCCAGTCACTTTTTAGCTCAAACTGGGCTACGTCGTACTTGAAGCTCACACGTTTCTTGCTCTTAATTGAAAATCATTGGATGTTATAGGACATATAGTTTGTATCAGTTTCAGAACTAGAGTTGAACTAGATATGGTCCATGTGTGTAGGAAACAAAGTAGTTTTGTTCAGAGCACACTCATGTTTCCTGTTGTATTGGAGACTCCAGTAAGCAAGAGTGTGCTTCTTGCTCTAAAGCAGAGTGTGTTTCATGGATGAGAAAAGCTGTATGTTTCCCTTCAGAAACGGAGTTAAATCCCAGGCTCTGTGTCTTCTTACTAGCAAGACATCGTTTCAGGTAAACACAGTCACTTTTTAGCTCAAAGGATGCTACATCATTCAGGAAGCTCACACGTTTCTCGCTCTTAACTGAAAATCATTTGATGTTAGAGGACCTGTGGTTTGTATCAGTTTCAGAAGCAGAGTTGAACTAGATATGGACCGTGTGTAGGAAACACAGTTCTTTTGTTCAGAGCACACTCATGTTTCCTGTTGTATTAGAGACTCCAGAAAGCATGAGTGTGCTTCTTCCTCTAAAGCAGAGTGTGTTTCATGGATGAGAACTGTGCTGTGTTTTTACCTTCAGAAATTGAGTTAAAATCCAAGCTCTGTGTCTTCCTAAATGCAACATTTCTTTTCAGCTAAGCGCAGTCATTTTTAGCTCAAAGGAAGGTACATTGTACACGAAGCACAAAAGCTTCTTGCTCTTAAATGAAAAGCATTGGATATTAGAAGACCTGTGGTTGGTATCAGTTTCAGAAACAGAGTTGAACTAGATATTGTCCGTGTGTAGTAAACACAGTTTTTTTTTTTTGAGCACACTCTCTATTCCTGTTGTCTTAGAGATTCTAGAAAGCAAGAGCGTGCTTCTTGCTCTAGAGCAGAGTGTTTTTCATGGATGAGAAGTGGGCTGTGAGTTTCCCTTTATAAACGGAGTTAAATCCCAGGCACTGTGTCTTTCTACAAGCAAGACTTCGCTTTAGGTAAACGCAGTCACTTTTCAGCTCAAATGAAGCAACATTGTTCACGAAGCTCACACGTTTCTCGCTCAAAACTGAAAACCATTAGATGTTAGAGGACCTGTGGTTTGTATCAGTTTCAGAAGCAGAGTTGAACTAGATATTGTCCGTGTGTAGGAAAGAAAGTTCTTTTGTTTTGAGCACACTCCTACTTGCTGCTGTATTAGAGACTCTAGAAAGCAAGAGCGTGCTTCTTGCTATAAAGCAGAGTGTGTTTCATGGATGAGAACGGTGCTGTGTGTTTCCCTTCAGAAACGGAGTTAAATCCCAGGCTCTGTGTCTTCCTGCAAGAAAGACATCGTTTCAGGTAAACCCAGTCACTTTTTAGGTCAAACAAAGCTACATCATACACGAAGCTCACACGTTTCTCGCTCTTAACTGAAAATCATTTGATGTTAGAGGACCTGTGGTTTGTATCAGTTTCAAAAGCAGAGTTGAACTAGATATGGTCCGTGTGTGTAGGAAACACAGTTCATTTGTTCAGAGCACACTCACGTTTCCTGTTGTATTAGAGATTCCAGAAAGCAAGAGTTTGCTTCTTGCTCTAAAGCAGAGTGTGTTTCATGGATAATATCTGTGCTGTGTGTTTCCCTTCAGAATGGAGTTAAATCCCATGCTCTGTGTCTCTCTAAAAGCAAGACTTGGTTTCAGGTAAACCCAGTCACTTTTTAGCTCAAACTAAGCTACATCGTACACAAAGCTCACATGTTTCTTGCTCTTGACTGAAAATCATTGGATGTTAGCGGACCTGAGGTTTTTATCAGTTTCAGAAGCAGAGTTGAACTAGATGTGGTCCGTGTGTGTAGGAAACATAGTAGTTTTGTTTTGAGCACACTATCGTTTGCTGTTGTAGTAGAGACTACAGAAAGCAAGAGTGTGCTTCTTGCTCTAAAGCAGAGTGTGTTTCATGGATGAGAACTGTGCTGTGTGTTTCCCTTCAGAAACGGTGTTAAATCCCAAGCTCTGTGTCTTCCTAAATGCAACATTTCTTTTCAGGTAAACACAGTCATTTTTAGCTCAAAGGAAGGTACATTGTTCACGAAGCACAAAAGATTCTCACTCTAAAATGAAAAGCATTGGATGTTAGAAGACCTGTGGTTTGTGTCAGTTTCAGAAGCAGAGTTGAACTAGATCTTGTCCGTGTGTGTACGAAACACACTTCTTCTGTTCTGAGCACACTCACGTTTCCTGCTGTCTTAGATTTCTAGAAAGTTAGAGCGTGCTTCTTGCTCTAGAGCAGAGTGTGTTTCATGGATGAGAACTGTGCTGTGAATTTCCCTTTATAAATGGAGTTAAATCCCAGGCACTGTTTCTTCCTACAAGCAAGACTTCGCTTTAGTTAAACACAGTCACATTTCAGCTCAAACGAAGCAACATTGTTCACGAACCTCACACGTTTCTCGTTCCTAACTGAAAACCATTGGATGTTTGATGACCTGTGGTTTTTATCAGTTTCAGAAGCAGAGTTGAACTAGATATGATCCGTGTGTGTAGGAAAGAAAGTTCTTTTGTTTGGAGATCACTCATATTTGCTGCTGTATTAGAGACTCTAGAAAGCAAGAGCGTGCTTCTTGATATAAAGCAGAGTGTGTTTCATGGATGAAAACTGTGCTGTGTGTTTCCCTTCAGAAAAGGAGTTAAATCCCAGCCTCTGTGTCTTCCTGCAAGAAAGACATCGTTTCAGGTAAACCCAGTCACTTTTTAGGTCAAACGAGCTACGTTGTACACGAAGCTCACAGGTTTCTCGCTCTTAATTGAAAATCATTGGATATTATAGGACCTATAGTTTGTATCAGTTTCAGAAGTAGAGTTGAACTAGATATGGTCCATGTGTGTAGGAAACAAAGTAGTTTTTCAGAGCACACTCATGTTTCCTGTTGTATTGGAGACTCCAGTAAGCAAGAGTGTGCTTCTTGCTCTAAAGCAGATTGTGTTTCATGGATGAGAAAAGCTGTATGTTTCCCTTCAGAAACGGAGTTAAATCCCATGCTCTGTGTCTTCCTAAAAGCAAGACTTTGTTTCAGGTAAACCCAGTCACTTTTTAGCTCAAACTAAGGTATATTGTATACGAAGCTCACTCGTTTCTCACTCTTAACTGAAAATCATTGGATGTTCGAGGACCTGTGACTTGTATCAGTTTCAGGAGCAGAATTGAACTAGACATGATCTGTGTGTGTAGGAAAGAAATTTCTTTTGTTTTGAGCACACTCATGTTTGCTGCTGTATTAGAGACTCTAGAAAGCAAGAGCGTGCTTCTTGGTATAAAGCAGAGTGTGTTTCATGGATGAGAACTGTGCTGGGTTTTTACCTTCAGAAATTGAGTTAAATTCCAAGCTCTGTGTCTTCCTAAATACAACATTTCATTTCAGGTAAACGCAGTCATTTTTCAGCTCAAACGAAGGAACATTGTTCACGAAGCACAAAAGTTTCTTGCTCTAAAATGAAAAGAATTGGATGTTAGAAGACCTGTGGTTTGTATCATTTTCAGAAGCAGAGTTGAACTAGATATGGTCCGTGTGTGTAGGAAACACAGTTCTTTTGTTCAGAGGACACTCACGTTTCCTGTAGTATTAGAGACTCCAGAAAGCAAGAGTGTGCTTCTCGCTCCAAAGCAGAGTGTGTTTCTTGGATGAGACCTGTGCTGTGTATTTCCCTTCAGAAACGGAGTTAAAGCCCATGCTCTGTGTCTTCCTGCAAGCAAGACTTCATTCCAGGTAAACCTAGTAACTTTTTAGTTCAAACGAAGCTACATCTTACACGAAGCTCACACGTTTCTCGCTCTTACTGAAAACCATTGGATGTGAGAAGAGCTGTGGTTTGTATCAGTTTCAGAAGCAGAGTTGAACTAGATGTGGTTCGTGTGTGTAGGAAACAAAGTAGTTTTCTTCAGAGCACACTCATGTTTGCTGTTGTATTAGAGACTCCAGGAAGCAAGAGTGTGCTTCTTGCTCTAAAGCAGAGTGTGTTTCATGGATGAGAACTGTGCTGTGTGTTTCCCTTCAGAAACGGAGTTAAGTCCCATGCTCTGTGTCTTCCTACAAGCAAGACTTCGCTTCAGGTAATCGCAGTCACTTTTCAGCTCAAACGAAGCAACATTGTTCATGAAACTCACACGTTTATCGCTCTTAATTGAAAACAATTGGATGTTACAGGACCTGTGGATTGTATGAGTTACAGAAGCAGAGTGGAAATACATATGGTCCGTGTGTAGGAAGCACAGTTCCTCTGTTGTGAGCACACTCACGTTTCATGATGTCTTAGAGATATTAGAAATCTAGAGTGTGCTTCTTGCTCTAGAGCAGGGTGTGTTTCATGGATGAGAACTGTGCTGTGTTTTTTCCATCAGAAATTGAGTTAAATCACAAGCTCTGTGTCTTCCTAAATTCAACATTTCTTTTCAGGTAAACACAGTCACTTTTAGATCAAAGGAAGGTACATTGTTAACAAAGCACAAAAGTTTCTCCTTCTAAAATGAAAAGCATTGGATGTTACAGGACCTGTGGTTTGTATCAGTTTCAGAAGCAGAGTTGAACTAGATATGGTCCGTGTGTAGGAAACACAGTTCGTTTGTTCTGAGCACACTCACGTTTCCTGCTGTCTTAGAGATTCTAGAAAGCAAGAGCATGCTTCTTGCTCTAAAGCAGAGTGTGTTTCATGGATGTGAACTGTGCTGTGTTTTTCCCTTCAGAAACGGAGTTAACTCCCATGCTCCTTGTCTTCCTAAAAGCAAGACTTTGTTTCAGGTAAAGCCAGTCACTTTTTAGCTCAAACTAAGCTATATTGTATACGAAGCTCACTCGTTTCTCACTCTTAACTGAAAATCATTGGATGTTCGAGGACCTATGGCTTGTATCAGTTTCAGGAGCAGAATTGAACTAGACATGATCTGTGTGTGTAGGAAAGAAAGTTCTTTTGTTTTGAGCACACTCATGTTTTCTGCTGTATTAGAGACTCTAGAAAGCAAGAGCGTGCTTCTTGCTCTAAAGCAGAGTGTGTTTCATGGATTAGAACAGTGCTGTGTTTTTATCTTCAGAAATTGAGTTAAATCCCAAGCTCTGTGCCTTCCCAAATGCAACATTTCTTTTCAGGTTAACGCAGTCACTTTACAGCTCAAAGGAAGGTACATTGTTCACAAAGCACAAAAGTTTCTCGCTCAAAAATGAAAAGCATTGGATGTTAGAAGACCTGTGGTTAGTAAGAGTTTCAGAAGCAGAGTTGAACTAGATGAGGTCCTTGTGTGTAGAAACACAGTTCTTTGGTTCTGAGCACACTCAAGTTTCCTGCTGTCTTAGAGTTTCTGGAAAGCAAGTGCGGGCTTCTTGCTCTAAAGCAGAGTGTGTTTCATGGATGAGAACTGTGCTCTGTGTTTCCCTTCAGAAACGGAGTTAAATATCAAGCTCTGTGACTTCCTACAAGCAAGATTCGCTTCAGGTAAACAAAGTCACTTTTCAGCTCAAACGAAGCAACATTATTCACGAAGATCACACGTTTCTCGCTCATAGCTGAAAACCATTGGATGTTAGAGGAGCTGTGGTTTGTATCAGTTTCAGAAGCAGAGTTGAACTAGATATGATCCGTGTGTGTAGGAAACAAAGTTTGTTTGGTTTGAGCACACTCACGTTTGCTGCTGTATTATAGAATCTAGAAAGCAAGAGCTTTCATCCTGCACTAAAGAAGAGTGTGTTTCATGGATGAGAACTGTGCTGTGTTTTTACCTTCAGAAATTGAGTTAAATCCCAAGCTCTGTGTCTTCCCACAAGCAAGATTTCTTTTCAGGTAAATGCAGTCACTTTTCAGCTCACAGGAAGGTACATTGTTCACGAAGCACAAAAGATTATCGCTCATAACTGAAAACGATTGGATGTTAGAGGAGCTGTGGTTTGTATCAGTTTCAGAAGCAGAGTTGAACTAGATATGGTCGGTTTCTGTAGGAAACAAAGTTCTTTTATTATGAGCACACTCACGTTTCTTGTTGACTTAGAGATTCTAGAAAGCAAGATCGTGCTTCTTGCTCTAAAGCAGAGTGTGTTTCATGGATGAGAACTGTGCTGTGTGTTTCCCTTCAGAAACGGAGTTAAATCCCAGGCTCTGTGTCTTCCTACAAGCAAGACTTCGCTTCAGGTAAACAAAGTCACTTTTCAGCTCAAACGAAGCAACATTATTCACGAAGCTCACACGTTTCTCGCTCATAACTGAAAACGATTGGATGTTAGAGGAGCTGTGGTTTGTATCAGTTTCAGACCCAGAGTTGAACTAGATGTGGTCCGTTTGTATAGGAAACACAGTTCTTTAGTTCTGAACACACTCACGTTTCCTGCTGTATGAGAGATTCTGGAAAGCAGGAGCTGGCTTCTTGCTCTAAAGCAGAGTGTGTTTCATGGATGAGGACTGTGCTGTGTGTTTCCCTTTAGAAACGGAGATAAATCGCAAGCTCTGTGTCTTCCTATAAGCAAGACTTCGCTTCAGGTAAACAAAGTCACTTTTCAGCTCAAACGAAGCAACATTATTCACGAAGCTCACACGTTTCTCGCTCATAACTGAAAACCATTTGATGTTACAGGAGCTGTGGTTTGTATCAGTTTCACAAGCAGAGTTGAACTAGATATGATCCGTGTGTATAGGAAAAAAAGTTCGTTTGGTTTGAGCACACTCACGTTTGCTGCTGTATTATAGACTCTAGAAAGTAAGAGCTTGCTTCCTGCTCTAAAGAAGATTGTGTTTCATGGATGAGAACTGTGCTGTGTTTTTACCTTCAGAAACTGAGTTAAATCCAAAGCTCTGTGTCTTCCCACAAGCAAGATTTCTTTTCAGGGAAATGCAGTCACTTTTCAGCTCACAGGAAGGTACATTGTTCACGAAGCACAAAAGATTCTTGCTCTAAAATGAAAAGCACTGGATTTTAGAAGACATGTGGTTTGAATCAGTTTCAGAAGCAGAGTTGAACTAGATATGGTCCGTGTGTGTAGGAAACACAGTTCTTTTGTTTTGAGCACACTCACGTTTGCTGTTGTATTAGAGACTCCAGAAAGCAAGAGTGTGCTTCTTGCTCTAAAGCAGAGTGTGGTTCATGGATGAGAACTGTGGTGTGTGTTTACCTTCAGAAACGGAGTTAAAACACAGGCTCTGTGCCTTCCTACAGGCAAGACTTCGCTTCAGGTAAACAAAGTCACTTTTCAAGCTCAAACCAAGCAACATTATTCACGAAGTTCACACGTTTCTCGCTCATAACTGAAAACCATTGGATGTTAGAGGAGCTGTGGTTTGTATCAGTTTCAGAAGCAGAGTTGAACTGGATATGGTCCGTGTGTGTAGGAAACACAGTTCTTTTGTTCTGAGCACACTCACGTTTCCTGCTGTCTTAGAGATTCTAGAAAGCAAGAGCGTTCTTCTTGCTCTAAAGCAGAGTGTGTTTCATGGATGAGAACTGTGCTGTGTTTTTACCTTCAGATATTGAGTTAAATCCCAAGCTCTGTTTCTTCCTAAATGCAACATTTCTTTTCAGGCAAACGCAGTCACTTTTAGCTAAAGGAAGGTACATTGTTCACAAAGCACAAAAGTTTCTCGCTCTAAAATGAAAAGCATTGGATCTTAGAAGACCTGTGGTTTGTATCAGTTTCAGAAGCAGACTTGAACGAGATATGGTCCGCGTGTGTAGGAAACACCGTTCTTTTGTTCTGAGCACACTCACATTTCTTGCTGTCTTAGAGATTCTAGAAAGCAAGAGCGTGCTTCTTGCTCTAAAGCAGAGTGTGTTTCATGGATGAGAACTGTGCTGTTTGTTTCCCCTGAGAAAAGGATTTAAATCCCAGGCTCTATGACTTCCTAAAAGCAAGACTTCGTTTCAGGTATACTCAATCACTTTTGAGCTCAAACGAAGCTACATCGTACACGAAGCTCACACGTTTCTTGCTCTTAACTGAAAATCATTGGACGTTAGAGGACCTGTGGTTTGTATCAGTTTTAGAGGGAGAGTTGAATTAGATATGGTCCGTGTGTGTAGGAAACACAGTTCTTTTTTTCTGAGCACACTCACGTTTCCTGCTGTATTAGAGATTCTAGAAAGAAGGGCGTTCTTATTGCTCTAAGGCAGAGTGTGTTTCATGGATGAGAACTGTGCTGTGTTTTTACCTTCAGAAATTGAGTTAAATCCCAAGCTCTGTGTCTTCCTACAAGCAAGATTTCTTTTCAGGTAAATGGAGTCACTTTTCAGCTCACAGGAATGTTCATTGTTCACGAAGAACAAAAGATTCTCGCTCTGAAATGAAGAGCACTGGGTTTTAGAAAACCTGTGGTTTGAATCAGTTTCAGAAGCAGAGTTGAACTACAAATGGTAGGTGTGTGTGGGAAACACAGTTCTTTTTTTCTGAGCACATTCAAGTTTGCTGCTGTCTTAGAGATTCTGGAAAGCAAGAGCATGCTTCTTGCTCTAAAGCAGACTGTGTTTCATGGATGAGAACTGTGCTGTGTGTTTCCCTTCAGAAAGGGAGTAAAATCCCATGCTCTTTGTCTTCCTACAAGCAAGACTTTGATTCAGGTAAACGCAGTCACTTTTCATGTCAAACGAAGGTACATCATACACGAAGCTCATACGTTTCTCACTCTTAATTGAAAACCATTGCATGTTAGAGAGCTGTGGTTTGTATCAGTTTCAGAAGCAGAGTTGAACTATATTTGGTCCGTTTGTTCAGGAAACACAGTTCTTTTGTTTTGAGCACACTCACGTTTGCTGTTGTATTAGAGACTCCAGAAAGCAAGAGTGAGCTTCTTGCTCTTAAGCAGAGTGTGTTTCATGGATGAGAATTGTGCTGTGTGTTTCCCTTCAGAAACGGAGTTAAATCCCAGGCTCTGTGTCTTCCTACCAGCAAGACTTCGCTTCAGGTAAACAAAGACAGTTTTCAGCTCAAAATAAGCAACATTATTCACGAAGCTCACAAGTTTCTCGCTCATAACTGAAAACCATTGTATGTTAGAAGAGCTGTGGTTTGTATCAGATTCAGAAGCAAAGTTGAACTAGATATGGTCCGTGTGTGTAGGAAACACAGTTCTTTTGTTCTGAGCAAACTCATGTTTCCTGCTGTATTAGAGATTCTAGAAGGCAAGTGCGTTCTTCTTGCTCTAAAGCAGAGTGTGTTTCATGGATGAGAACTGTGCTGTGTGTTTCCCTTCAGATATTGAGTTAAATCCCAAGCTCTGTGTCTTCCTAAATGCAACATTTCTTTTCAATCAAATGCAGTCACTTTTAGCTCAGGGAAGGTACATTGTTCACGAAGCACAAAAGTTTCTCGCTCTAAAATGAAAAGCAGAGGATGTTAGAAGACCTGTGGTTTGTATCAGGTTCAGAAGCAGCGTTGAACTAGATATGGACCGTGTGTAGGAAACACAGTTCTTTTGTTTTGAGCAAACTCACGTTTCCTGCTGTTTTCGAGATTCTAGAAAGCAAGAGCGTGCTTCTTGCTCTAAAGCAGAGTGTGTTTCATGGATGAGAACTGTGCTGTGTGTTTCCCTTCAGAAACGGAGTTAAATCGCAGGCTCTGTGTCTTCCTACCAGCAAGACTTCGCTTCAGGTAAACAAAGTCACTTTTCAGCTCAAACGAAGCAATATTTTTCATGAAGCTCACAGGTTTCTTGCTCATAACTGAAAACCATTGGATGTTAGAGGAGCTTTCGTTTGTATTAGTTTCAGAAGCAGAGTTGAACTGGATATGGTCCGTGTGTGTAGGAAACACAGTTCTTTTGTTCTGAGCACACTCATGTTTCCTGCTGTATTAGAGATTCTAGAAAGCAAGTGCGTTCTTCTTGCTCTAAAGCAGAGTGTGTTTCATGGATGAAAACTGTGCTGTGTTTTTACCTTCAGATATTGAGTTAATTCCCAAGCTCTGTGTTTTCCTAAATGCAACATTTCTTTTCAGGCAAACGCAGTCAATTTTAGCTCAAGGGAAGGTACATTGTTCACAAATCACAAAAGTTTCTTGCTCTAAAATGAAAAGCATTAGATGTTAGAAGACCTGTGGTTTGTATCAGATTCAGAAGCAGAGTTGAACGAGATATGGTCTGTGTGTGTAGGAAACACAGTTCTTTTGTTCTGAGCACACTCACGTTTCCTGCTGTCTTAGAGATTCTAGAAAGCAACAGCGTGCTTCTTGCTCTAAAGCAGAGTGTGTTTCATGGCTGAGAACTGTGTTGTGTGTTTCCCTTCAGAAAGGGAGTTAAATCCCAAGCTCTGTTTCTTCCTACAAGCAAGACTTTGCTTCAGGTAAATTCAGTCACTTTTCAGCTCAAACGAAGCAACATTGTTCACGAAGCTCACAGGTTTCTTGCTCTTAAGTGAAAAACATTGGATGTTAGAAGAGCTGTGGTTTGTATCAGTTTCAGAAGCAGAGTTGAACTAGATATAGTCCGTGTGAGTAGGAAACACAGTTCTATTGTTCTGAGCACACTCACATTTGCTGTTGTACTAGAGACTCCAGAATGCAAGAGTGTGCTTCTTGCTCTTAAGCAGAGTGTGTTTCATGGATGAGAACTGTGCTGTGTGTTTCCCTTCAGAAACAGAGTTAAATCCCATGCTCTGTATCTTCCTACAAGCAAGACTTCGCTTCAGGTAAACCCAGGCACTTTTCAGCTCAATTGAAGGATCGTTGTTCACGAAGCTTACACGTTTCGCGCTCTTAAATGAAAACCATTGGATGTTATAGGACCTGTGGTTTGTATCAGTTTCCGAGGCAGATTTGAACTAGATATGGTCCATGTGTGTAGGAAACACAGTTCTTTTGTTCTGAGCACACTCATGTTTCCTGCTGTATTAGAGATTCTAGAAGGCAATTGCATTCTACTTGCTCTAAAGCAGAGTGTGTTTCATGGATGAGAACTGGGCTGTGTGTTTCCCTTCAGATATTGAGTTAAATCCCAAGCTCTGTGTCTTCCTAAATGCAACAATTCTTTTCATTCAAACGCAGTCACTTTTCAGCTCACAGGAAGGTACATTGTTCACGAAGCACAAAAGTTTCTCGCTCTAAAATGAAAAGCATTGGATGTTAGAAGACCTGTGGTTTGTATCAGGTTCAGAAGCAGCGTGAACTAGATATGGACCATGTGTAGGAAACACAGTTCTTTTGTTTTGAGCAAACTCACGTTTCCTGCTGTTTTCGAGATTCTAGAAAGCAAGAGCGTGCTTCTTGCTCTAAAGCAGAGTGTGTTTCATGGATGAGAACTGTGCTGTGTGTTTCCCTTCAGAAACGGAATTAATTCCCAGTCTGTGTGTCTTCCTACCAGCAAGAGTTCGCTTCAGGTAAACAAAGTCACTTTTCAGCTCAAACGAAGCAACATTTTTCATGAAGCTCACACGTTTCTTGCTCATAACTGTAAACCATTGGATGTTAGAGGAGCTGTCATTTGTATGAGTTTCGGAAGCAGTGTTGAACTGGAGATGGTCCGTTTGTGTAGGAAACACAGTTCTTTTGTTCTGAGCACACCAGCGTTTCCTGCAGTATTAGAGATTCTAGAAAGCAAGAGCATGCTTCTTGCTCTAAAGCAGAGTGTGTTTCATGGATGAGAACTGTGCTGTGTGTTTCCCTGCAGAAACGGAGTTAAATCCCAGGCACTGTGTCTTCCTACAAGCAAGACTTCGCTTCAGGTAAACGTAGTCACTTTTCAGCTCAAACGAAGCAACATTCTTCACAAATCTCACAGGTTTCTTGCTCTTAAGTGAAAAACATTGGATGTTAGAAGAGCTGTGGTTTGTATCAGATTCAGAAGCAGAGTTGAACTAGATATGGTCCGTGTGAGTAGGAAACAAAGTTCTTTTGTTTTGAGCACACTCACATTTGCTGTTGTATTAGAGACTCCAGAAAGCAAGAGTGTGCTTCTTGTTCTAAAGCAGAGTGTGTTTCATGGATGAGAACTGTGCTGTGTGATTCCCTTCAGAAACAGAGTAAAATCCCATGCTCTGTGTCTTCCTACAAGCAAGACTTCGATTCAGGTAAACGCAGTCACTTTTCATGTCAAACGAAGGTACATCATACATGAAGCTCACACGTTTCTCACTCTTAATTGAAAACCATTGCATGTTAGAGAGCTGTGGTTTGTATCAGTTTCAGAAGCAGAGTTGAACTATATTTGGTCCGTTTGTTCAGGAAACACAGTTCTTTTGTTTTGAGCACACTCACGTTTGCTGTTGTATTAGAGACTCCAGAAAGCAAGAGTGTGCTTCTTGCTCTTAAGCAGAGTGTGTTTCATGGAGGAGAACTGTGCTGTGTGTTTCCCTTCAGAAACGGAGTTAAATCCCAGGCTCTGTGTCTTCCTACCAGCAAGACTTCGCTTCAGGTAAATGCAGTCACTTTTCAGCTCAAACGAAGCAACATTGTTCACGAAGCTCACAGGTTTCTTGTTCTTAAGTGAAAAACATTGGATGTTAGAAGAGCTGTGGTTTGTATCAGTTTCAGAAGCAGAGTTGAACTAGATATGGTCTGTGTGAGTAGGAAACAAAGTTCTTTTGTTTTGAGCACACTCACGTTTGCTGTTGTATTAGAGACTTCAGAAAGCCAGAGTGTGTTTCTTGCTCAAAAGCAGAGTGTGTTTCATGGATGAGAACTGTGCTGTGTGATTCCCTTCAGAAACGGAGTAAAATCCCATGCTCTGTGTCTTCCTACAAGCAAGACTTCGATTCAGGTAAACGCAGTCACTTTTCATGTCAAACGAAGGTACATCATACACGAAGCTCACACATTTCTCACTCTTAACTGAAAACCATTGGATGTTAGAGGAGCTGTGGTTTGTATCAGATTCAGAAGCAGAGTTGAACTATATTTGGTCCGTGTGTGTAGGAAACACAGTTCTTTTGTTTTGAGCACACTCATGTTTGCTGTTGTATTAGAGACTCCAGAAAGCAAGAGTGTGCTTCTTGCTCTTAAGCAGAGTGTGTTTCATGGATGAGAACTGTGCTGTACGTTTCCCTTCAGAAAAGGAGTTAAATCCCATGCTCTGTATCTTCCTACAAGCAAGACTTCGCTTCAGGTAAACGCAGGCACTTTTCAGCTAAAACGAAGCATCGTTGTTCACGAAGCTTACACGTTTCACGCTCTTAAATGAAAACCATTGGATGTTATAGGACCTGTGGTTTGTATCAGTTTCCGAAGCAGAGTTGAACTAGATATGGTCTGTGTGTGTAGGAAACACAGTTCTTTTGTTCGGAGCACACTCACGTTTCCTGCTGTATTAGAGATTCTAGAAAGCAAGTGCGTTCTTCTTGCTCTAAAGCAGAGTGTGTTTCATGGATGAGAACTGTGGTGTGTTTTTACCTTCAGATATTGAGTTAATTCCCAAGCTCTGTGTTTTCCTAAATGCAACATTTCTTTTCAGGCAAACACAGTCAATTTTAGCTCAAGGGAAGGTACATTGTTCACAAATCACAAAAGTTTCTTGCTCTAAAATGAAAAGCATTGGATGTTAGAATACCTGTGGTTTGTATCAGGTTCAGAAGCAGCGTGAACTAGATATGGACCATGTGTAGGAAACACAGTTCTTTTGTTTTGAGCAAACTCACGTTTCCTGCTGTTTTCAAGATTCTAGAAAGCAAGAGCGAGCTTCTTGCTCTAAAGCAGAGTGTGTTTCATGGATGAGAACTGTGCTTTGTGTTTCCCTTCAGAAACGGAATTAATTCCCAGGCTGTGTGTCTTCCTACAAGCAAGAGTTCGCTTCAGGTAATCAAAGTCACTTTTCAGCTCAAACGAAGCAACATTTTTCATGAAGCTCACACGTTTCTTGCTCATAACTGTAAACCATTGGATGTTAGAGGAGCTGTCGTTTGCATGAGTTTCAGAAGCAGAGTTGAACTGGACATGGTCCGTTTGTGTAGGAAACACAGTTCTTTTGTTCTGAGCACACCAGCGTTTCCTGCAGTATTAGAGATTCTAGAAAGCAAGAGCATGCTTCTTGCTCTAAAGCAGAGTGTGTTTCATGGATGAGAACTGTGCTGTGTGTTTCCCTGCAGAAACGGAGTTAAATCCCCGACACTGTGTCTTCCTACAAGCAAGACTTTGCATCAGGTAAATGCAGTCACTTTTCAGCCAAAACGAATCAACATTGTTCACGAAGCTCACAGGTTTCTTGCTCTTAAGTGAAAAACATTGGATGTTAGAGGAGCTGTGGTTTGTATCGATTTCAGAAGCAGAGTTTAACTAGATATGGTCTGTGTGTACGTTAGAAAGTTCTTTTGTTTTGAGCACACTCACGTTTGCTGTTGTATTAGAGACACTCGAAAGCAAGAGCATGCTTCTTGCTCTAAAGCAGAGTGTGTTTCATGGATGAGAACTGTGCTATGTGTTTCCCTTCAGAAACGGAGTTAAATCCCAGGCTCTGTCTTCCTACCAGCAAGACTTCGCTTCAGGTTAACAAAGTCACTTTTCAGCTCAAACGAAGCAACATTATTCACGAAGCTCACAGGTTTCTCGCTCATAACTGAAAACCATTGGATGTTAGAAGAGCTGTGGTTTGTATCAGATTCAGAAGCAAAGTTGAACTAGATATGGTCCGTGTGTGTAGGAAACACAGTTCTTTTGTTCTGAGCATACTCACGTTTCCTGCTGTATTAGAGATTCTAGAAAGCAAGTGCGTTCTTCTTGCTCCAAAGCAGAGTGTGTTTCATGGATGAGAACTGGGCTGTGTTTTTACCTTCAGATATTGAGTTAATTCCAAAGCTCTGTGTCTTCCTAAATGCAACATTTCTTTTCAGGCATATGCAGTCACTTTTAGCACAAAGGAAGGTACATTGTTCACGAAGCACAAAAGTTTCTTGCTCTAAAATGAAAAGCATTGGATGTTAGAAGACCTGTGGTTTGTATCAGATTCAGAAGCAGAGTTGAACGAGATATGGTCCGTGTGTGTAGGAAATACAGTTCTTTTGTTCTGAGCACACTCACATTTCCTGCTGTCTTAGAGATTCTAGAAAGCAAGAGCGTGCTTCTTGCTCTAAAGCAGAGTGTGTTTCATGGCTGAGAACTGTGCTGTGTGATTCCCTTCAGAAACGGAGTTAAATCCCATGCTCTGTATCTTCCTACAAGCAAGACTTCGCTTCAGGTAAACGCAGGCACTTTTCAGCTAAATCGAAGCATCGTTGTTCACGAAGCTTACACGTTTCACGCTCTTAAATGAAAAACATTGGATGTTATAGGACCTGTGGTTTGTATCAGTTTCCGAGGCAGATTTGAACTAGATATGGTCCATGTGTGTAGGAAACACAGTTCTTTTGTTCTGAGCACACTCATGTTTCCTGCTGTATTAGAGATTCTAGAAGGCAATTGCATTCTACTTGCTCTAAAGCAGAGTGTGTTTCATGGCTGAGAACTGTGCTGTGTTTTACCTTCAGATATTGAGTTAATTCCCAAGCTCTGTGTGTTCCTAAATGCAACATTTCTTTTCAGGCAAACGCAGTCACTTTTAGCTCAAAGGAAGGTACATTGTTCACGAAGCACAAAAGTTTCTTGCTCTAAAATGAAAAGCATTGGATGTTAGAAGACCTGTGGTTTGTATCAGATTCAGAAGCAGAGTTGAACGAGATATGGTCTGTGTGTGTAGGAAACACAGTTCTTTTGTTCTGAGCACACTCACGTTTCCTGCTGTCTTAGAGATTCTAGAAAGCAAGAGCGTGCTTCTTGCTCTAAAGCAGAGTGTTTTTCATGGCTGAGAACTGTGCTGTGTGTTTCCCTTCAGAAAGGGAGTTAAATCCCAAGCTCTGTTTCTTCCTACAAGCAAGACTTTGCTTCAGGTAAATTCAGTCACTTTTCAGCTCAAACGAAGCAACATTGTTCACGAAGCTCACAGGTTTCTTGCTCTTAAGTGAAAAACATTGGATGTTAGAAGAGCTGTGGTTTGTATCAGTTTCAGAAGCAGAGTTGAACTAGATATAGTCCGTGTGAGTAGGAAACACAGTTCTATTGTTCTGAGCACACTCACATTTGCTGTTGTACTAGAGACTCCAGAAAGCAAGAGTGTGCTTCTTGTTCTAAATCAGAGTGTGTTTCATGGATGGAACTGTGCTGTGTGATTCCCTTCAGAAACGGAGTAAAATCCCATGCTCTGTGTCTTCCTACAAGCAAGACTTCGATTCAGGTAAACGCAGTCACTTTTCATGTCAAACAAAGGTACATCATACACGAAGCTCACACGTTTCTCACTCTTAATTGAAAACCATTGCATGTTAGAGTGCTGTGGTTTGTATCAGTTTCAGGAGCAGAGTTGAACTATATTTGGTCCGTTTGTTCAGGAAACACAGTTCTTTTGTTTTGAGCACACTCACGATTGCTGTTGTATTAGAGACTCCAGAAAGCAAGAGTGTGCTTCTTGCTCTTAAGCAGAGTGTGTTTCATGGATGAGAACTGTGCTGTGTGTTTCCCTTCAGAAACAGAGTTAAATCCCAGGCTCTGTGTCTTCCTACCAGCAAGACTTCGCTTCAGGTAAACAAAGTCACTTTTCAGCTCAAAATAATCAACATTATTCACGAAGCTCACAAGTTTCTCGCTCATAACTGAAAACCATTGTATGTTAGAAGAGCTGTGGTTTGTATCAGATTCAGAAGCAGAGTTGAACGAGATATGGTCCGTGTGTGTAGGAAATACAGTTCTTTTGTTCTGAGCACACTCACATTTCCTGCTGTCTTAAAGATTCTAGAAAGCAAGAGCGTGCTTCTTGCTGTAAAGCAGAGTGTGTTTCATGACTGAGAACTGTGCTGTGTGTTTCGCTTCAGAAAGGGAGTTAAATCCTAAGATCTGTGTCTTCCTACAAGCAAGACTTCGCTTCAGGTAAATGCAGTCACTTTTCAGCTCAAAGGAAGCAACATTGTTCACGAAGCTCACAGGTTTCTTGTTCTTAAGTGAAAAACATTGGATGTTAGAAGAGCTGTGGTTTGTATCAGTTTCAGAAGCAGAGTTGAACTAGATATGTTCTGTGTGAGTAGGAAACAAAGTTCTTTTGTTTTGAGCACACTCACGTTTGCTGTTGTATTAGAGACTTCAGAAAGCCAGAGTGTGTTTCTTGCTCAAAAGCAGAGTGTGTTTCATGGATGAGAACTGTGCTGTGTGATTCCCTTCAGAAACGGAGTAAAATCCCATGCTCTGTGTCTTCCTACAAGCAAGACTTCGATTCAGGTAAACGCAGTCACTTTTCATGTCAAACGAAGGTACATCATACACGAAGCTCACACATTTCTCACTTAACTGAAAACCATTGGATGTTAGAGGAGCTGTGGTTTGTATCAGATTCAGAAGCAGAGTTGAACTGGACATGGTCCGTTTGTGTAGGAAACACAGTTCTTTTGTTCCGAGCACACCAGCGTTTCCTGCAGTATTAGAGATTCTAGAAAGCAAGAGCGTGCTTCTTGCTCTAAAGCAGAGTGTTTTTCATGGATGAGAACTGTGCTGTGTGTTTCCCTGCAGAAACGGAGTTAAATCCCCGACACTGTGTCTTCCTACAAGCAAGACTTTGCATCAGGTAAATGCAGTCACTTTTCAGCCAAAACGAATCAACATTGTTCACGAAGCTCACAGGTTTCTTGCTCTTAAGTGAAAAACATTGGATGTTAGAGGAGCTGTGGTTTGTATCGATTTCAGAAGCAGAGTTTAACTAGATATGGTCCGTGTGTAGGTTAGAAAGTTCTTTTTTTTTGAGCACACTCACATTTGCTGTTGTATTAGAGACTCTCGAAAGCAAGAGCATGCTTCTTGCTCTAAAGCAGAGTGTGTTTCATGGATGAGAACTGTGCTATGTGTTTCCCTTCAGAAACGGAGTTAAATCCCAGGCTCTGTCTTCCTACCAGCAAGACTTCGCTTCAGGTTAACAAAGTCACTTTTCAGCTCAAACGAAGCAACATTATTCACGAAGCTCACAGGTTTCTCGCTCATAACTGAAAACCATTGGATGTTAGAAGAGCTGTGGTTTGTATCAGATTCAGATGCAAAGTTGAACTAGATATGGTCCGTTGTGTAGGAAACACAGTTCTTTTGTTCTGAGCATACTCACGTTTCCTGCTGTATTAGAGATTCTAGAAAGCATGTGCGTTCTTCTTGCTCCAAAGCAGAGTGTGTTTCATGGATGAGAACTGGGCTGTGTTTTTACCTTCAGATATTGAGTTAATTCCAAAGCTCTGTGTCTTCCTAAATGCAACATTTCTTTTCAGGCATACGCAGTCACTTTTAGCACAAAGGAAGGTACATTGTTCACGAAGCACAAAAGTTTCTTGCTCTAAAATGAAAAGCATTGGATGTTAGAAGACCTGTGGTTTGTATCAGATTCAGAAGCAGAGTTGAACGAGATATGGTCCGTGTGTGTAGGAAATACAGTTCTTTTGTTCTGAGCACACTCACATTTCCTGCTGTCTTAGAGATTCTAGAAAGCAAGAGCGTGCTTCTTGCTCTAAAGCAGAGTGTGTTTCATGGCTGAGAACTGTGCTGTGTGATTCCCTTCAGAAACGGAGTTAAATCCCATGCTCTGTATCTTCCTACAAGCAAGACTTCGCTTCAGGTAAACGCAGGCACTTTTCAGCTAAATCGAAGCATCGTTGTTCACGAAGCTTACACGTTTCACGCTCTTAAATGAAAACCATTGGATGTTATAGGACCTGTGATTTGCATCAGTTTCCGAAGCAGAGTTGAACTAGATATGGTCTGTGTGTGTAGGAAACACAGTTGTTTTGTTCGGAGCACACTCATGTTTCCTGCTGTCTTAGAGATTCTAGAAAGCAAGAGCATGCTTCTTGCTCTAAAGCAGAGTGTGTTTCATGGATGAGAACTGTGCTGTGTTTTACCTTCAGATATTGAGTTAATTCCCAAGCTCTGTGTGTTCCTAAATGCAACATTTCTTTTCAGGCAAACGCAGTCACTTTTAGCTCAAAGGAAGGTACATTGTTCACGAAGCACAAAAGTTTCTTGCTCTAAAATGAAAAGCATTGGATGTTAGAAGACCTGTGGTTTGTATCAGATTCAGAAGCAGAGTTGAACGAGATATGGTCTGTGTGTGTAGGAAACACAGTTCTTTTGTTCTGAGCACACTCACGTTTCCTGCTGTCTTAGAGATTCTAGAAAGCAACAGCGTGCTTCTTGCTCTAAAGCAGAGTGTGTTTCATGGCTGAGAACTGTGCTGTGTGTTTCCCTTCAGAAAGGGAGTTAAATCCCAAGCTCTGTTTCTTCCTACAAGCAAGACTTTGCTTCAGGTAAATTCAGTCACTTTTCAGCTCAAACGAAGCAACATTGTTCACGAAGCTCACAGGTTTCTTGCTCTTAAGTGAAAAACATTGGATGTTAGAAGAGCTGTGGTTTGTATCAGTTTCAGAAGCAGAGTTGAACTAGATATAGTCCGTGTGAGTAGGAAACACAGTTCTATTGTTCTGAGCACACTCACATTTGCTGTTGTACTAGAGACTCCAGAATGCAAGAGTGTGCTTCTTGCTCTTAAGCAGAGTGTGTTTCATGGATGAGAACTGTGCTGTGTGTTTCCCTTCAGAAACAGAGTTAAATCCCATGCTCTGTATCTTCCTACAAGCAAGACTTCGCTTCAGGTAAACCCAGGCACTTTTCAGCTAAATCGAAGCATCGTTGTTCACGAAGCTTACACGTTTCACGCTCTTAAATGAAAACCATTGGATGTTATAGGACCTGTGATTTGCATCAGTTTCCGAAGCAGAGTTGAACTAGATATGGTCTGTGTGTGTAGGAAACACAGTTGTTTTGTTCGGAGCACACTCATGTTTCCTGCTGTCTTAGAGATTCTAGAAAGCAAGAGCATGCTTCTTGCTCTAAAGCAGAGTGTGTTTCATGGATGAGAACTGTGCTGTGTGTTTCCCTTCAGAAACAGAGTTAAATCCCATGCTCTGTATCTTCCTACAAGCAAGACTTCGCTTCAGGTAAACCCAGGCACTTTTCAGCTCAATTGAAGCATCGTTGTTCACGAAGCTTACACGTTTTGCGCTCTTAAATGAAAACCATTGGATGTTATAGGACCTGTGGTTTGTATCAGTTTCCGAAGCAGATTTGAACTAGATATGGTCCATGTGTGTAGGAAACACAGTTCTTTTGTTCTGAGCACACTCATGTTTCCTGCTGTATTAGAGATTCTAGAAGGCAATTGCGTTCTTCTTGCTCTAAAGCAGAGTGTGTTTCATGGATGAGAACTGGGCTGTGTGTTTCCCTTCAGATATTGAGTTAAATCCCAAGCTCTGTGTCTTCCTAAATGCAACAATTCTTTTCATTCAAACGCAGTCACTTTTCAGCTCACAGGAGGGTACATTGTTCACGAAGCACAAAAGTTTCTCGCTCTAAAATGAAAAGCATTGGATGTTAGAAGACCTGTGGTTTGTATCAGGTTCAGAAGCAGCGTGAACTAGATATGGACCATGTGTAGGAAACACAGTTCTTTTGTTTTGAGCAAACTCACGTTTCCTGCTGTTTTCGAGATTCTAGAAAGCAAGAGCGTGCTTCTTGCTCTAAAGCAGAGTGTGTTTCATGGATGAGAACTGTGCTGTGTGTTTCCCTTCAGAAACGGAATTAATTCCCAGTCTGTGTGTCTTCCTACCAGCAAGAGTTCGCTTCAGGTAAACAAAGTCACTTTTCAGCTCAAACGAAGCAACATTTTTCATGAAGCTCACACGTTTCTTGCTCATAACTGTAAACCATTGGATGTTAGAGGAGCTGTCATTTGTATGAGTTTCGGAAGCAGTGTTGAACTGGAGATGGTCCGTTTGTGTAGGAAACACAGTTCTTTTGTTCTGAGCACACCAGCGTTTCCTGCAGTATTAGAGATTCTAGAAAGCAAGAGCATGCTTCTTGCTCTAAAGCAGAGTGTGTTTCATGGATGAGAACTGTGCTGTGTGTTTCCCTGCAGAAACGGAGTTAAATCCCAGGCACTGTGTCTTCCTACAAGCAAGACTTCGCTTCAGGTAAACATAGTCACTTTTCAGCTCAAACGAAGCAACATTCTTCACAAATCTCACAGGTTTCTTGCTCTTAAGTGAAAAACATTGGATGTTAGAAGAGCTGTGGTTTGTATCAGATTCAGAAGCAGAGTTGAACTAGATATGGTCCGTGTGAGTAGGAAACAAAGTTCTTTTGTTTTGAGCACACTCACATTTGCTGTTGTATTAGAGACTCCAGAAAGCAAGAGTGTGCTTCTTGTTCTAAAGCAGAGTGTGTTTCATGGATGAGAACTGTGCTGTGTGATTCCCTTCAGAAACGGAGTAAAATCCCATGCTCTGTGTCTTCCTACAAGCAAGACTTCGATTCAGGTAAATGCAGTCACTTGTCATGTCAAACGAAGGTACATCATACACGAAGCTCACACGTTTCTCACTCTTAATTGAAAACCATTGCATGTTAGAGAGCTGTGGTTTGTATCAGTTTCAGGAGCAGAGTTGAACTATATTTGGTCCGTTTGTTCAGGAAACACAGTTCTTTTGTTTTGAGCACACTCACGTTTGCTGTTGTATTAGAGACTCCAGAAAGCAAGAGTGTGCTTCTTGCTCTTAAGCAGAGTGTGTTTCATGGATGAGAACTGTGCTGTGTGTTTCCCTTCAGAAACAGAGTTAAATCCCAGGCTCTGTGTCTTCCTACCAGCAAGACTTCGCTTCAGGTAAACAAAGTCACTTTTCAGCTCAAAATAATCAACATTATTCACGAAGCTCACAAGTTTCTCGCTCATAACTGAAAACCATTGTATGTTAGAAGAGCTGTGGTTTGTATCAGATTCAGAAGCAGAGTTGAACGAGATATGGTCCGTGTGTGTAGGAAATACAGTTCTTTTGTTCTGAGCACACTCACATTTCCTGCTGTCTTAAAGGTTCTAGAAAGCAAGAGCGTGCTTCTTGCTGTAAAGCAGAGTGTGTTTCATGGCTGAGAACTGTGCTGTGTGTTTCGCTTCAGAAAGGGAGTTAAATCCTAAGATCTGTGTCTTCCTACAAGCAAGACTTCGCTTCAGGTAAATGCAGTCACTTTTCAGCTCAAACGAAGCATCGTTGTTCACGAAGCTTACACGTTTCACGCTCTTAAATGAAAACCATTGGATGTTATAGGACCTGTGGTTTGTATCAGTTTCCGAAGCAGAGTTGAACTAGATATGGTCTGTGTGTGTAGGAAACACAGTTCTTTTGTTCGGAGCACACTCACGTTTCCTGCTGTATTAGAGATTCTAGAAAGCAAGTGCGTTCTTCTTGCTCTAAAGCAGAGTGTGTTTCATGGATGAGAACTGTGGTGTGTTTTTACCTTCAGATATTGAGTTAATTCCCAAGCTCTGTGTTTTCCTAAATGCAACATTTCTTTTCACACAAACACAGTCAATTTTAGCTCAAGGGAAGGTACATTGTTCACAAATCACAAAAGTTTCTTGCTCTAAAATGAAAAGCATTAGATGTTAGAAGACCTGTGGTTTGTATCAGATTCAGAAGCAGAGTTGAACGAGATATGGTCTGTGTGTGTAGGAAACACAGTTCTTTTGTTCTGAGCACACTCACGTTTCCTGCTGTCTTAGAGATTCTAGAAAGCAACAGCGTGCTTCTTGCTCTAAAGCAGAGTGTATTTCATGGCTGAGAACTGTGCTGTGTGTTTCCCTTCAGATATTGAGTTAAATCCCAAGCTCTGTGTCTTCCTAAATGCAACATTTCTTTTCAATCAAATGCAGTCACTTTTAGCTCAGGGAAGGTACATTGTTCATGAAGCACAAAAGTTTCTCGCTCTAAAATGAAACGCATTGGATGTTAGAAGACCTGTGGTTTGTATCAGGTTCAGAAGCAGCGTGAACTAGATATGGACCATGTGTAGGAAACACAGTTCTTTTGTTTTGAGCAAACTCACGTTTCCTGCTGTTTTCAAGATTCTAGAAAGCAAGAGCGAGCTTCTTGCTCTAAAGCAGAGTGTGTTTCATGGATGAGAACTGTGCTTTGTGTTTCCCTTCAGAAACGGAATTAATTCCCAGGCTGTGTGTCTTCCTACAAGCAAGAGTTCGCTTCAGGTAATCAAAGTCACTTTTCAGCTCAAACGAAGCAACATTTTTCATGAAGCTCACACGTTTCTTGCTCATAACTGTAAACCATTGGATGTTAGAGGAGCTGTCGTTTGTATGAGTTTCAGAAGCAGAGTTGAACTGGACATGGTCCGTTTGTGTAGGAAACACAGTTCTTTTGTTCTGAGCACACCAGCGTTTCCTGCAGTATTAGAGATTCTAGAAAGCAAGAGCGTGCTTCTTGCTCTAAAGCAGAGTGTGTTTCATGGATGAGAACTGTGCTGTGTGTTTCCCTGCAGAAACGGAGTTAAATCCCCGACACTGTGTCTTCCTACAAGCAAGACTTTGCATCAGGTAAATGCAGTCAGTTTTCAGCCAAAACGAATCAACATTGTTCACGAAGCTCACAGGTTTCTTGCTCTTAAGTGAAAAACATTGGATGTTAGAGGAGCTGTGGTTTGTATCGATTTCAGAAGCAGAGTTTAACTAGATATGGTCCGTGTGTAGGTTAGAAAGTTCTTTTGTTTTGAGCACACTCACGTTTGCTGTTGTATTAGAGACTCTCGAAAGCAAGAGCATGCTTCTTGCTCTAAAGCAGAGTGTGTTTCATGGATGAGAACTGTGCTATGTGTTTCCCTTCAGAAACGGAGTTAAATCCCAGGCTCTGTCTTCCTACCAGCAAGACTTCGCTTCAGGTTAACAAAGTCACTTTTCAGCTCAAACGAAGCAACATTATTCACGAAGCTCACAGGTTTCTCGCTCATAACTGAAAACCATTGGATGTTAGAAGAGCTGTGGTTTGTATCAGATTCAGAAGCAAAGTTGAACTAGATATGGTCCGTGTGTGTAGGAAACACAGTTCTTTTGTTCTGAGCATACTCACGTTTCCTGCTCTATTAGAGATTCTAGAAAGCAAGTGCGTTCTTCTTGCTCCAAAGCAGAGTGTGTTTCATGGATGAGAACTGGGCTGTGTTTTTACCTTCAGATATTGAGTTAATTCCAAAGCTCTGTGTCTTCCTAAATGCAACATTTCTTTTCAGGCATACGCAGTCACTTTTAGCACAAAGGAAGGTACATTGTTCACGAAGCACAAAAGTTTCTTGCTCTAAAATGAAAAGCATTGGATGTTAGAAGACCTGATGTTTGTATCAGATTCAGAAGCAGAGTTGAACGAGATATGGTCCGTGTGTGTAGGAAATACAGTTCTTTTGTTCTGAGCACACTCACATTTCCTGCTGTCTTAGAGATTCTAGAAAGCAAGAGCGTGCTTCTTGCTCTAAAGCAGAGTGTGTTTCATGGCTGGGAACTGTGCTGTGTGATTCCCTTCAGAAACGGAGTTAAATCCCATGCTCTGTATCTTCCTACAAGCAAGACTTCGCTTCAGGTAAACGCAGGCACTTTTCAGCTAAATCGAAGCATCGTTGTTCACGAAGCTTACACGTTTCACGCTCTTAAATGAAAACCATTGGATGTTATAGGACCTGTGATTTGCATCAGTTTCCGAAGCAGAGTTGAACTAGATATGGTCTGTGTGTGTAGGAAACACAGTTGTTTTGTTCGGAGCACACTCATGTTTCCTGCTGTCTTAGAGATTCTAGAAAGCAAGAGCATGCTTCTTGCTCTAAAGCAGAGTGTGTTTCATGGATGAGAACTGTGCTGTGTGTTTCCCTTCAGAAACAGAGTTAAATCCCATGCTCTGTATCTTCCTACAAGCAAGACTTCGCTTCAGGTAAACCCAGGCACTTTTCAGCTCAATTGAAGCATCGTTGTTCACGAAGCTTACACGTTTTGCGCTCTTAAATGAAAACCATTGGATGTTATAGGACCTGTGGTTTGTATCAGTTTCCGAAGCAGATTTGAACTAGATATGGTCCATGTGTGTAGGAAACACAGTTCTTTTGTTCTGAGCACACTCATGTTTCCTGCTGTATTAGAGATTCTAGAAGGCAATTGCGTTCTTCTTGCTCTAAAGCAGAGTGTGTTTCATGGATGAGAACTGGGCTGTGTGTTTCCCTTCAGATATTGAGTTAAATCCCAAGCTCTGTGTCTTCCTAAATGCAACAATTCTTTTCATTCAAACGCAGTCACTTTTCAGCTCACAGGAGGGTACATTGTTCACGAAGCACAAAAGTTTCTCGCTCTAAAATGAAAAGCATTGGATGTTAGAAGACCTGTGGTTTGTATCAGGTTCAGAAGCAGCGTGAACTAGATATGGACCATGTGTAGGAAACACAGTTCTTTTGTTTTGAGCAAACTCACGTTTCCTGCTGTTTTCGAGATTCTAGAAAGCAAGAGCGTGCTTCTTGCTCTAAAGCAGAGTGTGTTTCATGGATGAGAACTGTGCTGTGTGTTTCCCTTCAGAAACGGAATTAATTCCCAGTCTGTGTGTCTTCCTACCAGCAAGAGTTCGCTTCAGGTAAACAAAGTCACTTTTCAGCTCAAACGAAGCAACATTTTTCATGAAGCTCACACGTTTCTTGCTCATAACTGTAAACCATTGGATGTTAGAGGAGCTGTCATTTGTATGAGTTTCGGAAGCAGTGTTGAACTGGAGATGGTCCGTTTGTGTAGGAAACACAGTTCTTTTGTTCTGAGCACACCAGCTTTTCCTGCAGTATTAGAGATTCTAGAAAGCAAGAGCATGCTTCTTGCTCTAAAGCAGAGTGTGTTTCATGGATGAGAACTGTGCTGTGTGTTTCCCTGCAGAAACGGAGTTAAATCCCAGGCACTGTGTCTTCCTACAAGCAAGACTTCGCTTCAGGTAAACGTAGTCACTTTTCAGCTCAAACGAAGCAACATTCTTCACAAATCTCACAGGTTTCTTGCTCTTAAGTGAAAAACATTGGATGTTAGAAGAGCTGTGGTTTGTATCAGATTCAGAAGCAGAGTTGAACTAGATATGGTCCGTGTGAGTAGGAAACATAGTTCTTTTGTTTTGAGCACACTCACATTTGCTGTTGTATTAGAGACTCCAGAAAGCAAGAGTGTGCTTCTTGTTCTAAAGCAGAGTGTGTTTCATGGATGAGAACTGTGCTGTGTGATTCCCTTCAGAAACGGAGTAAAATCCCATGCTCTGTGTCTTCCTACAAGCAAGACTTCGATTCAGGTAAACGCAGTCACTTTTCATGTCAAACGAAGGTACATCATACACGAAGCTCACACGTTTCTCATTCTTAATTGAAAACCATTGCATGTTAGAGAGCTGTGGTTTGTATCAGTTTCAGAAGCAGAGTTGAACTATATTTGGTCCGTTTGTTCAGGAAACACAGTTCTTTTGTTTTGAGCACACTCACGTTTGCTGTTGTATTAGAGACTCCAGAAAGCAAGAGTGTGCTTCTTGCTCTTAAGCAGAGTGTGTTTCATGGATGAGAACTGTGCTGTGTGTTTCCCTTCAGAAACGGAGTTAAATCCCAGGCTCTGTGTCTTCCTACCAGCAAGACTTCGCTTCAGGTTAACAAAGTCACTTTTCAGCTCAAAATAATCAACATTATTCACGAAGCTCACAAGTTTCTCGCTCATAACTGAAAACCATTGTATGTTAGAAGAGCTGTGGTTTGTATCAGATTCAGAAGCAGAGTTGAACGAGATATGGTCCGTGTGTGTAGCAAACACAGTTCTTTTGTTCTGAGCATACTCACGTTTCCTGCTGTATTAGAGATTCTAGAAAGCAAGTGCGTTCTTCTTGCTCCAAAGCAGAGTGTGTTTCATGGATGAGAACTGGGCTGTGTTTTTACCTTCAGATATTGAGTTAATTCCAAAGCTCTGTGTCTTCCTAAATGCAACATTTCTTTTCAGGCATACGCAGTCACTTTTAGCACAAAGGAAGGTACATTGTTCACGAAGCACAAAAGTTTCTTGCTCTAAAATGAAAAGCATTGGATGTTAGAAGACCTGATGTTTGTATCAGATTCAGAAGCAGAGTTGAACGAGATATGGTCCGTGTGTGTAGGAAATACAGTTCTTTTGTTCTGAGCACACTCACATTTCCTGCTGTCTTAGAGATTCTAGAAAGCAAGAGCGTGCTTCTTGCTCTAAAGCAGAGTGTGTTTCATGGCTGAGAACTGTGCTGTGTGATTCCCTTCAGAAACGGAGTTAAATCCCATGCTCTGTATCTTCCTACAAGCAAGACTTCGCTTCAGGTAAACGCAGGCACTTTTCAGCTAAATCAAAGCATCGTTGTTCACGAAGCTTACATGTTTCACGCTCTTAAATGAAAACCATTGGATGTTATAGGACCTGTGATTTGCATCAGTTTCCGAAGCAGAGTTGAACTAGATATGGTCTGTGTGTGTAGGAAACACAGTTGTTTTGTTCGGAGCACACTCATGTTTCCTGCTGTCTTAGAGATTCTAGAAAGCAAGAGCATGCTTCTTGCTCTAAAGCAGAGTGTGTTTCATGGATGAGAACTGTGCTGTGTTTTACCTTCAGATATTGAGTTAATTCCCAAACTCTGTGTGTTCCTAAATGCAACATTTCTTTTCAGGCAAACGCAGTCACTTTTAGCTCAAAGGAAGGTACATTGTTCACGAAGCACAAAAGTTTCTTGCTCTAAAATGAAAAGCATTGGATGTTAGAAGACCTGTGGTTTGTATCAGATTCAGAAGCAGAGTTGAACGAGATATGGTCTGTGTGTGTAGGAAACACAGTTCTTTTGTTCTGAGCACACTCACGTTTCCTGCTGTCTTAGAGATTCTAGAAAGCAACAGCGTGCTTCTTGCTCTAAAGCAGAGTGTGTTTCATGGCTGAGAACTGTGCTGTGTGTTTCCCTTCAGAAAGGGAGTTAAATCCCAAGCTCTGTTTCTTCCTATAAGCAAGACTTTGCTTCAGGTAAATTCAGTCACTTTTCAGCTCAAACGAAGCAACATTGTTCACGAAGCTCACAGGTTTCTTGCTCTTAAGTGAAAAACATTGGATGTTAGAAGAGCTGTGGTTTGTATCAGTTTCAGAAGCAGAGTTGAACTAGATATAGTCCGTGTGAGTAGGAAACACAGTTCTATTGTTCTGAGCACACTCACATTTGCTGTTGTACTAGAGACTCCAGAATGCAAGAGTGTGCTTCTTGCTCTTAAGCAGAGTGTGTTTCATGGATGAGAACTGTGCTGTGTGTTTCCCTTCAGAAACAGAGTTAAATCCCATGCTCTGTATCTTCCTACAAGCAAGACTTCGCTTCAGGTAAACCCAGGCACTTTTCAGCTCAATTGAAGCATCGTTGTTCACGAAGCTTACACGTTTTGCGCTCTTAAATGAAAACCATTGGATGTTATAGGACCTGTGGTTTGTATCAGTTTCTGAAGCAGATTTGAACTAGATATGGTCCATGTGTGTAGGAAACACAGTTCTTTTGTTCTGAGCACACTCATGTTGCCTGCTCTATTAGAGATTCTAGAAGGCAATTGCGTTCTTCTTGCTCTAAAGCAGAGTGTGTTTCATGGATGAGAACTGGGCTGTGTGTTTCCCTTCAGATATTGAGTTAAATCCCAAGCTCTGTGTCTTCCTAAATGCAACAATTCTTTTCATTCAAACGCAGTCACTTTTCAGCTCACAGGAAGGTACATTGTTCACGAAGCACAAAAGTTTCTCGCTCTAAAATGAAAAGCATTGGATGTTAGAAGACCTGTGGTTTGTATCAGGTTCAGAAGCAGCGTGAACTAGATATGGACCATGTGTAGGAAACACAGTTCTTTTGTTTTGAGCAAACTCACGTTTCCTGCTGTTTTCGAGATTCTAGAAAGCAAGAGCGTGCTTCTTGCTCTAAAGCAGAGTGTGTTTCATGGATGAGAACTGTGCTGTGTGTTTCCCTTCAGAAACGGAATTAATTCCCAGTCTGTGTGTCTTCCTACCAGCAAGAGTTCGCTTCAGGTAAACAAAGTCACTTTTCAGCTCAAACGAAGCAACATTTTTCATGAAGCTCACACGTTTCTTGCTCATAACTGTAAACCATTGGATGTTAGAGGAGCTGTCATTTGTATGAGTTTCGGAAGCAGTGTTGAACTGGAGATGGTCCGTTTGTGTAGGAAACACAGTTCTTTTGTTCTGAGCACACCAGCTTTTCCTGCAGTATTAGAGATTCTAGAAAGCAAGAGCATGCTTCTTGCTCTAAAGCAGAGTGTGTTTCATGGATGAGAACTGTGCTGTGTGTTTCCCTTCAGAAACGGAGTTAAATCGCAGGCTCTGTGTCTTCCTACCAGCAAGACTTCGCTTCAGGTAAACAAAGTCACTTTTCAGCTCAAAATAATCAACATTATTCACGAAGCTCACAAGTTTCTCGCTCATAACTGAAAACCATTGTATGTTAGAAGAGCTGTGGTTTGTATCAGATTCAGAAGCAGAGTTGAACGAGATATGGTCCGTGTGTGTAGGAAATACAGTTCTTTTGTTCTGAGCACACTCACATTTCCTGCTGTCTTAGAGATTCTAGAAAGCAAGAGCGTGCTTCTTGCTGTAAAGCAGAGTGTGTTTCATGGCTGAGAACTGTGCTGTATGTTTCGCTTCAGAAAGGGAGTTAAATCCTAAGCTCTGTGTCTTCCTACAAGCAAGACTTCGCTTCAGGTAAATGCGGTCACTTTTCAGCTCAAACGAAGCAACATTGTTCACGAAGCTCACAGGTTTCTTGTTCTTAAGTGAAAAACATTGGATGTTAGAAGATCTGTGGTTTGTATCAGTTTCAGAAGCAGAGTTGAACTAGATATGGTCTGTGTGAGTAGGAAACAAAGTTCTTTTGTTTTGAGCACACTCACGTTTGCTGTTGTATTAGAGACTTCAGAAAGCCAGAGTGTGTTTCTTGCTCAAAAGCAGAGTGTGTTTCATGGATGAGAACTGTGCTGTGTGATTCCCTTCAGAAACGGAGTAAAATCCCATGCTCTGTGTCTTCCTACAAGCAAGACTTCGATTCAGGTAAACGCAGTCAGTTTTCATGTCAAACGAAGGTACATCATACACGAAGCTCACACATTTCTCACTCTTAACTGAAAACCATTGGATGTTAGAGGAGCTGTGGTTTGTATCAGATTCAGAAGCAGAGTTGAACTATATTTGGTCCGTGTGTGTAGGAAACACAGTTCTTTTGTTTTGAGCACACTCATGTTTGCTGTTGTATTAGAGACTCCAGAAAGCAAGAGTGTGCTTCTTGCTCTTAAGCAGAGTGTGTTTCATGGATGAGAACTGTGCTGTACGTTTCCCTTCAGAAAAGGAGTTAAATCCCATGCTCTGTATCTTCCTACAAGCAAGACTTCGCTTCAGGTAAACGCAGGCACTTTTCAGCTAAAACGAAGCATCGTTGTTCACGAAGCTTACACGTTTCACGCTCTTAAATGAAAACCATTGGATGTTATAGGACCTGTGGTTTGTATCAGTTTCCGAAGCAGAGTTGAACTAGATATGGTCTGTGTGTGTAGGAAACACAGTTCTTTTGTTCGGAGCACACTCACGTTTCCTGCTGTATTAGAGATTCTAGAAAGCAAGTGCGTTCTTCTTGCTCTAAAGCAGAGTGTGTTTCATGGATGAGAACTGTGGTGTGTTTTTACCTTCAGATATTGAGTTAATTCCCAAGCTCTGTGTTTTCCTAAATGCAACATTTCTTTTCAGGCAAACACAGTCAATTTTAGCTCAAGGGAAGGTACATTGTTCACAAATCACAAAAGTTTCTTGCTCTAAAATGAAAAGCATTAGATGTTGGAAGACCTGTGGTTTGTATCAGATTCAGAAGCAGAGTTGAACGAGATATGGTCTGTGTGTGTAGGAAACACAGTTCTTTTGTTCTGAGCACACTCACGTTTCCTGCTGTCTTAGAGATTCTAGAAAGCAACAGCGTGCTTCTTGCTCTAAAGCAGAGTGTATTTCATGGCTGAGAACTGTGCTGTGTGTTTCCCTTCAGATATTGAGTTAAATCCCAAGCTCTGTGTCTTCCTAAATGCAACATTTCTTTTCAATCAAATGCAGTCACTTTTAGCTCAGGGAAGGTACATTGTTCACGAAGCACAAAAGTTTCTCGCTCTAAAATGAAAAGCATTGGATGTTAGAAGACCTGTGGTTTGTATCAGGTTCAGAAGCAGCGTGAACTAGATATGGACCATGTGTAGGAAACACAGTTCTTTTGTTTTGAGCAAACTCACGTTTCCTGCTGTTTTCAAGATTCTAGAAAGCAAGAGCGAGCTTCTTGCTCTAAAGCAGAGTGTGTTTCATGGATGAGAACTGTGCTTTGTGTTTCCCTTCAGAAACGGAATTAATTCCCAGGCTGTGTGTCTTCCTACAAGCAAGAGTTCGCTTCAGGTAATCAAAGTCACTTTTCAGCTCAAACGAAGCAACATTTTTCATGAAGCTCACACGTTTCTTGCTCATAACTGTAAACCATTGGATGTTAGAGGAGCTGTCGTTTGTATGAGTTTCAGAAGCAGAGTTGAACTGGACATGGTCCGTTTGTGTAGGAAACACAGTTCTTTTGTTCTGAGCACACCAGCGTTTCCTGCAGTATTAGAGATTCTAGAAAGCAAGAGCGTGCTTCTTGCTCTAAAGCAGAGTGTGTTTCATGGATGAGAACTGTGCTGTGTGTTTCCCTGCAGAAACGGAGTTAAATCCCCGACACTGTGTCTTCCTACAAGCAAGACTTTGCATCAGGTAAATGCAGTCACTTTTCAGCCAAAACGAATCAACATTGTTCACGAAGCTCACAGGTTTCTTGCTCTTAAGTGAAAAACATTGGATGTTAGAGGAGCTGTGGTTTGTATCGATTTCAGAAGCAGAGTTTAACTAGATATGGTCCGTGTGTAGGTTAGAAAGTTCTTTTGTTTTGAGCACACTCACGTTTGCTGTTGTATTAGAGACTCTCGAAAGCAAGAGCATGCTTCTTGCTCTAAAGCAGAGTGTGTTTCATGGATGAGAACTGTGCTGTGTGTTTCCCTTCAGAAACGGAGTTAAATCCCAGGCTCTGTCTTCCTACCAGCAAGACTTCGCTTCAGGTTAACAAAGTCACTTTTCAGCTCAAACGAAGCAACATTATTCACGAAGCTCACAGGTTTCTCGCTCATAACTGAAAACCATTGGATGTTAGAAGAGCTGTGGTTTGTATCAGATTCAGAAGCAAAGTTGAACTAGATATGGTCCGTGTGTGTAGGAAACACAGTTCTTTTGTTCTGAGGATACTCACGTTTCCTGCTGTATTAGAGATTCTAGAAAGCAAGTGCGTTCTTCTTGCTCCAAAGCAGAGTGTGTTTCATGGATGAGAACTGGGCTGTGTTTTTACCTTCAGATATTGAGTTAATTCCAAAGCTCTGTGTCTTCCTAAATGCAACATTTCTTTTCAGGCATACGCAGTCACTTTTAGCACAAAGGAAGGTACATTGTTCACGAAGCACAAAAGTTTCTTGCTCTAAAATGAAAAGCATTGGATGTTAGAAGACCTGATGTTTGTATCAGATTCAGAAGCAGAGTTGAACGAGATATGGTCCGTGTGTGTAGGAAATACAGTTCTTTTGTTCTGAGCACACTCACATTTCCTGCTGTCTTAGAGATTCTAGAAAGCAAGAGCGTGCTTCTTGCTCTAAAGCAGAGTGTGTTTCATGGCTGAGAACTGTGCTGTGTGATTCCCTTCAGAAACGGAGTTAAATCCCATGCTCTGTATCTTCCTACAAGCAAGACTTCGCTTCAGGTAAACGCAGGCACTTTTCAGCTAAATCAAAGCATCGTTGTTCACGAAGCTTACACGTTTCACGCTCTTAAATGAAAACCATTGGATGTTATAGGACCTGTAATTTGAATCAGTTTCCGAAGCAGAGTTGAACTAGATATGGTCTGTGTGTGTAGGAAACACAGTTGTTTTGTTCGGAGCACACTCATGTTTCCTGCTGTCTTAGAGATTCTAGAAAGCAAGAGCGTGCTTCTTGCTCTAACGCAGAGTGTGTTTTATGGCTGAGAACTGTGCTGTGTGTTTCCCTTCAGAAAAGGATTTAAATCCCAGGCTCTATGTCTTCTTAAAAGCAAGACTTCGTTTCAGGTATACTCAATCACTTTTGAGCTCAAACGAAGCTACATCGTACACGAAGCTCACACGTTTCTTGCTCTTAACTGAAAATCATTGGACGTTAGAGGACCTGTGGTTTGTATCAGTTTCAGAGGGAGAGTTGAACTAGATATGGTCTGTGTGTGTAGGAAACACAGTTCTTTTTTTCTGAGCACACTCACGTTTCCTGCTGTATTAGAGATTCTAGAAAGAAGGGCGTTCTTATTGCTCTAAAGCAGAGTGTGTTTCACGGATGAGAACTGTGCTGTGTTTTTACCTTCAGAAATTGAGTTAAATCCCAAGCTCTGTGTCTTCCTACAAGCAAGATTTCTTTTCAGGTAAATGCAGTCACATTTCAGCTCACAGGAATGTTCATTGTTCACGAAGCACAAAAGATTCTCGCTCTGAAATTAAAAGCACTGGGTTTTAGAAGACCTGTGGTTTGAATCAGTTTCAGAAGCAGAGTTGAACTAGATATGGTCCGTGTGTGTGGGAAACACAGTTCTTTTTTTCAGAGCACACTCAATTGTGCTGCTGTCTTAGAGATTCAGGAAAGCAAGAGCATGCTTCTTGCTCTAAAGCAGAGTGTGTTTCATGGATGAGAACTTTGCTGTGTGTTTCCCTTCAGAAAGGGAGTTAAATCCCAAGCTCTGTGTCTTCCTACAAGCAAGACTTCGCTTCAGGTAAACGCAGTCACTTTTCAGCTCAAACGAAGCAACATTGTTCACAAAGCTCACAGATTTCTTGCTCTTAAGTTAAAAACATTGGATGTTTGAAGAGCTGTGGTTTGTATCATTTTCAGAAGCAGAGTTGAACTAGATATGGTCCGTGTGAGTAGGAAACAAAGTTCTTTTGCTTTGAGCACACGCACATTTTCTGTTGTATTAGAGACTCCAGAAAGCAAGAGTGTGATTCTTGCTCTAAATCAGAGTGTGTTTCATGGATGGGAACTGTGCTGCGTGATTGCCTTCAGAAACGGAGTAAAATCCCATGCTCTGTGTCTTCCTACAAGCAAGACTTCGATTCAGGTAAACGCAGTCACTTTTCATGTCAAACGAAGGTACATCATACACGAAGCTCACACGTTTCTCACTCTTAATTGAAAACCATTGCATGTTAGAGAGCTATGGTTTGTATCAGTTTCAGAAGCAGAGATGAACTATATTTGGTCCGTGTGTTCAGGAAACACAGTTCTTTTGTTTTGAGCACACTCACGTTTGCTGTTGTATTAGAGACTCCAGAAAGTAAGAGTGTGCTTCTTTCTCTTAAGCAGAGTGTGTTTCATGGATGAGAACTGTGCTGTGTGTTTCCCTTCAGAAACGGAGTTAAATCCCAGGCTCTGTGTCTTCCTACCAGCAAGACTTCGCTTCAGGTAAACAAAGTCACTTTTCAGCTCAAACAAAGCAACATTATTCACGAAGCTCACAAGTTTCTCGCTCATAACTGAAAACCATTGGATATTAGAATAGCTGTGGTTTGTATCAGATTCAGAAACAAAGTTGAACTAGATATGGTCCGTGTGTGTAGGAAACAGAGTTCTTTTCTTCTGAGCACACTCACGTTTCCTGCTGTATTAGAGATTCTAGAAGGCAAATGCATTCTTCTTGCTCTAAAGCAGAGTGTGTTTCATGGATGAGAACTGTGCTGTGTGTTTCCCTTCAGATATTGAGTTAAATCCCAAGCTCTGTGTCTTCCTAAATGCAACATTTCTTTTCATTCAAACGCAGTCACTTTTAGCTCAGGGAAGGTACATTGTTCACGAAGCACAAAAGTTTCTCGCTCTAAAATGAAAAGCATTGGATGTTAGAAGACCTGTGGTTTGTATCAGGTTCAGAAGCAGCGTTGAACTAGATATGGACCGTGTGTAGGAAACACAGTTCTTTTGTTTTGAGCAAAATCACGTTTCCTGCTGTTTTCGAGATTCTAGAAAGCAAGAGCGTGCTTCTTGCTCTAAAGCAGAGTGTGTTTCATGGATGAGAACTGTGCTGTGTGTTTCCCTTCAGAAACGGAGTTAAATCGCAGGCTCTGTGTCTTCCTACCAGCAAGACTTCGCTTCAGGTAAACAAAGTCACTTTTCAGCTCAAACGAAGCAACATTTTTCATGAAGCTCACACGTTTCTTGCTCATAACTGAAAACCATTGGATGTTAGAGGAGCTTTCGTTTGTATTAGTTTCAGAAGTAGAGTTGAACTGGATATGGTCCGTGTGTGTAGGAAACACAGTTCTTTTGTTCTGAGCACACTCACGTTTCCTGCTGTATTAGAGATTCTAGAAAGCAAGTGTGTTCTTGCTCTAAAGCAGAGTGTGTTTCATGGATGAGAACTGTGCTGTGTTTTTACCTTCAGATATTGAGTTAATTCCCAAGCTCTGTGTTTTCCTAAATGCAACATTTCTTTTCAGGCAAACGCAGTCAATTTTAGCTCAAGGGAAGGTACATTGTTCACAAATCACAAAAGTTTCTTGCTCTAAAATGAAAAGCATTAGATGTTAGAAGACCTGTGGTTTGTATCAGATTCAGAAGCAGAGTTGAACTAGATATGGTCCGTGTGAGTAGGAAACAAAGTTCTTTTGTTTTGAGCACACTCACATTTGCTGTTGTATTAGAGACTCCAGAAAGCAAGAGTGTGCTTCTTGTTCTAAAGCAGAGTGTGTTTCATGGATGAGAACTGTGCTGTGTGATTCCCTTCAGAAACGGAGTAAAATCCCATGCTCTGTGTCTTCCTACAAGCAAGACTTCGATTCAGGTAAACGCAGTCACTTTTCATGTCAAACGAAGGTACATCATACACGAAGCTCACACATTTCTCACTCTTAACTGAAAACCATTGGATGTTAGAGGAGCTGTGGTTTGTATCAGATTCAGAAGCAGAGTTGAACTATATTTGGTCCGTGTGTGTAGGAAACACAGTTCTTTTGTTTTGAGCACACTCATGTTTGCTGTTGTATTAGAGACTCCAGAAAGCAAGAGTGTGCTTCTTGCTCTTAAGCAGAGTGTGTTTCATGGATGAGAACTGTGCTGTACGTTTCCCTTCAGAAAAGGAGTTAAATCCCATGCTCTGTATCTTCCTACAAGCAAGACTTCGCTTCAGGTAAACGCAGGCACTTTTCAGCTAAAACGAAGCATCGTTGTTCACGAAGCTTACACGTTTCACGCTCTTAAATGAAAACCATTGGATGTTATAGGACCTGTGGTTTGTATCAGTTTCCGAAGCAGAGTTGAACTAGATATGGTCTGTGTGTGTAGGAAACACAGTTCTTTTGTTCGGAGCACACTCACGTTTCCTGCTGTATTAGAGATTCTAGAAAGCAAGTGCGTTCTTCTTGCTCTAAAGCAGAGTGTGTTTCATGGATGAGAACTGTGGTGTGTTTTTACCTTCAGATATTGAGTTAATTCCCAAGCTCTGTGTTTTCCTAAATGCAACATTTCTTTTCAGGCAAACACAGTCAATTTTAGCTCAAGGGAAGGTACATTGTTCACAAATCACAAAAGTTTCTTGCTCTAAAATGAAAAGCATTGGATGTTAGAATACCTGTGGTTTGTATCAGGTTCAGAAGCAGCGTGAACTAGATATGGACCATGTGTAGGAAACACAGTTCTTTTGTTTTGAGCAAACTCACGTTTCCTGCTGTTTTCAAGATTCTAGAAAGCAAGAGCGAGCTTCTTGCTCTAAAGCAGAGTGTGTTTCATGGATGAGAACTGTGCTTTGTGTTTCCCTTCAGAAACGGAATTAATTCCCAGGCTGTGTGTCTTCCTACAAGCAAGAGTTCGCTTCAGGTAATCAAAGTCACTTTTCAGCTCAAACGAAGCAACATTTTTCATGAAGCTCACACGTTTCTTGCTCATAACTGTAAACCATTGGATGTTAGAGGAGCTGTCGTTTGCATGAGTTTCAGAAGCAGAGTTGAACTGGACATGGTCCGTTTGTGTAGGAAACACAGTTCTTTTGTTCTGAGCACACCAGCGTTTCCTGCAGTATTAGAGATTCTAGAAAGCAAGAGCATGCTTCTTGCTCTAAAGCAGAGTGTGTTTCATGGATGAGAACTGTGCTGTGTGTTTCCCTGCAGAAACGGAGTTAAATCCCCGACACTGTGTCTTCCTACAAGCAAGACTTTGCATCAGGTAAATGCAGTCACTTTTCAGCCAAAACGAATCAACATTGTTCACGAAGCTCACAGGTTTCTTGCTCTTAAGTGAAAAACATTGGATGTTAGAGGAGCTGTGGTTTGTATCGATTTCAGAAGCAGAGTTTAACTAGATATGGTCTGTGTGTACGTTAGAAAGTTCTTTTGTTTTGAGCACACTCACGTTTGCTGTTGTATTAGAGACACTCGAAAGCAAGAGCATGCTTCTTGCTCTAAAGCAGAGTGTGTTTCATGGATGAGAACTGTGCTATGTGTTTCCCTTCAGAAACGGAGTTAAATCCCAGGCTCTGTCTTCCTACCAGCAAGACTTCGCTTCAGGTTAACAAAGTCACTTTTCAGCTCAAACGAAGCAACATTATTCACGAAGCTCACAGGTTTCTCGCTCATAACTGAAAACCATTGGATGTTAGAAGAGCTGTGGTTTGTATCAGATTCAGAAGCAAAGTTGAACTAGATATGGTCCGTGTGTGTAGGAAACACAGTTCTTTTGTTCTGAGCATACTCACGTTTCCTGCTGTATTAGAGATTCTAGAAAGCAAGTGCGTTCTTCTTGCTCCAAAGCAGAGTGTGTTTCATGGATGAGAACTGGGCTGTGTTTTTACCTTCAGATATTGAGTTAATTCCAAAGCTCTGTGTCTTCCTAAATGCAACATTTCTTTTCAGGCATATGCAGTCACTTTTAGCACAAAGGAAGGTACATTGTTCACGAAGCACAAAAGTTTCTTGCTCTAAAATGAAAAGCATTGGATGTTAGAAGACCTGTGGTTTGTATCAGATTCAGAAGCAGAGTTGAACGAGATATGGTCCGTGTGTGTAGGAAATACAGTTCTTTTGTTCTGAGCACACTCACATTTCCTGCTGTCTTAGAGATTCTAGAAAGCAAGAGCGTGCTTCTTGCTCTAAAGCAGAGTGTGTTTCATGGCTGAGAACTGTGCTGTGTGATTCCCTTCAGAAACGGAGTTAAATCCCATGCTCTGTATCTTCCTACAAGCAAGACTTCGCTTCAGGTAAACGCAGGCACTTTTCAGCTAAATCGAAGCATCGTTGTTCACGAAGCTTACACGTTTCACGCTCTTAAATGAAAAACATTGGATGTTATAGGACCTGTGGTTTGTATCAGTTTCCGAGGCAGATTTGAACTAGATATGGTCCATGTGTGTAGGAAACACAGTTCTTTTGTTCTGAGCACACTCATGTTTCCTGCTGTATTAGAGATTCTAGAAGGCAATTGCATTCTACTTGCTCTAAAGCAGAGTGTGTTTCATGGCTGAGAACTGTGCTGTGTTTTACCTTCAGATATTGAGTTAATTCCCAAGCTCTGTGTGTTCCTAAATGCAACATTTCTTTTCAGGCAAACGCAGTCACTTTTAGCTCAAAGGAAGGTACATTGTTCACGAAGCACAAAAGTTTCTTGCTCTAAAATGAAAAGCATTGGATGTTAGAAGACCTGTGGTTTGTATCAGATTCAGAAGCAGAGTTGAACGAGATATGGTCTGTGTGTGTAGGAAACACAGTTCTTTTGTTCTGAGCACACTCACGTTTCCTGCTGTCTTAGAGATTCTAGAAAGCAAGAGCGTGCTTCTTGCTCTAAAGCAGAGTGTTTTTCATGGCTGAGAACTGTGCTGTGTGTTTCCCTTCAGAAAGGGAGTTAAATCCCAAGCTCTGTTTCTTCCTACAAGCAAGACTTTGCTTCAGGTAAATTCAGTCACTTTTCAGCTCAAACGAAGCAACATTGTTCACGAAGCTCACAGGTTTCTTGCTCTTAAGTGAAAAACATTGGATGTTAGAAGAGCTGTGGTTTGTATCAGTTTCAGAAGCAGAGTTGAACTAGATATAGTCCGTGTGAGTAGGAAACACAGTTCTATTGTTCTGAGCACACTCACATTTGCTGTTGTACTAGAGACTCCAGAAAGCAAGAGTGTGCTTCTTGTTCTAAATCAGAGTGTGTTTCATGGATGGAACTGTGCTGTGTGATTCCCTTCAGAAACGGAGTAAAATCCCATGCTCTGTGTCTTCCTACAAGCAAGACTTCGATTCAGGTAAACGCAGTCACTTTTCATGTCAAACAAAGGTACATCATACACGAAGCTCACACGTTTCTCACTCTTAATTGAAAACCATTGCATGTTAGAGTGCTGTGGTTTGTATCAGTTTCAGGAGCAGAGTTGAACTATATTTGGTCCGTTTGTTCAGGAAACACAGTTCTTTTGTTTTGAGCACACTCACGATTGCTGTTGTATTAGAGACTCCAGAAAGCAAGAGTGTGCTTCTTGCTCTTAAGCAGAGTGTGTTTCATGGATGAGAACTGTGCTGTGTGTTTCCCTTCAGAAACAGAGTTAAATCCCAGGCTCTGTGTCTTCCTACCAGCAAGACTTCGCTTCAGGTAAACAAAGTCACTTTTCAGCTCAAAATAATCAACATTATTCACGAAGCTCACAAGTTTCTCGCTCATAACTGAAAACCATTGTATGTTAGAAGAGCTGTGGTTTGTATCAGATTCAGAAGCAGAGTTGAACGAGATATGGTCCGTGTGTGTAGGAAATACAGTTCTTTTGTTCTGAGCACACTCACATTTCCTGCTGTCTTAAAGATTCTAGAAAGCAAGAGCGTGCTTCTTGCTGTAAAGCAGAGTGTGTTTCATGGCTGAGAACTGTGCTGTGTGTTTCGCTTCAGAAAGGGAGTTAAATCCTAAGATCTGTGTCTTCCTACAAGCAAGACTTCGCTTCAGGTAAATGCAGTCACTTTTCAGCTCACAGGAAGCAACATTGTTCACGAAGCTCACAGGTTTCTTGTTCTTAAGTGAAAAACATTGGATGTTAGAAGAGCTGTGGTTTGTATCAGTTTCAGAAGCAGAGTTGAACTAGATATGTTCTGTGTGAGTAGGAAACAAAGTTCTTTTGTTTTGAGCACACTCACGTTTGCTGTTGTATTAGAGACTTCAGAAAGCCAGAGTGTGTTTCTTGCTCAAAAGCAGAGTGTGTTTCATGGATGAGAACTGTGCTGTGTGATTCCCTTCAGAAACGGAGTAAAATCCCATGCTCTGTGTCTTCCTACAAGCAAGACTTCGATTCAGGTAAACGCAGTCACTTTTCATGTCAAACGAAGGTACATCATACACGAAGCTCACACATTTCTCACTTAACTGAAAACCATTGGATGTTAGAGGAGCTGTGGTTTGTATCAGATTCAGAAGCAGAGTTGAACTGGACATGGTCCGTTTGTGTAGGAAACACAGTTCTTTTGTTCCGAGCACACCAGCGTTTCCTGCAGTATTAGAGATTCTAGAAAGCAAGAGCGTGCTTCTTGCTCTAAAGCAGAGTGTTTTTCATGGATGAGAACTGTGCTGTGTGTTTCCCTGCAGAAACGGAGTTAAATCCCCGACACTGTGTCTTCCTACAAGCAAGACTTTGCATCAGGTAAATGCAGTCACTTTTCAGCCAAAACGAATCAACATTGTTCACGAAGCTCACAGGTTTCTTGCTCTTAAGTGAAAAACATTGGATGTTAGAGGAGCTGTGGTTTGTATCGATTTCAGAAGCAGAGTTTAACTAGATATGGTCCGTGTGTAGGTTAGAAAGTTCTTTTTTTTTGAGCACACTCACATTTGCTGTTGTATTAGAGACTCTCGAAAGCAAGAGCATGCTTCTTGCTCTAAAGCAGAGTGTGTTTCATGGATGAGAACTGTGCTATGTGTTTCCCTTCAGAAACGGAGTTAAATCCCAGGCTCTGTCTTCCTACCAGCAAGACTTCGCTTCAGGTTAACAAAGTCACTTTTCAGCTCAAACGAAGCAACATTATTCACGAAGCTCACAGGTTTCTCGCTCATAACTGAAAACCATTGGATGTTAGAAGAGCTGTGGTTTGTATCAGATTCAGATGCAAAGTTGAACTAGATATGGTCCGTTGTGTAGGAAACACAGTTCTTTTGTTCTGAGCATACTCACGTTTCCTGCTGTATTAGAGATTCTAGAAAGCATGTGCGTTCTTCTTGCTCCAAAGCAGAGTGTGTTTCATGGATGAGAACTGGGCTGTGTTTTTACCTTCAGATATTGAGTTAATTCCAAAGCTCTGTGTCTTCCTAAATGCAACATTTCTTTTCAGGCATACGCAGTCACTTTTAGCACAAAGGAAGGTACATTGTTCACGAAGCACAAAAGTTTCTTGCTCTAAAATGAAAAGCATTGGATGTTAGAAGACCTGTGGTTTGTATCAGATTCAGAAGCAGAGTTGAACGAGATATGGTCCGTGTGTGTAGGAAATACAGTTCTTTTGTTCTGAGCACACTCACATTTCCTGCTGTCTTAGAGATTCTAGAAAGCAAGAGCGTGCTTCTTGCTCTAAAGCAGAGTGTGTTTCATGGCTGAGAACTGTGCTGTGTGATTCCCTTCAGAAACGGAGTTAAATCCCATGCTCTGTATCTTCCTACAAGCAAGACTTCGCTTCAGGTAAACGCAGGCACTTTTCAGCTAAATCGAAGCATCGTTGTTCACGAAGCTTACACGTTTCACGCTCTTAAATGAAAACCATTGGATGTTATAGGACCTGTGATTTGCATCAGTTTCCGAAGCAGAGTTGAACTAGATATGGTCTGTGTGTGTAGGAAACACAGTTGTTTTGTTCGGAGCACACTCATGTTTCCTGCTGTCTTAGAGATTCTAGAAAGCAAGAGCATGCTTCTTGCTCTAAAGCAGAGTGTGTTTCATGGATGAGAACTGTGCTGTGTTTTACCTTCAGATATTGAGTTAATTCCCAAGCTCTGTGTGTTCCTAAATGCAACATTTCTTTTCAGGCAAACGCAGTCACTTTTAGCTCAAAGGAAGGTACATTGTTCACGAAGCACAAAAGTTTCTTGCTCTAAAATGAAAAGCATTGGATGTTAGAAGACCTGTGGTTTGTATCAGATTCAGAAGCAGAGTTGAACGAGATATGGTCTGTGTGTGTAGGAAACACAGTTCTTTTGTTCTGAGCACACTCACGTTTCCTGCTGTCTTAGAGATTCTAGAAAGCAACAGCGTGCTTCTTGCTCTAAAGCAGAGTGTGTTTCATGGCTGAGAACTGTGCTGTGTGTTTCCCTTCAGAAAGGGAGTTAAATCCCAAGCTCTGTTTCTTCCTACAAGCAAGACTTTGCTTCAGGTAAATTCAGTCACTTTTCAGCTCAAACGAAGCAACATTGTTCACGAAGCTCACAGGTTTCTTGCTCTTAAGTGAAAAACATTGGATGTTAGAAGAGCTGTGGTTTGTATCAGTTTCAGAAGCAGAGTTGAACTAGATATAGTCCGTGTGAGTAGGAAACACAGTTCTATTGTTCTGAGCACACTCACATTTGCTGTTGTACTAGAGACTCCAGAATGCAAGAGTGTGCTTCTTGCTCTTAAGCAGAGTGTGTTTCATGGATGAGAACTGTGCTGTGTGTTTCCCTTCAGAAACAGAGTTAAATCCCATGCTCTGTATCTTCCTACAAGCAAGACTTCGCTTCAGGTAAACCCAGGCACTTTTCAGCTAAATCGAAGCATCGTTGTTCACGAAGCTTACACGTTTCACGCTCTTAAATGAAAACCATTGGATGTTATAGGACCTGTGATTTGCATCAGTTTCCGAAGCAGAGTTGAACTAGATATGGTCTGTGTGTGTAGGAAACACAGTTGTTTTGTTCGGAGCACACTCATGTTTCCTGCTGTCTTAGAGATTCTAGAAAGCAAGAGCATGCTTCTTGCTCTAAAGCAGAGTGTGTTTCATGGATGAGAACTGTGCTGTGTGTTTCCCTTCAGAAACAGAGTTAAATCCCATGCTCTGTATCTTCCTACAAGCAAGACTTCGCTTCAGGTAAACCCAGGCACTTTTCAGCTCAATTGAAGCATCGTTGTTCACGAAGCTTACACGTTTTGCGCTCTTAAATGAAAACCATTGGATGTTATAGGACCTGTGGTTTGTATCAGTTTCCGAAGCAGATTTGAACTAGATATGGTCCATGTGTGTAGGAAACACAGTTCTTTTGTTCTGAGCACACTCATGTTTCCTGCTGTATTAGAGATTCTAGAAGGCAATTGCGTTCTTCTTGCTCTAAAGCAGAGTGTGTTTCATGGATGAGAACTGGGCTGTGTGTTTCCCTTCAGATATTGAGTTAAATCCCAAGCTCTGTGTCTTCCTAAATGCAACAATTCTTTTCATTCAAACGCAGTCACTTTTCAGCTCACAGGAGGGTACATTGTTCACGAAGCACAAAAGTTTCTCGCTCTAAAATGAAAAGCATTGGATGTTAGAAGACCTGTGGTTTGTATCAGGTTCAGAAGCAGCGTGAACTAGATATGGACCATGTGTAGGAAACACAGTTCTTTTGTTTTGAGCAAACTCACGTTTCCTGCTGTTTTCGAGATTCTAGAAAGCAAGAGCGTGCTTCTTGCTCTAAAGCAGAGTGTGTTTCATGGATGAGAACTGTGCTGTGTGTTTCCCTTCAGAAACGGAATTAATTCCCAGTCTGTGTGTCTTCCTACCAGCAAGAGTTCGCTTCAGGTAAACAAAGTCACTTTTCAGCTCAAACGAAGCAACATTTTTCATGAAGCTCACACGTTTCTTGCTCATAACTGTAAACCATTGGATGTTAGAGGAGCTGTCATTTGTATGAGTTTCGGAAGCAGTGTTGAACTGGAGATGGTCCGTTTGTGTAGGAAACACAGTTCTTTTGTTCTGAGCACACCAGCGTTTCCTGCAGTATTAGAGATTCTAGAAAGCAAGAGCATGCTTCTTGCTCTAAAGCAGAGTGTGTTTCATGGATGAGAACTGTGCTGTGTGTTTCCCTGCAGAAACGGAGTTAAATCCCAGGCACTGTGTCTTCCTACAAGCAAGACTTCGCTTCAGGTAAACATAGTCACTTTTCAGCTCAAACGAAGCAACATTCTTCACAAATCTCACAGGTTTCTTGCTCTTAAGTGAAAAACATTGGATGTTAGAAGAGCTGTGGTTTGTATCAGATTCAGAAGCAGAGTTGAACTAGATATGGTCCGTGTGAGTAGGAAACAAAGTTCTTTTGTTTTGAGCACACTCACATTTGCTGTTGTATTAGAGACTCCAGAAAGCAAGAGTGTGCTTCTTGTTCTAAAGCAGAGTGTGTTTCATGGATGAGAACTGTGCTGTGTGATTCCCTTCAGAAACGGAGTAAAATCCCATGCTCTGTGTCTTCCTACAAGCAAGACTTCGATTCAGGTAAATGCAGTCACTTGTCATGTCAAACGAAGGTACATCATACACGAAGCTCACACGTTTCTCACTCTTAATTGAAAACCATTGCATGTTAGAGAGCTGTGGTTTGTATCAGTTTCAGGAGCAGAGTTGAACTATATTTGGTCCGTTTGTTCAGGAAACACAGTTCTTTTGTTTTGAGCACACTCACGTTTGCTGTTGTATTAGAGACTCCAGAAAGCAAGAGTGTGCTTCTTGCTCTTAAGCAGAGTGTGTTTCATGGATGAGAACTGTGCTGTGTGTTTCCCTTCAGAAACAGAGTTAAATCCCAGGCTCTGTGTCTTCCTACCAGCAAGACTTCGCTTCAGGTAAACAAAGTCACTTTTCAGCTCAAAATAATCAACATTATTCACGAAGCTCACAAGTTTCTCGCTCATAACTGAAAACCATTGTATGTTAGAAGAGCTGTGGTTTGTATCAGATTCAGAAGCAGAGTTGAACGAGATATGGTCCGTGTGTGTAGGAAATACAGTTCTTTTGTTCTGAGCACACTCACATTTCCTGCTGTCTTAAAGGTTCTAGAAAGCAAGAGCGTGCTTCTTGCTGTAAAGCAGAGTGTGTTTCATGGCTGAGAACTGTGCTGTGTGTTTCGCTTCAGAAAGGGAGTTAAATCCTAAGATCTGTGTCTTCCTACAAGCAAGACTTCGCTTCAGGTAAATGCAGTCACTTTTCAGCTCAAACGAAGCATCGTTGTTCACGAAGCTTACACGTTTCACGCTCTTAAATGAAAACCATTGGATGTTATAGGACCTGTGGTTTGTATCAGTTTCCGAAGCAGAGTTGAACTAGATATGGTCTGTGTGTGTAGGAAACACAGTTCTTTTGTTCGGAGCACACTCACGTTTCCTGCTGTATTAGAGATTCTAGAAAGCAAGTGCGTTCTTCTTGCTCTAAAGCAGAGTGTGTTTCATGGATGAGAACTGTGGTGTGTTTTTACCTTCAGATATTGAGTTAATTCCCAAGCTCTGTGTTTTCCTAAATGCAACATTTCTTTTCACACAAACACAGTCAATTTTAGCTCAAGGGAAGGTACATTGTTCACAAATCACAAAAGTTTCTTGCTCTAAAATGAAAAGCATTAGATGTTAGAAGACCTGTGGTTTGTATCAGATTCAGAAGCAGAGTTGAACGAGATATGGTCTGTGTGTGTAGGAAACACAGTTCTTTTGTTCTGAGCACACTCACGTTTCCTGCTGTCTTAGAGATTCTAGAAAGCAACAGCGTGCTTCTTGCTCTAAAGCAGAGTGTATTTCATGGCTGAGAACTGTGCTGTGTGTTTCCCTTCAGATATTGAGTTAAATCCCAAGCTCTGTGTCTTCCTAAATGCAACATTTCTTTTCAATCAAATGCAGTCACTTTTAGCTCAGGGAAGGTACATTGTTCATGAAGCACAAAAGTTTCTCGCTCTAAAATGAAACGCATTGGATGTTAGAAGACCTGTGGTTTGTATCAGGTTCAGAAGCAGCGTGAACTAGATATGGACCATGTGTAGGAAACACAGTTCTTTTGTTTTGAGCAAACTCACGTTTCCTGCTGTTTTCAAGATTCTAGAAAGCAAGAGCGAGCTTCTTGCTCTAAAGCAGAGTGTGTTTCATGGATGAGAACTGTGCTTTGTGTTTCCCTTCAGAAACGGAATTAATTCCCAGGCTGTGTGTCTTCCTACAAGCAAGAGTTCGCTTCAGGTAATCAAAGTCACTTTTCAGCTCAAACGAAGCAACATTTTTCATGAAGCTCACACGTTTCTTGCTCATAACTGTAAACCATTGGATGTTAGAGGAGCTGTCGTTTGTATGAGTTTCAGAAGCAGAGTTGAACTGGACATGGTCCGTTTGTGTAGGAAACACAGTTCTTTTGTTCTGAGCACACCAGCGTTTCCTGCAGTATTAGAGATTCTAGAAAGCAAGAGCGTGCTTCTTGCTCTAAAGCAGAGTGTGTTTCATGGATGAGAACTGTGCTGTGTGTTTCCCTGCAGAAACGGAGTTAAATCCCCGACACTGTGTCTTCCTACAAGCAAGACTTTGCATCAGGTAAATGCAGTCAGTTTTCAGCCAAAACGAATCAACATTGTTCACGAAGCTCACAGGTTTCTTGCTCTTAAGTGAAAAACATTGGATGTTAGAGGAGCTGTGGTTTGTATCGATTTCAGAAGCAGAGTTTAACTAGATATGGTCCGTGTGTAGGTTAGAAAGTTCTTTTGTTTTGAGCACACTCACGTTTGCTGTTGTATTAGAGACTCTCGAAAGCAAGAGCATGCTTCTTGCTCTAAAGCAGAGTGTGTTTCATGGATGAGAACTGTGCTATGTGTTTCCCTTCAGAAACGGAGTTAAATCCCAGGCTCTGTCTTCCTACCAGCAAGACTTCGCTTCAGGTTAACAAAGTCACTTTTCAGCTCAAACGAAGCAACATTATTCACGAAGCTCACAGGTTTCTCGCTCATAACTGAAAACCATTGGATGTTAGAAGAGCTGTGGTTTGTATCAGATTCAGAAGCAAAGTTGAACTAGATATGGTCCGTGTGTGTAGGAAACACAGTTCTTTTGTTCTGAGCATACTCACGTTTCCTGCTCTATTAGAGATTCTAGAAAGCAAGTGCGTTCTTCTTGCTCCAAAGCAGAGTGTGTTTCATGGATGAGAACTGGGCTGTGTTTTTACCTTCAGATATTGAGTTAATTCCAAAGCTCTGTGTCTTCCTAAATGCAACATTTCTTTTCAGGCATACGCAGTCACTTTTAGCACAAAGGAAGGTACATTGTTCACGAAGCACAAAAGTTTCTTGCTCTAAAATGAAAAGCATTGGATGTTAGAAGACCTGATGTTTGTATCAGATTCAGAAGCAGAGTTGAACGAGATATGGTCCGTGTGTGTAGGAAATACAGTTCTTTTGTTCTGAGCACACTCACATTTCCTGCTGTCTTAGAGATTCTAGAAAGCAAGAGCGTGCTTCTTGCTCTAAAGCAGAGTGTGTTTCATGGCTGGGAACTGTGCTGTGTGATTCCCTTCAGAAACGGAGTTAAATCCCATGCTCTGTATCTTCCTACAAGCAAGACTTCGCTTCAGGTAAACGCAGGCACTTTTCAGCTAAATCGAAGCATCGTTGTTCACGAAGCTTACACGTTTCACGCTCTTAAATGAAAACCATTGGATGTTATAGGACCTGTGATTTGCATCAGTTTCCGAAGCAGAGTTGAACTAGATATGGTCTGTGTGTGTAGGAAACACAGTTGTTTTGTTCGGAGCACACTCATGTTTCCTGCTGTCTTAGAGATTCTAGAAAGCAAGAGCATGCTTCTTGCTCTAAAGCAGAGTGTGTTTCATGGATGAGAACTGTGCTGTGTGTTTCCCTTCAGAAACAGAGTTAAATCCCATGCTCTGTATCTTCCTACAAGCAAGACTTCGCTTCAGGTAAACCCAGGCACTTTTCAGCTCAATTGAAGCATCGTTGTTCACGAAGCTTACACGTTTTGCGCTCTTAAATGAAAACCATTGGATGTTATAGGACCTGTGGTTTGTATCAGTTTCCGAAGCAGATTTGAACTAGATATGGTCCATGTGTGTAGGAAACACAGTTCTTTTGTTCTGAGCACACTCATGTTTCCTGCTGTATTAGAGATTCTAGAAGGCAATTGCGTTCTTCTTGCTCTAAAGCAGAGTGTGTTTCATGGATGAGAACTGGGCTGTGTGTTTCCCTTCAGATATTGAGTTAAATCCCAAGCTCTGTGTCTTCCTAAATGCAACAATTCTTTTCATTCAAACGCAGTCACTTTTCAGCTCACAGGAGGGTACATTGTTCACGAAGCACAAAAGTTTCTCGCTCTAAAATGAAAAGCATTGGATGTTAGAAGACCTGTGGTTTGTATCAGGTTCAGAAGCAGCGTGAACTAGATATGGACCATGTGTAGGAAACACAGTTCTTTTGTTTTGAGCAAACTCACGTTTCCTGCTGTTTTCGAGATTCTAGAAAGCAAGAGCGTGCTTCTTGCTCTAAAGCAGAGTGTGTTTCATGGATGAGAACTGTGCTGTGTGTTTCCCTTCAGAAACGGAATTAATTCCCAGTCTGTGTGTCTTCCTACCAGCAAGAGTTCGCTTCAGGTAAACAAAGTCACTTTTCAGCTCAAACGAAGCAACATTTTTCATGAAGCTCACACGTTTCTTGCTCATAACTGTAAACCATTGGATGTTAGAGGAGCTGTCATTTGTATGAGTTTCGGAAGCAGTGTTGAACTGGAGATGGTCCGTTTGTGTAGGAAACACAGTTCTTTTGTTCTGAGCACACCAGCTTTTCCTGCAGTATTAGAGATTCTAGAAAGCAAGAGCATGCTTCTTGCTCTAAAGCAGAGTGTGTTTCATGGATGAGAACTGTGCTGTGTGTTTCCCTGCAGAAACGGAGTTAAATCCCAGGCACTGTGTCTTCCTACAAGCAAGACTTCGCTTCAGGTAAACGTAGTCACTTTTCAGCTCAAACGAAGCAACATTCTTCACAAATCTCACAGGTTTCTTGCTCTTAAGTGAAAAACATTGGATGTTAGAAGAGCTGTGGTTTGTATCAGATTCAGAAGCAGAGTTGAACTAGATATGGTCCGTGTGAGTAGGAAACATAGTTCTTTTGTTTTGAGCACACTCACATTTGCTGTTGTATTAGAGACTCCAGAAAGCAAGAGTGTGCTTCTTGTTCTAAAGCAGAGTGTGTTTCATGGATGAGAACTGTGCTGTGTGATTCCCTTCAGAAACGGAGTAAAATCCCATGCTCTGTGTCTTCCTACAAGCAAGACTTCGATTCAGGTAAACGCAGTCACTTTTCATGTCAAACGAAGGTACATCATACACGAAGCTCACACGTTTCTCATTCTTAATTGAAAACCATTGCATGTTAGAGAGCTGTGGTTTGTATCAGTTTCAGAAGCAGAGTTGAACTATATTTGGTCCGTTTGTTCAGGAAACACAGTTCTTTTGTTTTGAGCACACTCACGTTTGCTGTTGTATTAGAGACTCCAGAAAGCAAGAGTGTGCTTCTTGCTCTTAAGCAGAGTGTGTTTCATGGATGAGAACTGTGCTGTGTGTTTCCCTTCAGAAACGGAGTTAAATCCCAGGCTCTGTGTCTTCCTACCAGCAAGACTTCGCTTCAGGTTAACAAAGTCACTTTTCAGCTCAAAATAATCAACATTATTCACGAAGCTCACAAGTTTCTCGCTCATAACTGAAAACCATTGTATGTTAGAAGAGCTGTGGTTTGTATCAGATTCAGAAGCAGAGTTGAACGAGATATGGTCCGTGTGTGTAGCAAACACAGTTCTTTTGTTCTGAGCATACTCACGTTTCCTGCTGTATTAGAGATTCTAGAAAGCAAGTGCGTTCTTCTTGCTCCAAAGCAGAGTGTGTTTCATGGATGAGAACTGGGCTGTGTTTTTACCTTCAGATATTGAGTTAATTCCAAAGCTCTGTGTCTTCCTAAATGCAACATTTCTTTTCAGGCATACGCAGTCACTTTTAGCACAAAGGAAGGTACATTGTTCACGAAGCACAAAAGTTTCTTGCTCTAAAATGAAAAGCATTGGATGTTAGAAGACCTGATGTTTGTATCAGATTCAGAAGCAGAGTTGAACGAGATATGGTCCGTGTGTGTAGGAAATACAGTTCTTTTGTTCTGAGCACACTCACATTTCCTGCTGTCTTAGAGATTCTAGAAAGCAAGAGCGTGCTTCTTGCTCTAAAGCAGAGTGTGTTTCATGGCTGAGAACTGTGCTGTGTGATTCCCTTCAGAAACGGAGTTAAATCCCATGCTCTGTATCTTCCTACAAGCAAGACTTCGCTTCAGGTAAACGCAGGCACTTTTCAGCTAAATCAAAGCATCGTTGTTCACGAAGCTTACATGTTTCACGCTCTTAAATGAAAACCATTGGATGTTATAGGACCTGTGATTTGCATCAGTTTCCGAAGCAGAGTTGAACTAGATATGGTCTGTGTGTGTAGGAAACACAGTTGTTTTGTTCGGAGCACACTCATGTTTCCTGCTGTCTTAGAGATTCTAGAAAGCAAGAGCATGCTTCTTGCTCTAAAGCAGAGTGTGTTTCATGGATGAGAACTGTGCTGTGTTTTACCTTCAGATATTGAGTTAATTCCCAAACTCTGTGTGTTCCTAAATGCAACATTTCTTTTCAGGCAAACGCAGTCACTTTTAGCTCAAAGGAAGGTACATTGTTCACGAAGCACAAAAGTTTCTTGCTCTAAAATGAAAAGCATTGGATGTTAGAAGACCTGTGGTTTGTATCAGATTCAGAAGCAGAGTTGAACGAGATATGGTCTGTGTGTGTAGGAAACACAGTTCTTTTGTTCTGAGCACACTCACGTTTCCTGCTGTCTTAGAGATTCTAGAAAGCAACAGCGTGCTTCTTGCTCTAAAGCAGAGTGTGTTTCATGGCTGAGAACTGTGCTGTGTGTTTCCCTTCAGAAAGGGAGTTAAATCCCAAGCTCTGTTTCTTCCTATAAGCAAGACTTTGCTTCAGGTAAATTCAGTCACTTTTCAGCTCAAACGAAGCAACATTGTTCACGAAGCTCACAGGTTTCTTGCTCTTAAGTGAAAAACATTGGATGTTAGAAGAGCTGTGGTTTGTATCAGTTTCAGAAGCAGAGTTGAACTAGATATAGTCCGTGTGAGTAGGAAACACAGTTCTATTGTTCTGAGCACACTCACATTTGCTGTTGTACTAGAGACTCCAGAATGCAAGAGTGTGCTTCTTGCTCTTAAGCAGAGTGTGTTTCATGGATGAGAACTGTGCTGTGTGTTTCCCTTCAGAAACAGAGTTAAATCCCATGCTCTGTATCTTCCTACAAGCAAGACTTCGCTTCAGGTAAACCCAGGCACTTTTCAGCTCAATTGAAGCATCGTTGTTCACGAAGCTTACACGTTTTGCGCTCTTAAATGAAAACCATTGGATGTTATAGGACCTGTGGTTTGTATCAGTTTCTGAAGCAGATTTGAACTAGATATGGTCCATGTGTGTAGGAAACACAGTTCTTTTGTTCTGAGCACACTCATGTTGCCTGCTCTATTAGAGATTCTAGAAGGCAATTGCGTTCTTCTTGCTCTAAAGCAGAGTGTGTTTCATGGATGAGAACTGGGCTGTGTGTTTCCCTTCAGATATTGAGTTAAATCCCAAGCTCTGTGTCTTCCTAAATGCAACAATTCTTTTCATTCAAACGCAGTCACTTTTCAGCTCACAGGAAGGTACATTGTTCACGAAGCACAAAAGTTTCTCGCTCTAAAATGAAAAGCATTGGATGTTAGAAGACCTGTGGTTTGTATCAGGTTCAGAAGCAGCGTGAACTAGATATGGACCATGTGTAGGAAACACAGTTCTTTTGTTTTGAGCAAACTCACGTTTCCTGCTGTTTTCGAGATTCTAGAAAGCAAGAGCGTGCTTCTTGCTCTAAAGCAGAGTGTGTTTCATGGATGAGAACTGTGCTGTGTGTTTCCCTTCAGAAACGGAATTAATTCCCAGTCTGTGTGTCTTCCTACCAGCAAGAGTTCGCTTCAGGTAAACAAAGTCACTTTTCAGCTCAAACGAAGCAACATTTTTCATGAAGCTCACACGTTTCTTGCTCATAACTGTAAACCATTGGATGTTAGAGGAGCTGTCATTTGTATGAGTTTCGGAAGCAGTGTTGAACTGGAGATGGTCCGTTTGTGTAGGAAACACAGTTCTTTTGTTCTGAGCACACCAGCTTTTCCTGCAGTATTAGAGATTCTAGAAAGCAAGAGCATGCTTCTTGCTCTAAAGCAGAGTGTGTTTCATGGATGAGAACTGTGCTGTGTGTTTCCCTTCAGAAACGGAGTTAAATCGCAGGCTCTGTGTCTTCCTACCAGCAAGACTTCGCTTCAGGTAAACAAAGTCACTTTTCAGCTCAAAATAATCAACATTATTCACGAAGCTCACAAGTTTCTCGCTCATAACTGAAAACCATTGTATGTTAGAAGAGCTGTGGTTTGTATCAGATTCAGAAGCAGAGTTGAACGAGATATGGTCCGTGTGTGTAGGAAATACAGTTCTTTTGTTCTGAGCACACTCACATTTCCTGCTGTCTTAGAGATTCTAGAAAGCAAGAGCGTGCTTCTTGCTGTAAAGCAGAGTGTGTTTCATGGCTGAGAACTGTGCTGTATGTTTCGCTTCAGAAAGGGAGTTAAATCCTAAGCTCTGTGTCTTCCTACAAGCAAGACTTCGCTTCAGGTAAATGCGGTCACTTTTCAGCTCAAACGAAGCAACATTGTTCACGAAGCTCACAGGTTTCTTGTTCTTAAGTGAAAAACATTGGATGTTAGAAGATCTGTGGTTTGTATCAGTTTCAGAAGCAGAGTTGAACTAGATATGGTCTGTGTGAGTAGGAAACAAAGTTCTTTTGTTTTGAGCACACTCACGTTTGCTGTTGTATTAGAGACTTCAGAAAGCCAGAGTGTGTTTCTTGCTCAAAAGCAGAGTGTGTTTCATGGATGAGAACTGTGCTGTGTGATTCCCTTCAGAAACGGAGTAAAATCCCATGCTCTGTGTCTTCCTACAAGCAAGACTTCGATTCAGGTAAACGCAGTCAGTTTTCATGTCAAACGAAGGTACATCATACACGAAGCTCACACATTTCTCACTCTTAACTGAAAACCATTGGATGTTAGAGGAGCTGTGGTTTGTATCAGATTCAGAAGCAGAGTTGAACTATATTTGGTCCGTGTGTGTAGGAAACACAGTTCTTTTGTTTTGAGCACACTCATGTTTGCTGTTGTATTAGAGACTCCAGAAAGCAAGAGTGTGCTTCTTGCTCTTAAGCAGAGTGTGTTTCATGGATGAGAACTGTGCTGTACGTTTCCCTTCAGAAAAGGAGTTAAATCCCATGCTCTGTATCTTCCTACAAGCAAGACTTCGCTTCAGGTAAACGCAGGCACTTTTCAGCTAAAACGAAGCATCGTTGTTCACGAAGCTTACACGTTTCACGCTCTTAAATGAAAACCATTGGATGTTATAGGACCTGTGGTTTGTATCAGTTTCCGAAGCAGAGTTGAACTAGATATGGTCTGTGTGTGTAGGAAACACAGTTCTTTTGTTCGGAGCACACTCACGTTTCCTGCTGTATTAGAGATTCTAGAAAGCAAGTGCGTTCTTCTTGCTCTAAAGCAGAGTGTGTTTCATGGATGAGAACTGTGGTGTGTTTTTACCTTCAGATATTGAGTTAATTCCCAAGCTCTGTGTTTTCCTAAATGCAACATTTCTTTTCAGGCAAACACAGTCAATTTTAGCTCAAGGGAAGGTACATTGTTCACAAATCACAAAAGTTTCTTGCTCTAAAATGAAAAGCATTAGATGTTGGAAGACCTGTGGTTTGTATCAGATTCAGAAGCAGAGTTGAACGAGATATGGTCTGTGTGTGTAGGAAACACAGTTCTTTTGTTCTGAGCACACTCACGTTTCCTGCTGTCTTAGAGATTCTAGAAAGCAACAGCGTGCTTCTTGCTCTAAAGCAGAGTGTATTTCATGGCTGAGAACTGTGCTGTGTGTTTCCCTTCAGATATTGAGTTAAATCCCAAGCTCTGTGTCTTCCTAAATGCAACATTTCTTTTCAATCAAATGCAGTCACTTTTAGCTCAGGGAAGGTACATTGTTCACGAAGCACAAAAGTTTCTCGCTCTAAAATGAAAAGCATTGGATGTTAGAAGACCTGTGGTTTGTATCAGGTTCAGAAGCAGCGTGAACTAGATATGGACCATGTGTAGGAAACACAGTTCTTTTGTTTTGAGCAAACTCACGTTTCCTGCTGTTTTCAAGATTCTAGAAAGCAAGAGCGAGCTTCTTGCTCTAAAGCAGAGTGTGTTTCATGGATGAGAACTGTGCTTTGTGTTTCCCTTCAGAAACGGAATTAATTCCCAGGCTGTGTGTCTTCCTACAAGCAAGAGTTCGCTTCAGGTAATCAAAGTCACTTTTCAGCTCAAACGAAGCAACATTTTTCATGAAGCTCACACGTTTCTTGCTCATAACTGTAAACCATTGGATGTTAGAGGAGCTGTCGTTTGTATGAGTTTCAGAAGCAGAGTTGAACTGGACATGGTCCGTTTGTGTAGGAAACACAGTTCTTTTGTTCTGAGCACACCAGCGTTTCCTGCAGTATTAGAGATTCTAGAAAGCAAGAGCGTGCTTCTTGCTCTAAAGCAGAGTGTGTTTCATGGATGAGAACTGTGCTGTGTGTTTCCCTGCAGAAACGGAGTTAAATCCCCGACACTGTGTCTTCCTACAAGCAAGACTTTGCATCAGGTAAATGCAGTCACTTTTCAGCCAAAACGAATCAACATTGTTCACGAAGCTCACAGGTTTCTTGCTCTTAAGTGAAAAACATTGGATGTTAGAGGAGCTGTGGTTTGTATCGATTTCAGAAGCAGAGTTTAACTAGATATGGTCCGTGTGTAGGTTAGAAAGTTCTTTTGTTTTGAGCACACTCACGTTTGCTGTTGTATTAGAGACTCTCGAAAGCAAGAGCATGCTTCTTGCTCTAAAGCAGAGTGTGTTTCATGGATGAGAACTGTGCTGTGTGTTTCCCTTCAGAAACGGAGTTAAATCCCAGGCTCTGTCTTCCTACCAGCAAGACTTCGCTTCAGGTTAACAAAGTCACTTTTCAGCTCAAACGAAGCAACATTATTCACGAAGCTCACAGGTTTCTCGCTCATAACTGAAAACCATTGGATGTTAGAAGAGCTGTGGTTTGTATCAGATTCAGAAGCAAAGTTGAACTAGATATGGTCCGTGTGTGTAGGAAACACAGTTCTTTTGTTCTGAGGATACTCACGTTTCCTGCTGTATTAGAGATTCTAGAAAGCAAGTGCGTTCTTCTTGCTCCAAAGCAGAGTGTGTTTCATGGATGAGAACTGGGCTGTGTTTTTACCTTCAGATATTGAGTTAATTCCAAAGCTCTGTGTCTTCCTAAATGCAACATTTCTTTTCAGGCATACGCAGTCACTTTTAGCACAAAGGAAGGTACATTGTTCACGAAGCACAAAAGTTTCTTGCTCTAAAATGAAAAGCATTGGATGTTAGAAGACCTGATGTTTGTATCAGATTCAGAAGCAGAGTTGAACGAGATATGGTCCGTGTGTGTAGGAAATACAGTTCTTTTGTTCTGAGCACACTCACATTTCCTGCTGTCTTAGAGATTCTAGAAAGCAAGAGCGTGCTTCTTGCTCTAAAGCAGAGTGTGTTTCATGGCTGAGAACTGTGCTGTGTGATTCCCTTCAGAAACGGAGTTAAATCCCATGCTCTGTATCTTCCTACAAGCAAGACTTCGCTTCAGGTAAACGCAGGCACTTTTCAGCTAAATCAAAGCATCGTTGTTCACGAAGCTTACACGTTTCACGCTCTTAAATGAAAACCATTGGATGTTATAGGACCTGTAATTTGAATCAGTTTCCGAAGCAGAGTTGAACTAGATATGGTCTGTGTGTGTAGGAAACACAGTTGTTTTGTTCGGAGCACACTCATGTTTCCTGCTGTCTTAGAGATTCTAGAAAGCAAGAGCGTGCTTCTTGCTCTAACGCAGAGTGTGTTTTATGGCTGAGAACTGTGCTGTGTGTTTCCCTTCAGAAAAGGATTTAAATCCCAGGCTCTATGTCTTCTTAAAAGCAAGACTTCGTTTCAGGTATACTCAATCACTTTTGAGCTCAAACGAAGCTACATCGTACACGAAGCTCACACGTTTCTTGCTCTTAACTGAAAATCATTGGACGTTAGAGGACCTGTGGTTTGTATCAGTTTCAGAGGGAGAGTTGAACTAGATATGGTCTGTGTGTGTAGGAAACACAGTTCTTTTTTTCTGAGCACACTCACGTTTCCTGCTGTATTAGAGATTCTAGAAAGAAGGGCGTTCTTATTGCTCTAAAGCAGAGTGTGTTTCACGGATGAGAACTGTGCTGTGTTTTTACCTTCAGAAATTGAGTTAAATCCCAAGCTCTGTGTCTTCCTACAAGCAAGATTTCTTTTCAGGTAAATGCAGTCACATTTCAGCTCACAGGAATGTTCATTGTTCACGAAGCACAAAAGATTCTCGCTCTGAAATTAAAAGCACTGGGTTTTAGAAGACCTGTGGTTTGAATCAGTTTCAGAAGCAGAGTTGAACTAGATATGGTCCGTGTGTGTGGGAAACACAGTTCTTTTTTTCAGAGCACACTCAATTGTGCTGCTGTCTTAGAGATTCAGGAAAGCAAGAGCATGCTTCTTGCTCTAAAGCAGAGTGTGTTTCATGGATGAGAACTTTGCTGTGTGTTTCCCTTCAGAAAGGGAGTTAAATCCCAAGCTCTGTGTCTTCCTACAAGCAAGACTTCGCTTCAGGTAAACGCAGTCACTTTTCAGCTCAAACGAAGCAACATTGTTCACAAAGCTCACAGATTTCTTGCTCTTAAGTTAAAAACATTGGATGTTTGAAGAGCTGTGGTTTGTATCATTTTCAGAAGCAGAGTTGAACTAGATATGGTCCGTGTGAGTAGGAAACAAAGTTCTTTTGCTTTGAGCACACGCACATTTTCTGTTGTATTAGAGACTCCAGAAAGCAAGAGTGTGATTCTTGCTCTAAATCAGAGTGTGTTTCATGGATGGGAACTGTGCTGCGTGATTGCCTTCAGAAACGGAGTAAAATCCCATGCTCTGTGTCTTCCTACAAGCAAGACTTCGATTCAGGTAAACGCAGTCACTTTTCATGTCAAACGAAGGTACATCATACACGAAGCTCACACGTTTCTCACTCTTAATTGAAAACCATTGCATGTTAGAGAGCTATGGTTTGTATCAGTTTCAGAAGCAGAGATGAACTATATTTGGTCCGTGTGTTCAGGAAACACAGTTCTTTTGTTTTGAGCACACTCACGTTTGCTGTTGTATTAGAGACTCCAGAAAGTAAGAGTGTGCTTCTTTCTCTTAAGCAGAGTGTGTTTCATGGATGAGAACTGTGCTGTGTGTTTCCCTTCAGAAACGGAGTTAAATCCCAGGCTCTGTGTCTTCCTACCAGCAAGACTTCGCTTCAGGTAAACAAAGTCACTTTTCAGCTCAAACAAAGCAACATTATTCACGAAGCTCACAAGTTTCTCGCTCATAACTGAAAACCATTGGATGTTAGAAGAGCTGTGGTTTGTATCAGATTCAGAAACAAAGTTGAACTAGATATGGTCCGTGTGTGTAGGAAACAGAGTTCTTTTCTTCTGAGCACACTCACGTTTCCTGCTGTATTAGAGATTCTAGAAGGCAAATGCATTCTTCTTGCTCTAAAGCAGAGTGTGTTTCATGGATGAGAACTGTGCTGTGTGTTTCCCTTCAGATATTGAGTTAAATCCCAAGCTCTGTGTCTTCCTAAATGCAACATTTCTTTTCATTCAAACGCAGTCACTTTTAGCTCAGGGAAGGTACATTGTTCACGAAGCACAAAAGTTTCTCGCTCTAAAATGAAAAGCATTGGATGTTAGAAGACCTGTGGTTTGTATCAGGTTCAGAAGCAGCGTTGAACTAGATATGGACCGTGTGTAGGAAACACAGTTCTTTTGTTTTGAGCAAAATCACGTTTCCTGCTGTTTTCGAGATTCTAGAAAGCAAGAGCGTGCTTCTTGCTCTAAAGCAGAGTGTGTTTCATGGATGAGAACTGTGCTGTGTGTTTCCCTTCAGAAACGGAGTTAAATCGCAGGCTCTGTGTCTTCCTACCAGCAAGACTTCGCTTCAGGTAAACAAAGTCACTTTTCAGCTCAAACGAAGCAACATTTTTCATGAAGCTCACACGTTTCTTGCTCATAACTGAAAACCATTGGATGTTAGAGGAGCTTTCGTTTGTATTAGTTTCAGAAGTAGAGTTGAACTGGATATGGTCCGTGTGTGTAGGAAACACAGTTCTTTTGTTCTGAGCACACTCACGTTTCCTGCTGTATTAGAGATTCTAGAAAGCAAGTGTGTTCTTGCTCTAAAGCAGAGTGTGTTTCATGGATGAGAACTGTGCTGTGTTTTTACCTTCAGATATTGAGTTAATTCCCAAGCTCTGTGTTTTCCTAAATGCAACATTTCTTTTCAGGCAAACGCAGTCAATTTTAGCTCAAGGGAAGGTACATTGTTCACAAATCACAAAAGTTTCTTGCTCTAAAATGAAAAGCACTAGATGTTAGAAGACCTGTGGTTTGTATCAGATTCAGAAGCAGAGTTGAACGAGATATGGTCTGTGTGTGTAGGAAACACAGTTCTTTTGTTCTGAGCACACTCACGTTTCCTGCTGTCTTAGAGATTCTAGAAAGCAACAGCGTGCTTCTTGCTCTAAAGCAGAGTGTGTTTCATGGCTGAGAACTGTGCTGTGTGTTTCCCTTCAGAAATGGAGCTAAATCCCAAGCTCTGTTTCTTCCTACAAGCAAGACTTTGCTTCAGGTAAATTCAGTTACTTTTCAGCTCAAACGAAGCAACATTGTTCACGAAGCTCACAGGTTTCTTGCTCTTAAGTGAAAAACATTGGATGTTAGAAGAGCTGTGGTTTGTATCAGTTTCAGAAGCAGGGTTGAACTAGATATAGTCCGTGTGAGTAGGAAACAAAGTTCTTTTGTTTTGAGCACACTCACGTTTGCTGTTGTATTAGAGACTCCAGAAAGCAAGAGTGTGCTTCTTGCTCTAAAGCAGAGTGTGTTTCATGGCTGAGAACTGTGCTGTGTGTTTCCCTTCAGAAATGGAGTTAAATCCCAAGCTCTGTTTCTTCCTACAAGCAAGAATTTGCTTCAGGTAAATTCAGTCACTTTTCAGCTCAAACGAGGCAACATTGTTCACGAAGCTCACAGGTTTCTTGCTCTTAAGTGAAAAACATTGGATGTTAGAAGAGCTGTGGTTTGTATCAGTTTCAGAAGCAGAGTTGAACTTGATATAGTCCGTGTGAGTAGGAAACAAAGTTCTTTTGTTTTGAGCATACTCACGTTTGCTGTTTTATTAGAGACTCCAGAAAGCAAGAGTGTGCTTCTTGCTCTAAAGCAGAGTGTGTTTCATGGATGAGAACTGTGCTGTGTGATTCCCTTCAGAAACGGAGTAAAATCCCATGCTCTGTGTCTTCCTACAAGCATTACTTTGATTCAGGTAAACGCAGTCACTTTTCATGTCAAACGAAGGTACATCATACACGAAGCTCACACGTTTCTCACTCTTAAGTGAAAACCATTGGATGTTAGAGGAGCTTGGTTTGTATCAGATTTAGAAGTAGAGTTGAACTAGATGTGGTCCGTGTGTGTAGGAAACACAGTTCTATTGTTCTGAGCACACTCACGTTTGCTGTTGTACTAGAGACTCCAGAAAGCAAGAGTGTGCTTCTTGCTCTTAAGCAGAGTGTGTTTCAAAGATGAGAACTGTGCTGTGTGTTTCAGTTCAGAAACAGAGTTAAATCCCATGCTCTGTATCCTACTACAAGCAAGACTTCGCTTCAGGTAAACCCAGGCACTTTTCAGATCAATTGAAGCATCATTGTTCATGAAGCTTACACGTTTCGTGCTCTTAAATGAAAACCATTGGATGTTATATGACCTGTGGTTTGTATCAGTTTCCGAAGCAGATTTGAACTAGATATGGTCCATATGTGTAGGAAACACAGTTCTTTTGTTCTGAGCACACTCACCTTTCCTGCTGTATTAGAGATTCTAGAAGGCAAGTGTGTTCTTCTTGCTCTAAAGCAGAGTGTGTTTCATGATGAGAACTGTGCTGTTTGTTTCCCTTCAGATATTGAGTTAAATCCCAAGCTCTGTGTCTTCCTACATGCAACATTTCTTTTCATTCAAATGCAGTCACTTTTCAGCTCAAAGGAAGGTACATTGTTCACGAAGCACAAAAGTTTCTCGCTCTAAAATGAAAAGCATTGGATGTTAGAAGACCTGTGGTTTGTAACAGGTTCAGAAGCAGCGTGAACTAGATATGGACCATGTGTAGGAAACACAGTTCTTTTGTTCTGAGCACACTCACGTTTCATGCTGTATTAGAGATTCTAGAAGGCAAGTGCGTTCTTCTTGCTCTAAAGCAGAGTGTGTTTCATGGATGAGAACTGTGCTGTGTGTTTCCCTTCAGAAATGGAATTAATTCCCAGTCTCTGTGTCTTCCTACAAGCAAGAGTTCGTTTCAGGTAAACAAAGTCACTTTTCAGCTCATACGAAGCAACATTTTTCATGAAGCTCACACGTTTCTTGCTCTTAAGTGAAAATCATTGGATGTTAGAGGAGCTGTGGTTTGTATCGATTTCAGAAGCAGAGTTGAACTGGATATGGTCCGTGTGTAGGATAGAAAGTTCTTTTGTTTTGAGCACACTCACGTTTGCTGTTGTATTAGAGACTCTTGAAAGCAAGAGCATGCTTCTTGCTCTAAAGCAGAGTGTGTTTCATGGATGAGAACTATGCTATGTTTTTCCCTTCAGAAACGGAGTTAAATCCCAGGCTCTGTGTCTTCCTACCAGCAATACTTCGCTTCAGGTTAACAAAGTCACTTTTCAGCTCAAACGGAGCAACATTACTCACAAAGCTCACAGGTTTCTCGCTCATAACTGAAAACCATTGGATGTTAGAAGAGCTGTGGTTTGTATCAGATTCAGAAGCAAAGTTGAACTAGATATGGTCCGTGTGTGTAGGAAACACAGTTCTTTTGTTCTGAGCACACTCACGTTTCATGCTGTATTAGAGATTCTAGAAGGCAAGTGCGTTCTTCTTGCTCTAAAGCAGAGTGTGTTTCATGGATGAGAACTGGGCTGTGTTTTTACCTTCAGATATTGAGTTAATTCCCAAGCTCTGTTTCTTCCTAAATGCAACATTTCTTTTCAGGCAAACGCAGTCAATTTTAGCTCAAAGGAAGGTATATTGTTCACGAAGCACAAAAGTTTCTTGCTCTAAAATGAAAAGCATTGTATGTTAGAAGACCTGAAGTTTGTATCAGATTCAGAAGCAGAGTTGAACGAGATATGGTCCGTGTGTGTAGGAAATACAGTTCTTTTGTTCTGAGCACACTCACGTTTGCTGTTGTATTAGAGACTTCAGAAAACAAGAGTGTGTTTCTTGCTCTAAAGCAGAGTGTGTTTCATGGATGAGAACTGTGCTGTGTGATTCCCTTCAGAAACGGAGTAAAATAACATGCTCTGTGTCTTCCTACAAGCAAGACTTCGATTCAGGTAAACGCAGTCACTTTTCATGTCAAACGAAGGTACATCATACACAAAGCTCACACGTTTCTCACTCTTAACTGTAAACCATTGGATGTTAGAAGACCTCTGGTTTGTATCAGATTCAGAAGCAGAGTTGAACTAGATTTGGTCCGTGTGTGTAGGAAACACAGTTCTTTTGTTTTGAGCACACTCACGTTTGCTGTTGTATTAGAGACTCCAGAAAGCAAGAGTGTGCTTCTTGCTCTTAAGCAGAGTGTGTTTCATGGATGAGAAATGTGCTGTATGTTTCCCTTCAGAAACGGAGTTAAATCCCATGCTCTGTATCTTCCTACAAGCAAGACTTCGCTTCAGGTAAACGCAGGCACTTTTCAGCTAAATCGAAGCATCATTGTTCACGAAGCTTACACGTTTCACGCTCTTAAATGAATACCATTGGATGTTATAGGACCTGGGGTTTGTATCAGTTTCCGAAGCAGAGTTGAACTAGATATCGTCTGTGTGTGTAGGAAACACAGTTCTTTTGTTTTGAGCACACTCACGTTTGCTGTTGTATTAGAGACTCCAGAAAGCAAGAGTGTGCTTCTTGCTCTTAAGCAGAGTGTGTTTCATGGATGAGAACTGTGCTGTGTGTTTCCCTTCAGAAACGGAGTTAAATCCCAGGCTCTGTGTCTTCCTACAAGCAAGACTTCGCATCAGTTAAATGCAGTCACTTTTCAGCCAAAACGAATCAACATTGTTCACGAAGCTCACAGGTTTCTTGCTCTTAAGTGAAAAACATTGGATGTTAGAGGAGCTGTGGTTTGTATCAGATTCAGAAGCAGAGTTGAACTAGATTTTGTCCGTGTGTGTAGGAAACACAGTACTTTTGTTTTGAGCACACTCACGTTTGCTGTTGTATTAGAGACTCCAGAAAGCAAGAGTGTGCTTCTTGCTCTAAATCAGAGTGTGTTTCATGGATGAGAACTGTGCTGTGTGATTCCCTTCAGAAACAGAGTAAAATCCCATGCTCGGTGTCTTCCTACAAGCAAGACTTCGATTCAGATAAACGCAGTCACTTTTCATGTCAAACGAAGGTACATCATACACGAAGCTCACACGTTTCTCACTCTTAATTGAAAACCATTGCATGTTAGAGAGCTGTGGTTTGTATCAGTTTCAGAAGCAGAGATGAACTATATTGGGTCCGTGTGTTCAGGAAACACAGTTCTTTTGTTTTGAGCACACTCACGTTTGCTGTTGTATTAGAGACTCCAGAAAGCAAGAGTGTGCTTCTTTCTCTTAAGCAGAATGTGTTTCATGGATGAGAACTGTGCTGTGTGTTTCCCTTCAGAAACGGAGTTAAATCCCAGGCTCTGTGTCTTCCTACCAGCAAGACTTCGCTTCAGGTAAACAAAGTCACTTTTCAGCTCAAACAAAGCAACATTATTCACGAAGCTCACAAGTTTCTCGCTCATAACTGAAAACGATTGGATGTTAGAAGAGCTGTGGTTTGTATCAGATTCAGAAGCAAAGTTGAACTAGATATGGTCCGTGTGTGTAGGAAACACAGTTCTTTTGTTCTGAGCACACTCACGTTTCATGCTGTATTAGAGATTCTAGAAGGCAAGTGCGTTCTTCTTGCTCTAAAGCAGAGTGTGTTTCATGGATGAGAACTGTGCTGTGTGTTTCCCTTCAGATATTGAGTTAAATCCCAAGCTCTGTGTCTTCCTAAATGCAACATTTCTTTTCATTCAAACACAGTCACTTTTAGCTCAGGGAAGGTACATTGTTCACGAAGCACAAAAGTTTCTCGCTCTAAAATGAAAAGCATTGGATGTTAGAAGACCTGTGGTTTGTATCAGGTTCAGAAGCAGCGTTGAACTAGATATGGACCGTGTGTAGGAAACACAGTTCTTTTGTTTTGAGCAAACTCACGTTTCCTGCTGTTTTCGAGATTCTAGAAAGCAAGAGCGTGCGTCTTGCTCTAAAGCAGAGTGTGTTTCATGGATGAGAACTGTGCTGTGTGTTTCCCTTCAGAAACGGAGTTAAATCGCAGGCTCTGTGTCCTCTACCAGCAAGACTTCGCTTCAGGTAAACAAAGTCACTTTTCAGCTCAAACGAAGCAACATTTTTCATGAAGCTCACACGTTTCTTGCTCATAACTGAAAACCATTGGATGTTAGAGGAGCTTTCGTTTGTATTAGTTTCAGAAGCAGAGTTGAACTGGATATGGTCCGTGTGAGTAGGAAACACAGTTCTTTTGTTCTGAGCACACTCACGTTTCATGCTGTATTAGAGATTCTAGAAGGCAAGTGCGTTCTTCTTGCTCTAAAGCAGAGTGTGTTTCATGGATGAGAACTGGGCTGTGTTTTTACCTTCAGATATTGAGTTAATTCCCAAGCTCTGTTTCTTCCTAAATGCAACATTTCTTTTCAGGCAAACGCAGTCACTTTTAGCTCAAAGGAAGGTATATTGTTCACGAAGCACAAAAGTTTCTTGCTCTAAAATGAAAAGCATTGTATGTTAGAAGACCTGAAGTTTGTATCAGATTCAGAAGCAGAGTTGAACGAGATATGGTCCGTGTGTGTAGGAAATACAGTTCTTTTGTTCTGAGCACAGTCACGTTTGCTGTTGTATTAGAGACTTCAGAAAACAAGAGTGTGTTTCTTGCTCTAAAGCAGAGTGTGTTTCATGGATGAGAACTGTGCTGTGTGATTCCCTTCAGAAACGGAGTAAAATAACATGCTCTGTGTCTTCCTACAAGCAAGACTTCGATTCAGGTAAACGCAGTCACTTTTCATGTCAAACGAAGGTACATCATACACGAAGCTCACACGTTTCTCACTCTTAACTGTAAACCATTGGATGTTAGAGGACCTCTGGTTTGTATCAGATTCAGAAGCAGAGTTGAACTAGATTTGGTCCGTGTGTGTAGGAAACACAGTTCTTTTGTTTTGAGCACACTCACGTTTGCTGTTGTATTAGAGACTCCAGAAAGCAAGAGTGTGCTTCTTGCTCTTAAGCAGAGTGTGTTTCATGGATGAGAAATGTGCTGTATGTTTCCCTTCAGAAACGGAGTTAAATCCCATGCTCTGTATCTTCCTACAAGCAAGACTTCGCTTCAGGTAAACGCAGGCACTTTTCAGCTAAATCGAAGCATCGTTGTTCACAAAGCTTACACGTTTCACGCTCTTAAATGAAAACCATTGGATGTTATAGGACCTGGGGTTTGTATCAGTTTCCAAAGCAGAGTTGAACTAGATATCGTCTGTGTGTGTAGGAAACACAGTTCTTTTGTTTTTAGCACACTCACGTTTGCTGTTGTATTAGAGACTCCAGAAAGCAAGAGTGTGCTTCTTGCTCTAAATCAGAGTGTGTTTCATGGATGAGAACTGTGCTGTGTGATTCCCTTCAGAAACAGAGTAAAATCCCATGCTCTGTGTCTTCCTACAAGCAAGACTTCGATTCAGATAAACGCAGTCACTTTTCATGTCAAACGAAGGTACATCATACACGAAGCTCACACGTTTCTCACTCTTAATTGAAAACCATTGCATGTTAGACAGCTGTGGTTTGTATCAGTTTCAGAAGCAGAGATGAACTATATTTGGTCCGTGTGTTCAGGAAACACAGTTCTTTTGTTTTGAGCACACTCACGTTTGCTGTTGTATTAGAGACTCCAGAAAGCAAGAGTGTGCTTCTTTCTCTTAAGCAGAATGTGTTTCATGGATGAGAACTGTGCTGTGTGTTTCCCTTCAGAAACGGAGTTAAATCCCAGGCTCTGTGTCCTCTACCAGCAAGACTTCGCTTCAGGTAAACAAAGTCACTTTTCAGCTCAAATGAAGCAACATTTTTCATGAAGCTCACACGTTTCTTGCTCATAACTGAAAACCATTGGATGTTAGAAGAGCTGTGGTTTGTATCAGATTCAGAATCAAAGTTGAACTAGATATGGTCCGTGTGTGTAGGAAACACAGTTCTTTTGTTCTGAGCACACTCACGTTTCATGCTGTATTAGAGATTCTAGAAGGCAAGTGCGTTCTTCTTGCTCTAAAGCAGAGTGTGTTTCATGGATGAGAACTGTGCTGTGTGTTTCCCCTCAGATATTGAGTTAAATCCCATGCTCTGTGTCTTCCTAAATGCAACATTTCTTTTCATTCAAACGCAGTCACTTTTAGCTCAGGGAAGGTACATTGTCCACGAAGCACAAAAGTTTCTCGCTCTAAAATGAAAAGCATTGGATGTTAGAAGACCTGTGGTTTGTATCAGGTTCAGAAGCAGCGTTGAACTAGATATGGACCGTGTGTAGGAAACACAGTTCTTTTGTTTTGAGCAAACTCACGTTTCCTGCTGTTTTCGAGATTCTAGAAAGCAAGAGCGTGCGTCTTGCTCTAAAGCAGAGTGTGTTTCATGGATGAGAACTGTGCTGTGTGTTTCCCTTCAGAAACGGAGTTAAATCGCAGGCTCTGTGTCCTCTACCAGCAAGACTTCGCTTCAGGTAAACAAAGTCACTTTTCAGCTCAAACGAAGCAACATTTTTCATGAAGCTCACACGTTTCTTGCTCATAACTGAAAACCGTTGGATGTTAGAGGAGCTTGCATTTGTATTAGTTTCAGAAGCAGAGTTGAACTGGATATGGTCCGTGTGTGTAGGAAACACAGTTCTTTTGTTCTGAGCACACACACGTTTCCTGCTGTGTTTGAGATTCTAGAAAGCAAGTGCGTTCTTCTTGCTCTAAAGCAGAGTGTGTTTCATGGATGAGAACTGTGCTGTGTTTTTACCTTCAGATATTGAGTTAATTCCCAAGCTCTGTGTTTTCCTAAATGCAACATTTCTTTTCAGGCAAACGCAGTCAATTTTAGCTCAAGGGAAGTTACATTATTCACAAATCACAAAAGTTTCTTGCTCTAAAACGAAAAGCATTGGATGTTAGAAGACCTGTGGTTTGTATCAGATTCAGAAGCAGAGTTGAACGAGATATGGTCTGTGTGTGTAGGAAACACAGTTCTTTTGTTCTGAGCACACTCACGTTTCCTGCTGTCTTAGAGATTCTAGAAAGCAAGAGCGTGCTTCTTGCTCTAAAGCAGAGTGTTTTTCATGGCTGAGAACTGTGCTGTGTGTTTCCCTTCAAAAAGGGTGTTAAATCCCAAGCTCTGTTTTTTGCTACAAGGAAGACTTTGCTTCAGGTAAATTCAGTCACTTTTCAGCTCAAACGAAGCAACATTGTTCACGAAGCTCACAGGTTTCTTGCTCTTAAGTGAAAAACATTGGATGTTAGAAGAGCTGTGGTTTGTATCAGTTTCCGAAGCAGAGTTGAACTCGATATGGTCCGTGTGTGTAGGAAAGAAAATTCTTTTGTTTTGAGCACATGCACGTTTGCTGTTGTATTAGACACTCTCGAAAGCAAGAGCATGCTTCTTGCTCTAAAGCAGAGTGTGTTTCATGGATGAGAACTGTGCTGTGTGTTTCCCTTCAGAAAGGGAGTTATATCCCAAGCTCTGTGTCTTCCTACAAGCAAGACTTCGCTTCAGGTAAACGCAGTCACTTTTCAGCTCAAACGAAGCAACATTGTTCACAAAGCTCACAGGTTTCTTGCTCTTAAGTGAAAAACATTGGATGTTTGAAGAGCTGCGGTTTGTATCAGTTTCAGAAGCAGAGTTGAAATAGATATGGTCCGTGTGAGTAGGAAACAAAGTTCTTTTGTTTTGAGCACACTCACGTTTGCTGTTGTATTAGAGACTCCAGAAAGCAAGAGTGTGCTTCTTGCTCTAAATCAGAGTGTGTTTCATGGATGAGAACTGTGCTGTGTGATTCCCTTCAGAAACAGCGTAAAATCCCATGCTCTGTGTCTTCCTACAAGCAAGACTTCGATTCAGATAAACGCAGTCACTTTTCATGTCAAACAAAGGTACATCATACACGAAGCTCACACGTTTCTCACTCTTAATTGAAAACCATTGCATGTTAGAGACCTGTGGTTTGTATCAGTTTCAGAAGCAGAGATGAACTATATTTGGTCCGTGTGTTCAGGAAACACAGTTCTTTTGTTTTGAGCACACTCACGTTTGCTGTTGTATTAGAGACTCCAGAAAGCAAGAGTGTGCTTCTTTCTCTTAAGCAGAATGTGTTTCATGGATGAGAACTGTGCTGTGTGTTTCCCTTCAGAAACGGAGTTAAATCCCAGGCTCTGTGTCTTCCTACCAGCAAGACTTCGCTTCAGGTAAACAAAGTCACTTTTCAGCTCAAACAAAGCAACATTATTCACGAAGCTCACAAGTTTCTCGCTCATAACTGAAAACGATTGGATGTTAGAAGAGCTGTGGTTTGTATCAGATTCAGAAGCAAAGTTGAACTAGATATGGTCCGTGTGTGTAGGAAACACAGTTCTTTTGTTCTGAGCACACTCACGTTTCATGCTGTATTAGAGATTCTAGAAGGCAAGTGCGTTCTTCTTGCTCTAAAGCAGAGTGTGTTTCATGGATGAGAACTGTGCTGTGTGTTTCCCTTCAGATATTGAGTTAAATCCCAAGCTCTGTGTCTTCCTAAATGCAACATTTCTTTTCATTCAAACGCAGTCACTTTTAGCTCAGGGAAGGTACATTGTTCACGAAGCACAAAAGTTTCTCGCTCTAAAATGAAAAGCATTGGATGTTAGAAGACCTGTGGTTTGTATCAGGTTCAGAAGCAGCGTTGAACTAGATATGGACCGTGTGTAGGAAACACAGTTCTTTTGTTTTGAGCAAACTCACGTTTCCTGCTGTTTTCGAGATTCTAGAAAGCAAGAGCGTGCATCTTGCTCTAAAGCAGAGTGTGTTTCATGGATGAGAACTGTGCTGTGTGTTTCCCTTCAGAAACGGAGTTAAATCCCAGGCTCTGTGTCCTCTACCAGCAAGACTTCGCTTCAGGTAAACAAAGTCACTTTTCAGCTCAAACGAAGCAACATTTTTCATGAAGCGCACACGTTTCTTGCTCATAACTGAAAACCATTGGATGTTAGAGGAGCTTTCATTTGTATTAGTTTCAGAAGCAGAGTTGAACTGGATATGGTCCGTGTGTGTAGGAAACACAGTTCTTTTGTTCTGAGCACACACACGTTTCCTGCTGTGTTTGAGATTCTAGAAAGCAAGTGCGTTCTTCTTGCTCTAAAGCAGAGTGTGTTTCATGGATGAGAACTGTGCTGTGTTTTTACCTTCAGATATTGAGTTAATTCCCAAGCTCTGTGTTTTCCTAAATGCAACATTTCTTTTCAGGAAAACGCAGTCAATTTTAGCTCAAGGGAAGTTACATTGTTCACAAATCACAAAAGTTTCTTGCTCTAAAATGAAAAGCATTGGATGTTAGAAGACCTGTGGTTTGTATCAGATTCAGAAGCAGAGTTGAACGAGATATGGTCTGTGTGTGTAGGAAACACAGTTCTTTTGTTCTGAGCACACTCACGCTTCCTGCTGTCTTAGAGATTCTAGAAAGCAAGAGTGTGCTTCTTGCTCTTAAGCAGAGTGTGTTTCATGGATGAGAAATGTGCTGTATGTTTCCCTTCAGAAACGGAGTTAAATCCCATGCTCTGTATCTTCCTACAAGCAAGACTTCGCTTCAGGTAAACGCAGGCACTTTTCAGCTAAATCGAAGCATCATTGTTCACGAAGCTTACACGTTTCACGCTCTTAAATGAATACCATTGGATGTTATAGGACCTGGGGTTTGTATCAGTTTCCGAAGCAGAGTTGAACTAGATATCGTCTGTGTGTGTAGGAAACACAGTTCTTTTGTTTTGAGCACACTCACGTTTGCTGTTGTATTAGAGACTCCAGAAAGCAAGAGTGTGCTTCTTGCTCTTAAGCAGAGTGTGTTTCATGGATGAGAACTGTGCTGTGTGTTTCCCTTCAGAAACGGAGTTAAATCCCAGGCTCTGTGTCTTCCTACAAGCAAGACTTCGCATCAGTTAAATGCAGTCACTTTTCAGCCAAAACGAATCAACATTGTTCACGAAGCTCACAGGTTTCTTGCTCTTAAGTGAAAAACATTGGATGTTAGAGGAGCTGTGGTTTGTATCAGATTCAGAAGCAGAGTTGAACTAGATTTTGTCCGTGTGTGTAGGAAACACAGTACTTTTGTTTTGAGCACACTCACGTTTGCTGTTGTATTAGAGACTCCAGAAAGCAAGAGTGTGCTTCTTGCTCTAAATCAGAGTGTGTTTCATGGATGAGAACTGTGCTGTGTGATTCCCTTCAGAAACAGAGTAAAATCCCATGCTCGGTGTCTTCCTACAAGCAAGACTTCGATTCAGATAAACGCAGTCACTTTTCATGTCAAACGAAGGTACATCATACACGAAGCTCACACGTTTCTCACTCTTAATTGAAAACCATTGCATGTTAGAGAGCTGTGGTTTGTATCAGTTTCAGAAGCAGAGATGAACTATATTGGGTCCGTGTGTTCAGGAAACACAGTTCTTTTGTTTTGAGCACACTCACGTTTGCTGTTGTATTAGAGACTCCAGAAAGCAAGAGTGTGCTTCTTTCTCTTAAGCAGAATGTGTTTCATGGATGAGAACTGTGCTGTGTGTTTCCCTTCAGAAACGGAGTTAAATCCCAGGCTCTGTGTCTTCCTACCAGCAAGACTTCGCTTCAGGTAAACAAAGTCACTTTTCAGCTCAAACAAAGCAACATTATTCACGAAGCTCACAAGTTTCTCGCTCATAACTGAAAACGATTGGATGTTAGAAGAGCTGTGGTTTGTATCAGATTCAGAAGCAAAGTTGAACTAGATATGGTCCGTGTGTGTAGGAAACACAGTTCTTTTGTTCTGAGCACACTCACGTTTCATGCTGTATTAGAGATTCTAGAAGGCAAGTGCGTTCTTCTTGCTCTAAAGCAGAGTGTGTTTCATGGATGAGAACTGTGCTGTGTGTTTCCCTTCAGATATTGAGTTAAATCCCAAGCTCTGTGTCTTCCTAAATGCAACATTTCTTTTCATTCAAACACAGTCACTTTTAGCTCAGGGAAGGTACATTGTTCACGAAGCACAAAAGTTTCTCGCTCTAAAATGAAAAGCATTGGATGTTAGAAGACCTGTGGTTTGTATCAGGTTCAGAAGCAGCGTTGAACTAGATATGGACCGTGTGTAGGAAACACAGTTCTTTTGTTTTGAGCAAACTCACGTTTCCTGCTGTTTTCGAGATTCTAGAAAGCAAGAGCGTGCGTCTTGCTCTAAAGCAGAGTGTGTTTCATGGATGAGAACTGTGCTGTGTGTTTCCCTTCAGAAACGGAGTTAAATCGCAGGCTCTGTGTCCTCTACCAGCAAGACTTCGCTTCAGGTAAACAAAGTCACTTTTCAGCTCAACGAAGCAACATTTTTCATGAAGCTCACACGTTTCTTGCTCATAACTGAAAACCATTGGATGTTAGAGGAGCTTGCATTTGTATTAGTTTCAGAAGCAGAGTTGAACTGGATATGGTCCGTGTGAGTAGGAAACACAGTTCTTTTGTTCTGAGCACACTCACGTTTCATGCTGTATTAGAGATTCTAGAAGGCAAGTGCGTTCTTCTTGCTCTAAAGCAGAGTGTGTTTCATGGATGAGAACTGGGCTGTGTTTTTACCTTCAGATATTGAGTTAATTCCCAAGCTCTGTTTCTTCCTAAATGCAACATTTCTTTTCAGGCAAACGCAGTCACTTTTAGCTCAAAGGAAGGTATATTGTTCACGAAGCACAAAAGTTTCTTGCTCTAAAATGAAAAGCATTGTATGTTAGAAGACCTGAAGTTTGTATCAGATTCAGAAGCAGAGTTGAACGAGATATGGTCCGTGTGTGTAGGAAATACAGTTCTTTTGTTCTGAGCACAGTCACGTTTGCTGTTGTATTAGAGACTTCAGAAAACAAGAGTGTGTTTCTTGCTCTAAAGCAGAGTGTGTTTCATGGATGAGAACTGTGCTGTGTGATTCCCTTCAGAAACGGAGTAAAATAACATGCTCTGTGTCTTCCTACAAGCAAGACTTCGATTCAGGTAAACGCAGTCACTTTTCATGTCAAACGAAGGTACATCATACACGAAGCTCACACGTTTCTCACTCTTAACTGTAAACCATTGGATGTTAGAGGACCTCTGGTTTGTATCAGATTCAGAAGCAGAGTTGAACTAGATTTGGTCCGTGTGTGTAGGAAACACAGTTCTTTTGTTTTGAGCACACTCACGTTTGCTGTTGTATTAGAGACTCCAGAAAGCAAGAGTGTGCTTCTTGCTCTTAAGCAGAGTGTGTTTCATGGATGAGAAATGTGCTGTATGTTTCCCTTCAGAAACGGAGTTAAATCCCATGCTCTGTATCTTCCTACAAGCAAGACTTCGCTTCAGGTAAACGCAGGCACTTTTCAGCTAAATCGAAGCATCGTTGTTCACAAAGCTTACACGTTTCACGCTCTTAAATGAAAACCATTGGATGTTATAGGACCTGGGGTTTGTATCAGTTTCCAAAGCAGAGTTGAACTAGATATCGTCTGTGTGTGTAGGAAACACAGTTCTTTTGTTTTTAGCACACTCACGTTTGCTGTTGTATTAGAGACTCCAGAAAGCAAGAGTGTGCTTCTTGCTCTAAATCAGAGTGTGTTTCATGGATGAGAACTGTGCTGTGTGATTCCCTTCAGAAACAGAGTAAAATCCCATGCTCTGTGTCTTCCTACAAGCAAGACTTCGATTCAGATAAACGCAGTCACTTTTCATGTCAAACGAAGGTACATCATACACGAAGCTCACACGTTTCTCACTCTTAATTGAAAACCATTGCATGTTAGAGAGCTGTGGTTTGTATCAGTTTCAGAAGCAGAGATGAACTATATTTGGTCCGTGTGTTCAGGAAACACAGTTCTTTTGTTTTGAGCACACTCACGTTTGCTGTTGTATTAGAGACTCCAGAAAGCAAGAGTGTGCTTCTTTCTCTTAAGCAGAATGTGTTTCATGGATGAGAACTGTGCTGTGTGTTTCCCTTCAGAAACGGAGTTAAATCCCAGGCTCTGTGTCCTCTACCAGCAAGACTTCGCTTCAGGTAAACAAAGTCACTTTTCAGCTCAAACGAAGCAACATTTTTCATGAAGCTCACACGTTTCTTGCTCATAACTGAAAACCATTGGATGTTAGAAGAGCTGTGGTTTGTATCAGATTCAGAATCAAAGTTGAACTAGATATGGTCCGTGTGTGTAGGAAACACAGTTCTTTTGTTCTGAGCACACTCACGTTTCATGCTGTATTAGAGATTCTAGAAGGCAAGTGCGTTCTTCTTGCTCTAAAGCAGAGTGTGTTTCATGGATGAGAACTGTGCTGTGTGTTTCCCTTCAGATATTGAGTTAAATCCCATGCTCTGTGTCTTCCTAAATGCAACATTTCTTTTCATTCAAACGCAGTCACTTTTAGCTCAGGGAAGGTACATTGTCCACGAAGCACAAAAGTTTCTCGCTCTAAAATGAAAAGCATTGGATGTTAGAAGACCTGTGGTTTGTATCAGGTTCAGAAGCAGCGTTGAACTAGATATGGACCGTGTGTAGGAAACACAGTTCTTTTGTTTTGAGCAAACTCACGTTTCCTGCTGTTTTCGAGATTCTAGAAAGCAAGAGCGTGCGTCTTGCTCTAAAGCAGAGTGTGTTTCATGGATGAGAACTGTGCTGTGTGTTTCCCTTCAGAAACGGAGTTAAATCGCAGGCTCTGTGTCCTCTACCAGCAAGACTTCGCTTCAGGTAAACAAAGTCACTTTTCAGCTCAAACGAAGCAACATTTTTCATGAAGCTCACACGTTTCTTGCTCATAACTGAAAACCGTTGGATGTTAGAGGAGCTTGCATTTGTATTAGTTTCAGAAGCAGAGTTGAACTGGATATGGTCCGTGTGTGTAGGAAACACAGTTCTTTTGTTCTGAGCACACACACGTTTCCTGCTGTGTTTGAGATTCTAGAAAGCAAGTGCGTTCTTCTTGCTCTAAAGCAGAGTGTGTTTCATGGATGAGAACTGTGCTGTGTTTTTACCTTCAGATATTGAGTTAATTCCCAAGCTCTGTGTTTTCCTAAATGCAACATTTCTTTTCAGGCAAACGCAGTCAATTTTAGCTCAAGGGAAGTTACATTATTCACAAATCACAAAAGTTTCTTGCTCTAAAACGAAAAGCATTGGATGTTAGAAGACCTGTGGTTTGTATCAGATTCAGAAGCAGAGTTGAACGAGATATGGTCTGTGTGTGTAGGAAACACAGTTCTTTTGTTCTGAGCACACTCACGTTTCCTGCTGTCTTAGAGATTCTAGAAAGCAAGAGCGTGCTTCTTGCTCTAAAGCAGAGTGTTTTTCATGGCTGAGAACTGTGCTGTGTGTTTCCCTTCAAAAAGGGTGTTAAATCCCAAGCTCTGTTTTTTGCTACAAGGAAGACTTTGCTTCAGGTAAATTCAGTCACTTTTCAGCTCAAACGAAGCAACATTGTTCACGAAGCTCACAGGTTTCTTGCTCTTAAGTGAAAAACATTGGATGTTAGAAGAGCTGTGGTTTGTATCAGTTTCCGAAGCAGAGTTGAACTCGATATGGTCCGTGTGTGTAGGAAAGAAAATTCTTTTGTTTTGAGCACATGCACGTTTGCTGTTGTATTAGACACTCTCGAAAGCAAGAGCATGCTTCTTGCTCTAAAGCAGAGTGTGTTTCATGGATGAGAACTGTGCTGTGTGTTTCCCTTCAGAAAGGGAGTTATATCCCAAGCTCTGTGTCTTCCTACAAGCAAGACTTCGCTTCAGGTAAACGCAGTCACTTTTCAGCTCAAACGAAGCAACATTGTTCACAAAGCTCACAGGTTTCTTGCTCTTAAGTGAAAAACATTGGATGTTTGAAGAGCTGCGGTTTGTATCAGTTTCAGAAGCAGAGTTGAAATAGATATGGTCCGTGTGAGTAGGAAACAAAGTTCTTTTGTTTTGAGCACACTCACGTTTGCTGTTGTATTAGAGACTCCAGAAAGCAAGAGTGTGCTTCTTGCTCTAAATCAGAGTGTGTTTCATGGATGAGAACTGTGCTGTGTGATTCCCTTCAGAAACAGCGTAAAATCCCATGCTCTGTGTCTTCCTACAAGCAAGACTTCGATTCAGATAAACGCAGTCACTTTTCATGTCAAACAAAGGTACATCATACACGAAGCTCACACGTTTCTCACTCTTAATTGAAAACCATTGCATGTTAGAGAGCTGTGGTTTGTATCAGTTTCAGAAGCAGAGATGAACTATATTTGGTCCGTGTGTTCAGGAAACACAGTTCTTTTGTTTTGAGCACACTCACGTTTGCTGTTGTATTAGAGACTCCAGAAAGCAAGAGTGTGCTTCTTTCTCTTAAGCAGAATGTGTTTCATGGATGAGAACTGTGCTGTGTGTTTCCCTTCAGAAACGGAGTTAAATCCCAGGCTCTGTGTCTTCCTACCAGCAAGACTTCGCTTCAGGTAAACAAAGTCACTTTTCAGCTCAAACAAAGCAACATTATTCACGAAGCTCACAAGTTTCTCGCTCATAACTGAAAACGATTGGATGTTAGAAGAGCTGTGGTTTGTATCAGATTCAGAAGCAAAGTTGAACTAGATATGGTCCGTGTGTGTAGGAAACACAGTTCTTTTGTTCTGAGCACACTCACGTTTCATGCTGTATTAGAGATTCTAGAAGGCAAGTGCGTTCTTCTTGCTCTAAAGCAGAGTGTGTTTCATGGATGAGAACTGTGCTGTGTGTTTCCCTTCAGATATTGAGTTAAATCCCAAGCTCTGTGTCTTCCTAAATGCAACATTTCTTTTCATTCAAACGCAGTCACTTTTAGCTCAGGGAAGGTACATTGTTCACGAAGCACAAAAGTTTCTCGCTCTAAAATGAAAAGCATTGGATGTTAGAAGACCTGTGGTTTGTATCAGGTTCAGAAGCAGCGTTGAACTAGATATGGACCGTGTGTAGGAAACACAGTTCTTTTGTTTTGAGCAAACTCACGTTTCCTGCTGTTTTCGAGATTCTAGAAAGCAAGAGCGTGCATCTTGCTCTAAAGCAGAGTGTGTTTCATGGATGAGAACTGTGCTGTGTGTTTCCCTTCAGAAACGGAGTTAAATCGCAGGCTCTGTGTCCTCTACCAGCAAGACTTCGCTTCAGGTAAACAAAGTCACTTTTCAGCTCAAACGAAGCAACATTTTTCATGAAGCTCACACGTTTCTTGCTCATAACTGAAAACCATTGGATGTTAGAGGAGCTTTCATTTGTATTAGTTTCAGAAGCAGAGTTGAACTGGATATGGTCCGTGTGTGTAGGAAACACAGTTCTTTTGTTCTGAGCACACACACGTTTCCTGCTGTGTTTGAGATTCTAGAAAGCAAGTGCGTTCTTCTTGCTCTAAAGCAGAGTGTGTTTCATGGATGAGAACTGTGCTGTGTTTTTACCTTCAGATATTGAGTTAATTCCCAAGCTCTGTGTTTTCCTAAATGCAACATTTCTTTTCAGGAAAACGCAGTCAATTTTAGCTCAAGGGAAGTTACATTGTTCACAAATCACAAAAGTTTCTTGCTCTAAAATGAAAAGCATTGGATGTTAGAAGACCTGTGGTTTGTATCAGATTCAGAAGCAGAGTTGAACGAGATATGGTCTGTGTGTGTAGGAAACACAGTTCTTTTGTTCTGAGCACACTCACGCTTCCTGCTGTCTTAGAGATTCTAGAAAGCAAGAGCGTGCTTCTTGCTCTAAAGCAGAGTGTTTTTCATGGCTGAGAACTGTGCTGTGTGTTTCCCTTCAAAAAGGGTATTAAATCCCAAGCTCTGTTTCTTGCTACAAGGAAGACTTTGCTTCAGGTAAATTCAGTCACTTTTCAGCTAAAACGAATCAACATTGTTCACGAAGCTCACAGGTTTCTTGCTCTTAAGTGAAAAACATTGGATGTTAGAGGAGCTGTGGTTTGTATCGATTTCAGAAGCAGAGTTTAACTAGATATGGTCCGTGTGTAGGATAGAAAGTTCTTTTGTTTTGAGCACACTCACGTTTGCTGTTGTATTAGAGACTCCAGAAAGCAAGAGTGTGCTTCTTGCTCTAAATCAGAGTGTGTTTCATGGATGAGAACTGTGCTGTGTGATTCCCTTCAGAAACAGAGTAAAATCCCATGCTCTGTGTCTTCCTACAAGCAAGACTTCGATTCAGATAAACGCAGTCACTTTTCATGTCAAACGAAGGTACATCATACACGAAGCTCACACGTTTCTCACTCTTAATTGAAAACCATTGCATGTTAGAGAGCTGTGGTTTGTATCAGTTTCAGAAGCAGAGATGAACTATATTTGGTCCGTGTGTTCAGGAAACACAGTTCTTTTGTTTTGAGCACACTCACGTTTGCTGTTGTATTAGAGACTCCAGAAAGCAAGAGTGTGCTTCTTTCTCTTAAGCAGAGTGCGTTTCATGGATGAGAACTGTGCTGTGTGTTTCCCTTCAGAAACGGAGTTAAATCCCAGGCTCTGTGTCCTCTACCAGCAAGACTTCGCTTCAGGTAAACAAAGTCACTTTTCAGCTCAAACGAAGCAACATTTTTCATGAAGCTCACACGTTTCTTGCTCATAACTGAAAACCATTGGATGTTAGAAGAGCTGTGGTTTGTATCAGATTCAGAAGCAAAGTTGAACTAGATATGGTCCGTGTGTGTAGGAAACACAGTTCTTTTGTTCTGAGCACACTCACGTTTCATGCTGTATTAGAGATTCTAGAAGGCAAGTGCGTTCTTCTTGCTCTAAAGCAGAGTGTGTTTCATGGATGAGAACTGTGCTGTGTGTTTCCCTTCAGATATTGAGTTAAATCCCATGCTCTGTGTCTTCCTAAATGCAACATTTCTTTTCATTCAAACGCAGTCACTTTTAGCTCAGGGAAGGTACATTGTTCACGAAGCACAAAAGTTTCTCGCTCTAAAATGAAAAGCATTGGATGTTAGAAGACCTGTGGTTTGTATCAGGTTCAGAAGCAGCGTTGAACTAGATATGGACCGTGTGTAGGAAACACACTTCTTTTGTTTTGAGCAAACTCATGTTTCCTGCTGTTTTCGAGATTCTAGAAAGCAAGAGCATGCGTCTTGCTCTAAAGCAGAGTGTGTTTCATGGATGAGAACTGTGCTGTGTGTTTCCCTTCAGAAACGGAGTTAAATCGCAGGCTCTGTGTCCTCTACCAGCAAGACTTCGCTTCAGGTAAACAAAGTCACTTTTCAGCTCAAACGAAGCAACATTTTTCATGAAGCTCACACGTTTCTTGCTCATAACTGAAAACCGGTGGATGTTAGAGGAGCTTGCATTTGTATTAGTTTCAGAAGCAGAGTTGAACTGGATATGGTCCGTGTGTGTAGGAAACACAGTTCTTTTGTTCTGAGCACACACACGTTTCCTGCTGTGTTTGAGATTCTAGAAAGCAAGTGCGTTCTTCTTGCTCTAAAGCAGAGTGTGTTTCATGGATGAGAACTGTGCTGTGTTTTTACCTTCAGATATTGAGTTAATTCCCAAGCTCTGTGTTTTCCTAAATGCAACATTTCTTTTCAGGCAAACGCAGTCAATTTTAGCTCAAGGGAAGTTACATTATTCACAAATCACAAAAGTTTCTTGCTCTAAAACGAAAAGCATTGGATGTTAGAAGACCTGTGGTTTGTATCAGATTCAGAAGCAGAGTTGAACGAGATATGGTCTGTGTGTGTAGGAAACACAGTTCTTTTGTTCTGAGCACACTCACGTTTCCTGCTGTCTTAGAGATTCTAGAAAGCAAGAGCGTGCTTCTTGCTCTAAAGCAGAGTGTTTTTCATGGCTGAGAACTGTGCTGTGTGTTTCCCTTCAAAAAGGGTGTTAAATCCCAAGCTCTGTTTTTTGCTACAAGGAAGACTTTGCTTCAGGTAAATTCAGTCACTTTTCAGCTCAAACGAAGCAACATTGTTCACGAAGCTCACAGGTTTCTTGCTCTTAAGTGAAAAACATTGGATGTTAGAAGAGCTGTGGTTTGTATCAGTTTCCGAAGCAGAGTTGAACTCGATATGGTCCGTGTGTGTAGGAAAGAAAATTCTTTTGTTTTGAGCACATGCACGTTTGCTGTTGTATTAGACACTCTCGAAAGCAAGAGCATGCTTCTTGCTCTAAAGCAGAGTGTGTTTCATGGATGAGAACTGTGCTGTGTGTTTCCCTTCAGAAAGGGAGTTATATCCCAAGCTCTGTGTCTTCCTACAAGCAAGACTTCGCTTCAGGTAAACGCAGTCACTTTTCAGCTCAAACGAAGCAACATTGTTCACAAAGCTCACAGGTTTCTTGCTCTTAAGTGAAAAACATTGGATGTTTGAAGAGCTGCGGTTTGTATCAGTTTCAGAAGCAGAGTTGAAATAGATATGGTCCGTGTGAGTAGGAAACAAAGTTCTTTTGTTTTGAGCACACTCACGTTTGCTGTTGTATTAGAGACTCCAGAAAGCAAGAGTGTGCTTCTTGCTCTAAATCAGAGTGTGTTTCATGGATGAGAACTGTGCTGTGTGATTCCCTTCAGAAACAGAGTAAAATCCCATGCTCTGTGTCTTCCTACAAGCAAGACTTCGATTCAGATAAACGCAGTCACTTTTCATGTCAAACAAAGGTACATCATACACGAAGCTCACATGTTTCTCACTCTTAATTGAAAACCATTGCATGTTAGAGACCTGTGGTTTGTATCAGTTTCAGAAGCAGAGATGAACTATATTTGGTCCGTGTGTTCAGGAAACACAGTTCTTTTGTTTTGAGCACACTCACGTTTGCTGTTGTATTAGAGACTCCAGAAAGCAAGAGTGTGCTTCTTTCTCTTAAGCAGAATGTGTTTCATGGATGAGAACTGTGCTGTGTGTTTCCCTTCAGAAACGGAGTTAAATCCCAGGCTCTGTGTCTTCCTACCAGCAAGACTTCGCTTCAGGTAAACAAAGTCACTTTTCAGCTCAAACAAAGCAACATTATTCACGAAGCTCACAAGTTTCTCGCTCATAACTGAAAACGATTGGATGTTAGAAGAGCTGTGGTTTGTATCAGATTCAGAAGCAAAGTTGAACTAGATATGGTCCGTGTGTGTAGGAAACACAGTTCTTTTGTTCTGAGCACACTCACGTTTCATGCTGTATTAGAGATTCTAGAAGGCAAGTGCGTTCTTCTTGCTCTAAAGCAGAGTGTGTTTCATGGATGAGAACTGTGCTGTGTGTTTCCCTTCAGATATTGAGTTAAATCCCAAGCTCTGTGTCTTCCTAAATGCAACATTTCTTTTCATTCAAACGCAGTCACTTTTAGCTCAGGGAAGGTACATTGTTCACGAAGCACAAAAGTTTCTCGCTCTAAAATGAAAAGCATTGGATGTTAGAAGACCTGTGGTTTGTATCAGGTTCAGAAGCAGCGTTGAACTAGATATGGACCGTGTGTAGGAAACACAGTTCTTTTGTTTTGAGCAAACTCATGTTTCCTGCTGTTTTCGAGATTCTAGAAAGCAAGAGCGTGCGTCTTGCTCTAAAGCAGAGTGTGTTTCATGGATGAGAACTGTGCTGTGTGTTTCCCTTCAGAAACGGAGTTAAATCGCAGGCTCTGTGTCCTCTACCAGCAAGACTTCGCTTCAGGTAAACAAAGTCACTTTTCAGCTCAAACGAAGCAACATTTTTCATGAAGCTCACACGTTTCTTGCTCATAACTGAAAACCGTTGGATGTTAGAGGAGCTTGCATTTGTATTAGTTTCAGAAGCAGAGTTGAACTGGATATGGTCCGTGTGTGTAGGAAACACAGTTCTTTTGTTCTGAGCACACACACGTTTCCTGCTGTGTTTGAGATTCTAGAAAGCAAGTGCGTTCTTCTTGCTCTAAAGCAGAGTGTGTTTCATGGATGAGAACTGTGCTGTGTTTTTACCTTCAGATATTGAGTTAATTCCCAAGCTCTGTGTTTTCCTAAATGCAACATTTCTTTTCAGGCAAACGCAGTCAATTTTAGCTCAAGGGAAGTTACATTATTCACAAATCACAAAAGTTTCTTGCTCTAAAACGAAAAGCATTGGATGTTAGAAGACCTGTGGTTTGTATCAGATTCAGAAGCAGAGTTGAACGAGATATGGTCTGTGTGTGTAGGAAACACAGTTCTTTTGTTCTGAGCACACTCACGTTTCCTGCTGTCTTAGAGATTCTAGAAAGCAAGAGCGTGCTTCTTGCTCTAAAGCAGAGTGTTTTTCATGGCTGAGAACTGTGCTGTGTGTTTCCCTTCAAAAAGGGTGTTAAATCCCAAGCTCTGTTTTTTGCTACAAGGAAGACTTTGATTCAGGTAAATTCAGTCACTTTTCAGCTCAAACGAAGCAACATTGTTCACGAAGCTCACAGGTTTCTTGCTCTTAAGTGAAAAACATTGGATGTTAGAAGAGCTGTGGTTTGTATCAGTTTCCGAAGCAGAGTTGAACTCGATATGGTCCGTGTGTGTAGGAAAGAAAATTCTTTTGTTTTGAGCACATGCACGTTTGCTGTTGTATTAGACACTCTCGAAAGCAAGAGCATGCTTCTTGCTCTAAAGCAGAGTGTGTTTCATGGATGAGAACTGTGCTGTGTGTTTCCCTTCAGAAAGGGAGTTATATCCCAAGCTCTGTGTCTTCCTACAAGCAAGACTTCGCTTCAGGTAAACGCAGTCACTTTTCAGCTCAAACGAAGCAACATTGTTCACAAAGCTCACAGGTTTCTTGCTCTTAAGTGAAAAACATTGGATGTTTGAAGAGCTGCGGTTTGTATCAGTTTCAGAAGCAGAGTTGAAATAGATATGGTCCGTGTGAGTAGGAAACAAAGTTCTTTTGTTTTGAGCACACTCACGTTTGCTGTTGTATTAGAGACTCCAGAAAGCAAGAGTGTGCTTCTTGCTCTAAATCAGAGTGTGTTTCATGGATGAGAACTGTGCTGTGTGTTTCCCTTCAGAAACGGAGTTAAATCCCAGGCTCTGTGTCCTCTACCAGCAAGACTTCGCTTCAGGTAAACAAAGTCACTTTTCAGCTCAAACGAAGCAACATTGTTCACGAAGCTCACAGGTTTCTTGCTCTTAAGTGAAAAACATTGGATGTTAGAAGAGCTGTGGTTTGTATCAGTTTCCGAAGCAGAGTTGAACTCGATATCGTCCGTGTGTGTAGGAAAGAAAATTCTTTTGTTTTGAGCACACTCACGTTTGCTGTTGTATTAGAGACTCCAGAAAGCAAGAGTGTGCTTCTTGCTCTAAATCAGAGTGTGTTTCATGGATGAGAACTGTGCTGTGTGATTCCCTTCAGAAACAGAGTAAAATCCCATGCTCTGTGTCTTCCTACAAGCAAGACTTCGATTCAGATAAACGCAGTCACTTTTCATGTCAAACAAAGGTACATCATACACGAAGCTCACACGTTTCTCACTCTTAATTGAAAACCATTGCATGTTAGAGACCTGTGGTTTGTATCAGTTTCAGAAGCAGAGATGAAGTATATTTGGTCCGTGTGTTCAGGAAACACAGTTCTTTTGTTTTGAGCACACTCACGTTTGCTGTTGTATTAGCGACTCCAGAAAGCAAGAGTGTGCTTCTTTCTCTTAAGCAGAATGTGTTTCATGGATGAGAACTGTGCTGTGTGTTTCCCTTCAGAAACGGAGTTAAATCCCAGGCTCTGTGTCTTCCTACCAGCAAGACTTCGCTTCAGGTAAACAAAGTCACTTTTCAGCTCAAACAAAGCAACATTATTCACGAAGCTCACAAGTTTCTCGCTCATAACTGAAAACGATTGGATGTTAGAAGAGCTGTGGTTTGTATCAGATTCAGAAGCAAAGTTGAACTAGATATGGTCCGTGTGTGTAGGAAACACAGTTCTTTTGTTCTGAGCACACTCACGTTTCATGCTGTATTAGAGATTCTAGAAGGCAAGTGCGTTCTTCTTGCTCTAAAGCAGAGTGTGTTTCATGGATGAGAACTGTGCTGTGTGTTTCCCTTCAGAAACGGAGTTAAATCCCAGGCTCTGTGTCCTCTACCAGCAAGACTTCGCTTCAGGTAAACAAAGTCACTTTTCAGCTCAAACGAAGCAACATTTTTCATGAAGCTCACACGTTTCTTGCTCATAACTGAAAACCATTGGATGTTAGAAGAGCTGTGGTTTGTATCAGATTCAGAAGCAAAGTTGAACTAGATATGGTCCGTGTGTGTAGGAAACACAGTTCTTTTGTTCTGAGCACACTCACGTTTCATGCTGTATTAGAGATTCTAGAAGGCAAGTGCGTTCTTCTTGCTCTAAAGCAGAGTGTGTTTCATGGATGAGAACTGTGCTGTGTGTTTCCCTTCAGATATTGAGTTAAATCCCATGCTCTGTGTCTTCCTAAATGCAACATTTCTTTTCATTCAAACGCAGTCACTTTTAGCTCAGGGAAGGTACATTGTTCACGAAGCACAAAAGTTTCTCGCTCTAAAATGAAAAGCATTGGATGTTAGAAGACCTGTGGTTTGTATCAGGTTCAGAAGCAGCGTTGAACTAGATATGGACCGTGTGTAGGAAACACACTTCTTTTGTTTTGAGCAAACTCATGTTTCCTGCTGTTTTCGAGATTCTAGAAAGCAAGAGCATGCGTCTTGCTCTAAAGCAGAGTGTGTTTCATGGATGAGAACTGTGCTGTGTGTTTCCCTTCAGAAACGGAGTTAAATCGCAGGCTCTGTGTCCTCTACCAGCAAGACTTCGCTTCAGGTAAACAAAGTCACTTTTCAGCTCAAACGAAGCAACATTTTTCATGAAGCTCACACGTTTCTTGCTCATAACTGAAAACCGGTGGATGTTAGAGGAGCTTGCATTTGTATTAGTTTCAGAAGCAGAGTTGAACTGGATATGGTCCGTGTGTGTAGGAAACACAGTTCTTTTGTTCTGAGCACACACACGTTTCCTGCTGTGTTTGAGATTCTAGAAAGCAAGTGCGTTCTTCTTGCTCTAAAGCAGAGTGTGTTTCATGGATGAGAACTGTGCTGTGTTTTTACCTTCAGATATTGAGTTAATTCCCAAGCTCTGTGTTTTCCTAAATGCAACATTTCTTTTCAGGCAAACGCAGTCAATTTTAGCTCAAGGGAAGTTACATTATTCACAAATCACAAAAGTTTCTTGCTCTAAAACGAAAAGCATTGGATGTTAGAAGACCTGTGGTTTGTATCAGATTCAGAAGCAGAGTTGAACGAGATATGGTCTGTGTGTGTAGGAAACACAGTTCTTTTGTTCTGAGCACACTCACGTTTCCTGCTGTCTTAGAGATTCTAGAAAGCAAGAGCGTGCTTCTTGCTCTAAAGCAGAGTGTTTTTCATGGCTGAGAACTGTGCTGTGTGTTTCCCTTCAAAAAGGGTGTTAAATCCCAAGCTCTGTTTTTTGCTACAAGGAAGACTTTGCTTCAGGTAAATTCAGTCACTTTTCAGCTCAAACGAAGCAACATTGTTCACGAAGCTCACAGGTTTCTTGCTCTTAAGTGAAAAACATTGGATGTTAGAAGAGCTGTGGTTTGTATCAGTTTCCGAAGCAGAGTTGAACTCGATATGGTCCGTGTGTGTAGGAAAGAAAATTCTTTTGTTTTGAGCACATGCACGTTTGCTGTTGTATTAGACACTCTCGAAAGCAAGAGCATGCTTCTTGCTCTAAAGCAGAGTGTGTTTCATGGATGAGAACTGTGCTGTGTGTTTCCCTTCAGAAAGGGAGTTATATCCCAAGCTCTGTGTCTTCCTACAAGCAAGACTTCGCTTCAGGTAAACGCAGTCACTTTTCAGCTCAAACGAAGCAACATTGTTCACAAAGCTCACAGGTTTCTTGCTCTTAAGTGAAAAACATTGGATGTTTGAAGAGCTGCGGTTTGTATCAGTTTCAGAAGCAGAGTTGAAATAGATATGGTCCGTGTGAGTAGGAAACAAAGTTCTTTTGTTTTGAGCACACTCACGTTTGCTGTTGTATTAGAGACTCCAGAAAGCAAGAGTGTGCTTCTTGCTCTAAATCAGAGTGTGTTTCATGGATGAGAACTGTGCTGTGTGATTCCCTTCAGAAACAGAGTAAAATCCCATGCTCTGTGTCTTCCTACAAGCAAGACTTCGATTCAGATAAACGCAGTCACTTTTCATGTCAAACAAAGGTACATCATACACGAAGCTCACATGTTTCTCACTCTTAATTGAAAACCATTGCATGTTAGAGACCTGTGGTTTGTATCAGTTTCAGAAGCAGAGATGAACTATATTTGGTCCGTGTGTTCAGGAAACACAGTTCTTTTGTTTTGAGCACACTCACGTTTGCTGTTGTATTAGAGACTCCAGAAAGCAAGAGTGTGCTTCTTTCTCTTAAGCAGAATGTGTTTCATGGATGAGAACTGTGCTGTGTGTTTCCCTTCAGAAACGGAGTTAAATCCCAGGCTCTGTGTCTTCCTACCAGCAAGACTTCGCTTCAGGTAAACAAAGTCACTTTTCAGCTCAAACAAAGCAACATTATTCACGAAGCTCACAAGTTTCTCGCTCATAACTGAAAACCATTGGATGTTAGAAGAGCTGTGGTTTGTATCAGATTCAGAAGCAAAGTTGAACTAGATATGGTCCGTGTGTGTAGGAAACACAGTTCTTTTGTTCTGAGCACACTCACGTTTCATGCTGTATTAGAGATTCTAGAAGGCAAGTGCGTTCTTCTTGCTCTAAAGCAGAGTGTGTTTCATGGATGAGAACTGTGCTGTGTGTTTCCCTTCAGATATTGAGTTAAATCCCAAGCTCTGTGTCTTCCTAAATGCAACATTTCTTTTCATTCAAACGCAGTCACTTTTAGCTCAGGGAAGGTACATTGTTCACGAAGCACAAAAGTTTCTCGCTCTAAAATGAAAAGCATTGGATGTTAGAAGACCTGTGGTTTGTATCAGGTTCAGAAGCAGCGTTGAACTAGATATGGACCGTGTGTAGGAAACACAGTTCTTTTGTTTTGAGCAAACTCATGTTTCCTGCTGTTTTCGAGATTCTAGAAAGCAAGAGCGTGCGTCTTGCTCTAAAGCAGAGTGTGTTTCATGGATGAGAACTGTGCTGTGTGTTTCCCTTCAGAAACGGAGTTAAATCGCAGGCTCTGTGTCCTCTACCAGCAAGACTTCGCTTCAGGTAAACAAAGTCACTTTTCAGCTCAAACGAAGCAACATTTTTCATGAAGCTCACACGTTTCTTGCTCATAACTGAAAACCGTTGGATGTTAGAGGAGCTTGCATTTGTATTAGTTTCAGAAGCAGAGTTGAACTGGATATGGTCCGTGTGTGTAGGAAACACAGTTCTTTTGTTCTGAGCACACACACGTTTCCTGCTGTGTTTGAGATTCTAGAAAGCAAGTGCGTTCTTCTTGCTCTAAAGCAGAGTGTGTTTCATGGATGAGAACTGTGCTGTGTTTTTACCTTCAGATATTGAGTTAATTCCCAAGCTCTGTGTTTTCCTAAATGCAACATTTCTTTTCAGGCAAACGCAGTCAATTTTAGCTCAAGGGAAGTTACATTATTCACAAATCACAAAAGTTTCTTGCTCTAAAACGAAAAGCATTGGATGTTAGAAGACCTGTGGTTTGTATCAGATTCAGAAGCAGAGTTGAACGAGATATGGTCTGTGTGTGTAGGAAACACAGTTCTTTTGTTCTGAGCACACTCACGTTTCCTGCTGTCTTAGAGATTCTAGAAAGCAAGAGCGTGCTTCTTGCTCTAAAGCAGAGTGTTTTTCATGGCTGAGAACTGTGCTGTGTGTTTCCCTTCAAAAAGGGTGTTAAATCCCAAGCTCTGTTTTTTGCTACAAGGAAGACTTTGATTCAGGTAAATTCAGTCACTTTTCAGCTCAAACGAAGCAACATTGTTCACGAAGCTCACAGGTTTCTTGCTCTTAAGTGAAAAACATTGGATGTTAGAAGAGCTGTGGTTTGTATCAGTTTCCGAAGCAGAGTTGAACTCGATATGGTCCGTGTGTGTAGGAAAGAAAATTCTTTTGTTTTGAGCACATGCACGTTTGCTGTTGTATTAGACACTCTCGAAAGCAAGAGCATGCTTCTTGCTCTAAAGCAGAGTGTGTTTCATGGATGAGAACTGTGCTGTGTGTTTCCCTTCAGAAAGGGAGTTATATCCCAAGCTCTGTGTCTTCCTACAAGCAAGACTTCGCTTCAGGTAAACGCAGTCACTTTTCAGCTCAAACGAAGCAACATTGTTCACAAAGCTCACAGGTTTCTTGCTCTTAAGTGAAAAACATTGGATGTTTGAAGAGCTGCGGTTTGTATCAGTTTCAGAAGCAGAGTTGAAATAGATATGGTCCGTGTGAGTAGGAAACAAAGTTCTTTTGTTTTGAGCACACTCACGTTTGCTGTTGTATTAGAGACTCCAGAAAGCAAGAGTGTGCTTCTTGCTCTAAATCAGAGTGTGTTTCATGGATGAGAACTGTGCTGTGTGTTTCCCTTCAGAAACGGAGTTAAATCCCAGGCTCTGTGTCCTCTACCAGCAAGACTTCGCTTCAGGTAAACAAAGTCACTTTTCAGCTCAAACGAAGCAACATTGTTCACGAAGCTCACAGGTTTCTTGCTCTTAAGTGAAAAACATTGGATGTTAGAAGAGCTGTGGTTTGTATCAGTTTCCGAAGCAGAGTTGAACTCGATATCGTCCGTGTGTGTAGGAAAGAAAATTCTTTTGTTTTGAGCACACTCACGTTTGCTGTTGTATTAGAGACTCCAGAAAGCAAGAGTGTGCTTCTTGCTCTAAATCAGAGTGTGTTTCATGGATGAGAACTGTGCTGTGTGATTCCCTTCAGAAACAGAGTAAAATCCCATGCTCTGTGTCTTCCTACAAGCAAGACTTCGATTCAGATAAACGCAGTCACTTTTCATGTCAAACAAAGGTACATCATACACGAAGCTCACACGTTTCTCACTCTTAATTGAAAACCATTGCATGTTAGAGACCTGTGGTTTGTATCAGTTTCAGAAGCAGAGATGAAGTATATTTGGTCCGTGTGTTCAGGAAACACAGTTCTTTTGTTTTGAGCACACTCACGTTTGCTGTTGTATTAGAGACTCCAGAAAGCAAGAGTGTGCTTCTTTCTCTTAAGCAGAATGTGTTTCATGGATGAGAACTGTGCTGTGTGTTTCCCTTCAGAAACGGAGTTAAATCCCAGGCTCTGTGTCTTCCTACCAGCAAGACTTCGCTTCAGGTAAACAAAGTCACTTTTCAGCTCAAACAAAGCAACATTATTCACGAAGCTCACAAGTTTCTCGCTCATAACTGAAAACGATTGGATGTTAGAAGAGCTGTGGTTTGTATCAGATTCAGAAGCAAAGTTGAACTAGATATGGTCCGTGTGTGTAGGAAACACAGTTCTTTTGTTCTGAGCACACTCACGTTTCATGCTGTATTAGAGATTCTAGAAGGCAAGTGCGTTCTTCTTGCTCTAAAGCAGAGTGTGTTTCATGGATGAGAACTGTGCTGTGTGTTTCCCTTCAGATATTGAGTTAAATCCCAAGCTCTGTGTCTTCCTAAATGCAACATTTCTTTTCATTCAAACGCAGTCACTTTTAGCTCAGGGAAGGTACATTGTTCACGAAGCACAAAAGTTTCTCGCTCTAAAATGAAAAGCATTGGATGTTAGAAGACCTGTGGTTTGTATCAGGTTCAGAAGCAGCGTTGAACTAGATATGGACCGTGTGTAGGAAACACAGTTCTTTTGTTTTGAGCAAACTCACGTTTCCTGCTGTTTTCGAGATTCTAGAAAGCAAGAGCGTGCATCTTGCTCTAAAGCAGAGTGTGTTTCATGGATGAGAACTGTGCTGTGTGTTTCCCTTCAGAAACGGAGTTAAATCGCAGGCTCTGTGTCCTCTACCAGCAAGACTTCGCTTCAGGTAAACAAAGTCACTTTTCAGCTCAAACGAAGCAACATTTTTCATGAAGCTCACACGTTTCTTGCTCATAACTGAAAACCATTGGATGTTAGAGGAGCTTTCATTTGTATTAGTTTCAGAAGCAGAGTTGAACTGGATATGGTCCGTGTGTGTAGGAAACACAGTTCTTTTGTTCTGAGCACACACACGTTTCCTGCTGTGTTTGAGATTCTAGAAAGCAAGTGCGTTCTTCTTGCTCTAAAGCAGAGTGTGTTTCATGGATGAGAACTGTGCTGTGTTTTTACCTTCAGATATTGAGTTAATTCCCAAGCTCTGTGTTTTCCTAAATGCAACATTTCTTTTCAGGCAAACGCAGTCAATTTTAGCTCAAGGGAAGTTACATTATTCACAAATCACAAAAGTTTCTTGCTCTAAAACGAAAAGCATTGGATGTTAGAAGACCTGTGGTTTGTATCAGATTCAGAAGCAGAGTTGAACGAGATATGGTCTGTGTGTGTAGGAAACACAGTTCTTTTGTTCTGAGCACACTCACGTTTCCTGCTGTCTTAGAGATTCTAGAAAGCAAGAGCGTGCTTCTTGCTCTAAAGCAGAGTGTTTTTCATGGCTGAGAACTGTGCTGTGTGTTTCCCTTCAAAAAGGGTGTTAAATCCCAAGCTCTGTTTTTTGCTACAAGGAAGACTTTGCTTCAGGTAAATTCAGTCACTTTTCAGCTCAAACGAAGCAACATTGTTCACGAAGCTCACAGGTTTCTTGCTCTTAAGTGAAAAACATTGGATGTTAGAAGAGCTGTGGTTTGTATCAGTTTCCGAAGCAGAGTTGAACTCGATATGGTCCGTGTGTGTAGGAAAGAAAATTCTTTTGTTTTGAGCACATGCACGTTTGCTGTTGTATTAGACACTCTCGAAAGCAAGAGCATGCTTCTTGCTCTAAAGCAGAGTGTGTTTCATGGATGAGAACTGTGCTGTGTGTTTCCCTTCAGAAAGGGAGTTATATCCCAAGCTCTGTGTCTTCCTACAAGCAAGACTTCGCTTCAGGTAAACGCAGTCACTTTTCAGCTCAAACGAAGCAACATTGTTCACAAAGCTCACAGGTTTCTTGCTCTTAAGTGAAAAACATTGGATGTTTGAAGAGCTGCGGTTTGTATCAGTTTCAGAAGCAGAGTTGAAATAGATATGGTCCGTGTGAGTAGGAAACAAAGTTCTTTTGTTTTGAGCACACTCACGTTTGCTGTTGTATTAGAGACTCCAGAAAGCAAGAGTGTGCTTCTTGCTCTAAATCAGAGTGTGTTTCATGGATGAGAACTGTGCTGTGTGATTCCCTTCAGAAACAGAGTAAAATCCCATGCTCTGTGTCTTCCTACAAGCAAGACTTCGATTCAGATAAACGCAGTCACTTTTCATGTCAAACAAAGGTACATCATACACGAAGCTCACACGTTTCTCACTCTTAATTGAAAACCATTGCATGTTAGAGACCTGTGGTTTGTATCAGTTTCAGAAGCAGAGATGAACTATATTTGGTCCGTGTGTTCAGGAAACACAGTTCTTTTGTTTTGAGCACACTCACGTTTGCTGTTGTATTAGAGACTCCAGAAAGCAAGAGTGTGCTTCTTTCTCTTAAGCAGAATGTGTTTCATGGATGAGAACTGTGCTGTGTGTTTCCCTTCAGAAACGGAGTTAAATCCCAGGCTCTGTGTCTTCCTACCAGCAAGACTTCGCTTCAGGTAAACAAAGTCACTTTTCAGCTCAAACAAAGCAACATTATTCACGAAGCTCACAAGTTTCTCGCTCATAACTGAAAACGATTGGATGTTAGAAGAGCTGTGGTTTGTATCAGATTCAGAAGCAAAGTTGAACTAGATATGGTCCGTGTGTGTAGGAAACACAGTTCTTTTGTTCTGAGCACACTCACGTTTCATGCTGTATTAGAGATTCTAGAAGGCAAGTGCGTTCTTCTTGCTCTAAAGCAGAGTGTGTTTCATGGATGAGAACTGTGCTGTGTGTTTCCCTTCAGATATTGAGTTAAATCCCAAGCTCTGTGTCTTCCTAAATGCAACATTTCTTTTCATTCAAACGCAGTCACTTTTAGCTCAGGGAAGGTACATTGTTCACGAAGCACAAAAGTTTCTCGCTCTAAAATGAAAAGCATTGGATGTTAGAAGACCTGTGGTTTGTATCAGGTTCAGAAGCAGCGTTGAACTAGATATGGACCGTGTGTAGGAAACACAGTTCTTTTGTTTTGAGCAAACTCATGTTTCCTGCTGTTTTCGAGATTCTAGAAAGCAAGAGCGTGCGTCTTGCTCTAAAGCAGAGTGTGTTTCATGGATGAGAACTGTGCTGTGTGTTTCCCTTCAGAAACGGAGTTAAATCGCAGGCTCTGTGTCCTCTACCAGCAAGACTTCGCTTCAGGTAAACAAAGTCACTTTTCAGCTCAAACGAAGCAACATTTTTCATGAAGCTCACACGTTTCTTGCTCATAACTGAAAACCGTTGGATGTTAGAGGAGCTTGCATTTGTATTAGTTTCAGAAGCAGAGTTGAACTGGATATGGTCCGTGTGTGTAGGAAACACAGTTCTTTTGTTCTGAGCACACACACGTTTCCTGCTGTGTTTGAGATTCTAGAAAGCAAGTGCGTTCTTCTTGCTCTAAAGCAGAGTGTGTTTCATGGATGAGAACTGTGCTGTGTTTTTACCTTCAGATATTGAGTTAATTCCCAAGCTCTGTGTTTTCCTAAATGCAACATTTCTTTTCAGGCAAACGCAGTCAATTTTAGCTCAAGGGAAGTTACATTATTCACAAATCACAAAAGTTTCTTGCTCTAAAACGAAAAGCATTGGATGTTAGAAGACCTGTGGTTTGTATCAGATTCAGAAGCAGAGTTGAACGAGATATGGTCTGTGTGTGTAGGAAACACAGTTCTTTTGTTCTGAGCACACTCACGTTTCCTGCTGTCTTAGAGATTCTAGAAAGCAAGAGCGTGCTTCTTGCTCTAAAGCAGAGTGTTTTTCATGGCTGAGAACTGTGCTGTGTGTTTCCCTTCAAAAAGGGTGTTAAATCCCAAGCTCTGTTTTTTGCTACAAGGAAGACTTTGATTCAGGTAAATTCAGTCACTTTTCAGCTCAAACGAAGCAACATTGTTCACGAAGCTCACAGGTTTCTTGCTCTTAAGTGAAAAACATTGGATGTTAGAAGAGCTGTGGTTTGTATCAGTTTCCGAAGCAGAGTTGAACTCGATATGGTCCGTGTGTGTAGGAAAGAAAATTCTTTTGTTTTGAGCACATGCACGTTTGCTGTTGTATTAGACACTCTCGAAAGCAAGAGCATGCTTCTTGCTCTAAAGCAGAGTGTGTTTCATGGATGAGAACTGTGCTGTGTGTTTCCCTTCAGAAAGGGAGTTATATCCCAAGCTCTGTGTCTTCCTACAAGCAAGACTTCGCTTCAGGTAAACGCAGTCACTTTTCAGCTCAAACGAAGCAACATTGTTCACAAAGCTCACAGGTTTCTTGCTCTTAAGTGAAAAACATTGGATGTTTGAAGAGCTGCGGTTTGTATCAGTTTCAGAAGCAGAGTTGAAATAGATATGGTCCGTGTGAGTAGGAAACAAAGTTCTTTTGTTTTGAGCACACTCACGTTTGCTGTTGTATTAGAGACTCCAGAAAGCAAGAGTGTGCTTCTTGCTCTAAATCAGAGTGTGTTTCATGGATGAGAACTGTGCTGTGTGTTTCCCTTCAGAAACGGAGTTAAATCCCAGGCTCTGTGTCCTCTACCAGCAAGACTTCGCTTCAGGTAAACAAAGTCACTTTTCAGCTCAAACGAAGCAACATTGTTCACGAAGCTCACAGGTTTCTTGCTCTTAAGTGAAAAACATTGGATGTTAGAAGAGCTGTGGTTTGTATCAGTTTCCGAAGCAGAGTTGAACTCGATATCGTCCGTGTGTGTAGGAAAGAAAATTCTTTTGTTTTGAGCACACTCACGTTTGCTGTTGTATTAGAGACTCCAGAAAGCAAGAGTGTGCTTCTTGCTCTAAATCAGAGTGTGTTTCATGGATGAGAACTGTGCTGTGTGATTCCCTTCAGAAACAGAGTAAAATCCCATGCTCTGTGTCTTCCTACAAGCAAGACTTCGATTCAGATAAACGCAGTCACTTTTCATGTCAAACAAAGGTACATCATACACGAAGCTCACACGTTTCTCACTCTTAATTGAAAACCATTGCATGTTAGAGACCTGTGGTTTGTATCAGTTTCAGAAGCAGAGATGAAGTATATTTGGTCCGTGTGTTCAGGAAACACAGTTCTTTTGTTTTGAGCACACTCACGTTTGCTGTTGTATTAGAGACTCCAGAAAGCAAGAGTGTGCTTCTTTCTCTTAAGCAGAATGTGTTTCATGGATGAGAACTGTGCTGTGTGTTTCCCTTCAGAAACGGAGTTAAATCCCAGGCTCTGTGTCTTCCTACCAGCAAGACTTCGCTTCAGGTAAACAAAGTCACTTTTCAGCTCAAACAAAGCAACATTATTCACGAAGCTCACAAGTTTCTCGCTCATAACTGAAAACGATTGGATGTTAGAAGAGCTGTGGTTTGTATCAGATTCAGAAGCAAAGTTGAACTAGATATGGTCCGTGTGTGTAGGAAACACAGTTCTTTTGTTCTGAGCACACTCACGTTTCATGCTGTATTAGAGATTCTAGAAGGCAAGTGCGTTCTTCTTGCTCTAAAGCAGAGTGTGTTTCATGGATGAGAACTGTGCTGTGTGTTTCCCTTCAGATATTGAGTTAAATCCCAAGCTCTGTGTCTTCCTAAATGCAACATTTCTTTTCATTCAAACGCAGTCACTTTTAGCTCAGGGAAGGTACATTGTTCACGAAGCACAAAAGTTTCTCGCTCTAAAATGAAAAGCATTGGATGTTAGAAGACCTGTGGTTTGTATCAGGTTCAGAAGCAGCGTTGAACTAGATATGGACCGTGTGTAGGAAACACAGTTCTTTTGTTTTGAGCAAACTCACGTTTCCTGCTGTTTTCGAGATTCTAGAAAGCAAGAGCGTGCATCTTGCTCTAAAGCAGAGTGTGTTTCATGGATGAGAACTGTGCTGTGTGTTTCCCTTCAGAAACGGAGTTAAATCGCAGGCTCTGTGTCCTCTACCAGCAAGACTTCGCTTCAGGTAAACAAAGTCACTTTTCAGCTCAAACGAAGCAACATTTTTCATGAAGCTCACACGTTTCTTGCTCATAACTGAAAACCATTGGATGTTAGAGGAGCTTTCATTTGTATTAGTTTCAGAAGCAGAGTTGAACTGGATATGGTCCGTGTGTGTAGGAAACACAGTTCTTTTGTTCTGAGCACACACACGTTTCCTGCTGTGTTTGAGATTCTAGAAAGCAAGTGCGTTCTTCTTGCTCTAAAGAAGAGTGTGTTTCATGGATGAGAACTGTGCTGTGTTTTTACCTTCAGATATTGAGTTAATTCCCAAGCTCTGTGTTTTCCTAAATGCAACATTTCTTTTCAGGAAAACGCAGTCAATTTTAGCTCAAGGGAAGTTACATTGTTCACAAATCACAAAAGTTTCTTGCTCTAAAATGAAAAGCATTGGATGTTAGAAGACCTGTGGTTTGTATCAGATTCAGAAGCAGAGTTGAACGAGATATGGTCTGTGTGTGTAGGAAACACAGTTCTTTTGTTCTGAGCACACTCACGCTTCCTGCTGTCTTAGAGATTCTAGAAAGCAAGAGCGTGCTTCTTGCTCTAAAGCAGAGTGTTTTTCATGGCTGAGAACTGTGCTGTGTGTTTCCCTTCAAAAAGGGTGTTAAATCCCAAGCTCTGTTTCTTGCTACAAGGAAGACTTTGCTTCAGGTAAATTCAGTCACTTTTCAGCCAAAACGAATCAACATTGTTCACGAAGCTCACAGGTTTCTTGCTCTTAAGTGAAAAACATTGGATGTTAGAGGAGCTGTGGTTTGTATCGATTTCAGAAGCAGAGTTTAACTAGATATGGTCCGTGTGTAGGATAGAAAGTTCTTTTGTTTTGAGCACACTCACGTTTGCTGTTGTATTAGAGACTCTTGAAAGCAAGAGCATGCTTCTTGCTCTAAAGCAGAGTGTGTTTCATGGATGAGAACTATGCTGTGTGTTTCCCTTCAGAAACGGAGTTATATCCCAAGCTCTGTGTCTTCCTACCAGCAATACTTCGCTTCAGGTTAACAAAGTCACTTTTCAGCTCAAACGGAGCAACATTACTCACAAACCTCACAGGTTTCTCGCTCATAACTGAAAACCATTGGATGTTAGAAGAGCTGTGGTTTGTATCAGATTCAGAAGCAAAGTTGAACTAGATATGGTCCGTGTGTGTAGGAAACAAAGTTCTTTTGTTTTGAGCACACTCACGTTTGCTGTTGTATTAGAGACTCCAGAAAGCAAGTGCGTTCTTCTTGCTCTAAAGCAGAGTGTGTTTCATGGATGAGAACTGGGCTGTGTTTTTACCTTCAGATATTGAGTTAAATCCCATGCTCTGTGTCTTCCTACAAGCAAGACTTCGATTCAGATAAACGCAGTCACTTTACATGTCAAACAAAGGTACATCATACACGAAGCTCACACGTTTCTCACTCTTAATTGAAAACCATTGCATGTTAGAGACCTGTGGTTTGTATCAGTTTCAGAAGCAGAGTTGAACTATATTTGGTCCGTGTGTTCAGGAAACACAGTTCTTTTGTTTTCAGCACACTCACGTTTGCTGTTGTATTAGAGACTTCAGAAAACAAGAGTGTGTTTCTTGCTCTAAAGCAGAGTGTGTTTCATGGATGAGAACTGTGCTGTGTGATTCCCTTCAGAAACGGAGTAAAATAACATGCTCTGTGTCTTCCTACAAGCAAGACTTCGATTCAGGTAAACGCAGTCACTTTTCATGTCAAACGAAGGTACATCATACACGAAGCTCACACGTTTCTCGCTCTTAACTGTAAACCATTGGATGTTAGAGGACCACTGGTTTGTATCAGATTCAGAAGCAGAGTTGAACTAGATATGGTCCGTGTGTGTAGGAAACACAGTTCTTTTGTTCTGAGCACACTCACGTTTCATGCTGTATTAGAGATTCTAGAAGGCAAGTGCGTTCTTCTTGCTCTAAAGCAGAGTGTGTTTCATGGATGAGAACTGTGCTGTGTGTTTCCCTTCAGATATTGAGTTAAATCCCAAGCTCTGTGTCTTCCTAAATGCAACATTTCTTTTCATTCAAACGCAGTCACTTTTAGCTCAGGGAAGGTACATTGTTCACGAAGCACAAAAGTTTCTCGCTCTAAAATGAAAAGCATTGGATGTTAGAAGACCTGTGGTTTGTATCAGGTTCAGAAGCAGCGTTGAACTAGATATGGACCGTGTGTAGGAAACACAGTTCTTTTGTTTTGAGCAAACTCATGTTTCCTGCTGTTTTCGAGATTCTAGAAAGCAAGAGTGTGCGTCTTGCTCTAAAGCAGAGTGTGTTTCATGGATGAGAACTGTGCTGTGTGTTTCCCTTCAGAAACGGAGTTAAATCGCAGGCTCTGTGTCCTCTACCAGCAAGACTTCGCTTCAGGTAAACAAAGTCACTTTTCAGCTCAAACGAAGCAACATTTTTCATGAAGCTCACACGTTTCTTGCTCATAACTGAAAACCGTTGGATGTTAGAGGAGCTTGCATTTGTATTAGTTTCAGAAGCAGAGTTGAACTGGATATGGTCCGTGTGTGTAGGAAACACAGTTCTTTTGTTCTGAGCACACACACGTTTCCTGCTGTGTTTGAGATTCTAGAAAGCAAGTGCGTTCTTCTTGCTCTAAAGCAGAGTGTGTTTCATGGATGAGAACTGTGCTGTGTTTTTACCTTCAGATATTGAGTTAATTCCCAAGCTCTGTGTTTTCCTAAATGCAACATTTCTTTTCAGGCAAACGCAGTCAATTTTAGCTCAAGGGAAGTTACATTATTCACAAATCACAAAAGTTTCTTGCTCTAAAACGAAAAGCATTGGATGTTAGAAGACCTGTGGTTTGTATCAGATTCAGAAGCAGAGTTGAACGAGATATGGTCTGTGTGTGTAGGAAACACAGTTCTTTTGTTCTGAGCACACTCACGTTTCCTGCTGTCTTAGAGATTCTAGAAAGCAAGAGCGTGCTTCTTGCTCTAAAGCAGAGTGTTTTTCATGGCTGAGAACTGTGCTGTGTGTTTCCCTTCAAAAAGGGTGTTAAATCCCAAGCTCTGTTTTTTGCTACAAGGAAGACTTTGCTTCAGGTAAATTCAGTATATTTTCAGCTCAAACGAAGCAACATTGTTCACGAAGCTCACAGGTTTCTTGCTCTTAAGTGAAAAACATTGGATGTTAGAAGAGCTGTGGTTTGTATCAGTTTCCGAAGCAGAGTTGAACTCGATATGGTCCGTGTGTGTAGGAAAGAAAATTCTTTTGTTTTGAGCACATGCACGTTTGCTGTTGTATTAGACACTCTCGAAAGCAAGAGCATGCTTCTTGCTCTAAAGCAGAGTGTGTTTCATGGATGAGAACTGTGCTGTGTGTTTCCCTTCAGAAAGGGAGTTATATCCCAAGCTCTGTGTCTTCCTACAAGCAAGACTTCGCTTCAGGTAAACGCAGTCACTTTTCAGCTCAAACGAAGCAACATTGTTCACAAAGCTCACAGGTTTCTTGCTCTTAAGTGAAAAACATTGGATGTTTGAAGAGCTGCGGTTTGTATCAGTTTCAGAAGCAGAGTTGAAATAGATATGGTCCGTGTGAGTAGGAAACAAAGTTCTTTTGTTTTGAGCACACTCACGTTTGCTGTTGTATTAGAGACTCCAGAAAGCAAGAGTGTGCTTCTTGCTCTAAATCAGAGTGTGTTTCATGGATGAGAACTGTGCTGTGTGATTCCCTTCAGAAACAGAGTAAAATCCCATGCTCTGTGTCTTCCTACAAGCAAGACTTCGATTCAGATAAACGCAGTCACTTTTCATGTCAAACAAAGGTACATCATACACGAAGCTCACACGTTTCTCACTCTTAATTGAAAACCATTGCATGTTAGAGACCTGTGGTTTGTATCAGTTTCAGAAGCAGAGATGAACTATATTTGGTCCGTGTGTTCAGGAAACACAGTTCTTTTGTTTTGAGCACACTCACGTTTGCTGTTGTATTAGAGACTCCAGAAAGCAAGAGTGTGCTTCTTTCTCTTAAGCAGAATGTGTTTCATGGATGAGAACTGTGCTGTGTGTTTCCCTTCAGAAACGGAGTTAAATCCCAGGCTCTGTGTCTTCCTACCAGCAAGACTTCGCTTCAGGTAAACAAAGTCACTTTTCAGCTCAAACAAAGCAACATTATTCACGAAGCTCACAAGTTTCTCGCTCATAACTGAAAACGATTGGATGTTAGAAGAGCTGTGGTTTGTATCAGATTCAGAAGCAAAGTTGAACTAGATATGGTCCGTGTGTGTAGGAAACACAGTTCTTTTGTTCTGAGCACACTCACGTTTCATGCTGTATTAGAGATTCTAGAAGGCAAGTGCGTTCTTCTTGCTCTAAAGCAGAGTGTGTTTCATGGATGAGAACTGTGCTGTGTGTTTCCCTTCAGATATTGAGTTAAATCCCAAGCTCTGTGTCTTCCTAAATGCAACATTTCTTTTCATTCAAACGCAGTCACTTTTAGCTCAGGGAAGGTACATTGTTCACGAAGCACAAAAGTTTCTCGCTCTAAAATGAAAAGCATTGGATGTTAGAAGACCTGTGGTTTGTATCAGGTTCAGAAGCAGCGTTGAACTAGATATGGACCGTGTGTAGGAAACACAGTTCTTTTGTTTTGAGCAAACTCACGTTTCCTGCTGTTTTCGAGATTCTAGAAAGCAAGAGCGTGCATCTTGCTCTAAAGCAGAGTGTGTTTCATGGATGAGAACTGTGCTGTGTGTTTCCCTTCAGAAACGGAGTTAAATCGCAGGCTCTGTGTCCTCTACCAGCAAGACTTCGCTTCAGGTAAACAAAGTCACTTTTCAGCTCAAACGAAGCAACATTTTTCATGAAGCTCACACGTTTCTTGCTCATAACTGAAAACCATTGGATGTTAGAGGAGCTTTCATTTGTATTAGTTTCAGAAGCAGAGTTGAACTGGATATGGTCCGTGTGTGTAGGAAACACAGTTCTTTTGTTCTGAGCACACACACGTTTCCTGCTGTGTTTGAGATTCTAGAAAGCAAGTGCGTTCTTCTTGCTCTAAAGAAGAGTGTGTTTCATGGATGAGAACTGTGCTGTGTTTTTACCTTCAGATATTGAGTTAATTCCCAAGCTCTGTGTTTTCCTAAATGCAACATTTCTTTTCAGGAAAACGCAGTCAATTTTAGCTCAAGGGAAGTTACATTGTTCACAAATCACAAAAGTTTCTTGCTCTAAAATGAAAAGCATTGGATGTTAGAAGACCTGTGGTTTGTATCAGATTCAGAAGCAGAGTTGAACGAGATATGGTCTGTGTGTGTAGGAAACACAGTTCTTTTGTTCTGAGCACACTCACGCTTCCTGCTGTCTTAGAGATTCTAGAAAGCAAGAGCGTGCTTCTTGCTCTAAAGCAGAGTGTTTTTCATGGCTGAGAACTGTGCTGTGTGTTTCCCTTCAAAAAGGGTGTTAAATCCCAAGCTCTGTTTCTTGCTACAAGGAAGACTTTGCTTCAGGTAAATTCAGTCACTTTTCAGCCAAAACGAATCAACATTGTTCACGAAGCTCACAGGTTTCTTGCTCTTAAGTGAAAAACATTGGATGTTAGAGGAGCTGTGGTTTGTATCGATTTCAGAAGCAGAGTTTAACTAGATATGGTCCGTGTGTAGGATAGAAAGTTCTTTTGTTTTGAGCACACTCACGTTTGCTGTTGTATTAGAGACTCTTGAAAGCAAGAGCATGCTTCTTGCTCTAAAGCAGAGTGTGTTTCATGGATGAGAACTATGCTATGTGTTTCCCTTCAGAAACGGAGTTAAATCCCAGGCTCTGTGTCTTCCTACCAGCAATACTTCGCTTCAGGTTAACAAAGTCACTTTTCAGCTCAAACGGAGCAACATTACTCACAAAGCTCACAGGTTTCTCGCTCATAACTGAAAACCATTGGATGTTAGAAGAGCTGTGGTTTGTATCAGATTCAGAAGCAAAGTTGAACTAGATATGGTCCGTGTGAGTAGGAAACACAGTTCTTTTGTTCTGAGCACACTCACGTTTCATGCTGTATTAGAGATTCTAGAAGGCAAGTGCGTTCTTCTTGCTCTAAAGCAGAGTGTGTTTCATGGATGAGAACTGGGCTGTGTTTTTACCTTCAGATATTGAGTTAATTCCCAAGCTCTGTTTCTTCCTAAATGCAACATTTCTTTTCAGGCAAACGCAGTCACTTTTAGCTCAAAGGAAGGTATATTGTTCACGAAGCACAAAAGTTTCTTGCTCTAAAATGAAAAGCATTGTATGTTAGAAGACCTGAAGTTTGTATCAGATTCAGAAGCAGAGTTGAACGAGATATGGTCCGTGTGTGTAGGAAATACAGTTCTTTTGTTCTGAGCACACTCACGTTTGCTGTTGTATTAGAGACTTCAGAAAACAAGAGTGTGTTTCTTGCTCTAAAGCAGAGTGTGTTTCATGGATGAGAACTGTGCTGTGTGATTCCCTTCAGAAACGGAGTAAAATAACATGCTCTGTGTCTTCCTACAAGCAAGACTTCGATTCAGGTAAACGCAGTCACTTTTCATGTCAAACGAAGGTACATCATACACGAAGCTCACACGTTTCTCACTCTTAACTGTAAACCATTGGATGTTAGAGGACCTCTGGTTTGTATCAGATTCAGAAGCAGAGTTGAACTAGATTTGGTCCGTGTGTGTAGGAAACACAGTTCTTTTGTTTTGAGCACACTCACGTTTGCTGTTGTATTAGAGACTCCAGAAAGCAAGAGTGTGCTTCTTGCTCTTAAGCAGAGTGTGTTTCATGGATGAGAAATGTGCTGTATGTTTCCCTTCAGAAACGGAGTTAAATCCCATGCTCTGTATCTTCCTACAAGCAAGACTTCGCTTCAGGTAAACGCAGGCACTTTTCAGCTAAATCGAAGCATCGTTTTTCACGAAGCTTACACGTTTCACGCTCTTAAATGAAAACCATTGGATGTTATAGGACCTGGGGTTTGTATCAGTTTCCGAAGCAGAGTTGAACTAGATATGGTCTGTGTGTGTAGGAAACACAGTTCTTTTGTTTTTAGCACACTCACGTTTGCTGTTGTATTAGAGACTCCAGAAAGCAAGAGTGTGCTTCTTGCTCTTAAGCAGAGTGTGTTTCATGGATGAGAACTGTGCTGTGTGTTTCCCTTCAGAAACGGAGTTAAATCCCAGGCTCTGTGTCTTCCTACAAGCAAGACTTCGCATCAGTTAAATGCAGTCACTTTTCAGCCAAAACGAATCAACATTGTTCACGAAGCTCACAGGTTTCTTGCTCTTAAGTGAAAAACATTGGATGTTTGAAGAGCTGCGGTTTGTATCAGTTTCAGAAGCAGAGTTGAACTAGATATGGTCCGTGTGAGTAGGAAACAAAGTTCTTTTGTTTTGAGCACACTCACGTTTGCTGTTGTATTAGAGACTCCAGAAAGCAAGAGTGTGCTTCTTGCTCTTAAGCAGAGTGTGTTTCATGGATGAGAACTGTGCTGTGTGATTCCCTTCAGAAACGGAGTAAAATAACATGCTCTGTGTCTTCCTACAAGCAAGACTTCGATTCAGGTAAACGCAGTCATTTTTCATGTCAAACGAAGGTACATCATACACGAAGCTCACACGTTTCTCACTCTTAACTGCAAACCATTGGATGTTAGAGGACCTCTGGTTTGTATCAGATTCAGAAGCAGAGTTGAACTAGATTTGGTCCGTGTGTGTAGGAAACACAGTTCTTTTGTTTTGAGCACACTCACGTTTGCTGTTGTATTAGAGACTCCAGAAAGCAAGAGTGTGCTTCTTGCTCTTAAGCAGAGTGTGTTTCATGGATGAGAAATGTGCTGTGTGTTTCCCTTCAGAAACGGAGTTAAATCCCAGGCTCTGTGTCTTCCTACAAGCAAGACTTCGCATCAGTTAAATGCAGTCACTTTTCAGCCAAAACAAATCAACATTGTTCACGAAGCTCACAGGTTTCTTGCTCTTAAGTGAAAAACATTGGATGTTAGAGGAGCTGTGGTTTGTATCAGATTCAGAAGCAGAGTTGAACTAGATTTTGTCCTTGTGTGTAGGAAACACAGTACTTTTGTTTTGAGCACACTCACGTTTGCTGTTGTATTAGAGACTCCAGAAAGCAAGAGTGTGCTTCTTGCTCTAAATCAGAGTGTGTTTCATGGATGAGAACTGTGCTGTGTGATTCCCTTCAGAAACAGAGTAAAATCCCATGCTCTGTGTCTTCCTACAAGCAAGACTTCGATTCAGATAAACGCAGTCACTTTTCATGTCAAACGAAGGTACATCATACACGAAGCTCACACGTTTCTCACTCTTAATTGAAAACCATTGCATGTTAGAGAGCTGTGGTTTGTATCAGTTTCAGAAGCAGAGATGAACTATATTTGGTCCGTGTGTTCAGGAAACACAGTTCTTTTGTTTTGAGCACACTCACGTTTGCTGTTGTATTAGAGACTCCAGAAAGCAAGAGTGTGCTTCTTTCTCTTAAGCAGAATGTGTTTCATGGATGAGAACTGTGCTGTGTGTTTCCCTTCAGAAACGGAGTTAAATCCCAGGCTCTGTGTCTTCCTACCAGCAAGACTTCGCTTCAGGTAAACAAAGTCACTTTTCAGCTCAAACAAAGCAACATTATTCACGAAGCTCACAAGTTTCTCGCTCATAACTGAAAACGATTGGATGTTAGAAGAGCTGTGGTTTGTATCAGATTCAGAAGCAAAGTTGAACTAGATATGGTCCGTGTGTGTAGGAAACACAGTTCTTTTGTTCTGAGCACACTCACGTTTCATGCTGTATTAGAGATTCTAGAAGGCAAGTGCGTTCTTCTTGCTCTAAAGCAGAGTGTGTTTCATGGATGAGAACTGTGCTGTGTGTTTCCCTTCAGATATTGAGTTAAATCCCAAGCTCTGTGTCTTCCTAAATGCAACATTTCTTTTCATTCAAACGCAGTCACTTTTAGCTCAGGGAAGGTACATTGTTCACGAAGCACAAAAGTTTCTCGCTCTTAAATGAAAAGCATTGGATGTTAGAAGACCTGTGGTTTGTATCAGGTTCAGAAGCAGCGTTGAACTAGATATGGACCGTGTGTAGGAAACACAGTTCTTTTGTTTTGAGCAAACTCACGTTTCTTGCTGTTTTCGAGATTCTAGAAAGCAAGAGCGTGCCTCTTGCTCTAAAGCAGAGTGTGTTTCATGGATGAGAACTGTGCTGTGTGTTTCCCTTCAGAAACGGAGTTAAATCGCAGGCTCTGTGTCCTCTACCAGCAAGACTTCGCTTCAGGTAAACAAAGTCACTTTTCCGCTCAAACGAAGCAACATTTTTCATGAAGCTCACACGTTTCTTGCTCATAACTGAAAACCATTGGATGTTAGAGGAGCTTTCGTTTGTATTAGTTTCTGAAGCAGAGTTGAACTGGATATGGTCCGTGTGTGTAGGAAACACAGTTCTTTTGTTCTGAGCACACACACGTTTCCTGCTGTGTTTGAGATTCTAGAATGCAAGTGCGTTCTTCTTGCTCTAAAGCAGAGTGTGTTTCATGGATGAGAACTGTGCTGTGTTTTTACCTTCAGATATTGAGTTAATTCCCGAGCTCTGTGTTTTCCTAAATGCAACATTTCTTTTCAGGCAAACGCAGTCAATTTTAGCTCAAGGGAAGTTACATTGTTCACAAATCACAAAAGTTTCTTGCTCTAAAATGAAAAGCATTGGATGTTAGAAGACCTGTGGTTTGTATCAGATTCAGAAGCAGAGTTGAACGAGATATGGTCTGTGTGTGTAGGAAACACAGTTCTTTTGTTCTGAGCACACTCACGTTTCCTGCTGTCTTAGAGATTCTAGAAAGCAAGAGTGTGCTTCTTGCTCTAAAGCAGAGTGTTTTTCATGGCTGAGAACTGTGCTGTGTGTTTCCCTTCAAAAAGGGTGTTAAATCCCAAGCTCTGTTTCTTGCTACAAGGAAGACTTTGCTTCAGGTAAATTCAGTAACTTTTCAGCTCAAACGAAGCAACATTGTTCACGAAGCTCACAGGTTTCTTGCTCTTAAGTAAAAAACATTGGATGTTAGAAGAGCTGTTGTTTGTATCAGTTTCAGAAGCAGAGTTGAACTCGATATGGTCCGTGTGTGTAGGAAAGAAAATTCTTTTGTTTTGAGCACATGCACGTTTGCTGTTGTATTAGACACTCTCGAAAGCAAGAGCATGCTTCTTGCTCTAAAGCAGAGTGTGTTTCATGGATGAGAACTGTGCTATGTGTTTCCCTTCAGAAACGGAGTTAAATCCCAGGCTCTGTGTCTTCCTACCAGCAAGACTTCGCTTCAGGTTAACAAAGTCACTTTTCAGGTCAAACGAAGCAACATTATTCACGAAGCTCACAAGTTTCTCGCTCATAACTGAAAACCATTGGATGTTAGAAGAGCTGTTGTTTGTATCAGATTCAGAAGCAAATTTGAACTAGATAAGGTCCGTGTGTGTAGGAAACACAGTTCTTTTTTTCTGAGCACACTCACGTTTCCTGCTCTATTAGAGATTCTAGAGAGAAGGGCGTTCTTATTGCTCTAAAGCAGAGTGTGTTTCATGGATGAGAACTGTGCTGTGTGTTTCCCTTCAGAAAGGGAGTTATATCCCAAGCTCTGTGTCTTCCTACAAGCAAGACTTCGCTTCAGGTAAACGCAGTCACTTTTCAGCTCAAACGAAGCAACATTGTTCACAAAGCTCACAGGTTTCTTGCTCTTAAGTGAAAAACATTGGATGTTTGAAGAGCTGCGGTTTGTATCAGTTTCAGAAGCAGAGTTGAACTAGATATGGTCCGTGTGAGTAGGAAACAAAGTTCTTTTGTTTTGAGCACACTCACGTTTGCTGTTGTATTAGAGACTCCAGAAAGCAAGAGTGTGCTTCTTGCTCTAAATCAGATTGTGTTTCATGGAAGAGAACTGTGCTGTGTGATTCCCTTCAGAAACAGAGTAAAATCCCATGCTCTGTGTCTTCCTACAAGCAAGACTTCGATTCAGGTAAACGCAGTCACTTTTCATGTCAAACGAAGGTACATCATACACGAAGCTCACACGTTTCTCACTCTTAATTGAAAACCATTGCATGTTAGAGAGCTGTGGTTTGTATCAGTTTCAGTAGCAGAGATGAACTATATTTGGTCCGTGTGTTCAGGAAACACAGTTCTTTTGTTCTGAGCACACTCACGTTTCATGCTGTATTTGAGATTCTAGAAGGCAAGTGCGTTCTTCTTGCTCTAAAGCAGAGTGTGTTTCATGGATGAGAACTGTGCTGTGTGTTTCCCTTCAGATATTGAGTTAAATCCCAAGCTCTGTGTCTTCCTAAATGCAACATTTCTTTTCATTCAAACGCAGTCACTTTTAGCTCAGGGAAGGTACATTGTTCACGAAGCACAAAAGTTTCTCGCTCTAAAATGAAAAGCATTGGATGTTAGAAGACCTGTGGTTTGTATCAGGTTCAGAAGCAGCGTTGAACTAGATATGGACCGTGTGTAGGAAACACAGTTCTTTTGTTTTGAGCAAACTCACGTTTCCTGCTGTTTTCGAGATTCTAGAAAGCAAGAGCGTGCGTCTTGCTCTAAAGCAGAGTGTGTTTCATGGATGAGAACTGTGCTGTGTGTTTCCCTTCAGAAACGGAGTTAAATCGCAGGCTCTGTGTCCTCTACCAGCAAGACTTCGCTTCAGGTAAACGCAGTCACTTTTCAGGTCAAACGAAGCAACATTGTTCACAAAGCTCACAGGTTTCTTGCACTTAAGTGAAAAACATTGGATGTTAAAAGAGCTGTGGTTTGTATCAGTTTCAGAAGCAGAGTTGAACTCGATATGGTCCGTGTGTGTAGGAAAGAAAATTCTTTTGATTTGAGCACACGCACGGTTGCTGTTGTATTAGACACTCTCGAAAGCAAGAGCATGCTTCTTGCTCTAAAGCAGAGTGTGTTTCATGGATGAGAACTGTGCTATCTGTTTCCCTTCAGAAACGGAGTTAAATCCCAGGCTCTGTGTCTTCCTACCAGCAAGACTTCGCTTCAGGTTAACAAAGTCACTTTTCAGCTCAAAGGAAGCAACATCATTCACGAAGCTCACAAGTTTCTCGCTCATAACTGAAAACCATTGGATGTTAGAAGAGCTGTTGTTTGTATCAGATTCAGAAGCAAATTTGAACTAGATAAGGTCCGTGTGTGTAGGAAACACAGTTCTTTTTTTCTGAGCACACTCACGTTTCCTGCTCTATTAGAGATTCTAGAGAGAAGGGCGTTCTTATTGCTCTAAAGCAGAGTGTGTTTCATGGATGAGAACTGTGCTGTGTGTTTCCCTTCAGAAAGGGAGTTATATCCCAAGCTCTGTGTCTTCCTACAAGCAAGACTTCGCTTCAGGTAAACGCAGTCACTTTTCAGCTCAAACGAAGCAACATTGTTCACAAAGCTCACAGGTTTCTTGCTCTTAAGTGAAAAACATTGGATGTTTGAAGAGCTGCGGTTTGTATCAGTTTCAGAAGCAGAGTTGAACTAGATATGGTCCGTGTGAGTAGGAAACAAAGTTCTTTTGTTTTGAGCACACTCACGTTTGCTGTTGTATTAGAGACTCCAGAAAGCAAGAGTGTGCTTCTTGCTCTAAATCAGAGTGTGTTTCATGGATGAGAACTGTGCTGTGTGATTCCCTTCAGAAACGGAGTAAAATCCCATGCTCTGTGTCTTCCTACAATCAAGACTTCGATTCAGGTAAGCGCAGTCACTTTTCATGTCAAACGAAGGTACATCATACACGAAGCTCACACGTTTCTCACTCTTAATTGAAAACCATTGCATGTTAGAGAGCTGTGGTTTGTATCAGTTTCAGAAGCAGAGATGAACTATATTTGGTCCGTGTGTTCAGGAAACACAGTTCTTTTGTTTTGAGCACACTCACGTTTGCTGTTGTATTAGAGACTCCAGAAAGCAAGAGTGTGCTTCATTCTCTTAAGCAGAATGTGTTTCATGGATGAGAACTGTGCTGTGTGTTTCCCTTCAGAAACGGAGTTAAATCCCAGGCTCTGTGTCTTCCTACCAGCAAGACTTCGCTTCAGGTAAACAAAGTCACTTTTCAGCTCAAACAAAGCAACATTATTCACGAAGCTCACAAGTTTCTCGCTCATAACTGAAAACGATTGGATGTTAGAAGAGCTGTGGTTTGTATCAGATTCAGAAGCAAAGTTGAACTAGATATGGTCCGTGTGTGTAGGAAACACAGTTCTTTTGTTCTGAGCACACTCACGTTTCATGCTGTATTAGAGATTCTAGAAGGCAAGTGCGTTCTTCTTGCTCTAAAGCAGAGTGTGTTTCATGGATGAGAACTGTGCTGTGTGTTTCCCTTCAGATATTGAGTTAAATCCCAAGCTCTGTGTCTTCCTAAATGCAACATTTCTTTTCATTCGAACGCAGTCACTTTTAGCTCAGGGAAGGTACATTGTTCACGAAGCACAAAAGTTTCTCGCTCTAAAATGAAAAGCATTGGATGTTTGAAGACCTGTGGTTTGTATCAGGTTCAGAAGCAGCGTTGAACTAGATATGGACCGTGTGTAGGTAACACAGTTCTTTTGTTTTGCGCAAACTCACGTTTCCTGCTGTTTTCGAGATTCTAGAAAGCAAGAGCGTGCGTCTTGCTCTAAAGCAGAGTGTGTTTCATGGATGAGAACTGTGCTGTGTGTTTCCCTTCAGAAATGGAGTTAAATCGCAGGCTCTGTGTCCTCTACCAGCAAGACTTCGCTTCAGGTAAACAAAGTCACTTTTCAGCTCAAACGAAGCAACATTTTTCATGAAGCTCACACGTTTCTTGCTCATAACTGAAAACCATTGGATGTTAGAGGAGCTTTCGTTTGTATTAGTTTCAGAAGCAGAGTTGAACTGGATATGGTCCGTGTGTGTAGGAAACACAGTTCTTTTGTTCTGAGCACACACACGTTTACTGCTGTATTAGAGATTCTAGAAAGCAAGTGCGTTCTTCTTGCTCTAAAGCAGAGTGTGTTTCATGGATGAGAACTGGGGTGTGTTTTTACCTTCATATATTGAGTTAATTCCCAAGGTCTGTGTGGTCCTAAATGCAACATTTCTTTTCAGGCAAACGCAGTCACTTTTAGCTCAAAGGAAGTTACATTGTTCACGAAGCACAAAAGTTTCTTGCTCTAAAATGAAAAGCATTGGATGTTAGAAGACCTGTGGTTTGTATGAGATTCAGAAGCAGAGTTGAACGAGATATTCTCCGTGTGTGTAGGAAACACAGTTCTTTTGTTCTGAGAACACTCACGTTTCCTGCTGTCTTAGAGATTCTAGAAAGCAAGAGCGTGCTTCTTGCTCTAAAGCAGAGTGTGTTTTATGGCTGAGAACTGTGCTGTGTGTTTCCCTTCAGAAAGGGAGTTAAATCCCAAGCTCTGTGTCTTCCTACAAGCAACACTTCGCTTCAGGAAAAAGCAGTCACTTTTCAGGTCAAACGAAGCAACATTGTTAACGAAGCTCACAGGTTTCTTGCTCTTAAGTGTAAAACATTGGATGTTAGAAGAGCTGTGGTTTGTATCAGTTTCAGAAGCAGAGTTGAACTAGATATGGTCCGTGTGAGTAGGAAACAGAGTTATTTGTTTTGAGCACACTCACGTTTGCTGTTGTATTAGAGACTCCAGAATGCAAGAGTGTGCTTCTTGCTCTAAAGCAGAGTGTGTTTCATGGATGAGAACTGTGCTGTGTGTTTCCCTTCAGAAACACAGTTAAATCCCATGCTCTGTATCTTCCTACAAGCAAGAATTCGCTTCAGGTAAACGCAGGCACTTTTCAGCTCAATCGTAGCATCCTTGTTCACGAAGCTTACACGTTTCGTGCTCTTAAATGGAAACCATTGGATGTTATAGGACCTGTGGTTTGTATAAGTTTCAGAAGCTGAGTTGAACTAGATATGATCCGTGTGTGAAGGAAAAAAAGTTCGTTTGGTTTGAGCACACTCACGTTTGCTGCTGTATTATAGACTCTAGAAAGCAAGAGCTTGCTTCCCCATCTAAAGAAGAGTGTGTTTCATGGATGAGAACTGTGCTGTGTTTTTAACTTCCGAAACTGAGTTAAATCCCAAGTTCTGTGTCTTCATACAAGCAAGACTTCGATTCAGGTAAACGCAGTCACTTTTCATGTCAAACGAAGGTACATCATACACGAAGCTCACACGTTTCTCACTCTTAACTGAAAACCATTGGATGTTAGAGGAGCTGTGGTTTTATCAGTTTCAGTAGCAGAGTTGAACTAGTTTTGGTCCGTGTGTGTAGGAAACACAGTTCTTTTGTTTTGAGCACACTCACGTTTGCTGTTGTATTCGAGACTCCAGATAGCAAGAGTGTGCTTCTTGCTCTTAAGCAGAGTGTCTTTCATGGATGAGAACTGGGCTGTGTGTTTCACTTCAGAAATGGAGTTAAATCCCAGGCTCTGTGGCTTCCTACCAGCAAGACTTCGCTTCAGGTAAACAAAGTCACTTTTCAGCTCATACGAAGCAACATTATTCACGAAGCTCACAAGTTTCTCTCTCATAACTGAAAACCATTGGATGTTAGACGAGCTGTGGTTTGAATCACATTCAGAAGCAAAGTTGAACTAGATTTGGTCCGTGTGTGTAGGAAACACAGTTCTTTTGTTCTGAGCACACTCACTTTTCCTGCTCTCTTAGAGATTCTAGAAAGCAAGAGCGTGCTTCTTGCTCTAAAGCAGAGTGTGATCAATGGATGAGAACTCTGCTGTGTGTTTCCCTTCAGAAATGGAGTTAAATCACAGGCTCTGTGTCTTCCTACAAGCAATAATTCGTTTCAGGTAAGGGCAGTTACTTTACACCTCAAACGAACTACATCGTTCACGAAGCACACACGTTTCTCGTCTAAATTGACAAGCATTGGATGTTAGAGGACCTGTGGATTCTTTCAGTTTCAGAAGCAGAGTTGAACTAGATATGGTCCATATGTGTAGGAAACACTGTTCTTTTGTTATGAGCACACTCAAGTTTCCTGCTGTCTTAGAGAATATAGAAAGCAAGAGCGTGCTTCTTGCTCTAAAGCAAAGTGTGATCCATGGAAGAGAACTATGATGTGTGTTTCTCTTCAGAAATGGAGTTAAATCCCAGGCTCCGTGTTTTCCTACTAGGAAGAGATCGTTTCAGGTTAGGGCAGTCACTTTTCAGCTCAAACGATCTACATCGTTCACGAAGCTCACACGTTTCTCATCTTAAATGACAAGCATTGGATGTTAGATGACCAGTGCTTTGTATCAGTTTCAGAAGCAGAGTTTGCCTACATATGGTCCGTATGTGTAGGAAACACCGTTCTTTTGTTCTCATCACACTCACGTTTCCTGCTCTCTTAGAGACTCTGCTAAGCAAGAGCGTGCTTCTTGCTCTAAAGCAGAGTGTGATCAATGGATGAGAACTCTGCTGTGTGTTTCACTTCAGAAATGGAGTTAAATCCCAGGCTCTGAGTCTTCCTACATGCAATACTTCGTTTCAGGAAAGGGCAGTTACTTTACAGCTCAAACGATCTACATCATTCACGAAGCACACACGTTTCTCGTCTAAATTGCCAAGCATTGGATGTTAGAGGACCTGTGGATTCTTTCAGTTTCATAAGCAGAGTTGAACTAGATATGGTCCGTATGTGTAGGAAACACCGTTCTTTTGTTATGAGCACACTCAAGTTTCCTGCTCTATTAGAGATTTCAGGAAGCAAGAGCGTGCTTCTTGCTCCAAAGCAGAGTGTGATTTATATATGAGAACTCGGCTGTGTGTTTCACTTCAGAAATGGAGTTAAACCCCAGGCTCTGAGTCTTCCTACAAGCAAGACTTGGTTTCAGGTAAGGCAGTTACTTTACAGCTCAAATGAACTACATCGTTCACGAGGCTCACACGTTTCTCATCTAAACTGACAAGCATTGGATGTTAGAGGACTTGTGGTTTTTTTCAGTTTCAGAAGCACAGTGGAACTAAATATGGGCCATATGTGTAGGATACACCGTTCTTTTGTTCTGAGCACACTCAAGTTTCCTTCTGTATTGGAGATTCTAGAAAGCAAGAGCGTGCTTCTTGCTCTAAAGCAGAGTGTTATTCATGCAAGAAAACTATGCTGTGTGTTTCCCTTCAGAAATGGAGTTAAATTCCAGGCTCTGAGTCTTCCTACAAGCAAGACTTCGTTTCAGGTAAGGGCAGTTACTTTACAGCTCAAATGAACTACATCGTTCACGAAGCTCACACGTTTCTCATCTAAACTGCCAAGCATTGGATGTTAGAGGACCTTTGCTTTGTATCAATTTCAAGCAGAGTTGAACTATATATGGTCCGTATGTATAGGAAACACCGTTCAATTCTTCTGAGCACACTCAGGTTTCCTGCTGTATTAGAGACTCTAGACAGCAAGAGCGTTCTTCTTTCTCTAAAGCAGAGTGTCATGCATGGATGAGAACTGTGTTGTGTGTTTCCCTTCAGAAATGGAGTTAAATCCCAGGCTCTGTGTCTTCCTACAAGCAAGACACTGTTTCAGCTAAGGGCAGTCACTTTTCAGCTCAAACGAACTACATTGTTCACAAAGCTCACACGTTTCTCATCTTAACTGACAAGCATCGAATGTTAGAAGGCCAGTGCTTTGTATCAGTTTCAGAAGCACCATTGGACTAATATGGTCCGTGTGTAGGAAACACCGTTCTTTTTTTCTCAGCAAACTTACATTTTCTGATCTCTTAGAGACTCTGGAAAGCAAGAGCGTGCTTCTTGCTCTAAGCAGAGTGTGATCCATGGATGAGATCTCTGCTGTGTGTTTGCCTTCAGAAATGGAGTTAAATCCCAGGCTCTGTGTGTTCCTAAAAGCAAGACTTCGTTTCAGGTAAGGGCAGTCACTTTTCAGCTCAAACGAACTACATCATTCACGAAGCTAACAAGTTTCCCATCTTAACTTCCAAGCATTGGATGTTAGAGGACCACTGGTTTGTTTCAGTTTCAGAATCAGAGATGAACTAGATATGGTCCGTATGTGTAGGAAACACCGTTCTTTTGTTCTGAGCACACTCACGTTTCCTGCTGTCTTAGAGACTCTAGAAAGCAAGAGCGTCCTTCTTGCTCTAAAGCAGAGTGTGATCAATAAATGAGAACTCTGCTGTGTGTTTCACTTCAGAAATCGAGTTAATTCACAGGCTCTGAGTCTTCCTACTAGGAAGATATAGTTTCAGGTTAGGGCAGTCACTTTTCAGCTCAAACGACCTACATCATTCACGAAGCTCACACATTTCTCATCTTAAATGACAAGCATTGGATGTTAGAGGACCTGTGGTTTGTATCAGATTCAGAAGCAGAGTTGGACTAGATATGGTCCGTATGTGTAGGAAACACCGTTCTTTGTTCTCATCACACTCATTTTTCCTGCTATCATAGAGACTCTGCTAAGCAAGAGCGTGCTTCTTGCTCTAAAGCAGAGTGTGATCAATGGATGAGAACTCTGTTGTGTGTTTCACTTCAGAAATGGAGTTAAATCCCAGGCTCTGAGTCTTCCTACAAGCAATACTTCGTTTCAGGTAAGGGCAGATACTTTAGAGCTCAAATGAACTACATCGTTCACGAAGCTCACACGTTTCTCATCTAAACTGACAAGCATTGGATGTTAGAGGACCTGTGGTTTGTTTCAGTTTCAGAAGCAGAGTGGAAATAGATATGGGCCGTATGTGTAGGAAAGACCGTTCTTTTGTTCTGAGCACACTCAAGTTTCCTTCTGTATTAGAGACTCTAGAAAGCAAGAGCATGCTTCTTGCTCTAAAGCAGAGTGTTATTCATGCAAGAAAACTATGCTGTGTGTTTCCCTTCAGAAATGGAGTTAAATTCCAGGCTCTGAGTCTTCCTACAAGCAAGACTTCATTTCAGGTAAGGGCAGTTACTTTACAGCTCAAACGAACTACATCGTTCACGAAGCTCACACGTTTCTCATCTAAACTGACAAGCATTGGATGTTAGAGGACCTGTGGTTTGTTTCAGTTTCAGAAGCAGAGTTGAACTAGATATGGGCTGTATGTGTAGGAAACACTGTTCTTTTGTTCTGAGCACACTCAAGTTTCCTGCTGTATTAGAGACTCTAGAAAGCAAGAACGGGCTTCTTGCTCTAAAGCAGAGTGTGATGCATGGATAGAACTGTGTTGTGTGTTTCCCTTCAGAAATGGAGTTAAATCCCAGGCTCTGTGTCTTCCTAAAAGCAAGACTTCGTTTCAGGTAAGGGCAGTCACTTTTCAGCTCAAACGAACTACGTCGTTCCGGAAGTTCACACGGTTCTCATCTTAACTGACAAGCATTGAATGTTAGAGAACCAGTGCTTTGTATCAGTTTCAGAAGCAGAGTTGGACTATATATGGTCTGTATGTGTAGGAAACACCGTTCATTTGTTCTCAGCACACTCAAGTTTCCTGCTGTCTTAGAGACTCTGGAAAGCTACAGCGTGCTTCTTGCTCTAAAGCAGAGTGTGATCAATGGATGAAAACTCTGCTGTGTGTTTCACTTCAGAAATGGAGTTAAATCCAAGGCTCTGAGTCTTCCTACAAGCAAGACTTCGTTTCAGGTAAGGGCAGTCACTTTTCATCTCAAACGAACTACATCGTTCACAAAGCTCACACGTTTCTCATCTTAACTGACAAGCATCAAATGTTAGAAGGCCAGGGCTTTGTATCAGTTTCAGAAGCAGCGTTGGACTAATATGGTCCGTGTGTAGGAAACACTGTTCTTTTTTTCTCAGCAAACTTACATTTCCTGCTCTCTTAGAGACTCTGGAAAGCAAGTGCGTGCTTCTTGCTCTAAGCAGAGTGTGATCCATGGATGAGAACTCTGCTGTGTGTTTCACTTCAGAAATGGAGTTAAATCCCAGCTTTGAGTCTTCCTACATGCAATACTTCGTTTCAGGTAAGGGCAGTTACTTTACAGCTCAAACGAACATCATTCACGAAGCACACACGTTTCTCGTCTAAATTGACAAGCATTGGATGTTAGAGGACCTGTGGATTCTTTCAGTTTCAGAAGCAGAGTTGAACTAGATATGGTCTGCATGTGTAGGAAACACCGTTCTTTTGTTATGAGCACACTCAAGTTTCCTTCTGTCTTAGAGAATTTAGAAAGCAAGAGCGTGCTTCTTGCTCTAAAGCAGAGTGTGATCAATGGATGAGAACTCTTTTGTGTGTTTCACTTCAGAAATGGAGTTAAATCCCAGGCTCTGAGTCTTCCTACAAGCAATACTTCGTTTAAGGTAAGGGCAGATACTTTACAGCTCAAATGAACTACATCGTTCACGAAGCTCACACGTTTCTCATCTAAACTGACAAGCATTGGATGTTAGAGGACCTGTGGTTTGTTTCAGTTTCAGAAGCAGAGTGGAACTAGATATGGGCTGTATGTGTAGGAAACACTGTTCTTTTGTTCTGATCACACTCATGTTTCCTTCGGTATTAGAGACTCTAGAAAGCAAGAGTGTGCTTCTTGCTCTAAAGCAGAGTGTTATTCATGCAAGAAAACTATGCTGTGTGTTTGCCTTCAGAAATGGAGTTAAATTCCAGGCTCTGAGTCTTCCTACAAGCAAGAATTCGTTTCAGGTAAGGGCAGTTACTTTACAGCTCAAACGAACTACATCGTTCACGAAGCTCACATGTTTCTAATCTTAAATGACAAGCATTGGATGTTAGAGGACCTTTGCTTTGTATCAATTTCAAGCAGAGTTGAACTATATATGGTCCGTATGTATAGGAAACACTGTTCATTTCTTCTGAGCACACTCATGTTTCCTGCTGTATTAGAGACTCTAGAAAGCAAGAGCGTGCTTCTTGCTCTAAAGCAGAGTGTGATGCATGGATGAGTACTGTGTTGTGTGTTTCCCTTCAGAAATGGAGTTAAATCTCAGGCTCTGAGTCTTCCTACAAGCAAGACTACGTTTTAGGTAAGGGCAGTCACTTTTCATCTCAAAAGAACTACATCGTTCACAAAGCTCACTCGTTTCTCATCTTAACTGACAAGCATCAAATGTTAGAAGGCCAGTGCTTTGTATCAGTTTCAGAAGCAGCGTTGGACTAATATGGTCCGTGTGTAGGAAACACTGTTCTTTTTTTCTCAGCAAACTTACATTTCCTGCTCTCTTAGAGACTCTGGAAAGCAAGAGCGTGCTTCTTGCTCTAAGCAGAGTGTGATCCATGGATGAGAACTCTGCTGTGTGTTTCCCTTCAGAAATGGAGTTAAATCCCAGGCTCTGTGTCTTCCTACAAGCAAGACTTCATTTCAGGTAAGGGCAGTCACTTTTAAGCTCAAACGAACTACATCGTTCACGAAGCTAACAAGTTTCCCATCTTAACTTCCAAGCATTGGATGTTAGAGGACCTCTGGTTTGTTTCAGTTTCAGAAGCAGAGATGAACTAGATATGGTCCGTATGTGTAGGAAACACCGTTCTTTTGTTCTGAGCACACTCACGTTTCCTTCTGTCTTAGAGAATTTAGAAAGCAAGAGCGTGCTTCTTGATCTAAAACAGAGTTTGATCAATGGATGAGAACTCTTTTGTGTGTTTCACTTCAGAAATGGAGTTAAATCCCAGGCTCTGAGTCTTCCTACAAGCAATACTTCGTTTCAGGTAAGGGCAGATACTTTACAGCTCAAATGAACAACATCGTTCATGAAGCTCACACGTTTCTCATCTAAACTGACAAGCATTGGATGTTAGAGGACCTGTGGTTTGTTTCAGTTTCAGAAGCAGAGTGGAACTAGATATGGGCCGTATGTGTAGGAAACACTGTTCTTTTGTTCTGAGCACACTCAAGTTTCCTTCTGTATTAGAGACTCTAGAAAGCAAGAGCATGCTTCTTGCTCTAAAGCAGAGTGTTATTCATGCAAGAAAACTATGCTGTGTGTTTCCCTTCAGAAATGGAGTTAAATTCCAGGCTCTGAGTCTTCCTACAAGCAAGACTTCGTTCCAGGTAAGTGCAGTTACTTTACAGCTCAAACGAACTACATCGTTCACGAAGCTCACACGTTTCTCATCTAAACTGACAAGCGTTGGATGTTAGAGCACCTCTGGTTTGTTTCAGTTTAAGAAGCAGAGATGTACTAGATATGGTCCGTATATGTAGGAAACACCGTTCTTTTGTTATGAGCACACTCAATTTTCCTGCTGTATTAGAGACTCTAGAAAGCAAGAGAGTGCTTCTTGCTCTAAAGCAAAGTGTGATCCATGGATGAGAACTATGATGTGTGTTTCTCTTCAGAAATGGAGTTAAATCCCAGGCTCTGTGTATTCCTACTAGGAAGACATCGTTTCAGGTTAGGGCAGTCACTTTTCAGCTCAAACGACCTACATCATTCACGAAGCTCACACGTTTCTCATCTTAAATGACAAGCATTGGATGTTAGAGGACCAGTGCTTTGTATCAATTTCAGAAGCAGAGTTGGACTAGATATGGTACGTATGTGTAGGAAACACCATTCTTTTGCTCTCATCACACTCACGTTTCCTGCTCTCTTAGAGACTCTGCTAAGCAAGAGCGTGCTTCTTGCTCTAAAGCAGAGTGTGATCAATGGATGAGAACTCTGCTGTGTGTTTCACTTCAGAAATGGAGTTAAATCCCAGGCTCTGAGTCTTCCTACAAGCAAAACTTCGTTTCAGGTAAGGGCAGTTACTTTACAGTTCAAACGAACTACATCGTTCACGAATCACACACGTTTCTCGTCTAAATTGCCAAGCATTGGATGTTAGAGGACCTGTGGATTCTTTCAGTTTCATAAGCAGAGTTGAACTAGATATGGTCGGTATGTGTAGGAAACACAGTTCTTTTGTTATGAGCACACTCAATTTTCCTGCTGTATTAGAGATTCCAGGAAGCAAGAGCGTGCTACTTGCTCCAAAGCAGAGTGTGATTTATATATGAGAACTCGGCTGTGTGTTTCACTTCAGAAATGGAGTTAAACCCCAGGCTCTGAGTCTTCCTACAAGCAAGACTTGGTTTCAGGTAAGGGCAGTTACTTTACAGCTCAAATGAACTACATCGTTCACGATGCTCACACGTTTCTCATCTAAACTGACAAGCAATGGATGTTAGAGGACCTGTGGTTTGTTTCAGTTTCAGAAGCATAGTTGGACTATATATGGTCTGTATGTGTAGGATACCTGTTCATTTGTTCTCAGCACACTCAAGTTTCCTGCTCTCTTAGAGACTCTGGAAAGCTACAGCGTGCTTCTTGCTCTAAAGCAGTGTTTGAGCAATGGATGAGAACTCTGCTGTGTGTTTCACTTCAGAAATGGAGATAAATCCCAGGCTCTATGTCTTCCTACAAGCAAGACTTCGTTTCAGGTAAGGGCAGTCATTTTTCAGCTCAAATGAACTACATCGTTCACGAAGCTCACACGTTTCTCATCTTAAATGACAAGCATTGGATGTTAGAAGGCCAGTGCTTTGTATCAGTTTCAGAAGCAGCGTTGGACTAATATGGTCCGTGTGTAGGAAACACTGTTCTTTTTTTCTCAGCAAACTTACATTTCCTGCTCTCTTAGAGACTCTGGAAAGCAAGAGCGTGCTTCTTGCTCTAAGCAGAGTGTGATCCATGGATGAGAACTCTGCTGTGTGTTTCCCTTCAGAAATGGAGTTAAATCCCAGGCTCTGTGTCTTCCTACAAGCAAGACTTCGTTTCAGGTAAGGGCAGTCACTTTTCAGCTCAAACGAACTACATCGTTCACGAAGCTAACAAGTTTCCCATCTTAACTTCCAAGCATTGGATGTTAGAGGACCTCTGGTTTGTTTCATTTTCAGAAGCAGAGATGAACTAGATATGGTCCGTATGTGTAGGAAACACCGTTCTTTTGTTCTGAGCACACTCACGTTTCCTTCTGTCTTAGAGAATTTAGAAAGCAAGAGCGTGCTTCTTGCTCTAAAGCAGAGTGTGATCAATAAATGAGAACTCTGCTGTGTGTTTCACTTCAGAAATGGAGTTAAATCAATGGCTCTGAGTCTTCCTACTAGGAAGACATTGTTTGAGGTTGGGGCAGTCACTTTTCAGCTCAAACGACCTACATCGTTCATGAAGCTCACACGTTTCTCATCTTAAATGACAAGCATTGGATGTTAGAGGACCTGTGGTTTGTATCAGTTTCCGAAGCAGAGTTGGACTAGATATGGTCCGTATTTGTAGGAAACACCGTTCTTTTGCTCTCATCACACTCATGTTTCCTGCTCTCTTAGAGACTCTGCTAAGCAAGAGCGTGCTTCTTGCTCTAAAGCAGAGTGTGATCAATGGGTGAGAACTCTGCTGTGTGTTTCACTTCAGAAATGGAGATAAATCCCAGGCTCTATGTCTTCCTACAAGCAAGACTTCGTTTCAGATAAGGGCAGTCAATTATCAGCTCAAATGAACTACATCGTTCACGAAGCTCACACGTTTCATATCTTAAATGACAAGCATTGGATGTTAGAGAACCAGTGCTTTGTATCAGTTTCAGAAGCAGAGTTGGACTAGATATGGTCCGTATTTGTAGGAAACACCGTTCTTTTGCTCTCATCACACTCACATTTCCTGCTCTCTTAGAGACTCTGCTAAGCAAGAGCGTGCTTCTTGCTCTAATGCAGAGTGTGATCAATGGATGAGAACTCTCCTGTGTGTTTCCCTTCAGAAATGGAGTTAAATCCCAGGCTCTGTGTCTTCCTACAAGCAAGACTTCGTTTCAGGTAAGGGCAGTCACTTTTCATCTCAAACGAACTACATCGTTCACAAAGCTCACAAGTTTCTCATCTTAACTGACAAGCATCGAATGTTAGAAGGCCAGTGCTTTGTATCAGTTTCAGAAGCAGCGTTGGACTAATATGGTCCGTGTGTAGGAAACACTGTTCTTTTTTTCTCAGCAAACTTACATTTCCTGCTCTCTTAGAGACTCTGGAAAGCAAGAGCGTGCTTCTTGCTCTAAGCAGAGTGTTATCCATGGATGAGAACTCTGCTGTGTGTTTCCCTTCAGAAATGGAGTTCAATCCCAGGCTCTGTGTCTTCCTACAAGCAAGACTTCGTTTCAGGTAAGGGCAGTCACTTTTAAGCTCAAACGAACTACATCGTTCACGAAGCTAACAAGTTTCCCATCTTAACTTCCAAGCATTGGATGTTAGAGGACCTCTGGTTTGTTTCAGTTTCAGAAGCAGAGATGAACTAGATATGGTCCGTATGTGTAGGAAACACCGTTCTTTTGTTCTGAGCACACTCACGTTTCCTTCTGTCTTAGAGAATTTAGAAAGCAAGAGCGTGCTTCTTGCTCTAAAGCAGAGTGTGATCAATGGATGAGAACTCTTTTGTGTGTTTCACTTCAGAAATGGAGTTAAATCCCAGGCTCTGAGTCTTCCTACAAGCAATACTTCGTTTCAGGTAAGGGCAGATACTTTACAGCTCAAATGAACAACATCGTTCACGAAGCTCACACGGTTCTCATCTAAACTGACAAGCATTGGATGTTAGAGGACCTGTGGTTTGTTTCAGTTTCAGAAGCAGAGTGGAACTAGATATGGGCCGTATGTGTAGGAAACACCGTTCTTTTGTTCTGAGCACACTCAAGTTTCCTTCTGTATTAGAGACTCTAGAAAGCAAGAGCGTGCTTCTTGCTCTAAAGCAGAGTGTTATTCATGCAAGAAAACTATGCTGTGTGTTTCCCTTCAGAAATGGAGTTAAATTCCAGGCTCTGAGTCTTCCTACAAGCAAGACTTCGTTCCAGGTAAGGGCAGTTACTTTACAGCTCAAACGAACTACATCGTTCACAAAGCTCACACGTTTCTCTTCTTAACTGAGAAGCATTGGATGTTAGAGGACCTTTGCTTTGTATCAATTTCAAGCAGAGTTGAACTATATATGGTCCGTATGTATAGGAAACACCGTTCATTTCTTCTGAGCACACTCAAGTTTCCTGCTGTATTAGAGACTCTAGAAAGCAAGAGCGTGCTTCTTGCTAGAAAGCAAGAGCGTGCTTCTTGCTCTAAAGCAGAGTGTGATGCATGGATGAGAACTGTGTTGTGTGTTTCCCTTCAGAAATGGAGTTAAATCCCAGGATCTGTGTCTTCCTAAAAGCAAGACTTCGTTTCAGGTAAGGGCAGTCACTTTTCAGCTCAAACGAACTACATCGTTCAGGAAGTTCACACGGTTCTCATCTTAACTGACAAGCATTGAATGTTAGAGAACCAGTGCTTTGTTTCAGTTTCAGAAGCAGAGTTGGACTATATATGGTCCGTAAGTGTAGGAAACACCATTCATTTGTTCTCATCACACTCATGTTTCCTGGTCTCTTAGAGACTCTGGAAAGCTACAGCGTGCTTCTTGCTCTAAAGCAGAGTGTGATCAATGGATGAAAACTCTGTTGTGTGTTTCACTTCAGAAATGGAGTTAAATCCAAGGCTCTGAGTCTTCCTACAAGCAAGACTTCGTTTCAGGTAAGGGCAGTCACTTTTCATCTCAAACGAACTACATCGTTCACAAAGCTCAGACGTTTCTCATCTTAACTGACAAGCATCGAATATTAGAAGGGAGTGCTTTGTATCAGTTTCAGAAGCAGCGTTGGACTAATATGGTCCGTGTGTAGGAAACACCGTTCTTTTTTTCTCAGCAAACTTACATTTCCTGCTCTTTAGAGACTCTGGAAAGCAAGAGCGTGCTTCTTGCTCTAAAGCAGAGTGTGATGCATGGCTGAGAACTGTGTTGTGTGTTTCTCTTCAGAAATGGAGTTAAATCCCAGGCTCTGTGTCTTCCTACAAGCAAGACTTCGTTTCAGGTAAGGGCAGTCACTTTTCAGCTCAAACGAACTACATCATTCACAAAGCTAACAAGTTTCCCATCTTAACTTCCAAGCATTGGATGTTAGAGGACCTCTGGTTTGTTTCAGTTTCAGAAGCAGAGATGAACTAGATATGGTCCGTATGTGTAGGAAACACCGTTCTTTTGTTCTGAGCACACTCACGTTTCCTTCTGTCTTAGAGAATTTAGAAAGCAAGAGCGTGCTTCTTGCTCTAAAGCAGAGTGTGATCAATAAATGAGAACTCTGCTGTGTGCTTCACTTCAGAAATGGAGTTAAATCACAGGCTCTGTGTCTTCCTACATGCAAGACTTCGTTTCAGGTAAGGGCAGTCACTTTTCAGCTCAAACGAACTACATCATTCACGAAGCTAACAAGTTTCCCATCTTAAATTCCAAGCATTGGATGTTAGAGGACCAGTGCTTTGTATCACTTTCAGAAGCAGAGTTGGCCTAGATATGGTCCGTATGTGTAGGAAACACCTTTCTTTTGTTCTTAGCACACTAACGTTTCCTGCTGTCTTAGAGAATATAGAAAGCAAGAGTGTGCTTCTTGCTCTAAAGCAGAGTTTGAGCAATGGATGAGAACTCTGCTGTGTGTTTCACTTCAGAAATCGAGTTAAATCCCAGGCCCTGAGTCTTCCTACAAGCAAGACTTCTTTGCAGGTAAGGGCAGATACTATACAGCTCAAACGAACTATATCGTTCACGAAGCTCACACGTTTCTCATCTAAACTGACAAGCGTTGGATGTTAGAGGACCTCTGGTTTGTTTCAGTTTAAGAAGCAGAGATGTACTAGATATGGTCCGTATATGTAGGAAACACCGTTCTTTTGTTATGAGCACACTCAATTTTCCTGCTGTATTAGAGACTCTAGAAAGCAAGAGAGTGCTTCTTGCTCTAAAGCAAAGTGTGATCCATGGATGAGAACTATGATGTGTGTTTCTCTTCAGAAATGGAGTTAAATCCCAGGCTCCGTGTTTTCCTACTAGGAAGACATCGTTTCAGGTTAGGGCAGTCACTTTTCAGCTCAAACGACCTACATCATTCACGAAGCTCACACGTTTCTCATCTTAAATGACAAGCATTGGATGTTAGAGGACCAGTGCTTTGTATCAGTTTCAGAAGCAGAGTTGGACTAGATATGGTCCGTATGTGTAGGAAAAACCGTTCTTTTGCTCTCATCACACTCACGTTTCCTGCTCTCTTAGAGACTCTGCTAAGCAAGAGCGTGCTTCTTGCTCTAATGCAGAGTGTGATCAATGGATGAGAACTCTCCTGTGTGTTTCCCTTCAGAAATGGAGTTAAATCCCAGGCTCTGTGTCTTCCTACAAGCAAGACTTCGTTTCAGGTAAGGGCAGTCACTTTTCATCTCAAACGAACTACATCGTTCACAAAGCTCACAAGTTTCTCATCTTAACTGACAAGCATCGAATGTTAGAAGGCCAGTGCTTTGTATCAGTTTCAGAAGCAGCGTTGGACTAATATGGTCCGTGTGTAGGAAACACTGTTCTTTTTTTCTCAGCAAACTTACATTTCCTGCTCTCTTAGAGACTCTGGAAAGCAAGAGCGTGCTTCTTGCTCTAAGCAGAGTGTTATCCATGGATGAGAACTCTGCTGTGTGTTTCCCTTCAGAAATGGAGTTCAATCCCAGGCTCTGTGTCTTCCTACAAGCAAGACTTCGTTTCAGGTAAGGGCAGTCACTTTTAAGCTCAAACGAACTACATCGTTCACGAAGCTAACAAGTTTCCCATCTTAACTTCCAAGCATTGGATGTTAGAGGACCTCTGGTTTGTTTCAGTTTCAGAAGCAGAGATGAACTAGATATGGTCCGTATGTGTAGGAAACACCGTTCTTTTGTTCTGAGCACACTCACGTTTCCTTCTGTCTTAGAGAATTTAGAAAGCAAGAGCGTGCTTCTTGCTCTAAAGCAGAGTGTGATCAATGGATGAGAACTCTTTTGTGTGTTTCACTTCAGAAATGGAGTTAAATCCCAGGCTCTGAGTCTTCCTACAAGCAATACTTCGTTTCAGGTAAGGGCAGATACTTTACAGCTCAAATGAACAACATCGTTCACGAAGCTCACACGGTTCTCATCTAAACTGACAAGCATTGGATGTTAGAGGACCTGTGGTTTGTTTCAGTTTCAGAAGCAGAGTGGAACTAGATATGGGCCGTATGTGTAGGAAACACCGTTCTTTTGTTCTGAGCACACTCAAGTTTCCTTCTGTATTAGAGACTCTAGAAAGCAAGAGCGTGCTTCTTGCTCTAAAGCAGAGTGTTATTCATGCAAGAAAACTATGCTGTGTGTTTCCCTTCAGAAATGGAGTTAAATTCCAGGCTCTGAGTCTTCCTACAAGCAAGACTTCGTTCCAGGTAAGGGCAGTTACTTTACAGCTCAAACGAACTACATCGTTCACAAAGCTCACACGTTTCTCTTCTTAACTGAGAAGCATTGGATGTTAGAGGACCTTTGCTTTGTATCAATTTCAAGCAGAGTTGAACTATATATGGTCCGTATGTATAGGAAACACCGTTCATTTCTTCTGAGCACACTCAAGTTTCCTGCTGTATTAGAGACTCTAGAAAGCAAGAGCGTGCTTCTTGCTAGAAAGCAAGAGCGTGCTTCTTGCTCTAAAGCAGAGTGTGATGCATGGATGAGAACTGTGTTGTGTGTTTCCCTTCAGAAATGGAGTTAAATCCCAGGATCTGTGTCTTCCTAAAAGCAAGACTTCGTTTCAGGTAAGGGCAGTCACTTTTCAGCTCAAACGAACTACATCGTTCAGGAAGTTCACACGGTTCTCATCTTAACTGACAAGCATTGAATGTTAGAGAACCAGTGCTTTGTTTCAGTTTCAGAAGCAGAGTTGGACTATATATGGTCCGTAAGTGTAGGAAACACCATTCATTTGTTCTCATCACACTCATGTTTCCTGGTCTCTTAGAGACTCTGGAAAGCTACAGCGTGCTTCTTGCTCTAAAGCAGAGTGTGATCAATGGATGAAAACTCTGTTGTGTGTTTCACTTCAGAAATGGAGTTAAATCCAAGGCTCTGAGTCTTCCTACAAGCAAGACTTCGTTTCAGGTAAGGGCAGTCACTTTTCATCTCAAACGAACTACATCGTTCACAAAGCTCAGACGTTTCTCATCTTAACTGACAAGCATCGAATATTAGAAGGGAGTGCTTTGTATCAGTTTCAGAAGCAGCGTTGGACTAATATGGTCCGTGTGTAGGAAACACCGTTCTTTTTTTCTCAGCAAACTTACATTTCCTGCTCTTTAGAGACTCTGGAAAGCAAGAGCGTGCTTCTTGCTCTAAAGCAGAGTGTGATGCATGGCTGAGAACTGTGTTGTGTGTTTCTCTTCAGAAATGGAGTTAAATCCCAGGCTCTGTGTCTTCCTACAAGCAAGACTTCGTTTCAGGTAAGGGCAGTCACTTTTCAGCTCAAACGAACTACATCATTCACAAAGCTAACAAGTTTCCCATCTTAACTTCCAAGCATTGGATGTTAGAGGACCTCTGGTTTGTTTCAGTTTCAGAAGCAGAGATGAACTAGATATGGTCCGTATGTGTAGGAAACACCGTTCTTTTGTTCTGAGCACACTCACGTTTCCTTCTGTCTTAGAGAATTTAGAAAGCAAGAGCGTGCTTCTTGCTCTAAAGCAGAGTGTGATCAATAAATGAGAACTCTGCTGTGTGCTTCACTTCAGAAATGGAGTTAAATCACAGGCTCTGTGTCTTCCTACATGCAAGACTTCGTTTCAGGTAAGGGCAGTCACTTTTCAGCTCAAACGAACTACATCATTCACGAAGCTAACAAGTTTCCCATCTTAAATTCCAAGCATTGGATGTTAGAGGACCAGTGCTTTGTATCACTTTCAGAAGCAGAGTTGGCCTAGATATGGTCCGTATGTGTAGGAAACACCTTTCTTTTGTTCTTAGCACACTAACGTTTCCTGCTGTCTTAGAGAATATAGAAAGCAAGAGTGTGCTTCTTGCTCTAAAGCAGAGTTTGAGCAATGGATGAGAACTCTGCTGTGTGTTTCACTTCAGAAATCGAGTTAAATCCCAGGCCCTGAGTCTTCCTACAAGCAAGACTTCTTTGCAGGTAAGGGCAGATACTATACAGCTCAAACGAACTATATCGTTCACGAAGCTCACACGTTTCTCATCTAAACTGACAAGCGTTGGATGTTAGAGGACCTCTGGTTTGTTTCAGTTTAAGAAGCAGAGATGTACTAGATATGGTCCGTATATGTAGGAAACACCGTTCTTTTGTTATGAGCACACTCAATTTTCCTGCTGTATTAGAGACTCTAGAAAGCAAGAGAGTGCTTCTTGCTCTAAAGCAAAGTGTGATCCATGGATGAGAACTATGATGTGTGTTTCTCTTCAGAAATGGAGTTAAATCCCAGGCTCCGTGTTTTCCTACTAGGAAGACATCGTTTCAGGTTAGGGCAGTCACTTTTCAGCTCAAACGACCTACATCATTCACGAAGCTCACACGTTTCTCATCTTAAATGACAAGCATTGGATGTTAGAGGACCAGTGCTTTGTATCAGTTTCAGAAGCAGAGTTGGACTAGATATGGTCCGTATGTGTAGGAAAAACCGTTCTTTTGCTCTCATCACACTCACGTTTCCTGCTCTCTTAGAGACTCTGCTAAGCAAGAGCGTGCTTCTTGCTCTAAAGCAGAGTGTGATCAATGGATGAGAACTCTGCTGTGTGTTTCACTTCAGAAATGGAGTTAAATCCCAGGCTCTGAGTCTTCCTACAAGCAAAACTTCGTTTCAGGTAAGGGCAGTTACTTTACAGTTCAAACGAACTACATCGTTCACGAATCACACACGTTTCTCGTCTAAATTGCCAAGCATTGGATGTTAGAGGACCTGTGGATTCTTTCAGTTTCATAAGCAGAGTTGAACTAGATATGGTCGGTATGTGTAGGAAACACAGTTCTTTTGTTATGAGCACACTCAATTTTCCTGCTGCATTAGAGATTCCAGGAAGCAAGAGCGTGCTACTTGCTCCAAAGCAGAGTGTGATTTATATATGAGAACTCGGCTGTGTGTTTCACTTCAGAAATGGAGTTAAACCCCAGGCTCTGAGTCTTCCTACAAGCAAGACTTGGTTTCAGGTAAGGGCAGTTACTTTACAGCTCAAATGAACTACATCGTTCACGATGCTCACACGTTTCTCATCTAAACTGACAAGCAATGGATGTTAGAGGACCTGTGGTTTGTTTCAGTTTCAGAAGCAGAGTTGGACTATATATGGTCTGTATGTGTAGGATACCTGTTCATTTGTTCTCAGCACACTCAAGTTTCCTGCTCTCTTAGAGACTCTGGAAAGCTACAGCGTGCTTCTTGCTATAAAGAAGTGTTTGAGCAATGGATGAGAACTCTGCTGTGTGTTTCACTTCAGAAATGGAGATAAATCCCAGGCTCTATGTCTTCCTACAAGCAAGACTTCGTTTCAGGTAAGGGCAGTCATTTTTCAGCTCAAAAGAACTACATCGTTCACGAAGCTCACACGTTTCTCATCTTAAATGACAAGCATTGGATGTTAGAAGGCCAGTGCTTTGTATCAGTTTCAGAAGCAGCGTTGGACTAATATGGTCCGTGCGTAGGAAACACTGTTCTTTTTTTCTCAGCAAACTTACATTTCCTGCTCTCTTAGAGACTCTGGAAAGCAAGAGCGTGCTTCTTGCTCTAAGCAGAGTGTGATCCATGGATGAGAACTCTGCTGTGTGTTTCCCTTCAGAAATGGAGTTAAATCCCAGGCTCTGTGTCTTCCTACAAGCAAGACTTCGTTTCAGGTAAGGGCAGTCACTTTTAAGCTCAAACGAACTACATCGTTCACGAAGCTAACAAGTTTCCCATCTTAACTTCCAAGCATTGGATGTTAGAGGACCTCTGGTTTGTTTCAGTTTCAGAAGCAGAGATGAACTAGATATGGTCCGTATGTGTAGGAAACACCGTTCTTTTGTTCTGAGCACACTCACGTTTCCTTCTGTCTTAGAGAATTTAGAAAGCAAGAGCGTGCTTCTTGCTCTAAAGCAGAGTGTGATCAATAAATGAGAACTCTGCTGTGTGTTTCACTTCAGAAATGGAGTTAAATCAATGGCTCTGAGTCTTCCTACTAGGAAGACATCGTTTCAGGTTAGGGCAGTCACTTTTCAGCTCAAACGACCTACATCGTTCATGAAGCTCACACGTTTCTCATCTTAAATGACAAGCATTGGATGTTAGAGGACCTGTGGTTTGTATCAGTTTCCGAAGCAGAGTTGGACTAGATATGGTCCGTATTTGTAGGAAACACCGTTCTTTTGCTCTCATCACACTCATGTTTCCTGCTCTCTTAGAGACTCTGCTAAGCAAGAGCGTGCTTCTTGCTCTAAAGCAGAGTGTGATCAATGGATGAGAACTCTGCTGTGTGTTTCACTTCAGAAATGGAGATAAATCCCAGGCTCTATGTCTTCCTACAAGCAAGACTTCGTTTCAGATAAGGGCAGTCACTTTTCAGCTCAAATGAACTACATCGTTCACGAAGCTCACACGTTTCTCATCTTAAATGACAAGCATTGGATGTTAGAGAACCAGTGCTTTGTATCAGTTTCAGAAGCAGCGTTGGACTAATATGGTCCGTGTGTAGGAAACACTGTTCTTTTTTTCTCAGCAAACTTACATTTCCTGCTCTCTTAGAGACTCTGGAAAGCAAGAGCGTGCTTCTTGCTCTAAGCAGAGTGTGATCGATGGATGAGAACTCTGCTGTGTGTTTCCCTTCAGAAATGGAGTTAAATCCCAGGCTCTGTGTCTTCCTACAAGCAAGACTTCGTTTCAGGTAAGGGCAGTCACTTTTAAGCTCAAACGAACTACATCGTTCACGAAGCTAACAAGTTTCCCATCTTAACTTCCAAGCATTGGATGTTAGAGGACCTCTGGTTTGTTTCAGTTTCAGAAGCAGAGATGAACTAGATATGGTCCGTATGTGTAGGAAACACCGTTCTTTTGTTCTGAGCACACTCACGTTTCCTTCTGTCTTAGAGATTTTAGAAAGCAAGAGCGTGCTTCTTGCTCTAAAGCAGAGTGTGATGCATGGATGAGAACTGTGTTGTGTGTTTCCCTTCAGAAATGGAGTTAAATCCCAGGATCTGTGTCTTCCTAAAAGCAAGACTTCGTTTCAGGTAAGGGCAGTCACTTTTCAGCTCAAACGAACTACATCGTTCAGGAAGTTCACACGGTTCTCATCTTAACTGACAAGCATTGAATTTTAGAGAACCAGTGCTTTGTTTCAGTTTCAGAAGCAGAGTTGGACTATATATGGTCCGTAAGTGTAGGAAACACCATTCATTTGTTCTCATCACACTCATGTTTCCTGGTCTCTTAGAGACTCTGGAAAGCTACAGCGTGCTTCTTGCTCTAAAGCAGAGTGTGATCAATGGATGAAAACTCTGTTGTGTGTTTCACTTCAGAAATGGAGTTAAATCCAAGGCTCTGAGTCTTCCTACAAGCAAGACTTCGTTTCAGGTAAGGGCAGTCACTTTTCATCTCAAACGAACTACATCGTTCACAAAGCTCAGACGTTTCTCATCTTAACTGACAAGCATCGAATATTAGAAGGGAGTGCTTTGTATCAGTTTCAGAAGCAGCGTTGGACTAATATGGTCCGTGTGTAGGAAACACCGTTCTTTTTTTCTCAGCAAACTTACATTTCCTGCTCTTTAGAGACTCTGGAAAGCAAGAGCGTGCTTCTTGCTCTAAAGCAGAGTGTGATGCATGGCTGAGAACTGTGTTGTGTGTTTCTCTTCAGAAATGGAGTTAAATCCCAGGCTCTGTGTCTTCCTACAAGCAAGACTTCGTTTCAGGTAAGGGCAGTCACTTTTCAGCTCAAACGAACTACATCATTCACAAAGCTAACAAGTTTCCCATCTTAACTTCCAAGCATTGGATGTTAGAGGACCTCTGGTTTGTTTCAGTTTCAGAAGCAGAGATGAACTAGATATGGTCCGTATGTGTAGGAAACACCGTTCTTTTGTTCTGAGCACACTCACGTTTCCTTCTGTCTTAGAGAATTTAGAAAGCAAGAGCGTGCTTCTTGCTCTAAAGCAGAGTGTGATCAATAAATGAGAACTCTGCTGTGTGCTTCACTTCAGAAATGGAGTTAAATCACAGGCTCTGTGTCTTCCTACATGCAAGACTTCGTTTCAGGTAAGGGCAGTCACTTTTCAGCTCAAACGAACTACATCATTCACGAAGCTAACAAGTTTCCCATCTTAAATTCCAAGCATTGGATGTTAGAGGACCAGTGCTTTGTATCACTTTCAGAAGCAGAGTTGGCCTAGATATGGTCCGTATGTGTAGGAAACACCTTTCTTTTGTTCTTAGCACACTAACGTTTCCTGCTGTCTTAGAGAATATAGAAAGCAAGAGTGTGCTTCTTGCTCTAAAGCAGAGTTTGAGCAATGGATGAGAACTCTGCTGTGTGTTTCACTTCAGAAATCGAGTTAAATCCCAGGCCCTGAGTCTTCCTACAAGCAAGACTTCTTTGCAGGTAAGGGCAGTTACTATACAGCTCAAACGAACTATATCGTTCACGAAGCTCACACGTTTCTCATCTAAACTGACAAGCGTTGGATGTTAGAGGACCTCTGGTTTGTTTCAGTTTAAGAAGCAGAGATGTACTAGATATGGTCCGTATATGTAGGAAACACCGTTCTTTTGTTATGAGCACACTCAATTTTCCTGCTGTATTAGAGACTCTAGAAAGCAAGAGAGTGCTTCTTGCTCTAAAGCAAAGTGTGATCCATGGATGAGAACTATGATGTGTGTTTCTCTTCAGAAATGGAGTTAAATCCCAGGCTCCGTGTTTTCCTACTAGGAAGACATCGTTTCAGGTTAGGGCAGTCACTTTTCAGCTCAAACGACCTACATCATTCACGAAGCTCACACGTTTCTCATCTTAAATGACAAGCATTGGATGTTAGAGGACCAGTGCTTTGTATCAGTTTCAGAAGCAGAGTTGGACTAGATATGGTCCGTATGTGTAGGAAAAACCGTTCTTTTGCTCTCATCACACTCACGTTTCCTGCTCTCTTAGAGACTCTGCTAAGCAAGAGCGTGCTTCTTGCTCTAAAGCAGAGTGTGATCAATGGATGAGAACTCTGCTGTGTGTTTCACTTCAGAAATGGAGTTAAATCCCAGGCTCTGAGTCTTCCTACAAGCAAAACTTCGTTTCAGGTAAGGGCAGTTACTTTACAGTTCAAACGAACTACATCGTTCACGAATCACACACGTTTCTCGTCTAAATTGCCAAGCATTGGATGTTAGAGGACCTGTGGATTCTTTCAGTTTCATAAGCAGAGTTGAACTAGATATGGTCGGTATGTGTAGGAAACACAGTTCTTTTGTTATGAGCACACTCAATTTTCCTGCTGCATTAGAGATTCCAGGAAGCAAGAGCGTGCTACTTGCTCCAAAGCAGAGTGTGATTTATATATGAGAACTCGGCTGTGTGTTTCACTTCAGAAATGGAGTTAAACCCCAGGCTCTGAGTCTTCCTACAAGCAAGACTTGGTTTCAGGTAAGGGCAGTTACTTTACAGCTCAAATGAACTACATCGTTCACGATGCTCACACGTTTCTCATCTAAACTGACAAGCAATGGATGTTAGAGGACCTGTGGTTTGTTTCAGTTTCAGAAGCAGAGTTGGACTATATATGGTCTGTATGTGTAGGATACCTGTTCATTTGTTCTCAGCACACTCAAGTTTCCTGCTCTCTTAGAGACTCTGGAAAGCTACAGCGTGCTTCTTGCTATAAAGAAGTGTTTGAGCAATGGATGAGAACTCTGCTGTGTGTTTCACTTCAGAAATGGAGATAAATCCCAGGCTCTATGTCTTCCTACAAGCAAGACTTCGTTTCAGGTAAGGGCAGTCATTTTTCAGCTCAAAAGAACTACATCGTTCACGAAGCTCACACGTTTCTCATCTTAAATGACAAGCATTGGATGTTAGAAGGCCAGTGCTTTGTATCAGTTTCAGAAGCAGCGTTGGACTAATATGGTCCGTGTGTAGGAAACACTGTTCTTTTTTTCTCAGCAAACTTACATTTCCTGCTCTCTTAGAGACTCTGGAAAGCAAGAGCGTGCTTCTTGCTCTAAACAGAGTGTGATCCATGGATGAGAACTCTGCTGTGTGTTTCCCTTCAGAAATGGAGTTAAATCCCAGGCTCTGTGTCTTCCTACAAGCAAGACTTCGTTTCAGGTAAGGGCAGTCACTTTTAAGCTCAAACGAACTACATCGTTCACGAAGCTAACAAGTTTCCCATCTTAACTTCCAAGCATTGGATGTTAGAGGACCTCTGGTTTGTTTCAGTTTCAGAAGCAGAGATGAACTAGATATGGTCCGTATGTGTAGGAAACACCGTTCTTTTGTTCTGAGCACACTCACGTTTCCTTCTGTCTTAGAGAATTTAGAAAGCAAGAGCGTGCTTCTTGCTCTAAAGCAGAGTGTGATCAATAAATGAGAACTCTGCTGTGTGTTTCACTTCAGAAATGGAGTTAAATCAATGGCTCTGAGTCTTCCTACTAGGAAGACATCGTTTCAGGTTAGGGCAGTCACTTTTCAGCTCAAACGACCTACATCGTTCATGAAGCTCACACGTTTCTCATCTTAAATGACAAGCATTGGATGTTAGAGGACCTGTGGTTTGTATCAGTTTCCGAAGCAGAGTTGGACTAGATATGGTCCGTATTTGTAGGAAACACCGTTCTTTTGCTCTCATCACACTCATGTTTCCTGCTCTCTTAGAGACTCTGCTAAGCAAGAGCGTGCTTCTTGCTCTAAAGCAGAGTGTGATCAATGGATGAGAACTCTGCTGTGTGTTTCACTTCAGAAATGGAGATAAATCCCAGGCTCTATGTCTTCCTACAAGCAAGACTTCGTTTCAGATAAGGGCAGTCACTTTTCAGCTCAAATGAACTACATCGTTCACGAAGCTCACACGTTTCTCATCTTAAATGACAAGCATTGGATGTTAGAGAACCAGTGCTTTGTATCAGTTTCAGAAGCAGCGTTGGACTAATATGGTCCGTGTGTAGGAAACACTGTTCTTTTTTTCTCAGCAAACTTACATTTCCTGCTCTCTTAGAGACTCTGGAAAGCAAGAGCGTGCTTCTTGCTCTAAGCAGAGTGTGATCGATGGATGAGAACTCTGCTGTGTGTTTCCCTTCAGAAATGGAGTTAAATCCCAGGCTCTGTGTCTTCCTACAAGCAAGACTTCGTTTCAGGTAAGGGCAGTCACTTTTAAGCTCAAACGAACTACATCGTTCACGAAGCTAACAAGTTTCCCATCTTAACTTCCAAGCATTGGATGTTAGAGGACCTCTGGTTTGTTTCAGTTTCAGAAGCAGAGATGAACTAGATATGGTCCGTATGTGTAGGAAACACCGTTCTTTTGTTCTGAGCACACTCACGTTTCCTTCTGTCTTAGAGATTTTAGAAAGCAAGAGCGTGCTTCTTGCTCTAAAGCAGAGTGTGATCAATGGATGAGAACCCTTTTGTGTGTTTCACTTCAGAAATGGAGTTAAATCCCAGGCTCTGAGTCTTCCTACAAGCAATACTTCGTTTCAGGTAAGGGCAGATACTTTACAGCTCAAATGAACAACATCGTTCACGAAGCTCACACGTTTCTCATCTAAACTGACAAGCATTGGATGTTGGAGGACCTGTGGTTTGTTTCAGTTTCAGAAGCAGAGTGGAACTAGATATGGGCCGTATGTGTAGGAAACACCGTTCTTTTGTTCTGAGCACACTCAAGTTTCCTTCTGTATTAGAGACTCTAGAAAGCAAGAGCGTGCTTCTTGCTCTAAAGCAGAGTGTTATTCATGCAAGAAAACTATGCTGTGTGTTTCCCTTCAGAAATGGAGTTAAATTCCAGGCTCTGAGTCTTCCTACAAGCAAGACTTCGTTCCAGGTAAGGGCAGTTACTTTACAGCTCAAATGAACTACATCGTTCACAAAGCTCACACGTTTCTCTTCTTAACTGAGAAGCATTGGATGTTAGAGGACCTTTGCTTTGTATCAATTTCAAGCAGAGTTGAACTATATATGGTCCGTATGTATAGGAAACACCGTTCATTTCTTCTGAGCACACTCAAGTTTCCTGCTGTATTAGAGACTCTAGAAAGCAAGAGCGTGCTTCTTGCTCGAAAGCAGAGTGTGATGCATGGATGAGAACTGTGTTGTGTGTTTCCCTTCAGAAATGGAGTTAAATCCCAGGATCTGTGTCTTCCTAAAGGAAGACTTCGTTTCAGGTAAGGGCAGTCACTTTTCAGCTCAAACGAACTACATCGTTCCGGAAGTTCACACGGTTCTCATCTTAACTGACAAGCATTGAATGTTAGAGAACCAGTGCTTTGTATCAGTTTCAGAAGCAGAGTTGGACTATATATGGTCTGTATGTGTAGGAAACACCGTTCATTTGTTCTCAGCACACTCAAGTTTCCTGCTGTCTTAGAGACTCTGGAAAGCAACAGCGTGCTTCTTGCTCTAAAGCAGAGTGTGATCAATGGATGAAAACTCTGTTGTGTGTTTCACTTCAGAAATGGAGTTAAATCCCATTCTCTGAGTCTTCCTACAAGCAAGACTTCGTTTCAGGTAAGGGCAGTCACTTTTCATCTCAAACGAACTACATCGTTCACAAAGCTCACACGTTTCTCATCTTAACTGACAAGCATCGAATATTAGAAGGGATTGCTTTGTATCAGTTTCAGAAGCAGCGTTGGACTAATATGGTCCGTGTGTAGGAAACACCGTTCTTTTTTTCTCAGCAAACTTACATTTCCTGCTCTTTAGAGACTCTGGAAAGCAAGAGCGTGCTTCTTGCTCTAAAGCAGAGTGTGATGCATGGCTGAGAACTTTGTTGTGTGTTTCTCTTCAGAAATGGAGTTAAATCCCAGGCTCTGTGTCTTCCTACAAGCAAGACTTCGTTTCAGGTAAGGGCAGTCACTTTTCAGCTCAAACGAACTACATCGTTCACGAATCACACACGTTTCTCGTCTAAATTGCCAAGCATTGGATGTTAGAGGACCTGTGGATTCTTTCAGTTTCATAAGCAGAGTTGAACTAGATATGGTCGGTATGTGTAGGAAACACAGTTCTTTTGTTATGAGCACACTCAATTTTCCTGCTGCATTAGAGATTCCAGGAAGCAAGAGCGTGCTACTTGCTCCAAAGCAGAGTGTGATTTATATATGAGAACTCGGCTGTGTGTTTCACTTCAGAAATGGAGTTAAACCCCAGGCTCTGAGTCTTCCTACAAGCAAGACTTGGTTTCAGGTAAGGGCAGTTACTTTACAGCTCAAATGAACTACATCGTTCACGATGCTCACACGTTTCTCATCTAAACTGACAAGCAATGGATGTTAGAGGACCTGTGGTTTGTTTCAGTTTCAGAAGCAGAGTTGGACTATATATGGTCTGTATGTGTAGGATACCTGTTCATTTGTTCTCAGCACACTCAAGTTTCCTGCTCTCTTAGAGACTCTGGAAAGCTACAGCGTGCTTCTTGCTATAAAGAAGTGTTTGAGCAATGGATGAGAACTCTGCTGTGTGTTTCACTTCAGAAATGGAGATAAATCCCAGGCTCTATGTCTTCCTACAAGCAAGACTTCGTTTCAGGTAAGGGCAGTCATTTTTCAGCTCAAAAGAACTACATCGTTCACGAAGCTCACACGTTTCTCATCTTAAATGACAAGCATTGGATGTTAGAAGGCCAGTGCTTTGTATCAGTTTCAGAAGCAGCGTTGGACTAATATGGTCCGTGTGTAGGAAACACTGTTCTTTTTTTCTCAGCAAACTTACATTTCCTGCTCTCTTAGAGACTCTGGAAAGCAAGAGCGTGCTTCTTGCTCTAAGCAGAGTGTGATCCATGGATGAGAACTCTGCTGTGTGTTTCCCTTCAGAAATGGAGTTAAATCCCAGGCTCTGTGTCTTCCTACAAGCAAGACTTCGTTTCAGGTAAGGGCAGTCACTTTTAAGCTCAAACGAACTACATCGTTCACGAAGCTAACAAGTTTCCCATCTTAACTTCCAAGCATTGGATGTTAGAGGACCTCTGGTTTGTTTCAGTTTCAGAAGCAGAGATGAACTAGATATGGTCCGTATGTGTAGGAAACACCGTTCTTTTGTTCTGAGCACACTCACGTTTCCTTCTGTCTTAGAGAATTTAGAAAGCAAGAGCGTGCTTCTTGCTCTAAAGCAGAGTGTGATCAATAAATGAGAACTCTGCTGTGTGTTTCACTTCAGAAATGGAGTTAAATCAATGGCTCTGAGTCTTCCTACTAGGAAGACATCGTTTCAGGTTAGGGCAGTCACTTTTCAGCTCAAACGACCTACATCGTTCATGAAGCTCACACGTTTCTCATCTTAAATGACAAGCATTGGATGTTAGAGGACCTGTGGTTTGTATCAGTTTCCGAAGCAGAGTTGGACTAGATATGGTCCGTATTTGTAGGAAACACCGTTCTTTTGCTCTCATCACACTCATGTTTCCTGCTCTCTTAGAGACTCTGCTAAGCAAGAGCGTGCTTCTTGCTCTAAAGCAGAGTGTGATCAATGGATGAGAACTCTGCTGTGTGTTTCACTTCAGAAATGGAGATAAATCCCAGGCTCTATGTCTTCCTACAAGCAAGACTTCGTTTCAGATAAGGGCAGTCACTTTTCAGCTCAAATGAACTACATCGTTCACGAAGCTCACACGTTTCTCATCTTAAATGACAAGCATTGGATGTTAGAGAACCAGTGCTTTGTATCAGTTTCAGAAGCAGCGTTGGACTAATATGGTCCGTGTGTAGGAAACACTGTTCTTTTTTTCTCAGCAAACTTACATTTCCTGCTCTCTTAGAGACTCTGGAAAGCAAGAGCGTGCTTCTTGCTCTAAGCAGAGTGTGATCGATGGATGAGAACTCTGCTGTGTGTTTCCCTTCAGAAATGGAGTTAAATCCCAGGCTCTGTGTCTTCCTACAAGCAAGACTTCGTTTCAGGTAAGGGCAGTCACTTTTAAGCTCAAACGAACTACATCGTTCACGAAGCTAACAAGTTTCCCATCTTAACTTCCAAGCATTGGATGTTAGAGGACCTCTGGTTTGTTTCAGTTTCAGAAGCAGAGATGAACTAGATATGGTCCGTATGTGTAGGAAACACCGTTCTTTTGTTCTGAGCACACTCACGTTTCCTTCTGTCTTAGAGATTTTAGAAAGCAAGAGCGTGCTTCTTGCTCTAAAGCAGAGTGTGATCAATGGATGAGAACCCTTTTGTGTGTTTCACTTCAGAAATGGAGTTAAATCCCAGGCTCTGAGTCTTCCTACAAGCAATACTTCGTTTCAGGTAAGGGCAGATACTTTACAGCTCAAATGAACAACATCGTTCACGAAGCTCACACGTTTCTCATCTAAACTGACAAGCATTGGATGTTGGAGGACCTGTGGTTTGTTTCAGTTTCAGAAGCAGAGTGGAACTAGATATGGGCCGTATGTGTAGGAAACACCGTTCTTTTGTTCTGAGCACACTCAAGTTTCCTTCTGTATTAGAGACTCTAGAAAGCAAGAGCGTGCTTCTTGCTCTAAAGCAGAGTGTTATTCATGCAAGAAAACTATGCTGTGTGTTTCCCTTCAGAAATGGAGTTAAATTCCAGGCTCTGAGTCTTCCTACAAGCAAGACTTCGTTCCAGGTAAGGGCAGTTACTTTACAGCTCAAATGAACTACATCGTTCACAAAGCTCACACGTTTCTCTTCTTAACTGAGAAGCATTGGATGTTAGAGGACCTTTGCTTTGTATCAATTTCAAGCAGAGTTGAACTATATATGGTCCGTATGTATAGGAAACACCGTTCATTTCTTCTGAGCACACTCAAGTTTCCTGCTGTATTAGAGAATCTAGAAAGCAAGAGCGTGCTTCTTGCTCGAAAGCAGAGTGTGATGCATGGATGAGAACTGTGTTGTGTGTTTCCCTTCAGAAATGGAGTTAAATCCCAGGATCTGTGTCTTCCTAAAGGAAGACTTCGTTTCAGGTAAGGGCAGTCACTTTTCAGCTCAAACGAACTACATCGTTCAGGAAGTTCACACGGTTCTCATCTTAACTGACAAGCATTGAATGTTAGAGAACCAGTGCTTTGTATCAGTTTCAGAAGCAGAGTTGGACTATATATGGTCTGTATGTGTAGGAAACACCGTTCATTTGTTCTCAGCACACTCAAGTTTCCTGCTGTCTTAGAGACTCTGGAAAGCAACAGCGTGCTTCTTGCTCTAAAGCAGAGTGTGATCAATGGATGAAAACTCTGTTGTGTGTTTCACTTCAGAAATGGAGTTAAATCCCATTCTCTGAGTCTTCCTACAAGCAAGACTTCGTTTCAGGTAAGGGCAGTCACTTTTCATCTCAAACGAACTACATCGTTCACAAAGCTCACACGTTTCTCATCTTAACTGACAAGCATCGAATATTAGAAGGGATTGCTTTGTATCAGTTTCAGAAGCAGCGTTGGACTAATATGGTCCGTGTGTAGGAAACACCGTTCTTTTTTTCTCAGCAAACTTACATTTCCTGCTCTTTAGAGACTCTGGAAAGCAAGAGCGTGCTTCTTGCTCTAAAGCAGAGTGTGATGCATGGCTGAGAACTTTGTTGTGTGTTTCTCTTCAGAAATGGAGTTAAATCCCAGGCTCTGTGTCTTCCTACAAGCAAGACTTCGTTTCAGGTAAGGGCAGTCACTTTTCAGCTCAAACGAACTACATCGTTCACAAAGCTAACAAGTTTCCCATCTTAACTTCCAAGCATTGGATGTTAGAGGACCTCTGGTTTGTTTCAGTTTCAGAAGCAGAGATGAACTAGATATGGTCCGTATGTGTAGGAAACACCGTTCTATTGTTCTGAGCATACTCACGTTTTCTTCTGTCTTAGAGAATTTAGAAAGCAAGAGCGTGCTTCTTGCTCTAAAGCAGAGTGTGTTCAATAAATGAGAACTCTGCTGTGTGCTTCACTTCAGAAATGGAGTTAAATCCCAGGCTCTGTGTCTTCCTACATGCAAGACTTCGTTTCAGGTAAGGGCAGTCACTTTTCAGCTCAAACGAACTACATCGTTCACGAAGCTAACAAGTTTCCCATCTTAAATTCCAAGCATTGGATGTTAGAGGACCAGTGCTTTGTATCACTTTCAGAAGCAGAGTTGGCCTAGATATGGTCCGTATGTGTAGGAAACACCTTTCTTTTGTTCTTAGCACACTCACGTTTCCTGCTGTCTTAGAGAATATAGAAAGCAAGAGCGTGCTTCTTGCTCTAAAGCAGAGTTTGAGCAATGGATGAGAACTCTGCTGTGTGTTTCACTTCAGAAATCGAGTTAAATCCCAGGCCCTGAGTCTTCCTACAAGCAAGACTTCTTTGCAGGTAAGGGCAGTTACTATACAGCTCAAACGAACTACATCGTTCACGAAGCTCACACGTTTCTCATCTAAACTGACAAGCGTTGGATGTTAGAGGACCTGTGGTTTGTTTCAGTTTCAGAAGCAGAGTTGGACTATATATGGTCTGTATGTGTAGGATACCTGTTCATTTGTTCTCAGCACACTCAAGTTTCCTGCTCTCTTAGAGACTCTGGAAAGCTACAGCGTGCTTCTTGCTCTAAAGCAGAGTGTCATCAGTGGATGAAAACTCTGTTGTGTGTTTCACTTCAGAAATGTAGTTAAATCCCAGGCTCTGAGTCTTCCTACCAGCAAGACTTCGTTTCAGGTAAGGGCAGTCACTTTTCAGCTCAAAGGAACTACATCATTCACAAAGCTCACACGTTTCTCATCTTAACTGACAAGCGTCGAATGTTAGAAGTCAGGTGCTTTGTATCAGTTTTAGAAGCAGCGTTGGACTAATATGGTCCGTGTGTAGGAAACACCGTTCTTTTTTTCTCAGCAAACTTACATTTCCTGCTCTCTTAGAGACTCTGGAAAGCAAGAGCGTGCTTCTTGCTCTAAAGCAGAGTGTGATGCATGGATAAGAACTGTGTTGTGTGTTTCCCTTCAGAAATGGAGTTAAATCCCAGGCTCTGTGTCTTCCTACAAGCAAGACTTCGTTTCAGGTAAGGGCAGTCACTTTTCAGCTCAAACGAACTACATCGTTCACGAAGCTCACACGTTTCTCATCTAAACTGACAAGCGTTGGATGTTAGAGGACCTCTGGTTTGTTTCAGTTTAAGAAGCAGAGATGTACTAGATATGGTCCGTATATGTAGGAAACACCGTTCTTTTGTTATGAGCACACTCAATTTTCCTGCTGTATTAGAGACTCTAGAAAGCAAGAGAGTGCTTCTTGCTCTAAAGCAAAGTGTGATCCATGGATGAGAACTATGATGTGTGTTTCTCTTCAGAAATGGAGTTAAATCCCAGGCTCCGTGTTTTCCTACTAGGAAGACATCGTTTCAGGTTAGGGCAGTCACTTTTCAGCTCAAACGACCTACATCATTCACGAAGCTCACACGTTTCTCATCTTAAATGACAAGCATTGGATGTTAGAGGACCAGTGCTTTGTATCAGTTTCAGAAGCAGAGTTGGACTAGATATGGTCCGTATGTGTAGGAAACACCGTTCTTTTGCTCTCATCACACTCACGTTTCCTGCTCTCTTAGAGACTCTGCTAAGCAAGAGCGTGCTTCTTGCTCTAAAGCAGAGTGTGATCAATGGATGAGAACTCTGCTGTGTGTTTCACTTCAGAAATGGAGTTAAATCCCAGGCTCTGAGTCTTCCTACAAGCAAAACTTCGTTTCAGGTAAGGGCAGTTACTTTACAGTTCAAACGAACTACATCGTTCACGAATCACACACGTTTCTCGTCTAAATTGCCAAGCATTGGATGTTAGAGGACCTGTGGATTCTTTCAGTTTCATAAGCAGAGTTGAACTAGATATGGTCGGTATGTGTAGGAAACACAGTTCTTTTGTTATGAGCACACTCAATTTTCCTGCTGTATTAGAGATTCCAGGAAGCAAGAGCGTGCTACTTGCTCCAAAGCAGAGTGTGATTTATATATGAGAACTCGGCTGTGTGTTTCACTTCAGAAATGGAGTTAAACCCCAGGCTCTGAGTCTTCCTACAAGCAAGACTTGGTTTCAGGTAAGGGCAGTTACTTTACAGCTCAAATGAACTACATCGTTCACGATGCTCACACGTTTCTCATCTAAACTGACAAGCAATGGATGTTAGAGGACCTGTGGTTTGTTTCAGTTTCAGAAGCAGAGTTGGACTATATATGGTCTGTATGTGTAGGATACCTGTTCATTTGTTCTCAGCACACTCAAGTTTCCTGCTCTCTTAGAGACTCTGGAAAGCTACAGCGTGCTTCTTGCTCTAAAGCAATGTTTGAGCAATGGATGAGAACTCTGCTGTGTGTTTCACTTCAGAAATGGAGTTAAATCCCAGGCTCTATGTCTTCCTACAAGCAAGACTTCGTTTCAGGTAAGGGCAGTCACTTTTCAGCTCAAATGAACTACATTGTTCATGAAGCTCACACGTTTCTCATCTTAAATGACAAGCATTGGATGTTAGAGGACCTGTGGTTTGTATCAGTTTCCGAAGCAGAGTTGGACTAGATATGGTCCGTATTTGTAGGAAACACCGTTCTTTTGCTCTCATCACACTCATGTTTCCTGCTCTCTTAGAGACTCTGCTAAGCAAGAGCGTGCTTCTTGCTCTAAAGCAGAGTGTGATCAATGGATGAGAACTCTGCTGTGTGTTTCCCTTCAGAAATGGAGTTAAATCCCAGGCTCTGTGTCTTCCTACAAGCAAGACTTCGTTTCAGGTAAGGGCAGTCACTTTTAAGCTCAAACGAACTACATCGTTCACGAAGCTAACAAGTTTCCCATCTTAACTTCCAAGCATTGGATGTTAGAGGACCTCTGGTTTGTTTCAGTTTCAGAAGCAGAGATGAACTTGATATGGTCCGTATGTGTAGGAAACACCGTTCTTTTGTTCTGAGCACACTCACGTTTCCTTCTGTCTTAGAGAATTTAGAAAGCAAGAGCGTGCTTCTTGCTCTAAAGCAGAGTGTTATTCATGCAAGAAAACTATGCTGTGTGTTTCCCTTCAGAAATGGAGTTAAATTCCAGGCTCTGAGTCTTCCTACAAGCAAGACTTCGTTCCAGGTAAGGGCAGTTACTTTACAGCTCAAACGAACTACATCATTCACAAAGCTCACACGTTTCTCTTCTTAACTGAGAAGCATTGGATGTTAGAGGACCTTTGCTTTGTATCAATTTCAAGCAGAGTTGAACTATATATGGTCCGTATGTATAGGAAACACCGTTCATTTCTTCTGAGCACACTCAAGTTTCCTGCTGTATTAGAGAATCTAGAAAGCAAGAGCGTGCTTCTTGCTCTAAAGCAGAGTGTGATGCATGGATGAGAACTGTGTTGTGTGTTTCCCTTCAGAAATGGAGTTAAATCCCAGGATCTGTGTCTTCCTAAAAGCAAGACTTCGTTTCAGGTAAGGGCAGTCACTTTTCAGCTCAAATGAACTACATCGTTCACGAAGCTCACATGTTTCTCATCTTAAATGACAAGCAATGGATGTTAGAGGACCTGTGGTTTGTTTCAGTTTCAGAAGCAGAGTTGGACTATATATGGTCTGTATGTGTAGGATACCTGTTCATTTGTTCTCAGCACACTCAAGTTTCCTGCTCTCTTAGAGACTCTGGAAGGCTACAGCGTGCTTCTTGCTCTAAAGCAATGTTTGAGCAATGGATGAGAACTCGGCTGTGTGTTTCACTTCAGAAATGGAGATAAATCCCAGGCTCTATGTCTTCCTACAAGCAAGACTTCGTTTCAGGTAAGGGCAGTCACTTTTCAGCTCAAATGAACTACATCGTTCACGAAGCTCACATGTTTCTCATCTTAAATGACAAGCATTGGATGTTAGAAGGCCAGTGCTTTGTATCAGTTTCAGAAGCAGCGTTGGACTAATATGGTCCGTGTGTAGGAAACACTGTTCTTTTTTTCTCAGCAAACTTACATTTCCTGCTCTCTTAGAGACTCTGGAAAGCAAGAGCGTGCTTCTTGCTCTAAGCAGAGTGTGATCCATGGATGAGAACTCTGCTGTGTGTTTCCCTTCAGAAATGGAGTTAAATCCCAGGCTCTGTGTCTTCCTACAAGCAAGACTTCGTTTCAGGTAAGGGCAGTCACTTTTAAGCTCAAACGAACTACATCGTTCACGAAGCTAACAAGTTTCCCATCTTAACTTCCAAGCATTGGATGTTAGAGGACCTCTGGTTTGTTTCAGTTTCAGAAGCAGAGATGAACTAGATATGGTCCGTATGTGTAGGAAACACCGTTCTTTTGTTCTGAGCACACTCACGTTTCCTTCTGTCTTAGAGAATTTAGAAAGCAAGAGCGTGCTTCTTGCTCTAAAGCAGAGTGTGATCAATAAATGAGAACTCTGCTGTGTGTTTCACTTCAGAAATGGAGTTAAATCAATGGCTCTGAGTCTTCCTACTAGGAAGACATCGTTTCAGGTTAGGGCAGCCACTTTTCAGCTCAAACGACCTACATCGTTCATGAAGCTCACACGTTTCTCATCTTAAATGACAAGCATTGGATGTTAGAGGACCTGTGGTTTGTATCAGTTTCCGAAGCAGAGTTGGACTAGATATGGTCCGTATTTGTAGGAAACACCGTTCTTTTGCTCTCATCACACTCATGTTTCCTGCTCTCTTAGAGACTCTGCTAAGCAAGAGCGTGCTTCTTGCTCTAAAGCAGAGTGTGATCAATGGATGAGAACTCTACTGTGTGTTTCACTTCAGAAATGGAGATAAATCCCAGGCTCTATGTCTTCCTACAAGCAAGACTTCGTTTCAGATAAGGGCAGTCAATTTTCAGCTCAAATGAACTACATCGTTCACGAAGCTCACACGTTTCTCATCTTAAATGACAAGCATTGGATGTTAGAGAACAAGTGCTTTGTATCAGTTTCAGAAGCAGAGTTGGACTAGATATTGTCCGTATGTGTAGGTACCACCGTTCTTTTGCTCTCATCACACTCACATTTCCTGCTCTCTTAGAGACTCTGCTAAGCAAGAGCGTGCTTCTTGCTCTAAAGCAGAGTGTGATCAATGGATGAGAACTCTGCTGTGTGTTTCACTTCAGAAATGGAGTTAAATCCCAGGCTCTGTGTCTTCCTACAAGCAAGACTTCGTTTCAGGTAAGGGCAGTCACTTTTCATCTCAAACGAACTACATCGTTCACAAAGCTCACAAGTTTCTCATCTTAACTGACAAGCATCGAATGTTAGAAGGCCAGTGCTTTGTATCAGTTTCAGAAGCAGCGTTGGACTAATATGGTCCGTGTGTAGGAAACACTGTTCTTTTTTTCTCAGCAAACTTACATTTCCTGCTCTCTTAGAGACTCTGGAAAGCAAGAGCGTGCTTCTTGCTCTAAGCAGAGTGTGATCCATGGATGAGAACTCTGCTGTGTGTTTCCCTTCAGAAATGGAGTTAAATCCCAGGCTCTGTGTCTTCCTACAAGCAAGACTTCGTTTCAGGTAAGGGCAGTCACTTTTAAGCTCAAACGAACTACATCGTTCAAGAAGCTAACAAGTTTCCCATCTTAACTTCCAAGCATTGGATGTTAGAGGACCTCTGGTTTGTTTCAGTTTCAGAAGCAGAGATGAACTTGATATGGTCCGTATGTGTAGGAAACACCGTTCTTTTGTTCTGAGCACACTCACGTTTCCTTCTGTCTTAGAGAATTTAGAAAGCAAGAGCGTGCTTCTTGCTCTAAAGCAGAGTGTTATTCATGCAAGAAAACTATGCTGTGTGTTTCCCTTCAGAAATGGAGTTAAATTCCAGGCTCTGAGTCTTCCTACAAGCAAGACTTCGTTCCAGGTAAGGGCAGTTACTTTACAGCTCAAACGAACTACATCATTCACAAAGCTCACACGTTTCTCTTCTTAACTGAGAAGCATTGGATGTTAGAGGACCTTTGCTTTGTATCAATTTCAAGCAGAGTTGAACTATATATGGTCCGTATGTATAGGAAACACCGTTCATTTCTTCTGAGCACACTCAAGTTTCCTGCTGTATTAGAGAATCTAGAAAGCAAGAGCGTGCTTCTTGCTCTAAAGCAGAGTGTGATGCATGGATGAGAACTGTGTTGTGTGTTTCCCTTCAGAAATGGAGTTAAATCCCAGGATCTGTGTCTTCCTAAAAGCAAGACTTCGTTTCAGGTAAGGGCAGTCACTTTTCAGCTCAAACGAACTACATCGTTCACAAAGCTAACAAGTTTCCCATCTTAACTTCCAAGCATTGGATGTTAGAGGACCTCTGGTTTGTTTCAGTTTCAGAAGCAGAGATGAACTAGATATGGTCCGTATGTGTAGGAAACACCGTTCTATTGTTCTGAGCACACTCACGTTTTCTTCTGTCTTAGAGAATTTAGAAAGCAAGAGCGTGCTTCTTGCTCTAAAGCAGAGTGTGATCAATAAATGAGAACTCTGCTGTGTGCTTCACTTCAGAAATGGAGTTAAATCCCAGGCTCTGTGTCTTCCTACATGCAAGACTTCGTTTCAGGTAAGGGCAGTCACTTTTCAGCTCAAACGAACTACATCGTTCACGAAGCTAACAAGTTTCCCATCTTAAATTCCAAGCATTGGATGTTAGAGGACCAGTGCTTTGTATCACTTTCAGAAGCAGAGTTGGCCTAGATATGGTCCGTATGTGTAGGAAACACCTTTCTTTTGTTCTTAGCACACTCACGTTTCCTGCTGTCTTAGAGAATATAGAAAGCAAGAGCGTGCTTCTTGCTCTAAAGCAGAGTTTGAGCAATGGATGAGAACTCTGCTGTGTGTTTCACTTCAGAAATCGAGTTAAATCCCAGGCTCTGAGTCTTCCTACCAGCAAGACTTCGTTTCAGGTAAGGGCAGTAACTTTTCAGCTCAAACGAACTACATCGTTCACAAAGCTCACACGTTTCTCATCTTAACTGACAAGCATCGAATGTTAGAAGGCCAGTGCTTTCTATCAGTTTCAGAAGCAGCGTTGGACTAATATGGTCCGTGTGCAGCAAACACCGTTCAGTTTTTCTCAGAAAACTTACATTTCCTGCTGTCTTAGAGACTCTGGAAAGAAAGAGCATGCTTCTTGCTCTAAGCAGAGTGTGATCCATGGATGAGAACTCTGCTGTGAGTTACCCTTCAGAAATGGAGTTAAATCCCAGGCTCTGTGTCTTCCTACCAGCAAGACTTCGTTTCAGGTAAGGGCAGTCACTTTTCAGCTCAAACGAACTACATCGTTCATGAAACTAACAAGTTTTCCATCTTAACTTCCAAGCATTGGATGTTCGAGGACCTGTGGTTTGTTTCAGTTTCAGAAGCAGAGTGGAACTAGATATGGGCCGTATGTGTAGGAAACACCGTTCTTTTGTTCTGAGCACACTCAAGTTTCCTTCTGTATTAGAGACTCTAGAAAGCAAGAGCGTGCTTCTTGCTCTAAGGCAGAGTGTTATTCATGCAAGAAAACTATGCTGTGTGTTTCCCTTCAGAAATGGAGTTAAATTCCAGGCTCTGAGTCTTCCTACAAGCAAGACTTCGTTTCAGGTAAGGGCAGTTACTTTACAGCTCAAACGAACTACATTGTTCACGAAGCTCACACGTTTCTCTTCTTAACTGAGAAGCATTGGATGTTAGAGGACCTTTGCTTTGTATCAATTTCAAGCAGAGTTGAACTATATATGGTCCGTATGTATAGGAAACAGAGTTCATTTCATCTGAGCACACTCATGTTTCCTGCTGTATTAGAGACTCTAGAAAGCAAGAGCGTGCTTCTTGCTCTAAAGCAGAGTGTGATGCATGGATGAGAACTGTGTTGTGTGTTTCCCTTCAGAAATGGAGTTAAATCCCAGGCTCTGTGTCTTCCTACAAGCAAGACTTCGTTTCAGGTAAGGGCAGTCACTTTTCAGCTCAAACGAACTACATCGTTCACGAAGCTCACACGTTTCTCATCTAAACTGACAAGCGTTGGATGTTAGAGGACCTCTGGTTTGTTTCAGTTTAAGAAGCAGAGATGTACTAGATATGGTCCGTATATGTAGGAAACACCGTTCTTTTGTTATGAGCACACTCAATTTTCCTGCTGTATTAGAGACTCTAGAAAGCAAGAGAGTGCTTCTTGCTCTAAAGCAAAGTGTGATCCATGGATGAGAACTATGATGTGTGTTTCTCTTCAGAAATGGAGTTAAATCCCAGGCTCCATGTTTTCCTACTAGGAAGACATCGTTTCAGGTTAGGGCAGTCACTTTTCAGCTCAAACGACCTACATCATTCACGAAGCTCACACGTTTCTCATCTTAAATGACAAGCATTGGATGTTAGAGGACCAGTGCTTTGTATCAGTTTCAGAAGCAGAGTGGGACTAGATATGGTCCGTATGTGTAGGAAACACCATTCCTTTGCTCTCATCACACTCACGTTTACTGCTCTCTTAGAGACTCTGCTAAGCAAGAGCGTTCTTCTTGCTCTAAAGCAGAGTGTGATCAATGGATGAGAACTCTGCTGTGTGTTTCACTTCACAAATGGAGTTAAATCCCAGACTCTGAGTCTTCCTACAAGCAAAACTTCGTTTCAGGTAAGGGCAGTTACTTTACAGTTCAAACGAACTACATCGTTCACGAAGCACACACGTTTCTCGTCTAAATTGCCAAGCATTGGATGTTAGAGGACCTGTGGATTCTTTCAGTTTCAGAAGCAGAGTTGAACTAGATATGGTCCGTATGTGTAGGAAGCACCGTTCTTTTGTTATGAGCACACTCAAGTTTCCTGCTTTATTAGAGATTCCAGGAAGCAAGAGCGTGCTTCTTGCTCCAAAGCAGAGTGTGATTTATATATGAGAACTCGGCTGTGTGTTTCACTTCAGAAATGGAGTTAAACCCCAGGCTCTGAGTCTTCCTACAAGCAAGACTTGGTTTCAGGTAAGGGCAGTTACTTTACAGCTCAAATGAACTACATCGTTCACGAAGCTCACACGTTTCTCATCTAAACTGACAAGCATTGGATGTTAGAGGACCTGTGGTTTGTTTCAGTTTCAGAAGCATAGTTGGACTATATATGGTCTGTATGTGTAGGAAACCCGTTCATTTGTTCTCAGCACACTCAAGTTTCCTGCTCACTTAGAGACTCTGTAAAGCTAAAGCGTGCTTCTTGCTCTAAAGCAGAGTGTCACCAATGGATGAAAACTCTGTTGTGTGTTTCACTTCAGAAATGTAGTTAAATCCCAGGCTCTGAGTCTTCCTACTAGCAAGACTTCATTTCAGGTAAGGGCAGTCACTTTTCAGCTCAAAGGAACTACATCATTCACAAAGCTCACACGTTTCTCATCTTAACTGACAAGCATCGAATGTTAGAAGTCAGGTGCTTTGTATCAGTTTTAGAAGCAGCGTTGGACTAATATGGTCCGTGTGTAGGAAACACCGTTCTTTTTTTCTCAGCAAACTTACATTTCCTGCTCTCTTAGAGAATCTGGAAAGCAAGAGCGTGCTTCTTGCTCTAAAGCAGAGTGTGATGCATGGATAAGAACTGTGTTGTGTGTTTCCCTTCAGAAATGGAGTTAAATCCCAGGCTCTGTGTCTTCCTACAAGCAAGACTTCGTTTCAGGTAAGGGCAGTCACTTTTCAGCTCAAACGAACTACATCGTTCACGAAGCTAACAAGTTTCCCATCTTAACTTCCAAGCATTGGATGTTAGAGGACCTCTGGTTTGTTTCAGTTTCAGAAGCAGAGATGAACTAGATATGGTCCGTATGTATAGGAAACACCGTTCATTTCTTCTGAGCACACTCATGTTTCCTGCTGTATTAGAGACTCTAGAAAGCAAGAGCGTGCTTCTTGCTCTAAAGCAGAGTGTGATGCATGGATGAGAACTGTGTTGTGTGTTTCCCTTCAGAAATGGAGTTAAATCCCAGGATCTGTGTCTTCCTAAAAGCAAGACTTCGTTTCATGTAAGGGCAGTCACTTTTCAGCTCAAACGAACTACATCGTTCACGAAGCTCACACGTTTCTCATCTAAACTGACAAGCGTTGGATGTTAGAGGACCTCTGGTTTGTTTCAGTTTAAGAAGCAGAGATGTACTAGATATGGTCCGTATATGTAGGAAACACCGTTCTTTTGTTATGAGCACACTCAATTTTCCTGCTGTATTAGAGACTCTAGAAAGCAAGAGAGTGCTTCTTGCTCTAAAGCAAAGTGTGATCCATGGATGAGAACTATGATGTGTGTTTCTCTTCAGAAATGGAGTTAAATCCCAGGCTCCGTGTTTTCCTACTAGGAAGACATCGTTTCAGGTTAGGGCAGTCACTTTTCAGCTCAAACGACCTACATCATTCACGAAGCTCACACGTTTCTCATCTTAAATGACAAGCATTGGATGTTAGAGGACCAGTGCTTTGTATCAGTTTCAGAAGCAGAGTTGGACTAGATATGGTCCGTATGTGTAGGAAACACCGTTCTTTTGCTCTCATCACACTCACGTTTCCTGCTCTCTTAGAGACTCTGCTAAGCAAGAGCGTGCTTCTTGCTCTAAAGCAGAGTGTGATCAATGGATGAGAACTCTGCTGTGTGTTTCACTTCAGAAATGGAGTTAAATCCCAGGCTCTGAGTCTTCCTACAAGCAAAACTTCGTTTCAGGTAAGGGCAGTTACTTTACAGTTCAAACGAACTACATCGTTCACGAATCACACACGTTTCTCGTCTAAATTGCCAAGCATTGGATGTTAGAGGACCTGTGGATTCTTTCAGTTTCATAAGCAGAGTTGAACTAGATATGGTCGGTATGTGTAGGAAACACAGTTCTTTTGTTATGAGCACACTCAATTTTCCTGCTGTATTAGAGATTCCAGGAAGCAAGAGCGTGCTACTTGCTCCAAAGCAGAGTGTGATTTATATATGAGAACTCGGCTGTGTGTTTCACTTCAGAAATGGAGTTAAACCCCAGGCTCTGAGTCTTCCTACAAGCAAGACTTGGTTTCAGGTAAGGGCAGTTACTTTACAGCTCAAATGAACTACATCGTTCACGATGCTCACACGTTTCTCATCTAAACTGACAAGCAATGGATGTTAGAGGACCTGTGGTTTGTTTCAGTTTCAGAAGCAGAGTTGGACTATATATGGTCTGTATGTGTAGGATACCTGTTCATTTGTTCTCAGCACACTCAAGTTTCCTGCTCTCTTAGAGACTCTGGAAAGCTACAGCGTGCTTCTTGCTCTAAAGCAATGTTTGAGCAATGGATGAGAACTCTGCTGTGTGTTTCACTTCAGAAATGGAGTTAAATCCCAGGCTCTATGTCTTCCTACAAGCAAGACTTCGTTTCAGGTAAGGGCAGTCACTTTTCAGCTCAAATGAACTACATTGTTCATGAAGCTCACACGTTTCTCATCTTAAATGACAAGCATTGGATGTTAGAGGACCTGTGGTTTGTATCAGTTTCCGAAGCAGAGTTGGACTAGATATGGTCCGTATTTGTAGGAAACACCGTTCTTTTGCTCTCATCACACTCATGTTTCCTGCTCTCTTAGAGACTCTGCTAAGCAAGAGCGTGCTTCTTGCTCTAAAGCAGAGTGTGATCAATGGATGAGAACTCTACTGTGTGTTTCACTTCAGAAATGGAGATAAATCCCAGGTTCTATGTCTTCCTACAAGCAAGACTTCGTTTCAGATAAGGGCAGTCAATTTTCAGCTCAAATGAACTACATCGTTCACGAAGCTCACACGTTTCTCATCTTAAATGACAAGCATTGGATGTTAGAGAACAAGTGCTTTGTATCAGTTTCAGAAGCAGAGTTGGACTAGATATTGTCCGTGTGTGTAGGTACCACCGTTCTTTTGCTCTCATCACACTCACATTTCCTGCTCTCTTAGAGACTCTGCTAAGCAAGAGCGTGCTTCTTGCTCTAAAGCAGAGTGTGATCAATGGATGAGAACTCTGCTGTGTGTTTCACTTCAGAAATGGAGTTAAATCCCAGGCTCTGTGTCTTCCTACAAGCAAGACTTCGTTTCAGTTAAGGGCAGTCACTTTTCATCTCAAACGAACTACATCGTTCACAAAGCTCACAAGTTTCTCATCTTAACTGACAAGCATCGAATGTTAGAAGGCCAGTGCTTTGTATCAGTTTCAGAAGCAGCGTTGGACTAATATGGTCCGTGTGTAGGAAACACTGTTCTTTTTTTCTCAGCAAACTTACATTTCCTGCTCTCTTAGAGACTCTGGAAAGCAAGAGCGTGCTTCTTGCTCTAAGCAGAGTGTGATCCATGGATGAGAACTCTGCTGTGTGTTTCCCTTCAGAAATGGAGTTAAATCCCAGGCTCTGTGTCTTCCTACAAGCAAGACTTCGTTTCAGGTAAGGGCAGTCACTTTTAAGCTCAAACGAACTACATCGTTCACGAAGCTCACACGTTTCTCATCTAAACTGACAAGCATTGGATGTTAGAGGACCTGTGGTTTGTTTCAGTTTCAGATGCAGAGTGGAACTAGATATGGGCCGTATGTGTAGGAAACACCGTTCTTTTGTTCTGAGCACACTCAAGTTTCCTTCTGTATTAGAGACTCTAGAAAGCAAGAGCGTGCTTCTTGCTCTAAAGCAGAGTGTTATTCATGCAAGAAAACTATGCTGTGTGTTTCCCTTCAGAAATGGAGTTAAATTCCAGGCTCTGAGTCTTCCTACAAGCAAGACTTCGTTCCAGGTAAGGGCAGTTACTTTACAGCTCAAACGAACTACATCGTTCACAAAGCTCACACGTTTCTCTTCTTAACTGAGAAGCATTGGATGTTAGAGGACCTTTGCTTTGTATCAATTTCAAGCAGAGTTGAACTATATATGGTCCGTATGTATAGGAAACACCGTTCATTTCTTCTGAGCACACTCAAGTTTCCTGCTGTATTAGAGAATCTAGAAAGCAAGAGCGTGCTTCTTGCTCTAAAGCAGAGTGTGATGCATGGATGAGAACTGTGTTGTGTGTTTCCTTTCAGAAATGGAGTTAAATCCCAGGATCTGTGTCTTCCTAAAAGCAAGACTTCGTTTCAGGTAAGGGCAGTCACTTTTCAGCTCAAACGAACTACATCGTTCAGGAAGTTCACACGGTTCTCATCTTAACTGACAAGCATTGAATGTTAGAGAACCAGTGCTTTGTATCAGTTTCAGAAGCAGAGTTGGACTATATATGGTCTGTATGTGTAGGAAACACCGTTCATTTGTTCTCAGCACACTCAAGTTTCCTGCTGTCTTAGAGACTCTGGAAAGCTACAGCGTGCTTCTTGCTCTAAAGCAGAGTGTGATCAATGGATGAAAACTCTGTTGTGTGTTTCACTTCAGAAATGGAGTTAAATCCCATTCTCTGAGTCTTCCTACAAGCAAGACTTCGTTTCAGGTAAGGGCAGTCACTTTTCATCTCAAACGAACTACATCGTTCACAAAGCTCACACGTTTCTCATCTTAACTGACAAGCATCGAATATTAGAAGGGAGTGCTTTGTATCAGTTTCAGAAGCAGCGTTGGACTAATATGGTCCGTGTGTAGGAAACACCGTTCTTTTTTTCTCAGCAAACTTATATTTCCTGCTCTTTAGAGACTCTGGAAAGCAAGAGCGTGCTTCTTGCTCTAAAGCAGAGTGTGATGCATGGCTGAGAACTGTGTTGTGTGTTTCTCTTCAGAAATGGAGTTAAATCCCAGTTTCTGTGTCTTCCTACAAGCAAGACTTCGTTTCAGGTAAGGGCAGTCACTTTTCAGCTCAAACGAACTACATTGTTCACAAAGCTAACAAGTTTCCCATCTTAACTTCTAAGCATTGGATGTTAGAGGACCTCTGGTTTGTTTCAGTTTCAGAAGCAGAGATGAACTAGATATGGTCCGTATGTGTAGGAAACACCGTTCTATTGTTCTGAGCACACTCACGTTTTCTTCTGTCTTAGAGAATTTAGAAAGCAAGAGCGTGCTTCTTGCTCTAAAGCAGAGTGTGATCAATAAATGAGAACTCTGCTGTGTGCTTCACTTCAGAAATGGAGTTAAATCCCAGGCTCTGTGTCTTCCTACATGCAAGACTTCGTTTCAGGTAAGGGCAGTCACTTTTCAGCTCAAACGAACTACATCGTTCACGAAGCTAACAAGTTTCCCATCTTAAATTCCAAGCATTGGATGTTAGAGGACCAGTGCTTTGTATCACTTTCAGAAGCAGAGTTGGCCTAGATATGGTCCGTATGTGTAGGAAACACCTTTCTTTTGTTCTTAGCACACTCGCGTTTCCTGCTGTCTTAGAGAATATAGAAAGCAAGAGCGTGCTTCTTGCTCTAAAGCAGAGTTTGAGCAATGGATGAGAACTCTGCTGTGTGTTTCACTTCAGAAATCGAGTTAAATCCCAGGCTCTGAGTCTTCCTACCAGCAAGACTTCGTTTCAGGTAAGGGCAGTAACTTTTCAGCTCAAACGAACTACATCGTTCACAAAGCTCACACGTTTCTCATCTTAACTGACAAGCATCGAATGTTAGAAGGCCAGTGCTTTGTATCAGTTTCAGAAGCAGCGTTGGACTAATATGGTCCGTGTGCAGCAAACACCGTTCAGTTTTTCTCAGAAAACTTACATTTCCTGCTGTCTTAGAGACTCTGGAAAGAAAGAGCATGCTTCTTGCTCTAAGCAGAGTGTGATCCATGGATGAGAACTCTGCTGTGAGTTACCCTTCAGAAATGGAGTTAAATCCCAGGCTCTGTGTCTTCCTACAAGCAAGACTTCGTTTCAGGTAAGGGCAGTCACTTTTCAGCTCAAAGGAACTACATCGTTCATGAAACTAACAAGTTTTCCATCTTAACTTCCAAGCATTGGATGTTCGAGGACCTGTGGTTTGTTTCAGTTTCAGAAGCAGAGTGGAACTAGATATGGGCCGTATGTGTAGGAAACACCGTTCTTTTGTTCTGAGCACACTCAAGTTTCCTTCTGTATTAGAGACTCTAGAAAGCAAGAGCGTGCTTCTTGCTCTAAGGCAGAGTGTTATTCATGCAAGAAAACTATGCTGTGTGTTTCCCTTCAGAAATGGAGTTAAATTCCAGGCTCTGAGTCTTCCTACAAGCAAGACTTCGTTTCAGGTAAGGGCAGTTACTTTACAGCTCAAACGAACTACATTGTTCACGAAGCTCACACGTTTCTCTTCTTAACTGAGAAGCATTGGATGTTAGAGGACCTTTGCTTTGTATCAATTTCAAGCAGAGTTGAACTATATATGGTCCGTATGTATAGGAAACAGAGTTCATTTCATCTGAGCACACTCATGTTTCCTGCTGTATTAGAGACTCTAGAAAGCAAGAGCGTGCTTCTTGCTCTAAAGCAGAGTGTGATGCATGGATGAGAACTGTGTTGTGTGTTTCCCTTCAGAAATGGAGTTAAATCCCAGGCTCTGTGTCTTCCTACAAGCAAGACTTCGTTTCAGGTAAGGGCAGTCACTTTTCAGCTCAAACGAACTACATAGTTCACGAAGCTCACACGTTTCTCATCTAAACTGACAAGCGTTGGATGTTAGAGGACCTCTGGTTTGTTTCAGTTTAAGAAGCAGAGATGTACTAGATATGGTCCGTATATGTAGGAAACACCGTTCTTTTGTTATGAGCACACTCAATTTTCCTGCTGTATTAGAGACTCTAGAAAGCAAGAGAGTGCTTCTTGCTCTAAAGCAAAGTGTGATCCATGGATGAGAACTATGATGTGTGTTTCTCTTCAGAAATGGAGTTAAATCCCAGGCTCCGTGTTTTCCTACTAGGAAGACATCGTTTCAGGTTAGGGCAGTCACTTTTCAGCTCAAACGACCTACATCATTCACGAAGCTCACACGTTTCTCATCTTAAATGACAAGCATTGGATGTTAGAGGACCAGTGCTTTGTATCAGTTTCAGAAGCAGAGTGGGACTAGATATGGTCCGTATGTGTAGGAAACACCATTCCTTTGCTCTCATCACACTCACGTTTACTGCTCTCTTAGAGACTCTGCTAAGCAAGAGCGTTCTTCTTGCTCTAAAGCAGAGTGTGATCAATGGATGAGAACTCTGCTGTGTGTTTCACTTCACAAATGGAGTTAAATCCCAGACTCTGAGTCTTCCTACAAGCAAAACTTCGTTTCAGGTAAGGGCAGTTACTTTACAGCTCAAACGAACTACATCGTTCACGAAGCACACACGTTTCTCGTCTAAATTGCCAAGCATTGGATGTTAGAGGACCTGTGGATTCTTTCAGTTTCATAAGCAGAGTTGAACTAGATATGGTCGGTATGTGTAGGAAACACAGTTCTTTTGTTATGAGCACACTCAATTTTCCTGCTGTATTAGAGATTCCAGGAAGCAAGAGCGTGCTACTTGCTCCAAAGCAGAGTGTGATTTATATATGAGAACTCGGCTGTGTGTTTCACTTCAGAAATGGAGTTAAACCCCAGGTCTGAGTCTTCCTACAAGCAAGACTTGGTTTCAGGTAAGGGCAGTTACTTTACAGCTCAAATGAACTACATCGTTCACGATGCTCACACGTTTCTCATCTAAACTGACAAGCAATGGATGTTAGAGGACCTGTGGTTTGTTTCAGTTTCAGAAGCAGAGTTGGACTATATATGGTCTGTATGTGTAGGATACCTGTTCATTTGTTCTCAGCACACTCAAGTTTCCTGCTCTCTTAGAGACTCTGGAAAGCTACAGCGTGCTTCTTGCTCTAAAGCAATGTTTGAGCAATGGATGAGAACTCTGCTGTGTGTTTCACTTCAGAAATGGAGATAAATCCCAGGCTCTATGTCTTCCTACAAGCAAGACTTCGTTTCAGGTAAGGGCAGTCACTTTTCAGCTCAAATGAACTACATCGTTCACGAAGCTCACACGTTTCTCATCTTAAATGACAAGCATTGGATGTTAGAAGGCCAGTGCTTTGTATCAGTTTCAGAAGCAGCGTTGGACTAATATGGTCCGTGTGTAGGAAACACTGTTCTTTTTTTCTCAGCAAACTTACATTTCCTGCTCTCTTAGAGACTCTGGAAAGCAAGAGCGTGCTTCTTGCTCTAAGCAGAGTGTGATCCATGGATGAGAACTCTGCTGTGTGTTTCCCTTCAGAAATGGAGTTAAATCCCAGGCTCTGTGTCTTCCTACAAGCAAGACTTCGTTTCAGGTAAGGGCAGACACTTTTAAGCTCAAACGAACTACATCGTTCACGAAGCTAACAAGTTTCCCATCTTAACTTCCAAGCATTGGATGTTAGAGGACCTCTGGTTTGTTTCAGTTTCAGAAGCAGAGATGAACTAGATATGGTCCGTATGTGTAGGAAACACCGTTCTTTTGTTCTGAGCACACTCACGTTTCCTTCTGTCTTAGAGAATTTAGAAAGCAAGAGCGTGCTTCTTGCTCTAAAGCAGAGTGTGATCAATAAATGAGAACTCTGCTGTGTGTTTCACTTCAGAAATGGAGTTAAATCAATGGCTCTGAGTCTTCCTACTAGGAAGACATCGTTTCAGGTTAGGGCAGTGACTTTTCAGCTCAAACGACCTACATCGTTCATGAAGCTCACACGTTTCTCATCTTAAATGACAAGCATTGGATGTTAGAGGACCTGTGGTTTGTATCAGTTTCCGAAGCAGAGTTGGACTAGATATGGTCCGTATTTGTAGGAAACACCGTTCTTTTGCTCTCATCACACTCATGTTTCCTGCTCTCTTAGAGACTCTGCTAAGCAAGAGCGTGCTTCTTGCTCTAAAGCAGAGTGTGATCAATGGATGAGAACTCTACTGTGTGTTTCACTTCAGAAATGGAGATAAATCCCAGGCTCTATGTCTTCCTACAAGCAAGACTTCGTTTCAGATAAGGGCAGTCAATTTTCAGCTCAAATGAACTACATCGTTCACGAAGCTCACACGTTTCTCATCTTAAATGACAAGCATTGGATGTTAGAGAACAAGTGCTTTGTATCAGTTTCAGAAGCAGAGTTGGACTAGATATTGTCCGTGTGTGTAGGTACCACCGTTCTTTTGCTCTCATCACACTCACATTTCCTGCTCTCTTAGAGACTCTGCTAAGCAAGAGCGTGCTTCTTGCTCTAAAGCAGAGTGTGATCAATGGATGAGAACTCTGCTGTGTGTTTCACTTCAGAAATGGAGTTAAATCCCAGGCTCTGTGTCTTCCTACAAGCAAGACTTCGTTTCAGGTAAGGGCAGTCACTTTTCATCTCAAACGAACTACATCGTTCACAAAGCTCACAAGTTTCTCATCTTAACTGACAAGCATCGAATGTTAGAAGGCCAGTGCTTTGTATCAGTTTCAGAAGCAGCGTTGGACTAATATGGTCCGTGTGTAGGAAACACTGTTCTTTTTTTCTCAGCAAACTTACATTTCCTGCTCTCTTAGAGACTCTGGAAAGCAAGAGCGTGCTTCTTGCTCTAAGCAGAGTGTGATCCATGGATGAGAACTCTGCTGTGTGTTTCCCTTCAGAAATGGAGTTAAATCCCAGGCTCTGTGTCTTCCTACAAGCAAGACTTCGTTTCAGGTAAGGGCAGTCACTTTTAAGCTCAAACGAACTACATCGTTCACGAAGCTCACACGTTTCTCATCTAAACTGACAAGCATTGGATGTTAGAGGACCTGTGGTTTGTTTCAGTTTCAGATGCAGAGTGGAACTAGATATGGGCCGTATGTGTAGGAAACACCGTTCTTTTGTTCTGAGCACACTCAAGTTTCCTTCTGTATTAGAGACTCTAGAAAGCAAGAGCGTGCTTCTTGCTCTAAAGCAGAGTGTTATTCATGCAAGAAAACTATGCTGTGTGTTTCCCTTCAGAAATGGAGTTAAATTCCAGGCTCTGAGTCTTCCTACAAGCAAGACTTCGTTCCAGGTAAGGGCAGTTACTTTACAGCTCAAACGAACTACATCGTTCACAAAGCTCACACGTTTCTCTTCTTAACTGAGAAGCATTGGATGTTAGAGGACCTTTGCTTTGTATCAATTTCAAGCAGAGTTGAACTATATATGGTCCGTATGTATAGGAAACACCGTTCATTTCTTCTGAGCACACTCAAGTTTCCTGCTGTATTAGAGAATCTAGAAAGCAAGAGCGTGCTTCTTGCTCTAAAGCAGAGTGTGATGCATGGATGAGAACTGTGTTGTGTGTTTCCTTTCAGAAATGGAGTTAAATCCCAGGATCTGTGTCTTCCTAAAAGCAAGACTTCGTTTCAGGTAAGGGCAGTCACTTTTCAGCTCAAACGAACTACATCGTTCAGGAAGTTCACACGGTTCTCATCTTAACTGACAAGCATTGAATGTTAGAGAACCAGTGCTTTGTATCAGTTTCAGAAGCAGAGTTGGACTATATATGGTCTGTATGTGTAGGAAACACCGTTCATTTGTTCTCAGCACACTCAAGTTTCCTGCTGTCTTAGAGACTCTGGAAAGCTACAGCGTGCTTCTTGCTCTAAAGCAGAGTGTGATCAATGGATGAAAACTCTGTTGTGTGTTTCACTTCAGAAATGGAGTTAAATCCCATTCTCTGAGTCTTCCTACAAGCAAGACTTCGTTTCAGGTAAGGGCAGTCACTTTTCATCTCAAACGAACTACATCGTTCACAAAGCTCACACGTTTCTCATCTTAACTGACAAGCATCGAATATTAGAAGGGAGTGCTTTGTATCAGTTTCAGAAGCAGCGTTGGACTAATATGGTCCGTGTGTAGGAAACACCGTTCTTTTTTTCTCAGCAAACTTATATTTCCTGCTCTTTAGAGACTCTGGAAAGCAAGAGCGTGCTTCTTGCTCTAAAGCAGAGTGTGATGCATGGCTGAGAACTGTGTTGTGTGTTTCTCTTCAGAAATGGAGTTAAATCCCAGGCTCTGTGTCTTCCTACAAGCAAGACTTCGTTTCAGGTAAGGGCAGTCACTTTTCAGCTCAAACGAACTACATTGTTCACAAAGCTAACAAGTTTCCCATCTTAACTTCCAAGCATTGGATGTTAGAGGACCTCTGGTTTGTTTCAGTTTCAGAAGCAGAGATGAACTAGATATGGTCCGTATGTGTAGGAAACACCGTTCTATTGTTCTGAGCACACTCACGTTTTCTTCTGTCTTAGAGAATTTAGAAAGCAAGAGCGTGCTTCTTGCTCTAAAGCAGAGTGTGATCAATAAATGAGAACTCTGCTGTGTGCTTCACTTCAGAAATGGAGTTAAATCCCAGGCTCTGTGTCTTCCTACATGCAAGACTTCGTTTCAGGTAAGGGCAGTCACTTTTCAGCTCAAACGAACTACATCGTTCACGAAGCTAACAAGTTTCCCATCTTAAATTCCAAGCATTGGATGTTAGAGGACCAGTGCTTTGTATCACTTTCAGAAGCAGAGTTGGCCTAGATATGGTCCGTATGTGTAGGAAACACCTTTCTTTTGTTCTTAGCACACTCACGTTTCCTGCTGTCTTAGAGAATATAGAAAGCAAGAGCGTGCTTCTTGCTCTAAAGCAGAGTTTGAGCAATGGATGAGAACTCTGCTGTGTGTTTCACTTCAGAAATCGAGTTAAATCCCAGGCTCTGAGTCTTCCTACCAGCAAGACTTCGTTTCAGGTAAGGGCAGTAACTTTTCAGCTCAAACGAACTACATCGTTCACAAAGCTCACACGTTTCTCATCTTAACTGACAAGCATCGAATGTTAGAAGGCCAGTGCTTTGTATCAGTTTCAGAAGCAGCGTTGGACTAATATGGTCCGTGTGCAGCAAACACCGTTCAGTTTTTCTCAGAAAACTTACATTTCCTGCTGTCTTAGAGACTCTGGAAAGAAAGAGCATGCTTCTTGCTCTAAGCAGAGTGTGATCCATGGATGAGAACTCTGCTGTGAGTTACCCTTCAGAAATGGAGTTAAATCCCAGGCTCTGTGTCTTCCTACAAGCAAGACTTCGTTTCAGGTAAGGGCAGTCACTTTTCAGCTCAAAGGAACTACATCGTTCATGAAACTAACAAGTTTTCCATCTTAACTTCCAAGCATTGGATGTTCGAGGACCTGTGGTTTGTTTCAGTTTCAGAAGCAGAGTGGAACTAGATATGGGCCGTATGTGTAGGAAACACCGTTCTTTTGTTCTGAGCACACTCAAGTTTCCTTCTGTATTAGAGACTCTAGAAAGCAAGAGCGTGCTTCTTGCTCTAAGGCAGAGTGTTATTCATGCAAGAAAACTATGCTGTGTGTTTCCCTTCAGAAATGGAGTTAAATTCCAGGCTCTGAGTCTTCCTACAAGCAAGACTTCGTTTCAGGTAAGGGCAGTTACTTTACAGCTCAAACGAACTACATTGTTCACGAAGCTCACACGTTTCTCTTCTTAACTGAGAAGCATTGGATGTTAGAGGACCTTTGCTTTGTATCAATTTCAAGCAGAGTTGAACTATATATGGTCCGTATGTATAGGAAACAGAGTTCATTTCATCTGAGCACACTCATGTTTCCTGCTGTATTAGAGACTCTAGAAAGCAAGAGCGTGCTTCTTGCTCTAAAGCAGAGTGTGATGCATGGATGAGAACTGTGTTGTGTGTTTCCCTTCAGAAATGGAGTTAAATCCCAGGCTCTGTGTCTTCCTACAAGCAAGACTTCGTTTCAGGTAAGGGCAGTCACTTTTCAGCTCAAACGAACTACATAGTTCACGAAGCTCACACGTTTCTCATCTAAACTGACAAGCGTTGGATGTTAGAGGACCTCTGGTTTGTTTCAGTTTAAGAAGCAGAGATGTACTAGATATGGTCCGTATATGTAGGAAACACCGTTCTTTTGTTATGAGCACACTCAATTTTCCTGCTGTATTAGAGACTCTAGAAAGCAAGAGAGTGCTTCTTGCTCTAAAGCAAAGTGTGATCCATGGATGAGAACTATGATGTGTGTTTCTCTTCAGAAATGGAGTTAAATCCCAGGCTCCGTGTTTTCCTACTAGGAAGACATCGTTTCAGGTTAGGGCAGTCACTTTTCAGCTCAAACGACCTACATCATTCACGAAGCTCACACGTTTCTCATCTTAAATGACAAGCATTGGATGTTAGAGGACCAGTGCTTTGTATCAGTTTCAGAAGCAGAGTGGGACTAGATATGGTCCGTATGTGTAGGAAACACCATTCCTTTGCTCTCATCACACTCACGTTTACTGCTCTCTTAGAGACTCTGCTAAGCAAGAGCGTTCTTCTTGCTCTAAAGCAGAGTGTGATCAATGGATGAGAACTCTGCTGTGTGTTTCACTTCACAAATGGAGTTAAATCCCAGACTCTGAGTCTTCCTACAAGCAAAACTTCGTTTCAGGTAAGGGCAGTTAATTTACAGCTCAAACGAACTACATCGTTCACGAAGCACACACGTTTCTCGTCTAAATTGCCAAGCATTGGATGTTAGAGGACCTGTGGATTCTTTCAGTTTCATAAGCAGAGTTGAACTAGATATGGTCGGTATGTGTAGGAAACACAGTTCTTTTGTTATGAGCACACTCAATTTTCCTGCTGTATTAGAGATTCCAGGAAGCAAGAGCGTGCTACTTGCTCCAAAGCAGAGTGTGATTTATATATGAGAACTCGGCTGTGTGTTTCACTTCAGAAATGGAGTTAAACCCCAGGTCTGAGTCTTCCTACAAGCAAGACTTGGTTTCAGGTAAGGGCAGTTACTTTACAGCTCAAATGAACTACATCGTTCACGATGCTCACACGTTTCTCATCTAAACTGACAAGCAATGGATGTTAGAGGACCTGTGGTTTGTTTCAGTTTCAGAAGCAGAGTTGGACTATATATGGTCTGTATGTGTAGGATACCTGTTCATTTGTTCTCAGCACACTCAAGTTTCCTGCTCTCTTAGAGACTCTGGAAAGCTACAGCGTGCTTCTTGCTCTAAAGCAATGTTTGAGCAATGGATGAGAACTCTGCTGTGTGTTTCACTTCAGAAATGGAGATAAATCCCAGGCTCTATGTCTTCCTACAAGCAAGACTTCGTTTCAGGTAAGGGCAGTCACTTTTCAGCTCAAATGAACTACATCGTTCACGAAGCTCACACGTTTCTCATCTTAAATGACAAGCATTGGATGTTAGAAGGCCAGTGCTTTGTATCAGTTTCAGAAGCAGCGTTGGACTAATATGGTCCGTGTGTAGGAAACACTGTTCTTTTTTTCTCAGCAAACTTACATTTCCTGCTCTCTTAGAGACTCTGGAAAGCAAGAGCGTGCTTCTTGCTCTAAGCAGAGTGTGATCCATGGATGAGAACTCTGCTGTGTGTTTCCCTTCAGAAATGGAGTTAAATCCCAGGCTCTGTGTCTTCCTACAAGCAAGACTTCGTTTCAGGTAAGGGCAGACACTTTTAAGCTCAAACGAACTACATCGTTCACGAAGCTAACAAGTTTCCCATCTTAACTTCCAAGCATTGGATGTTAGAGGACCTCTGGTTTGTTTCAGTTTCAGAAGCAGAGATGAACTAGATATGGTCCGTATGTGTAGGAAACACCGTTCTTTTGTTCTGAGCACACTCACGTTTCCTTCTGTCTTAGAGAATTTAGAAAGCAAGAGCGTGCTTCTTGCTCTAAAGCAGAGTGTGATCAATAAATGAGAACTCTGCTGTGTGTTTCACTTCAGAAATGGAGTTAAATCAATGGCTCTGAGTCTTCCTACTAGGAAGACATCGTTTCAGGTTAGGGCAGTGACTTTTCAGCTCAAACGACCTACATCGTTCATGAAGCTCACACGTTTCTCATCTTAAATGACAAGCATTGGATGTTAGAGGACCTGTGGTTTGTATCAGTTTCCGAAGCAGAGTTGGACTAGATATGGTCCGTATTTGTAGGAAACACCGTTCTTTTGCTCTCATCACACTCATGTTTCCTGCTCTCTTAGAGACTCTGCTAAGCAAGAGCGTGCTTCTTGCTCTAAAGCAGAGTGTGATCAATGGATGAGAACTCTACTGTGTGTTTCACTTCAGAAATGGAGATAAATCCCAGGCTCTATGTCTTCCTACAAGCAAGACTTCGTTTCAGATAAGGGCAGTCAATTTTCAGCTCAAATGAACTACATCGTTCACGAAGCTCACACGTTTCTCATCTTAAATGACAAGCATTGGATGTTAGAGAACAAGTGCTTTGTATCAGTTTCAGAAGCAGAGTTGGACTAGATATTGTCCGTGTGTGTAGGTACCACCGTTCTTTTGCTCTCATCACACTCACATTTCCTGCTCTCTTAGAGACTCTGCTAAGCAAGAGCGTGCTTCTTGCTCTAAAGCAGAGTGTGATCAATGGATGAGAACTCTGCTGTGTGTTTCACTTCAGAAATGGAGTTAAATCCCAGGCTCTGTGTCTTCCTACAAGCAAGACTTCGTTTCAGGTAAGGGCAGTCACTTTTCATCTCAAACGAACTACATCGTTCACAAAGCTCACAAGTTTCTCATCTTAACTGACAAGCATCGAATGTTAGAAGGCCAGTGCTTTGTATCAGTTTCAGAAGCAGCGTTGGACTAATATGGTCCGTGTGTAGGAAACACTGTTCTTTTTTTCTCAGCAAACTTACATTTCCTGCTCTCTTAGAGACTCTGGAAAGCAAGAGCGTGCTTCTTGCTCTAAGCAGAGTGTGATCCATGGATGAGAACTCTGCTGTGTGTTTCCCTTCAGAAATGGAGTTAAATCCCAGGCTCTGTGTCTTCCTACAAGCAAGACTTCGTTTCAGGTAAGGGCAGTCACTTTTAAGCTCAAACGAACTACATCGTTCACGAAGCTCACACGTTTCTCATCTAAACTGACAAGCATTGGATGTTAGAGGACCTGTGGTTTGTTTCAGTTTCAGATGCAGAGTGGAACTAGATATGGGCCGTATGTGTAGGAAACACCGTTCTTTTGTTCTGAGCACACTCAAGTTTCCTTCTGTATTAGAGACTCTAGAAAGCAAGAGCGTGCTTCTTGCTCTAAAGCAGAGTGTTATTCATGCAAGAAAACTATGCTGTGTGTTTCCCTTCAGAAATGGAGTTAAATTCCAGGCTCTGAGTCTTCCTACAAGCAAGACTTCGTTCCAGGTAAGGGCAGTTACTTTACAGCTCAAACGAACTACATCGTTCACAAAGCTCACACGTTTCTCTTCTTAACTGAGAAGCATTGGATGTTAGAGGACCTTTGCTTTGTATCAATTTCAAGCAGAGTTGAACTATATATGGTCCGTATGTATAGGAAACACCGTTCATTTCTTCTGAGCACACTCAAGTTTCCTGCTGTATTAGAGAATCTAGAAAGCAAGAGCGTGCTTCTTGCTCTAAAGCAGAGTGTGATGCATGGATGAGAACTGTGTTGTGTGTTTCCTTTCAGAAATGGAGTTAAATCCCAGGATCTGTGTCTTCCTAAAAGCAAGACTTCGTTTCAGGTAAGGGCAGTCACTTTTCAGCTCAAACGAACTACATCGTTCAGGAAGTTCACACGGTTCTCATCTTAACTGACAAGCATTGAATGTTAGAGAACCAGTGCTTTGTATCAGTTTCAGAAGCAGAGTTGGACTATATATGGTCTGTATGTGTAGGAAACACCGTTCATTTGTTCTCAGCACACTCAAGTTTCCTGCTGTCTTAGAGACTCTGGAAAGCTACAGCGTGCTTCTTGCTCTAAAGCAGAGTGTGATCAATGGATGAAAACTCTGTTGTGTGTTTCACTTCAGAAATGGAGTTAAATCCCATTCTCTGAGTCTTCCTACAAGCAAGACTTCGTTTCAGGTAAGGGCAGTCACTTTTCATCTCAAACGAACTACATCGTTCACAAAGCTCACACGTTTCTCATCTTAACTGACAAGCATCGAATATTAGAAGGGAGTGCTTTGTATCAGTTTCAGAAGCAGCGTTGGACTAATATGGTCCGTGTGTAGGAAACACCGTTCTTTTTTTCTCAGCAAACTTATATTTCCTGCTCTTTAGAGACTCTGGAAAGCAAGAGCGTGCTTCTTGCTCTAAAGCAGAGTGTGATGCATGGCTGAGAACTGTGTTGTGTGTTTCTCTTCAGAAATGGAGTTAAATCCCAGGCTCTGTGTCTTCCTACAAGCAAGACTTCGTTTCAGGTAAGGGCAGTCACTTTTCAGCTCAAACGAACTACATTGTTCACAAAGCTAACAAGTTTCCCATCTTAACTTCCAAGCATTGGATGTTAGAGGACCTCTGGTTTGTTTCAGTTTCAGAAGCAGAGATGAACTAGATATGGTCTGTATGTGTAGGAAACACCGTTCTATTGTTCTGAGCACACTCACGTTTTCTTCTGTCTTAGAGAATTTAGAAAGCAAGAGCGTGCTTCTTGCTCTAAAGCAGAGTGTGATCAATAAATGAGAACTCTGCTGTGTGCTTCACTTCAGAAATGGAGTTAAATCCCAGGCTCTGTGTCTTCCTACATGCAAGACTTCGTTTCAGGTAAGGGCAGTCACTTTTCAGCTCAAACGAACTACATCGTTCACGAAGCTAACAAGTTTCCCATCTTAAATTCCAAGCATTGGATGTTAGAGGACCAGTGCTTTGTATCACTTTCAGAAGCAGAGTTGGCCTAGATATGGTCCGTATGTGTAGGAAACACCTTTCTTTTGTTCTTAGCACACTCACGTTTCCTGCTGTCTTAGAGAATATAGAAAGCAAGAGCGTGCTTCTTGCTCTAAAGCAGAGTTTGAGCAATGGATGAGAACTCTGCTGTGTGTTTCACTTCAGAAATCGAGTTAAATCCCAGGCTCTGAGTCTTCCTACCAGCAAGACTTCGTTTCAGGTAAGGGCAGTAACTTTTCAGCTCAAACGAACTACATCGTTCACAAAGCTCACACGTTTCTCATCTTAACTGACAAGCATCGAATGTTAGAAGGCCAGTGCTTTGTATCAGTTTCAGAAGCAGCGTTGGACTAATATGGTCCGTGTGCAGCAAACACCGTTCAGTTTTTCTCAGAAAACTTACATTTCCTGCTGTCTTAGAGACTCTGGAAAGAAAGAGCATGCTTCTTGCTCTAAGCAGAGTGTGATCCATGGATGAGAACTCTGCTGTGAGTTACCCTTCAGAAATGGAGTTAAATCCCAGGCTCTGTGTCTTCCTACAAGCAAGACTTCGTTTCAGGTAAGGGCAGTCACTTTTCAGCTCAAAGGAACTACATCGTTCATGAAACTAACAAGTTTTCCATCTTAACTTCCAAGCATTGGATGTTCGAGGACCTGTGGTTTGTTTCAGTTTCAGAAGCAGAGTGGAACTAGATATGGGCCGTATGTGTAGGAAACACCGTTCTTTTGTTCTGAGCACACTCAAGTTTCCTTCTGTATTAGAGACTCTAGAAAGCAAGAGCGTGCTTCTTGCTCTAAGGCAGAGTGTTATTCATGCAAGAAAACTATGCTGTGTGTTTCCCTTCAGAAATGGAGTTAAATTCCAGGCTCTGAGTCTTCCTACAAGCAAGACTTCGTTTCAGGTAAGGGCAGTTACTTTACAGCTCAAACGAACTACATTGTTCACGAAGCTCACACGTTTCTCTTCTTAACTGAGAAGCATTGGATGTTAGAGGACCTTTGCTTTGTATCAATTTCAAGCAGAGTTGAACTATATATGGTCCGTATGTATAGGAAACAGAGTTCATTTCATCTGAGCACACTCATGTTTCCTGCTGTATTAGAGACTCTAGAAAGCAAGAGCGTGCTTCTTGCTCTAAAGCAGAGTGTGATGCATGGATGAGAACTGTGTTGTGTGTTTCCCTTCAGAAATGGAGTTAAATCCCAGGCTCTGTGTCTTCCTACAAGCAAGACTTCGTTTCAGGTAAGGGCAGTCACTTTTCAGCTCAAACGAACTACATCGTTCACGAAGCTCACACGTTTCTCATCTAAACTGACAAGCGTTGGATGTTAGAGGACCTCTGGTTTGTTTCAGTTTAAGAAGCAGAGATGTACTAGATATGGTCCGTATATGTAGGAAACACCGTTCTTTTGTTATGAGCACACTCAATTTTCCTGCTGTATTAGAGACTCTAGAAAGCAAGAGAGTGCTTCTTGCTCTAAAGCAAAGTGTGATCCATGGATGAGAACTATGATGTGTGTTTCTCTTCAGAAATGGAGTTAAATCCCAGGCTCCGTGTTTTCCTACTAGGAAGACATCGTTTCAGGTTAGGGCAGTCACTTTTCAGCTCAAACGACCTACATCATTCACGAAGCTCACACGTTTCTCATCTTAAATGACAAGCATTGGATGTTAGAGGACCAGTGCTTTGTATCAGTTTCAGAAGCAGAGTGGGACTAGATATGGTCCGTATGTGTAGGAAACACCATTCCTTTGCTCTCATCACACTCACGTTTACTGCTCTCTTAGAGACTCTGCTAAGCAAGAGCGTTCTTCTTGCTCTAAAGCAGAGTGTGATCAATGGATGAGAACTCTGCTGTGTGTTTCACTTCACAAATGGAGTTAAATCCCAGACTCTGAGTCTTCCTACAAGCAAAACTTCGTTTCAGGTAAGGGCAGTTACTTTACAGCTCAAACGAACTACATCGTTCACGAAGCACACACGTTTCTCGTCTAAATTGCCAAGCATTGGATGTTAGAGGACCTGTGGATTCTTTCAGTTTCATAAGCAGAGTTGAACTAGATATGGTCGGTATGTGTAGGAAACACAGTTCTTTTGTTATGAGCACACTCAATTTTCCTGCTGTATTAGAGATTCCAGGAAGCAAGAGCGTGCTACTTGCTCCAAAGCAGAGTGTGATTTATATATGAGAACTCGGCTGTGTGTTTCACTTCAGAAATGGAGTTAAACCCCAGGTCTGAGTCTTCCTACAAGCAAGACTTGGTTTCAGGTAAGGGCAGTTACTTTACAGCTCAAATGAACTACATCGTTCACGATGCTCACACGTTTCTCATCTAAACTGACAAGCAATGGATGTTAGAGGACCTGTGGTTTGTTTCAGTTTCAGAAGCAGAGTTGGACTATATATGGTCTGTATGTGTAGGATACCTGTTCATTTGTTCTCAGCACACTCAAGTTTCCTGCTCTCTTAGAGACTCTGGAAAGCTACAGCGTGCTTCTTGCTCTAAAGCAATGTTTGAGCAATGGATGAGAACTCTGCTGTGTGTTTCACTTCAGAAATGGAGATAAATCCCAGGCTCTATGTCTTCCTACAAGCAAGACTTCGTTTCAGGTAAGGGCAGTCACTTTTCAGCTCAAATGAACTACATCGTTCACGAAGCTCACACGTTTCTCATCTTAAATGACAAGCATTGGATGTTAGAAGGCCAGTGCTTTGTATCAGTTTCAGAAGCAGCGTTGGACTAATATGGTCCGTGTGTAGGAAACACTGTTCTTTTTTTCTCAGCAAACTTACATTTCCTGCTCTCTTAGAGACTCTGGAAAGCAAGAGCGTGCTTCTTGCTCTAAGCAGAGTGTGATCCATGGATGAGAACTCTGCTGTGTGTTTCCCTTCAGAAATGGAGTTAAATCCCAGGCTCTGTGTCTTCCTACAAGCAAGACTTCGTTTCAGGTAAGGGCAGACACTTTTAAGCTCAAACGAACTACATCGTTCACGAAGCTAACAAGTTTCCCATCTTAACTTCCAAGCATTGGATGTTAGAGGACCTCTGGTTTGTTTCAGTTTCAGAAGCAGAGATGAACTAGATATGGTCCGTATGTGTAGGAAACACCGTTCTTTTGTTCTGAGCACACTCACGTTTCCTTCTGTCTTAGAGAATTTAGAAAGCAAGAGCGTGCTTCTTGCTCTAAAGCAGAGTGTGATCAATAAATGAGAACTCTGCTGTGTGTTTCACTTCAGAAATGGAGTTAAATCAATGGCTCTGAGTCTTCCTACTAGGAAGACATCGTTTCAGGTTAGGGCAGTGACTTTTCAGCTCAAACGACCTACATCGTTCATGAAGCTCACACGTTTCTCATCTTAAATGACAAGCATTGGATGTTAGAGGACCTGTGGTTTGTATCAGTTTCCGAAGCAGAGTTGGACTAGATATGGTCCGTATTTGTAGGAAACACCGTTCTTTTGCTCTCATCACACTCATGTTTCCTGCTCTCTTAGAGACTCTGCTAAGCAAGAGCGTGCTTCTTGCTCTAAAGCAGAGTGTGATCAATGGATGAGAACTCTACTGTGTGTTTCACTTCAGAAATGGAGATAAATCCCAGGCTCTATGTCTTCCTACAAGCAAGACTTCGTTTCAGATAAGGGCAGTCAATTTTCAGCTCAAATGAACTACATCGTTCACGAAGCTCACACGTTTCTCATCTTAAATGACAAGCATTGGATGTTAGAGAACAAGTGCTTTGTATCAGTTTCAGAAGCAGAGTTGGACTAGATATTGTCCGTGTGTGTAGGTACCACCGTTCTTTTGCTCTCATCACACTCACATTTCCTGCTCTCTTAGAGACTCTGCTAAGCAAGAGCGTGCTTCTTGCTCTAAAGCAGAGTGTGATCAATGGATGAGAACTCTGCTGTGTGTTTCACTTCAGAAATGGAGTTAAATCCCAGGCTCTGTGTCTTCCTACAAGCAAGACTTCGTTTCAGGTAAGGGCAGTCACTTTTCATCTCAAACGAACTACATCGTTCACAAAGCTCACAAGTTTCTCATCTTAACTGACAAGCATCGAATGTTAGAAGGCCAGTGCTTTGTATCAGTTTCAGAAGCAGCGTTGGACTAATATGGTCCGTGTGTAGGAAACACTGTTCTTTTTTTCTCAGCAAACTTACATTTCCTGCTCTCTTAGAGACTCTGGAAAGCAAGAGCGTGCTTCTTGCTCTAAGCAGAGTGTGATCCATGGATGAGAACTCTGCTGTGTGTTTCCCTTCAGAAATGGAGTTAAATCCCAGGCTCTGTGTCTTCCTACAAGCAAGACTTCGTTTCAGGTAAGGGCAGTCACTTTTAAGCTCAAACGAACTACATCGTTCACGAAGCTCACACGTTTCTCATCTAAACTGACAAGCATTGGATGTTAGAGGACCTGTGGTTTGTTTCAGTTTCAGATGCAGAGTGGAACTAGATATGGGCCGTATGTGTAGGAAACACCGTTCTTTTGTTCTGAGCACACTCAAGTTTCCTTCTGTATTAGAGACTCTAGAAAGCAAGAGCGTGCTTCTTGCTCTAAAGCAGAGTGTTATTCATGCAAGAAAACTATGCTGTGTGTTTCCCTTCAGAAATGGAGTTAAATTCCAGGCTCTGAGTCTTCCTACAAGCAAGACTTCGTTCCAGGTAAGGGCAGTTACTTTACAGCTCAAACGAACTACATCGTTCACAAAGCTCACACGTTTCTCTTCTTAACTGAGAAGCATTGGATGTTAGAGGACCTTTGCTTTGTATCAATTTCAAGCAGAGTTGAACTATATATGGTCCGTATGTATAGGAAACACCGTTCATTTCTTCTGAGCACACTCAAGTTTCCTGCTGTATTAGAGACTCTAGAAAGCAAGAGCGTGCTTCTTGCTCTAAAGCAGAGTGTGATGCATGGATGAGAACTGTGTTGTGTGTTTCCCTTCAGAAATGGAGTTAAATCCCAGGATCTGTGTCTTCCTAAAAGCAAGACTTCGTTTCAGGTAAGGGCAGTCACTTTTCAGCTCAAACGAACTACATCGTTCAGGAAGTTCACACGGTTCTCATCTTAACTGACAAGCATTGAATGTTAGAGAACCAGTGCTTTGTATCAGTTTCAGAAGCAGAGTTGGACTATATATGGTCTGTATGTGTAGGAAACACCGTTCATTTGTTCTCAGCACACTCAAGTTTCCTGCTGTCTTAGAGACTCTGGAAAGCTACAGCGTGCTTCTTGCTCTAAAGCAGAGTGTGATCAATGGATGAAAACTCTGTTGTGTGTTTCACTTCAGAAATGGAGTTAAATCCCATTCTCTGAGTCTTCCTACAAGCAAGACTTCGTTTCAGGTAAGGGCAGTCACTTTTCATCTCAAACGAACTACATCGTTCACAAAGCTCACACGTTTCTCATCTTAACTGACAAGCATCGAATATTAGAAGGGAGTGCTTTGTATCAGTTTCAGAAGCAGCGTTGGACTAATATGGTCCGTGTGTAGGAAACACCGTTCTTTTTTTCTCAGCAAACTTATATTTCCTGCTCTTTAGAGACTCTGGAAAGCAAGAGCGTGCTTCTTGCTCTAAAGCAGAGTGTGATGCATGGCTGAGAACTGTGTTGTGTGTTTCTCTTCAGAAATGGAGTTAAATCCCAGGCTCTGTGTCTTCCTACAAGCAAGACTTCGTTTCAGGTAAGGGCAGTCACTTTTCAGCTCAAACGAACTACATTGTTCACAAAGCTAACAAGTTTCCCATCTTAACTTCCAAGCATTGGATGTTAGAGGACCTCTGGTTTGTTTCAGTTTCAGAAGCAGAGATGAACTAGATATGGTCCGTATGTGTAGGAAACACCGTTCTATTGTTCTGAGCACACTCACGTTTTCTTCTGTCTTAGAGAATTTAGAAAGCAAGAGCGTGCTTCTTGCTCTAAAGCAGAGTGTGATCAATAAATGAGAACTCTGCTGTGTGCTTCACTTCAGAAATGGAGTTAAATCCCAGGCTCTGTGTCTTCCTACATGCAAGACTTCGTTTCAGGTAAGGGCAGTCACTTTTCAGCTCAAACGAACTACATCGTTCACGAAGCTAACAAGTTTCCCATCTTAAATTCCAAGCATTGGATGTTAGAGGACCAGTGCTTTGTATCACTTTCAGAAGCAGAGTTGGCCTAGATATGGTCCGTATGTGTAGGAAACACCTTTCTTTTGTTCTTAGCACACTCACGTTTCCTGCTGTCTTAGAGAATATAGAAAGCAAGAGCGTGCTTCTTGCTCTAAAGCAGAGTTTGAGCAATGGATGAGAACTCTGCTGTGTGTTTCACTTCAGAAATCGAGTTAAATCCCAGGCTCTGAGTCTTCCTACCAGCAAGACTTCGTTTCAGGTAAGGGCAGTAACTTTTCAGCTCAAACGAACTACATCATTCACAAAGCTCACACGTTTCTCATCTTAACTGACAAGCATCGAATGTTAGAAGGCCAGTGCTTTGTATCAGTTTCAGAAGCAGCGTTGGACTAATATGGTCCGTGTGCAGCAAACACCGTTCAGTTTTTCTCAGAAAACTTACATTTCCTGCTGTCTTAGAGACTCTGGAAAGAAAGAGCATGCTTCTTGCTCTAAGCAGAGTGTGATCCATGGATGAGAACTCTGCTGTGAGTTACCCTTCAGAAATGGAGTTAAATCCCAGGCTCTGTGTCTTCCTACAAGCAAGACTTCGTTTCAGGTAAGGGCAGTCACTTTTCAGCTCAAAGGAACTACATCGTTCATGAAACTAACAAGTTTCCCATCTTAACTTCCAAGCATTGGATGTTCGAGGACCTGTGGTTTGTTTCAGTTTCAGAAGCAGAGTGGAACTAGATATGGGCCGTATGTGTAGGAAACACCGTTCTTTTGTTCTGAGCACACTCAAGTTTCCTGCTGTATTAGAGACTCTAGAAAGCAAGAGCGTGCTTCTTGCTCTAAAGCAGAGTGTGATGCATGGATGAGAACTGTGTTGTGTGTTTCCCTTCAGAAATGGAGTTAAATCCCAGGCTCTGTGTCTTCCTACAAGCAAGACTTCGTTTCAGGTAAGGGCAGTCACTTTTCAGCTCAAACGAACTACATCGTTCACGAAGCTCACACGTTTCTCATCTAAACTGACAAGCGTTGGATGTTAGAGGACCTCTGGTTTGTTTCAGTTTAAGAAGCAGAGATGTACTAGATATGGTCCGTATATGTAGGAAACACCGTTCTTTTGTTATGAGCACACTCAATTTTCCTGCTGTATTAGAGACTCTAGAAAGCAAGAGAGTGCTTCTTGCTCTAAAGCAAAGTGTGATCCATGGATGAGAACTATGATGTGTGTTTCTCTTCAGAAATGGAGTTAAATCCCAGGCTCCGTGTTTTCCTACTAGGAAGACATCGTTTCAGGTTAGGGCAGTCACTTTTCAGCTCAAACGACCTACATCATTCACGAAGCTCACACGTTTCTCATCTTAAATGACAAGCATTGGATGTTAGAGGACCAGTGCTTTGTATCAGTTTCAGAAGCAGAGTGGGACTAGATATGGTCCGTATGTGTAGGAAACACCATTCCTTTGCTCTCATCACACTCACGTTTACTGCTCTCTTAGAGACTCTGCTAAGCAAGAGCGTTCTTCTTGCTCTAAAGCAGAGTGTGATCAATGGATGAGAACTCTGCTGTGTGTTTCACTTCACAAATGGAGTTAAATCCCAGACTCTGAGTCTTCCTACAAGCAAAACTTCGTTTCAGGTAAGGGCAGTTACTTTACAGCTCAAACGAACTACATCGTTCACGAAGCACACACGTTTCTCGTCTAAATTGCCAAGCATTGGATGTTAGAGGACCTGTGGATTCTTTCAGTTTCATAAGCAGAGTTGAACTAGATATGGTCGGTATGTGTAGGAAACACAGTTCTTTTGTTATGAGCACACTCAATTTTCCTGCTGTATTAGAGATTCCAGGAAGCAAGAGCGTGCTACTTGCTCCAAAGCAGAGTGTGATTTATATATGAGAACTCGGCTGTGTGTTTCACTTCAGAAATGGAGTTAAACCCCAGGCTCTGAGTCTTCCTACAAGCAAGACTTGGTTTCAGGTAAGGGCAGTTACTTTACAGCTCAAATGAACTACATCGTTCACGATGCTCACACGTTTCTCATCTAAACTGACAAGCAATGGATGTTAGAGGACCTGCGGTTTGTTTCAGTTTCAGAAGCAGAGTTGGACTATATATGGTCTGTATGTGTAGGATACCTGTTCATTTGTTCTCAGCACACTCAAGTTTCCTGCTCTCTTAGAGACTCTGGAAAGCTACAGCGTGCTTCTTGCTCTAAAGCAATGTTTGAGCAATGGATGAGAACTCTGCTGTGTGTTTCACTTCAGAAATGGAGATAAATCCCAGGCTCTATGTCTTCCTACAAGCAAGACTTCGTTTCAGGTAAGGGCAGTCACTTTTCAGCTCAAATGAACTACATCATTCACGAAGCTCACACGTTTCTCATCTTAAATGACAAGCATTGGATGTTAGAAGGCCAGTGCTTTGTATCAGTTTCAGAAGCAGCGTTGGACTAATATGGTCCGTGTGCAGGAAACACTGTTCTTTTTTTCTCAGCAAACTTACATTTCCTGCTCTCTTAGAGACTCTGGAAAGCAAGAGCGTGCTTCTTGCTCTAAGCAGAGTGTGATCCATGGATGAGAACTCTGCTGTGTGTTTCCCTTCAGAAATGGAGTTAAATCCCAGGCTCTGTGTCTTCCTACAAGCAAGACTTCGTTTCAGGTAAGGGCAGTCACTTTTAAGCTCAAACGAACTACATCGTTCACGAAGCTAACAAGTTTCCCATCTTAACTTCCAAGCATTGGATGTTAGAGGACCTCTGGTTTGTTTCAGTTTCAGAAGCAGAGATGAACTAGATATGGTCCGTATGTGTAGGAAACACCGTTCTTTTGTTCTGAGCACACTCACGTTTCCTTCTGTCTTAGAGAATTTAGAAAGCAAGAGCGTGCTTCTTGCTCTAAAGCAGAGTGTGATCAATAAATGAGAACTCTGCTGTGTGTTTCACTTCAGAAATGGAGTTAAATCAATGGCTCTGAGTCTTCCTACTAGGAAGACATCGTTTCAGGTTAGGGCAGTCACTTTTCAGCTCAAACGACCTACATCGTTCATGAAGCTCACACGTTTCTCATCTTAAATGACAAGCATTGGATGTTAGAGAACAAGTGCTTTGTATCAGTTTCAGAAGCAGAGTTGGACTAGATATTGTCCGTATGTGTAGGTACCACCGTTCTTTTGCTCTCATCACACTCACATTTCCTGCTCTCTTAGAGACTCTGCTAAGCAAGAGCGTGCTTCTTGCTCTAAAGCAGAGTGTGATCAATGGATGAGAACTCTGCTGTGTGTTTCACTTCAGAAATGGAGTTAAATCCCAGGCTCTGTGTCTTCCTACAAGCAAGACTTCGTTTCAGGTAAGGGCAGTCACTTTTCATCTCAAACGAACTACATCGTTCACAAAGCTCACAAGTTTCTCATCTTAACTGACAAGCATCGAATGTTAGAAGGCCAGTGCTTTGTATCAGTTTCAGAAGCAGCGTTGGACTAATATGGTCCGTGTGTAGGAAACACTGTTCTTTTTTCTCAGCAAACTTATATTTCCTGCTCTCTTAGAGACTCTGGAAAGCAAGAGCGTGCTTCTTGCTCTAAGCAGAGTGTGATCCATGGATGAGAACTCTGCTGTGTGTTTCCCTTCAGAAATGGAGTTAAATCCCAGGCTCTGTGTCTTCCTACAAGCAAGACTTCGTTTCAGGTAAGGGCAGTCACTTTTAAGCTCAAACGAACTACATCGTTCACGAAGCTCACACGTTTCTCATCTAAACTGACAAGCATTGGATGTTAGAGGACCTGTGGTTTGTTTCAGTTTCAGATGCAGAGTGGAACTAGATATGGGCCGTATGTGTAGGAAACACCGTTCTTTTGTTCTGAGCACACTCAAGTTTCCTTCTGTATTAGAGACTCTAGAAAGCAAGAGCGTGCTTCTTGCTCTAAAGCAGAGTGTTATTCATGCAAGAAAACTATGCTGTGTGTTTCCCTTCAGAAATGGAGTTAAATTCCAGGCTCTGAGTCTTCCTACAAGCAAGACTTCGTTCCAGGTAAGGGCAGTCACTTTTCAGCTCAAACGAACTACATCGTTCAGGAAGTTCACACGGTTCTCATCTTAACTGACAAGCATTGAATGTTAGAGAACCAGTGCTTTGTATCAGTTTCAGAAGCAGAGTTGGACTATATATGGTCTGTATGTGTAGGAAACACCGTTCATTTGTTCTCAGCACACTCAAGTTTCCTGCTGTCTTAGAGACTCTGGAAAGCTACAGCGTGCTTCTTGCTCTAAAGCAGAGTGTGATCAATGGATGAAAACTCTGTTGTGTGTTTCACTTCAGAAATGGAGTTAAATCCCATTCTCTGAGTCTTCCTACAAGCAAGACTTCGTTTCAGGTAAGGGCAGTCACTTTTCATCTCAAACGAACTACATCGTTCACAAAGCTCACACGTTTCTCATCTTAACTGACAAGCATCGAATATTAGAAGGGAGTGCTTTGTATCAGTTTCAGAAGCAGCGTTGGACTAATATGGTCCGTGTGTAGGAAACACCGTTCTTTTTTTCTCAGCAAACTTATATTTCCTGCTCTTTAGAGACTCTGGAAAGCAAGAGCGTGCTTCTTGCTCTAAGCAGAGTGTGATCCATGGATGAGAACTCTGCTGTGTGTTTCCCTTCAGAAATGGAGTTAAATCCCAGGCTCTGTGTCTTCCTACAAGCAAGACTTCGTTTCAGGTAAGGGCAGTCACTTTTAAGCTCAAACGAACTACATCGTTCACGAAGCTAACAAGTTTCCCATCTTAACTTCCAAGCATTGGATGTTAGAGGACCTCTGGTTTGTTTCAGTTTCAGAAGCAGAGATGAACTAGATATGGTCCGTATGTGTAGGAAACACCGTTCTTTTGTTCTGAGCACACTCACGTTTCCTTCTGTCTTAGAGAATTTAGAAAGCAAGAGCGTGCTTCTTGCTCTAAAGCAGAGTGTGATCAATAAATGAGAACTCTGCTGTGTGTTTCACTTCAGAAATGGAGTTAAATCAATGGCTCTGAGTCTTCCTACTAGGAAGACATCGTTTCAGGTTAGGGCAGTCACTTTTCAGCTCAAACGACCTACATCGTTCATGAAGCTCACACGTTTCTCATCTTAAATGACAAGCATTGGATGTTAGAGAACAAGTGCTTTGTATCAGTTTCAGAAGCAGAGTTGGACTAGATATTGTCCGTATGTGTAGGTACCACCGTTCTTTTGCTCTCATCACACTCACATTTCCTGCTCTCTTAGAGACTCTGCTAAGCAAGAGCGTGCTTCTTGCTCTAAAGCAGAGTGTGATCAATGGATGAGAACTCTGCTGTGTGTTTCACTTCAGAAATGGAGTTAAATCCCAGGCTCTGTGTCTTCCTACAAGCAAGACTTCGTTTCAGGTAAGGGCAGTCACTTTTCATCTCAAACGAACTACATCGTTCACAAAGCTCACAAGTTTCTCATCTTAACTGACAAGCATCGAATGTTAGAAGGCCAGTGCTTTGTATCAGTTTCAGAAGCAGCGTTGGACTAATATGGTCCGTGTGTAGGAAACACTGTTCTTTTTTTCTCAGCAAACTTATATTTCCTGCTCTCTTAGAGACTCTGGAAAGCAAGAGCGTGCTTCTTGCTCTAAGCAGAGTGTGATCCATGGATGAGAACTCTGCTGTGTGTTTCCCTTCAGAAATGGAGTTAAATCCCAGGCTCTGTGTCTTCCTACAAGCAAGACTTCGTTTCAGGTAAGGGCAGTCACTTTTAAGCTCAAACGAACTACATCGTTCACGAAGCTCACACGTTTCTCATCTAAACTGACAAGCATTGGATGTTAGAGGACCTGTGGTTTGTTTCAGTTTCAGATGCAGAGTGGAACTAGATATGGGCCGTATGTGTAGGAAACACCGTTCTTTTGTTCTGAGCACACTCAAGTTTCCTTCTGTATTAGAGACTCTAGAAAGCAAGAGCGTGCTTCTTGCTCTAAAGCAGAGTGTTATTCATGCAAGAAAACTATGCTGTGTGTTTCCCTTCAGAAATGGAGTTAAATTCCAGGCTCTGAGTCTTCCTACAAGCAAGACTTCGTTCCAGGTAAGGGCAGTCACTTTTCAGCTCAAACGAACTACATCGTTCAGGAAGTTCACACGGTTCTCATCTTAACTGACAAGCATTGAATGTTAGAGAACCAGTGCTTTGTATCAGTTTCAGAAGCAGAGTTGGACTATATATGGTCTGTATGTGTAGGAAACACCGTTCATTTGTTCTCAGCACACTCAAGTTTCCTGCTGTCTTAGAGACTCTGGAAAGCTACAGCGTGCTTCTTGCTCTAAAGCAGAGTGTGATCAATGGATGAAAACTCTGTTGTGTGTTTCACTTCAGAAATGGAGTTAAATCCCATTCTCTGAGTCTTCCTACAAGCAAGACTTCGTTTCAGGTAAGGGCAGTCACTTTTCATCTCAAACGAACTACATCGTTCACAAAGCTCACACGTTTCTCATCTTAACTGACAAGCATCGAATATTAGAAGGGAGTGCTTTGTATCAGTTTCAGAAGCAGCGTTGGACTAATATGGTCCGTGTGTAGGAAACACCGTTCTTTTTTTCTCAGCAAACTTATATTTCCTGCTCTTTAGAGACTCTGGAAAGCAAGAGCGTGCTTCTTGCTCTAAAGCAGAGTGTGATGCATGGCTGAGAACTGTGTTGTGTGTTTCTCTTCAGAAATGGAGTTAAATCCCAGGCTCTGTGTCTTCCTACAAGCAAGACTTCGTTTCAGGTAAGGGCAGTCACTTTTCAGCTCAAACGAACTACATTGTTCACAAAGCTAACAAGTTTCCCATCTTAACTTCCAAGCATTGGATGTTAGAGGACCTCTGGTTTGTTTCAGTTTCAGAAGCAGAGTTGAACTAGATATGGTCCGTATGTGTAGGAAACACCGTTCTATTGTTCTGAGCACACTCACGTTTTCTTCTGTCTTAGAGAATTTAGAAAGCAAGAGCGTGCTTCTTGCTCTAAAGCAGAGTGTGATCAATAAATGAGAACTCTGCTGTGTGCTTCACTTCAGAAATGGAGTTAAATCCCAGGCTCTGTGTCTTCCTACATGCAAGACTTCGTTTCAGGTAAGGGCAGTCACTTTTCAGCTCAAACGAACTACATCGTTCACGAAGCTAACAAGTTTCCCATCTTAAATTCCAAGCATTGGATGTTAGAGGACCAGTGCTTTGTATCACTTTCAGAAGCAGAGTTGGCCTAGATATGGTCCGTATGTGTAGGAAACACCTTTCTTTTGTTCTTAGCACACTCACGTTTCCTGCTGTCTTAGAGAATATAGAAAGCAAGAGCGTGCTTCTTGCTCTAAAGCAGAGTTTGAGCAATGGATGAGAACTCTGCTGTGTGTTTCACTTCAGAAATCGAGTTAAATCCCAGGCTCTGAGTCTTCCTACCAGCAAGACTTCGTTTCAGGTAAGGGCAGTAACTTTTCAGCTCAAACGAACTACATCGTTCACAAAGCTCACACGTTTCTCATCTTAACTGACAAGCATCGAATGTTAGAAGGCCAGTGCTTTGTATCAGTTTCAGAAGCAGCGTTGGACTAATATGGTCCGTGTGCAGCAAACACCGTTCAGTTTTTCTCAGAAAACTTACATTTCCTGCTGTCTTAGAGACTCTGGAAAGAAAGAGCATGCTTCTTGCTCTAAGCAGAGTGTGATCCATGGATGAGAACTCTGCTGTGAGTTACCCTTCAGAAATGGAGTTAAATCCCAGGCTCTGTGTCTTCCTACAAGCAAGACTTCGTTTCAGGTAAGGGCAGTCACTTTTCAGCTCAAAGGAACTACATCGTTCATGAAACTAACAAGTTTCCCATCTTAACTTCCAAGCATTGGATGTTCGAGGACCTGTGGTTTGTTTCAGTTTCAGAAGCAGAGTGGAACTAGATATGGGCCGTATGTGTAGGAAACACCGTTCTTTTGTTCTGAGCACACTCAAGTTTCCTTCTGTATTAGAGACTCTAGAAAGCAAGAGCGTGCTTCTTGCTCTAAGGCAGAGTGTTATTCATGCAAGAAAACTATGCTGTGTGTTTCCCTTCAGAAATGGAGTTAAATTCCAGGCTCTGAGTCTTCCTACAAGCAAGACTTCCTTTCAGGTAAGGGCAGTTACTTTACAGCTCAAACGAACTACATTGTTCACGAAGCTCACACGTTTCTCTTCTTAACTGAGAAGCATTGGATGTTAGAGGACCTTTGCTTTGTATCAATTTCAAGCAGAGTTGAACTATATATGGTCCGTATGTATAGGAAACAGAGTTCATTTCATCTGAGCACACTCATGTTTCCTGCTGTATTAGAGACTCTAGAAAGCAAGAGCGTGCTTCTTGCTCTAAAGCAGAGTGTGATGCATGGATGAGAACTGTGTTGTGTCTTTCCCTTCAGAAATGGAGTTAAATCCCAGGCTCTGTGTCTTCCTACAAGCAAGACTTTGTTTCAGGTAAGTGCAGTCACTTTTCAGCTCAAACGAACTACATCGTTCACGAAGCTCACACGTTTCTCATCTAAACTGACAAGCGTTGGATGTTAGAGGACCTCTGGATGGTTTCAGTTTAAGAAGCAGAGATGTACTAGATATGGTCCGTATATGTAGGAAACACCGTTCTTTTGTTATGAGCACACTCAATTTTCCTGCTGTATTAGAGACTCTAGAAAGCAAGAGAGTGCTTCTTGCTCTAAAGCAAAGTGTGATCCATGGATGAGAACTATGATGTGTGTTTCTCTTCAGAAATGGAGTTAAATCCCAGGCTCCGTGTTTTCCTACTAGGAAGACATCGTTTCAGGTTAGGGCAGTCACTTTTCAGCTCAAACGACCTACATCATTCACGAAGCTCACACGTTTCTCATCTTAAATGACAAGCATTGGATGTTAGAGGACCAGTGCTTTGTATCAGTTTCAGAAGCAGAGTGGGACTAGATATGGTCCGTATGTGTAGGAAACACCATTCCTTTGCTCTCATCACACTCACGTTTACTGCTCTCTTAGAGACTCTGCTAAGCAAGAGCGTTCTTCTTGCTCTAAAGCAGAGTGTGATCAATGGATGAGAACTCTGCTGTGTGTTTCACTTCACAAATGGAGTTAAATCCCAGACTCTGAGTCTTCCTACAAGCAAAACTTCGTTTCAGGTAAGGGCAGTTACTTTACAGCTCAAACGAACTACATCGTTCACGAAGCACACACGTTTCTCGTCTAAATTGCCAAGCATTGGATGTTAGAGGACCTGTGGATTCTTTCAGTTTCAGAAGCAGAGTTGAACTAGATATGGTCCGTATGTGTAGGAAACACCGATCTTTTGTTATGAGCACACTCAAGTTTCCTGCTTTATTAGAGATTCCAGGAAGCAAGAGCGTGCTTCTTGCTCCAAAGCAGAGTGTGATTTATATATGAGAACTCGGCTGTGTGTTTCACTTCAGAAATGGAGTTAAACCCCAGGCTCTGAGTCTTCCTACAAGCAAGACTTGGTTTCAGGTAAGGGCAGTTACTTTACAGCTCAAATGAACTACATCGTTCACGAAGCTCACACGTTTCTCATCTAAACTGACAAGCATTGGATGTTAGAGGACCTGTGGTTTGTTTCAGTTTCAGAAGCATAGTTGGACTATATATGGTCTGTATGTGTAGGAAACCCGTTCATTTGTTCTCAGCACACTCAAGTTTCCTGCTCACTTAGAGACTCTGTAAAGCTACAGCGTGCTTCTTGCTCTAAAGCAGAGTGTCACCAATGGATGAAAACTCTGTTGTGTGTTTCACTTCAGAAATGTAGTTAAATCCCAGGCTCTGAGTCTTCCTACCAGCAAGACTTCGTTTCAGGTAAGGGCAGTCACTTTTCAGCTCAAACGAACTACATCGTTCACAAAGCTCACAAGTTTCTCATCTTAAATGACAAGCATTGGATGTTAGAGGACCTGTGGTTTCTATCAGTTTCCGAAGCAGAGTTGGACTAGATATGGTCCGTAAGTGTAGGAAACACCGTTCTTTTGTTCTCATCACACTCATGTTTCCTGCTCTCTTAGAGACTCTGGAAAGCTACAGCGTGCTTCTTGCTCTAAAGCAGAGTGTCATCAATGGATGAAAACTCTGTTGTGTGTTTCACTTCAGAAATGTAGTTAAGTCCCAGGCTCTGAGTCTTCCTACCAGCAAGACTTCATTTCAGGTAAGGGCAGTCACTTTTCAGCTCAAACGAACTACATCGTTCACAAAGCTCACACGTTTCTCATCTTAACTGACAAGCATCGAATGTTAGAAGGCAGGTGCTTTGTATCAGTTTTAGAAGCAGCGTTGGACTAATATGGTCCGTGTGTAGGAAACACCGTTCTTTTTTTCTCAGCAAACTTACATTTCCTGCTCTCTTAGAGACTCTGGAAAGCAAGAGCGTGCTTCTTGCTCTAAAGCAGAGTGTGATGCATGGATGAGAACTGTGTTGTGTGTTTCCCTTCAGAAATGGAGTTAAATCCCAGGCTCTGTGTCTTCCTACAAGCAAGACTTCGTTTCAGGTAAGGGCAGTCACTTTTCAGCTCAAACGAACTACATCGTTCACGAAGCTAACAAGTTTCCCATCTTAACTTCCAAGCATTGGATGTTAGAGGACATCTGGTTTCTTTCAGTTTCAGAAGCAGAGATGAACTAGATATGGTCCGTATGTGTAGGAAACACCGTTCTTTGTTCTGAGCACACTCATGTTTCCTTCTGTCTTAGAGAATTTAGAAAGCAAGAGTGTGCTTCTTTCTCTAAAGCAGAGTGTGATCAATAAATGAGAACTCTGCTGTGTGTTTCACTTCAGAAATGGAGTTAAATCAAAGGCTCTGAGTCTTCCTACTAGGAAGACATCGTTTCAGGTTAGGGCAGTCACTTTTCAGCTCAAATGACCTACATCGTTCATGAAGCTCACACGTTTCTCATCTTAAATGACAAGCATTGGATGTTAGAGGACCTGTGGTTTGTATCAGTTTCCGAAGCAGAGTTGGACTAGATATGGTCCGTATGTGTAGGAAACACCGTTCTTTTGCTCTCATCATACTTATGTTTCCTGCTCTCTTAGAGACTCTGCTAAGCAAGAGCATGCTTCTTGCTCTAAAGCAGAGTGTGATCAATGGATGAGAACTCTGCTGTGTGTTTCACTTCAGAAATGGAGTTAAATCCCAGGATCAATGTCTTCCTACAAGCAAGACTTCGTTTCAGGTAAGGGCAGTCACTTTTCAGCTCAAATGAACTACATCGTTCAGAAAGCTCACACGTTTCTCATCTTAAATGACAAGCATTGGATGTTAGAGAACCAGTGCTTTGTATCAGTTTCAGAAGCAGAGTTGGACTAGATATTGTCCGTATGTGTAGGAAACACCGTTCTTTTGCTCTCATCACACTCACATTTCCTGCTCTCTTAGAGACTCTGCTAAGCAAGAGCGTGCTTCTTGCTCTAAAGCAGAGTGTGATCAATGGATGAGAACTCTGCTGTGTGTTTCACTTCAGAAATGGAGTTAAATCCCATGCTCTGAGTCTTCCTACAAGCAAAACTTCGTTTCAGGTAAGGGCAGTTACTTTACAGCTCAAGCGAACAACATCGTTGACGAAGCACACACGTTTCTCGTCTAAATTGACAAGCATTGGAAGTTAGAGGACCAGTGGATTCTTTCAGTTTCAGAAGCAGAGTTGAACTAGATATGGTCCATATGTGTAGGAAACACCGTTCTTTTGTTATGAGCACACTCAAGTTTCCTGCTGTATTAGAGATTCCAGGAAGCAAGAGCGTGCTTCTTGCTCCAAAGCAGAGTGTGATTTATATATGAGAACTCGGCTGTGTGTTTCACTTCAGAAATGGAGTTAAACCCTAGGCTCTGAGTCTTCCTACAAGCAAGACTTGGTTTCAGGTAAGGGCAGTTACTTTACAGCTCAAATGAACTACATCGTTCACGAAGATCACACGTTTCTCATCTAAACTGACAAGCATTGGATATTACAGGACCTGTGGTTTGTTTCAGTTTCAGAAGCAGAGTTGGACTATATATGGTCTGTATGTGTAGGAAACCGGTTCATTTGTTCTCAGCACACTCAAGTTTCCTGCTGTCTTAGAGACTCTAGAAAGCAAGGGCGTGCTTCTTGCTCTAAAGCAGAGTGTTATTCATGCAAGAAAACTATGCTGTGTGTTTCCCTTCAGAAATGGAGTTAAATTCCAGGCTCTGAGTCTTCCTACAAGCAAGACTTCGTTTCAGGTAAGGGCAGTTACTTTACAGCTCAAACGAACTACATTGTGCACGAAGCTCACACGTTTCTCTTCTTAACTGAGAAGCATTGATGTTAGAGGACCTTTACTTTGTATCAATTTCAAGCAGAGTTGAACTATATATGGTCCGTATGTATAGGAAACACCGTTCATTTCTTCTGAGCACACTCATGTTTCCTGCTGTATTAGAGACTCTAGAAAGCAAGAGCGTGCTTCTTGCTCTAAAGCAGAGTGTGATGCATGGATGAAAACTGTGTTGTGTGTTTCCCTTCAGAAATGGAGTTAAATCCCAGGCTCTGTGTCTTCCTACAAGCAAGACTTCGTTTCAGGTAAGGGCAGTCACTTTTCAGCTCAAACGAACTACATCGTTCACGAAGCTCACACATTTCTCATCTAAACTGACAAGCGTTGGATGTTAGAGGTCCTCTGGTTTGTTTCAGTTTAAGAAGCAGAGATGTACTAGATATGGTCCGTATATGTAGGAAACACCGTTCTTTTGTTATGAGCACACTCAATTTTCCTGCTGTATTAGAGACTCTAGAAAGCAAGAGAGTGCTTCTTGCTCTAAAGCAAAGTGTGATCCATGGATGAGAACTATGATGTGTGTTTCTCTTCAGAAATGGAGTTAAATCCCAGGCTCCGTGTTTTCCTACTAGGAAGACATCGTTTCAGGTTAGGGCAGTCACTTTTCAGCTCAAACGACCTACATCATTCACGAAGCTCACACGTTTCTCATCTTAAATGACAAGCATTGGATGTTAGAGAACCAGTGCTTTGTATCAGTTTCAGAAGCAGAGTTGGACTAGATATGGTCCGTATGTGTAGGAAACACCGTTCTTTTGGTCTCATCACACTCATGTTTCCTGCTCTCTTAGAGACTCTGCTAAGCAAGAGCATGCCTCTTGCTCTAAAGCAGAGTGTGGTCAATGGATGAGAACTCTGCTGTGTGTTTCACTTCAGAAATGGAGTTAAATCCCAAGTTCTGAGTCTTCCAACAAGCAATACTTCGTTTCAGGTAAGGGCAGATACTTTACAGCTCAAATGAACTACATCGTTCACGAAGCTCACACGTTTCTCATCTAAACTGACAAGCATTGGATGTTAGAGGACCTGTGGTTTGTTTCAGTTTCAGAAGCAGAGTGGAACTAGATATGGGCCGTATGTGTAGGAAACACCGTTCTTTTGTTCTGAGCACACTCATGTTTCCTTCTGTATTAGAGACTCTAGAAAGCAAGAGCGTGCTTCTTGCTCTAAAGCAGAGTGTTATTCATGCAAGAAAACTATGCTGTGTGTTTGCCTTCAGAAATGGAGTTAAATTCCAGGCTCTGAGTCTTCCTACAAGCAAGACTTCGTTTCAGGTAAGGGCAGTTACTTTACAGCTCAAACGAACTACATTGTTCACGAAGCTCACACGTTTCTCTTCTTAACTGAGAAGCATTGGATGTTAGAGGACCTTTGCTTTGTATCAGTTTCAAGCAGAGTTGAACTATATATGGTCCGTATGTATAGGAAACACCGTTCATTTCTTCTGAGCACACTCATGTTTCCTGCTGTATTAGAGCCTCTAGAAAGCAAGAGCGTGCTTCTTGCTCTAAAGCAGAGTGTGATGCATGGATGAGAACTGTGTTGTGTGTTTCCCTTCAGAAATGGAGTTAAATCCCAGGCTCTGTGTCTTCCTAACAAGCAAGACTTCGTTTCAGGTAAGGGCAGTCACTTTTCAGCTCAAACGAACTACATCGTTCACGAAGCTCACACGTTTCTCATCTAAACTGACAAGCGTTGGATGTTAGAGGACCTCTGGTTTGTTTCAGTTTAAGAAGCAGAGATGTACTAGATATGGTCCGTATATGTAGGAAACACCGTTCTTTTGTTATGAGCACACTCAATTTTCCTGCTGTATTAGAGACTCTAGAAAGCAAGAGAGTGCTTCTTGCTCTAAAGCAAAGTGTGATCCATGGATGAGAACTATGATGTGTGTTTCTCTTCAGAAATGGAGTTAAATCCCAGGCTCCGTGTTTTCCTACTAGGAAGACATCGTTTCAGGTTAGGGCAGTCACTCTTCAGCTCAAACGACCTACATCATTCACGAAGCTCACACGTTTCTCATCTTAAATGACAAGCATTGGCTGTTAGAGGACCAGTGCTTTGTATCTGTTTCAGAAGCAGAGTTGGACTAGATATGGTCTGTATGTGTAGGAAACTCCGTTCCTTTGCTCTCATCACATTCACGTTTCCTGCTCTCTTAGAGACTCTGCTAAGCAAGAGCGTGCTTCTTGCTCTAAAGCAGAGTGTGATCAATGGATGAGAACTCTGCTGTGTGTTTCACTTCACAAATGGAGTTAAATCCCAGACTCTGAGTCTTCCTACAAGCAAAACTTCGTTTCAGGTAAGGGCAGTTACTTTACAGCTCAAACGAACTACATCGTTCACGAAGCACACACGTTTCTCGTCTAAATTGCCAAGCATTGGATGTTAGAGGACCTGTGGATTCTTTCAGTTTCAGAAGCAGAGTTGGACTAGATATGGTCCGTATGTGTAGGAAACACCGTTCTTTTGTTATGAGCACACTCAAGTTTCCTGCTGTATTAGAGATTCCAGGAAGCAAGAGCGCGCTTCTTGCTCCAAAGCAGAGTGTGATTTATATATGAGAACTCGGCTGTGTGTTTCACTTCAGAAATGGAGTTAAACCCCAGGCTCTGAGTCTTCCTACAAGCAAGACTTGGTTTCAGGTAAGGGCAGTTACTTTACAGCTCAAATGAACTACATCGTTCACGAAGCTCACACGTTTCTCATCTAAACTGACAAGCATTGGATGTGAGAGGACCTGTGGTTTGTTTCAGTTTCAGAAGCATAGTTGGACTATATATGGTCTGTATGTGTAGGAAACCCGTTCATTTGTTCTCAGCACACTCAAGTTTCCTGCTCACTTAGAGACTCTGTAAAGCTACAGCGTGCTTCTTGCTCTAAAGCAGAGTGTCACCAATGGATGAAAACTCTGTTGTGTGTTTCACTTCAGAAATGTAGTTAAATCCCAGGCTCTGAGTCTTCCTACCAGCAAGACTTCGTTTCAGGTAAGGGCAGTCACTTTTCAGCTCAAACGAACTACATCGTTCACAAAGCTCACACGTTTCTCATCTTAAATAACAAGCATTGGATGTTAGAGGACCTGTGGTTTCTATCAGTTTCCGAAGCAGAGTTGGACTAGATATGGTCCGTAAGTGTAGGAAACTCCGTTCTTTTGTTCTCATCACACTCATGTTTCCTGCTCTCTTAGAGACTCTGGAAAGCTACAGCGTGCTTCTTGCTCTAAAGCAGAGTGTCATCAATGGATGAAAACTCCGTTGTGTGTTTCACTTCAGAAATGTAGTTAAATCCCAGGCTCTGAGTCTTCCTACCAGCAAGACTTCATTTCAGGTAAGGGCAGTCACTTTTCAGCTCAAACGAAGTACATCGTTCACAAAGCTCACACGTTTCTCATCTTAACTGACAAGCATCGAATGTTAGAAGGCAGGTGCTTTGTATCAGTTTTAGAAGCAGCGTTGGACTAATATGGTCCGTGTGTAGGAAACACCGTTCTTTTTTTCTCAGCAAACTTACATTTCCTGCTCTCTTAGAGACTCTGGAAAGCAAGAGCGTGCTTCTTGCTCTAAAGCAGAGTGTGATGCATGGATGAGAACTGTGTTGTGTGTTTCCCTTCAGAAATGGAGTTAAATCCCAGGCTCTGTGTCTTCCTACAAGCAAGACTTCGTTTCAGGTAAGGGCAGTCACTTTTCAGCTCAAACGAACTACATCGTTCACGAAGCTAACAAGTTTCCCATCTTAACTTCCAAGCATTGGATGTTAGAGGACCTCTGGTTTGTTTCAGTTTCAGAAGCAGAGATGAACTAGATATGGTCCGTATGTGTAGGAAACACCGTTCTTTTGTTCTGAGCACACTCACGTTTCCTTCTGTCTTAGAGAATTTAGAAAGCAAGAGCGTGCTTCTTGCTCTAAAGCAGAGTGTGATCAATAAATGAGAACTCTGCTGTGTGTTTCACTTCAGAAATGGAGTTAAATCAAAGGCTCTGAGTCTTCCTACTAGGAAGACATCGTTTCAGGTTAGGGCAGTCACTTTTCAGCTCAAACGACCTACATCGTTCATGAAGCTCACACGTTTCTCATCTTAAATGACAAGCATTGGATGTTAGAGGACCTGTGGTTTGTATCAGTTTCCGAAGCAGAGTTGGACTAGATATGGTCCGTATGTGTAGGAAACACCGTACTTTTGCTCTCATCACACTCATGTTTCCTGCTGTATTAGAGACTCTAGAAAGCAAGAGCGTGCTTCTTGCTCTAAAGCAGAGTGTGATGCATGGATGAAAACTGTGTTGTGTGTTTCCCTTCAGAAATGGAGTTAAATCCCAGGCTCTGTGTCTTCCTACAAGCAAGACTTCGTTTCAGGTAAGGGCAGTCACTTTTCAGCTCAAACGAACTACATCGTTCACGAAGCTCACACGTTTCTCATCTAAACTGACAAGCGTTGGATGTTAGAGGTCCTCTGGTTTGTTTCAGTTTAAGAAGCAGAGATGTACTAGATATGGTCCGTATATGTAGGAAACACCATTCTTTTGTTATGAGCACACTCAATTTTCCTGCTGTATTAGAGACTCTAGAAAGCAAGAGAGTGCTTCTTGCTCTAAAGCAAAGTGTGATCCATGGATGAGAACTATGATGTGTGTTTCTCTTCAGAAATGGAGTTAAATCCCAGGCTCCGTGTTTTCCTACTAGGAAGACATCGTTTCAGGTTAGGGCAGTCACTTTTCAGCTCAAACGACCTACATCATTCACGAAGCTCACACGTTTCTCATCTTAAATGACAAGCATTGGATGTTAGAGGACCAGTGCTTTGTATCAGTTTCAGAAGCAGAGTTGGACTAGATATGGTCCGTATGTGTAGGAAACACCGTTCCTTTGCTCTCATCACACTCACGTTTCCTGCTCTCTTAGAGACTCTGCTAAGCAAGAGCATGCTTCTTGCTCTAAAGCAGAGTGTGATCAATGGATGAGAACTCTGCTGTGAGTTACCCTTCAGAAATGGAGTTAAATCCCAGGCTCTGTGTCTTCCTACAAGCAAGACTTCGTTTTAGGTAAGGGCAGTCACTTTTCAGCTCAAACGAACTATATCGTTCACGAAGCTAACAAGTTTCCCATCTTAACTTCCAAGCATTGGATGTTAGAGGACCTCTGGTTTGTTTCAGTTTCAGAAGCAGAGATGAACTAGATATGGTCCGTATGTGTAGGAAACACCGTTCTTTTGTTATGAGCACACTCACGTTACCTGCTGTCTTCTAGAATTTAGAAAGCAAGAGCGTGCTTCTTGCTCTAAAGCAGAGTGAGATCAATAAATGAGAACTCTGCTGTGTGTTTCACTTCAGAAATGGTGTTAAATCCCAGGCTCTGAGTCTTCCTACTAGGAAGACATCGTTTCAGGTTAGGGCAGTCACTTTTCAGCTCAAACGACCTACATCATTCACGAAGCTCACACGTTTCTCATCTTAAATGACAAGCATTGGATGTTAGAGAACCAGTGCTTTGTATCAGTTTCAGAAGCAGAGTTGGACTAGATATGGTCCGTATGTGTAGGAAACACCGTTCTTTTGGTCTCATCACACTCATGTTTCCTGCTCTCTTAGAGACTCTGCTAAGCAAGAGCATGCTTCTTGCTCTAAAGCAGAGTGTGATCAATGGATGAGAACTCTGCTGTGTGTTTCACTTCAGAAATGGAGTTAAATCCGAAGTTCTGAGTCTTCCTACAAGCAATACTTCGTTTCAGGTAAGGGCAGATACTTTACAGCTCAAATGAACTACATCGTTCACGAAGCTCACACGTTTCTCATCTAAACTGACAAGCATTGGATGTTAGAGGACCTGTGGTTTGTTTCAGTTTCAGAAGCAGAGTGGAACTAGATATGGGCCGTATGTGTAGGAAACACCGTTCTTTTGTTCTCAGCACACTCATGTTTCCTTCTGTATTAGAGACTCTAGAAAGCAAGAGCGTGCTTCTTGCTCTAAAGCAGAGTGTTATTCATGCAAGAAAACTATGCTGTGTGTTTGCCTTCAGAAATGGAGTTAAATTCCAGGCTCTGAGTCTTCCTACAAGCAAGACTTCGTTTCAGGTAAGGGCAGTTACTTTACAGCTCAAACGAACTACATTGTTCACGAAGCTCACACGTTTCTCTTCTTAACTGAGAAGCATTGGATGTTAGAGGACCTTTGCTTTGTATCAATTTCAAGCAGAGTTGAACTATATATGGTCCGTATGTATAGGAAACACCGTTCATTTCTTCTGAGCACACTCATGTTTCCTGCTGTATTAGAGACTCTAGAAAGCAAGAGCGTGCTTCTTGCTCTAAAGCAGAGTGTGATCAATGGATGAGAACTCTGCTGTGTGTTTCACTTCACAAATGGAGTTAAATCCCAGACTCTGAGTCTTCCTACAAGCAAAACTTCGTTTCAGGTAAGGGCAGTTACTTTACAGCTGTAACGAACTACATCGTTCACGAAGCACACACGTTTCTCGTCTAAATTGCCAAGCATTGGATGTTAGAGGACCTGTGGATTCTTTCAGTTTCAGAAGCAGAGTTGAACTAGATATGGTCCGTATGTGTAGGAAACACCGTTCTTTTGTTATGAGCACACTCAAGTTTCCTGCTGTATTAGAGATTCCAGGAAGCAAGAGCGTGCTTCTTGCTCCAAAGCAGAGTGTGATTTATATATGAGAACTCGGCTGTGTGTTTCACTTCAGAAATGGAGTTAAACCCCAGGCTCTGAGTCTTCCTACAAGCAAGACTTGGTTTCAGGTAAGGGCAGTTACTTTACAGCTCAAATGAACTACATCGTTCACGAAGATCACACGTTTCTCATCTAAACTGACAAGCATTGGATGTTAGAGGACCTGTGGTTTGTTTCAGTTTCAGAAGCATAGTTGGACTATATATGGTCTGTATGTGTAGGAAACCCGTTCATTTGTTCTCAGCACACTCAAGTTTCCTGCTCACTTAGAGACTCTGTAAAGCTACAGCGTGCTTCTTGATCTAAAGCAGAGTGTCACCAATGGATGAAAACTCTGTTGTGTGTTTCACTTCAGAAATGTAGTTAAATCCCAGGCTCTGAGTCTTCCTACCAGCAAGACTTCGTTTCAGGTAAGGGCAGTCACTTTTCAGCTCAAACGAACTACATCGTTCACAAAGCTCACACGTTTCTCATCTTAAATGACAAGCATTGGATGTTAGAGGACCTGTGGTTTCTATCAGTTTCCGAAGCAGAGTTGGACTAGATATGGTCCGTAAGTGTAGGAAACACCGTTCTTTTGTTCTCATCACACTCATGTTTCCTGCTCTCTTAGAGACTCTGGAAAGCTACAGCGTGCTTCTTGCTCTAAAGCAGAGTGTCATCAATGGATGAAAACTCTGTTGTGTGTTTCACTTCAGAAATGTAGATAAATCCCAGGCTCTGAGTCTTCCTACCAGCAAGACTTCATTTCAGGTAAGGGCAGTCACTTTTCAGCTCAAACGAAGTACATCGTTCACAAAGCTCACACGTTTCTCATCTTAACTGTCAAGCATCGAATGTTAGAAGGCAGGTGCTTTGTATCAGTTTTAGAAGCAGCGTTGGACTAATATGGTCCGTGTGTAGGAAACACCGTTCTTTTTTTCTCAGCAAACTTACATATCCTGCTCTCTTAGAGACTCTGGAAAGCAAGAGCGTGCTTCTTGCTCTAAAGCAGAGTGTGATGCATGGATGAGAACTGTGTTGTGTGTTTCCCTTGAGAAATGGAGTTAAATCCCAGGCTCTATGTCTTCCTACAAGCAAGACTTCGTTTCAGGTAAGGGCAGTCACTTTTCAGCTCAAACGAACTACATCGTTCACGAAGCTAACAAGTTTCCCATCTTAACTTCCAAGCATTGGATTTTAGAGGACCTCTGGTTTGTTTCAGTTTCAGAAGCAGAGATGAACTAGATATGGTCCGTATGTGTAGGAAACACCGTTCTTTTGTTCTGAGCACACTCACGTTTCCTTCTGTCTTAGAGAATTTAGAAAGCAAGAGCGTGCTTCTTGCTCTAAAGCAGAGTGTGATCAATAAATGAGAACTCTGCTGTGTGTTTCACTTCAGAAATGGAGTTAAATCAAAGGCTCTGAGTCTTCCTACTAGGAAGACATCGTTTCAGGTTAGGGCAGTCACTTTTCAGCTCAAACGACCTACATCGTTCATGAAGCTCACACGTTTCTCATCTTAAATGACAAGCATTGGATGTTAGAGGACCTGTGGTTTGTATCAGTTTCCGAAGCAGAGTTGGACTAGATATGGTCCGTATGTGTAGGAAACACCGTTCTTTTGCTCTCATCACACTCATGTTTCCTGCTCTCTTAGAGACTCTGCTAAGAAAGAGCGTGCTTCTTGCTCTAAAGCAGAGAGTGATCAATGGATGAGAACTCTGCTGTGTGTTTCACTTCAGAAATGGAGTTAAATTCCATGCTCTGAGTCTTCCTACAAGCAAAACTTCGTTTCTGGTAAGGGCAGTTACTTTACAGCTCAAGCGAACAACATCGTTGACGAAGCACACACGTTTCTCATCTAAATTGACAAGCATTGGATGTTAGAGGACCAGTGGATTCTTTCAGTTTCAGAAGCAGAGTTGAACTAGATATGGTCCGTATGTGTAGGAAACACCGTTCTTTTGTTATGAGCACACTCAAGTTTCCTGCTGTATTAGAGATTCCAGGAAGCAAGAGCGTGCTTCTTGCTCCAAAGCAGAGTGTGATTTATATATGAGAACTCGGCTGTGTGTTTCACTTCAGAAATGGAGTTAAACCCTAGGCTCTGAGTCTTCCTACAAGCAAGACGTGGTTTCAGGTAAGGGCAGTTACTTTACAGCTCAAATGAACTACATCGTTCACGAAGATCACACGTTTCTCATCTAAACTGACAAGCATTGGATGTTAGAGGACCTGTGGTTTGTTTCAGTTTCAGAAGCAGAGATGAACTAGATATGGTCTGTATGTGTAGGAAACACCGTTCTTTTGTTATGAGCACACTCAAGTTTCCTGCTCACTTAGAGACTCTGTAAAGCTACAGCGTGCTTCTTGCTCTAAAGCAGAGTGTCACCAAAGGATGAAAACTCTGTTGTGTGTTTCACTTCAGAAATGTAGTTAAATCCCAGGCTCTGAGTCTTCCTACCAGCAAGACTTCATTTCAGGTAAGGGCAGTCACTTTTCAGCTCAAACGAAGTACATCGTTCACAAAGCTCACACGTTTTTCATCTTAACTGACAAGCATCGAATGTTAGAAGGCAGGTGCTTTGTATCAGTTTTAGAAGCAGCGTTGGACTAATATGGTCCGTGTGTAGGAAACACCGTTCTTTTTTTCTCAGCAAACTTACATATCCTGCTCTCTTAGAGACTCTCCTAAGCAAGAGCGTGCTTCTTGCTCTAAAGCAGAGTGTGATCAATGGATGAGAACTCTGCTGTGTGTTTCACTTCAGAAATGGAGTTAAATCCCATGCTCTGAGTCTTCCTACAAGCAAAACTTCGTTTCTGGTAAGGGCAGTTACTTTACAGCTCAAGCGAACAACATCGTTGACGAAGCACACACGTTTCTCATCTAAATTGACAAGCATTGGATGTTAGAGGACCAGTGGATTCTTTCAGTTTCAGAAGCAGAGTTGAACTAGATATGGTCCGTATGTGTAGGAAACACCGTTCTTTTGTTATGAGCACACTCAAGTTTCCTGCTGTATTAGAGATTCCAGGAAGCAAGAGCGTGCTTCTTGCTCCAAAGCAGAGTGTCATCAATGGATGAAAACTCGGCTGTGTGTTTCACTTCAGAAATGGAGTTAAACCCTAGGCTCTGAGTCTTCCTACCAGCAAGACTTCATTTCAGGTAAGGGCAATCACTTTTCAGCTCAAACGAACTACTTCGTTCACAAAGCTCACACGTTTCTCATCTTAACTGACAAGCATCGAATGTTAGAAGGCCAGTGCTTTGTATCAGTTTCAGAAGCAGCGTTGGACTAATATGGTCCGTGTGTAGCAAACACCGTTCATTTTTTCTCAGAAAACTTACATTTCCTGCTGTCTTAGAGACTCTGGAAAGAAAGAGCGTGCTTCTTGCTCTAAGCAGAGTGTGATCCATGGATGAGAACTCTGCTGTGAGTTACCCTTCAGAAATGGAGTTAAATCCCAGGCTCTGTGTCTTCCTACAAGCAAGACTTCGTTTCAGGTAAGGGCAGTCACTTTTCAGCTCAAACGAACTACATCGTTCACGAAACTAACAAGTTTCCCATCTTAACTTCCAAGCATTGGATGTTAGAGGACCTGTGGTTTGTTTCATTTTCAGAAGCAGAGTGGAACTAGATATGGGCCGTATGTGTAGGAAACACCGTTCTTTTGTTCTGAGCACACTCAAGTTTCCTTCTGTATTAGAGACTCTAGAAAGCAAGGGCGTGCTTCTTGCTCTAAAGCAGAGTGTTATTCATGCAAGAAAACTATGCTGTGTGTTTCCCTTCAGAAATGGAGTTAAATTCCAGGCTCTGAGTCTTCCTACAAGCAAGACTTCGTTTCAGGTAAGGGCAGTTACTTTACAGCTCAAACGAACTACATTGTGCACGAAGCTCACACGTTTCTCTTCTTAACTGAGAAGCATTGGATGTTAGAGGACCTTTGCTTTGTATCAATTTCAAGCAGAGTTGAACTATATATGGTCCGTATGTATAGGAAACACCGTTCATTTCTTGTGAGCACACTCATGTTTCCTGCTGTATTAGAGACTCTGCTAAGCAAGAGCGTGCTTCTTGCTCTAAAGCAGAGTGTGATCTATAGATGAGAACTCTGCTGTGTGTTTCACTTCACAAATGGAGTTAAATCCCAGACTCTGAGTCTTCCTACAAGCAAAACTTCGTTTCAGGTAAGGGCAGTCACTTTACAGCTCAAACGAACTACATCGTTCACGAAGCACACACGTTTCTCATCTAAATTGCCAAGCATTGGATGTTAGAGGACCTGTGGATTCTTTCAGTTTCAGAAGCAGAGTTGAACTAGATATGGTCCGTATGTGTAGGAAACACCGTTCTTTTGTTATGAGCACACTCAAGTTTCCTGCTGTATTAGAGACTCTAGAAAGCAAGAGAGTGCTTCTTGCTCTAAAGCAAAGTGTGATCCATGGATGAGAACTATGATGTGTGTTTCTCTTCAGAAATGGAGTTAAATCCCAGGCTCCGTGTTTTCCTACTAGGAAGACATCGTTTCAGCTTAGGGCAGTCACTTTTCAGCTCATACGACCTACATCATTCACGAAGCTCACACGTTTCTCATCTTAAATGACAAGCATTGGATGTTAGAGGACCAGTGCTTTGTATCAGTTTCAGAAGCAGAGTTGGACTAGATATGGTCCGTATGTGTAGGAAACACCGTTCCTTTGCTCTCATCACACTCACGTTTCCTGCTCTCTTAGAGACTCTGCTAAGCAAGAGCATGCTTCTTGCTCTAAAGCAGAGTGTGATCAATGGATGAGAACTCTGCTGTGAGTTACCCTTCAGAAATGGAGTTAAATCCCAGGCTCTGTGTCTTCCTACAAGCAAGACTTCGTTTTAGGTAAGGGCAGTCACTTTTCAGCTCAAACGAACTATATCGTTCACGAAGCTAACAAGTTTCCCATCTTAACTTCCAAGCATTGGATGTTAGAGGACCTCTGGTTTGTTTCAGTTTCAGAAGCAGAGATGAACTAGATATGGTCCGTATGTGTAGGAAACACCGTTCTTTTGTTATGAGCACACTCACGTTTCCTGCTGTCTTCTAGAATTTAGAAAGCAAGAGCGTGCTTCTTGCTCTAAAGCAGAGTGAGATCAATAAATGAGAACTCTGCTGTGTGTTTCACTTCAGAAATGGTGTTAAATCCCAGGCTCTGAGTCTTCCTACTAGGAAGACATCGTTTCAGGTTAGGGCAGTCACTTTTCAGCTCAAACGACCTACATCATTCACGAAGCTCACACGTTTCTCATCTTAAATGACAAGCATTGGATGTTAGAGAACCAGTGCTTTGTATCAGTTTCAGAAGCAGAGTTGGACTAGATATGGTCCGTATGTGTAGGAAACACCGTTCTTTTGGTCTCATCACACTCATGTTTCCTGCTCTCTTAGAGACTCTGCTAAGCAAGAGCATGCTTCTTGCTCTAAAGCAGAGTGTGATCAATGGATGAGAACTCTGCTGTGTGTTTCACTTCAGAAATGGAGTTAAATCCCAAGTTCTGAGTCTTCCTACAAGCAATACTTCGTTTCAGGTAAGGGCAGATACTTTACAGCTCAAATGAACTACATCGTTCACGAAGCTCACACGTTTCTCATCTAAACTGACAAGCATTGGATGTTAGAGGACCTGTGGTTTGTTTCAGTTTCAGAAGCAGAGTGGAACTAGATATGGGCCGTATGTGTAGGAAACACCGTTCTTTTGTTCTCAGCACACTCATGTTTCCTTCTGTATTAGAGACTCTAGAAAGCAAGAGCGTGCTTCTTGCTCTAAAGCAGAGTGTTATTCATGCAAGAAAACTATGCTGTGTGTTTGCCTTCAGAAATGGAGTTAAATTCCAGGCTCTGAGTCTTCCTACAAGCAAGACTTCGTTTCAGGTAAGGGCAGTTACTTTACAGCTCAAACGAACTACATTGTTCACGAAGCTCACACGTTTCTCTTCTTAACTGAGAAGCATTGGATGTTAGAGGACCTTTGCTTTGTATCAATTTCAAGCAGAGTTGAACTATATATGGTCCGTATGTATAGGAAACACCGTTCATTTCTTCTGAGCACACTCATGTTTCCTGCTGTATTAGAGACTCTAGAAAGCAAGAGCGTGCTTCTTGCTCTAAAGCAGAGTGTGATGCATGGATGAGAACTGTGTTGTGTGTTTCCCTTCAGAAATGGAGTTAAATCCCAGGCTCTGTGTCTTCCTAACAAGCAAGACTTCGTTTCAGGTAAGGGCAGTCACTTTTCAGCTCAAACGAACTACATCGTTCACGAAGCTCACACGTTTCTCATCTAAACTGACAAGCGTTGGATGTTAGAGGACCTCTGGTTTGTTTCAGTTTAAGAAGCAGAGATGTACTAGACATGGTCCGTATATGTAGGAAACACCGTTCTTTTGTTATGAGCACACTCAATTTTCCTGCTGTATTAGAGACTCTAGAAAGCAAGAGAGTGCTTCTTGCTCTAAAGCAAAGTGTGATCCATGAATGAGAACTATGATGTGTGTTTCTCTTCAGAAATGGAGTTAAATCCCAGGCTCCGTGTTTTCCTACTAGGAAGACATCGTTTCAGGTTAGGGCAGTCACTCTTCAGCTCAAACGACATACATCATTCACGAAGCTCACACGTTTCTCATCTTAAATGACAAGCATTGGATGTTAGAGGACCAGTGCTTTGTATCAGTTTCAGAAGCAGAGTTGGACTAGATATGGTCCGTATGTGTAGGAAACACCGTTCCTTTGCTCTCATCACACTCACGTTTCCTGCTCTCTTAGAGACTCTGCTAAGCAAGAGCGTGCTTCTTGCTCTAATGCAGAGTGTGATCAATGGATGAGAACTCTGCTGTGTGTTTCACTTCACAAATGGAGTTAAATCCCAGACTCTGAGTCTTCCTACAAGCAAAACTTTGTTTCAGGTAAGGGCAGTTACTTTACAGCTCAAACGAACTACATCGTTCACGAAGCACACACGTTTCTCGTCTAAATTGCCAAGCATTGGATGTTAGAGGACCTGTGGATTCTTTCAGTTTCAGAAGCAGAGTTGAACTAGATATGGTCCGTATGTGTAGGAAACACCGTTCTTTTGTTATGAGCACACTCAAGTTTCCTGCTATATTAGAGATTCCAGGAAGCAAGAGCGTGCTTCTTGCTCCAAAGCAGAGTGTGATTTATATATGAGAACTCGGCTGTGTGTTTCACTTCAGAAATGGAGTTAAACCCCAGGCTCTGAGTCTTCCTACAAGCAAGACTTGGTTTCAGGTAAGGGCAGTTACTTTACAGCTCAAATGAACTACATCGTTCACGAAGCTCACACGTTTCTCATCTAAACTGACAAGCATTGGATGTTAGAGGACCTGTGGTTTGTTTCAGTTTCAGAAGCATAGTTGGACTATATATGGTCTGTATGTGTAGGAAACCCGTTCATTTGTTCTCAGCACACTCAAGTTTCCTGCTCTCTTAGAGACTCTGGAAAGCTACAGCGTGCTTCTTGCTCTAAAGCAGAGTGTCATCAATGGATGAAAACTGTTGTGTGTTTCACTTCAGAAATGTAGTTAAATCCCAGGTTCTGAGTCTTCCTACCAGCAAGACTTCATTTCAGGTAAGGGCAGTCACTTTTCAGCTCAAACGAAGTACATCGTTCACAAAGCTCACACGTTTCTCATCTTAACTGACAAGCATCGAATGTTAGAAGGCAGGTGCTTTGTATCAGTTTTAGAAGCAGCGTTGGACTAATATGGTCCGTGTGTAGGAAACACCGTTCTTTTTTTCTCAGCAAACTTACATTTCCTGCTCTCTTAGAGACTCTGGAAAGCAAGAGCGTGCTTCTTGCTCTAAAGCAGAGTGTGATGCATGGATGAGAACTGTGTTGTGTGTTTCCCTTCAGAAATGGAGTTAAATCCCAGGCTCTGTGTCTTCCTACAAGCAAGACTTCGTTTCAGGTAAGGGCAGTCACTTTTCAGCTCAAACGAACTACATCGTTCACGAAGCTAACAAGTTTCCCATCTTAACTTCCAAGCATTGGATGTTAGAGGACCTCTGGTTTGTTTCAGTTTCAGAAGCAGTGATGAACTAGATATGGTCCGTATGTGTAGGAAACACCGTTCTTTTGTTATGAGCACACTCACGTTTCCTGCTGTCTTAGAGAATTTAGAAAGCAAGAGCGTGCTTCTTGCTCTAAAGCAGAGTGTGATCAATGGATGAAAACTCTGTTGTGTGTTTCACTTCAGAAATGGAGTTAAATCCAAGGCTCTGAGTCTTCCTACTAGGAAGACATCGTTTCAGGTTAGGGCAGTCACTTTTCAGCTCAAACGACCTACATCGTTCATGAAGCTCACACGTTTCTCATCTTAAATGACAAGCATTGGTTCTTAGAGGACCTGTGGTTTGTATCAGTTTCCGAAGCAGAGTTGGACTAGATATGGTCCGTATGTGTAGGAAACACCGTACTTTTGCTCTCATCACACTCATGTTTCCTGCTCTCTTAGAGACTCTGCTAAGCAAGAGCGTGCTTCTTGCTCTAAAGCAGAGTGTGATCAATGGATGAGAACTATGATGTGTGTTTCTCTTCAGAAATGGAGTTAAATCCCAGGCTCCATGTTTTCCTACTAGGAAAACATCGTTTCAGGTTAGGGCAGTCACTTTTCAGCTCAAACGACCTACATCATTCACGAAGCTCACACGTTTCTCATCTTAAATGACAAGCATTGGATGTTTGAGGACCAGTGCTTTGTATCAGTTTCAGAAGCAGAGTTGGACTAGATATGGTCCGTAGGTGTAGGAAACACCGTTCCTTTGCTCTCATCACACTCACGTTTCCTGCTCTCTTAGAGACTCTTCTAAGCAAGAGCATGCTTCTTGCTCTAAAGCAGAGTGTGATCAATGGATGAGAACTCTGCTGTGAGTTACCCTTCAGAAATGGAGTTAAATCCCAGGCTCTGTGTCTTCCTACAAGCAAGACTTCGTTTTAGGTAAGGGCAGTCACTTTTCAGCTCAAACGAACTATATCGTTCACGAAGCTAACAAGTTTCCCATCTTAACTTCCAAGCATTGGATGTTAGAGGACCTCTGGTTTGTTTCAGTTTCAGAAGCAGAGATGAACTAGACATGGTCCGTATGTGTAGGAAACACCGTTCTTTTGTTATGAGCACACTCACGTTTCCTGATGTCTTCTAGAATTTAGAAAGCAAGAGCATGCTTCTTGCTCTAAAGCAGAGTGAGATCAATAAATGAGAACTCTGCTGTGTGTTTCACTTCAGAAATGGTGTTAAATCCCAGGCTCTGAGTCTTCCTACTAGGAAGACATCGTTTCAGGTTAGGGCAGTCACTTTTCAGCTCAAACGACCTACATCATTCACGAAGCTCACACGTTTCTCATCTTAAATGACAAGCATTGGATGTTAGAGAACCAGTGCTTTGTATCAGTTTCAGAAGCAGAGTTGGACTAGATATGGTCCGTATGTGTAGGAAACACCGTTCTTTTGGTCTCATCACACTCCTGTTTCCTGCTCTCTTAGAGACTCTGCTAAGCAAGAGAATGCTTCTTGCTCTAAAGCAGAGTGTGATCAATGGATGAGAACTCTGCTGTGTGTTTCACTTCAGAAATGGAGTTAAATCCCAAGTTCTGAGTCTTCCTACAAGCAATACTTCGTTTGAGGTAAGGGCAGATACTTTACAGCTCAAATGAACTACATCGTTCACGAAGCTCACACGTTTCTCATCTAAACTGACAAGCATTGGATGTTAGAGGACCTGTGGTTTGTTTCAGTTTCAGAAGCAGAGTGGAACTAGATATGGGCCGTATGTGTAGGAAACACCGTTCTTTTGTTCTGAGCACACTCATGTTTCCTTCTGTATTAGAGATTCTAGAAAGCAAGAGCGTGCTTCTTGCTCTAAAGCAGAGTGTTATTCATGCAAGAAAACTATGCTGTGTGTTTGCCTTCAGAAATGGAGTTAAATTCCAGGCTCTGAGTCTTCCTACAAGCAAGACTTCGTTTCAGGTAAGGGCAGTTACTTTACAGCTCAAACGAACTACATTGTTCACGAAGCTCACACGTTTCTCTTCTTAACTGAGAAGCATTGGATGTTAGAGGACCTTTGCTTTGTATCAATTTCAAGCAGAGTTGAACTATATATGGTCCGTATGTATAGGAAACACCGTTCATTTCTTCTGAGCACACTCATGTTTCCTGCTGTATTAGAGACTCTGCTAAGCAAGAGCGTGCTTCTTGCTCTAAAGCAGAGTGTGATCAATGGATGAGAACTCTGCTGTGTGTTTCACTTCACAAATGGAGTTAAATCCCAGACTCTGAGTCTTCCTACAAGCAAAACTTCGTTTCAGGTAAGGGCAGTTACTTTACAGCTCAAACGAACTACATCGTTCACGAAGCACACACGTTTCTCGTCTAAATTGCCAAGCATTGGATGTTAGAGGACCTGTGGATTCTTTCAGTTTCAGAAGCAGAGTTGAACTAGATATGGTCCGTATGTGTAGGAAACACCGTTCTTTTGTTATGAGCACACTCAAGTTTCCTGCTGTATTAGAGATTCCAGGAAGCAAGAGCGTGCTTCTTGCTCCAAAGCAGAGTGTGATTTATATATGAGAACTCGGCTGTGTGTTTCACTTCAGAAATGGAGTTAAACCTCAGGCTCTGAGTCTTCCTACAAGCAAGACTTGGTTTCAGGTAAGGGCAGTTACTTTACAGCTCAAATGAACTACATCGTTCACGAAGCTCACACGTTTCTCATCTAAACTGACAAGCATTGGATGTTAGAGGACCTGTGGTTTGTTTCAGTTTCAGAAGCATAGTTGGACTATATATGGTCTGTATGTGTAGGAAACCCGTTCATTTGTTCTCAGCACACTCAAGTTTCCTGCTCACTTAGAGACTCTGTAAAGCTACAGCGTGCTTCTTGCTCTAAAGCAGAGTGTCACCAATGGATGAAAACTCTGTTGTGTGTTTCACTTCAGAAATGTAGTTAAATCCCAGGCTCTGAGTCTTCCTACCAGCAAGACTTCGTTTCAGGTAAGGGCAGTCACTTTTCAGCTCAAACGAACTACATCGTTCACAAAGCTCACACGTTTCTCATCTTAAATGACAAGCATTGGATGTTAGAGGACCTGTGGTTTCTATCAGTTTCCGAAGCAGAGTTGGACTAAATATGGTCCGTAAGTGTAGGAAACACCGTTCTTTTGTTCTCATCACACTCATGTTTCCTGCTCTCTTAGAGACTCTGGAAAGCTACAGCGTGCTTCTTGCTCTAAAGCAGAGTGTCATCAATGGATGAAAACTGTTGTGTGTTTCACTTCAGAAATGTAGTTAAATCCCAGGTTCTGAGTCTTCCTACCAGCAAGACTTCATTTCAGGTAAGGGCAGTCACTTTTCAGCTCAAACGAAGTACATCGTTCACAAAGCTCACACGTTTCTCATCTTAACTGACAAGCATCGAATGTTAGAAGGCAGGTGCTTTGTATCAGTTTTAGAAGCAGCGTTGGACTAATATGGTCCGTGTGTAGGAAACACCGTTCTTTTTTTCTCAGCAAACTTACATTTCCTGCTCTCTTAGAGACTCTGGAAAGCAAGAGCGTGCTTCCTGCTCTAAAGCAGAGTGTGATGCATGGATGAGAACTGTGTTGTGTGTTTCCCTTCAGAAATGGAGTTAAATCCCAGGCTCTGTGTCTTCCTACAAGCAAGACTTCGTTTCAGGTAAGGGCAGTCACTTTTCAGCTCAAACGAACTACATCGTTCACGAAGCTAACAAGTTTCCCATCTTAACTTCCAAGCATTGGATGTTAGAGGACCTCTGGTTTGTTTCAGTTTCAGAAGCAGAGATGAACTAGATATGGTCCGTATGTGTAGGAAACACCGTTCTTTTGTTCTGAGCACACTCACGTTTCCTTCTGTCTTAGAGAATTTAGAAAGCAAGAGCGTGCTTCTTGCTCTAAAGCAGAGTGTGATCAATAAATGAGAACTCTGCTGTGTGTTTCACTTCAGAAATGGAGTTAAATCAAAGGCTCTGAGTCTTCCTACTAGGAAGACATCGTTTCAGGTTAGGGCAGTCACTTTTCAGCTCAAACGACCTACATCGTTCATGAAGCTCACACGTTTCTCATCTTAAATGACAAGCATTGGATGTTAGAGGACCTGTGGTTTGTATCAGTTTCCGAAGCAGAGTTGGACTAGATATGGTCCGTATGTGTAGGAAACACCGTTCTTTTGTTCTCATCACACTCATGTTTCCTGCTCTCTTAGAGACTCTGCTAAGCAAGAGCGTGCTTCTTGCTCTAAAGCAGAGTGTGATCAATGGATGAGAACTCTGCTGTGTGTTTCACTTCAGAAATGGAGTTAAATCCCAGGCTCTATGTCTTCCTACAAGCAAGACTTCGTTTCAGGTAAGGGCAGTCACTTTTCAGCTCAAATGAACTACATCGTTCACGAAGCTCACACGTTTCTCATCTTAAATGACAAGCATTGGATGTTAGAGAACCAGTGCTTTGTATCAGTTTCAGAAGCAGAGTTGGACTAGATATTGTCCGTATGTGTAGGAAACACTGTTCTTTTGCTCTCATCACACTCACATTTCCTGCTCTCTTAGAGACTCTGCTAAGCAAGAGCGTGCTTCTTGCTCTAAAGCAGAGTGTGATCAATGGATGAGAACTCTGCTGTGTGTTTCACTTCAGAAATGGAGTTAAATCCCATGCTCTGAGTCTTCCTACAAGCAAAACTTCGTTTCTGGTAAGGGCAGTTACTTTACAGCTCAAGCGAACAACATCGTTGACGAAGCACACACGTTTCTCATCTAAATTGACAAGCATTGGATGTTAGAGGACCAGTGGATTCTTTCAGTTTCAGAAGCAGAGTTGAACTAGATATGGTCCGTATGTGTAGGAAACACCGTTCTTTTGTTATGAGCACACTCAAGTTTCCTGCTGTATTAGAGATTCCAGGAAGCAAGAGCGTGCTTCTTGCTCCAAAGCAGAGTGTGATTTATATATGAGAACTCGGCTGTGTGTTTCACTTCAGAAATGGAGTTAAACCTCAGGCTCTGAGTCTTCCTACAAGCAAGACTTGGTTTCAGGTAAGGGCAGTTACTTTACAGCTCAAATGAACTACATCGTTCACGAAGCTCACACGTTTCTCATCTAAACTGACAAGCATTGGATGTTAGAGGACCTGTGGTTTGTTTCAGTTTCAGAAGCATAGTTGGACTATATATGGTCTGTATGTGTAGGAAACCCGTTCATTTGTTCTCAGCACACTCAAGTTTCCTGCTCACTTAGAGACTCTGTAAAGCTACAGCGTGCTTCTTGCTCTAAAGCAGAGTGTCACCAATGGATGAAAACTCTGTTGTGTGTTTCACTTCAGAAATGTAGTTAAATCCCAGGCTCTGAGTCTTCCTACCAGCAAGACTTCGTTTCAGGTAAGGGCAGTCACTTTTCAGCTCAAACGAACTACATCGTTCACAAAGCTCACACGTTTCTCATCTTAAATGACAAGCATTGGATGTTAGAGGACCTGTGGTTTCTATCAGTTTCCGAAGCAGAGTTGGACTAAATATGGTCCGTAAGTGTAGGAAACACCGTTCTTTTGTTCTCATCACACTCATGTTTCCTGCTCTCTTAGAGACTCTGGAAAGCTACAGCGTGCTTCTTGCTCTAAAGCAGAGTGTCATCAATGGATGAAAACTGTTGTGTGTTTCACTTCAGAAATGTAGTTAAATCCCAGGTTCTGAGTCTTCCTACCAGCAAGACTTCATTTCAGGTAAGGGCAGTCACTTTTCAGCTCAAACGAAGTACATCGTTCACAAAGCTCACACGTTTCTCATCTTAACTGACAAGCATCGAATGTTAGAAGGCAGGTGCTTTGTATCAGTTTTAGAAGCAGCGTTGGACTAATATGGTCCGTGTGTAGGAAACACCGTTCTTTTTTTCTCAGCAAACTTACATTTCCTGCTCTCTTAGAGACTCTGGAAAGCAAGAGCGTGCTTCCTGCTCTAAAGCAGAGTGTGATGCATGGATGAGAACTGTGTTGTGTGTTTCCCTTCAGAAATGGAGTTAAATCCCAGGCTCTGTGTCTTCCTACAAGCAAGACTTCGTTTCAGGTAAGGGCAGTCACTTTTCAGCTCAAACGAACTACATCGTTCACGAAGCTAACAAGTTTCCCATCTTAACTTCCAAGCATTGGATGTTAGAGGACCTCTGGTTTGTTTCAGTTTCAGAAGCAGAGATGAACTAGATATGGTCCGTATGTGTAGGAAACACCGTTCTTTTGTTCTGAGCACACTCACGTTTCCTTCTGTCTTAGAGAATTTAGAAAGCAAGAGCGTGCTTCTTGCTCTAAAGCAGAGTGTGATCAATAAATGAGAACTCTGCTGTGTGTTTCACTTCAGAAATGGAGTTAAATCAAAGGCTCTGAGTCTTCCTACTAGGAAGACATCGTTTCAGGTTAGGGCAGTCACTTTTCAGCTCAAACGACCTACATCGTTCATGAAGCTCACACGTTTCTCATCTTAAATGACAAGCATTGGATGTTAGAGGACCTGTGGTTTGTATCAGTTTCCGAAGCAGAGTTGGACTAGATATGGTCCGTATGTGTAGGAAACACCGTTCTTTTGTTCTCATCACACTCATGTTTCCTGCTCTCTTAGAGACTCTGCTAAGCAAGAGCGTGCTTCTTGCTCTAAAGCAGAGTGTGATCAATGGATGAGAACTCTGCTGTGTGTTTCACTTCAGAAATGGAGTTAAATCCCAGGCTCTATGTCTTCCTACAAGCAAGACTTCGTTTCAGGTAAGGGCAGTCACTTTTCAGCTCAAATGAACTACATCGTTCACGAAGCTCACACGTTTCTCATCTTAAATGACAAGCATTGGATGTTAGAGAACCAGTGCTTTGTATCAGTTTCAGAAGCAGAGTTGGACTAGATATTGTCCGTATGTGTAGGAAACACTGTTCTTTTGCTCTCATCACACTCACATTTCCTGCTCTCTTAGAGACTCTGCTAAGCAAGAGCGTGCTTCTTGCTCTAAAGCAGAGTGTGATCAATGGATGAGAACTCTGCTGTGTGTTTCACTTCAGAAATGGAGTTAAATCCCATGCTCTGAGTCTTCCTACAAGCAAAACTTCGTTTCTGGTAAGGGCAGTTACTTTACAGCTCAAGCGAACAACATCGTTGACGAAGCACACACGTTTCTCATCTAAATTGACAAGCATTGGATGTTAGAGGACCAGTGGATTCTTTCAGTTTCAGAAGCAGAGTTGAACTAGATATGGTCCGTATGTGTAGGAAACACCGTTCTTTTGTTATGAGCACACTCAAGTTTCCTGCTGTATTAGAGATTCCAGGAAGCAAGAGCGTGCTTCTTGCTCCAAAGCAGAGTGTCATCAATGGATGAAGACTCGGCTGTGTGTTTCACTTCAGAAATGGAGTTAAACCCTAGGCTCTGAGTCTTCCTACCAGCAAGACTTCATTTCAGGTAAGGGCAGTCACTTTTCAGCTCAAACGAACTACTTCGTTCACAAAGCTCACACGTTTCTCATCTTAACTGACAAGCATCGAATGTTAGAAGGCCAGTGCTTTGTATCAGTTTCAGAAGCAGCGTTGGACTAATATGGTCCGTGTGTAGCAAACACCGTTCATTTTTTCTCAGAAAACTTACATTTCCTGCTGTCTTAGAGACTCTGGAAAGAAAGAGCGTGCTTCTTGCTCTAAGCAGAGTGTGATCCATGGATGAGAACTCTGCTGTGAGTTACCCTTCAGAAATGGAGTTAAATCCCAGGCTCTGTGTCTTCCTACAAGCAAGACTTCGTTTCAGGTATGGGCAGTCACTTTTCAGCTCAAACGAACTACATCGTTCACGAAACTAACAAGTTTCCCATCTTAACTTCCAAGCATTGGATGTTAGAGGACCTGTGGTTTGTTTCATTTTCAGAAGCAGAGTGGAACTAGATATGGGCCGTATGTGTAGGAAACACCGTTCTTTTGTTCTGAGCACACTCAAGTTTCCTTCTGTATTAGAGACTCTAGAAAGCAAGGGCGTGCTTCTTGCTCTAAAGCAGAGTGTTATTCATGCAAGAAAACTATGCTGTGTGTTTCCCTTCAGAAATGGAGTTAAATTCCAGGCTCTGAGTCTTCCTACAAGCAAGACTTCGTTTCAGGTAAGGGCAGTTACTTTACAGCTCAAACGAACTACATTGTGCACGAAGCTCACACGTTTCTCTTCTTAACTGAGAAGCATTGGATGTTAGAGGACCTTTGCTTTGTATCAATTTCAAGCAGAGTTGAACTATATATGGTCCGTATGTATAGGAAACACCGTTCATTTCTTGTGAGCACACTCATGTTTCCTGCTGTATTAGAGACTCTGCTAAGCAAGAGCGTGCTTCTTGCTCTAAAGCAGAGTGTGATCTATAGATGAGAACTCTGCTGTGTGTTTCACTTCACAAATGGAGTTAAATCCCAGACTCTGAGTCTTCCTACAAGCAAAACTTCGTTTCAGGTAAGGGCAGTCACTTTACAGCTCAAACGAACTACATCGTTCACGAAGCACACACGTTTCTCATCTAAATTGCCAAGCATTGGATGTTAGAGGACCTGTGGATTCTTTCAGTTTCAGAAGCGGAGTTGAACTAGATATGGTCCGTATGTGTAGGAAACACCGTTCTTTTGTTATGAGCACACTCAAGTTTCCTGCTGTATTAGAGACTCTAGAAAGCAAGAGAGTGCTTCTTGCTCTAAAGCAAAGTGTGATCCATGGATGAGAACTATGATGTGTGTTTCTCTTCAGAAATGGAGTTAAATCCCAGGCTCCGTGTTTTCCTACTAGGAAGACATCGTTTCAGCTTAGGGCAGTCACTTTTCAGCTCATACGACCTACATCATTCACGAAGCTCACACGTTTCTCATCTTAAATGACAAGCATTGGATGTTAGAGGACCTGTGGTTTCTATCAGTTTCCGAAGCAGAGTTGGACTAGATATGGTCCGTAAGTGTAGGAAACACCGTTCTTTTGTTCTCATCACACTCATGTTTCCTGCTCTCTTAGAGACTCTGGAAAGCTACAGCGTGCTTCTTGCTCTAAAGCAGAGTGTCATCAATGGATGAAAACTGTTGTGTGTTTCACTTCAGAAATGTAGATAAATCCCAGGTTCTGAGTCTTCCTACCAGCAAGACTTCATTTCAGGTAAGGGCAGTCACTTTTCAGCTCAAACGAAGTACATCGTTCACAAAGCTCACACGTTTCTCATCTTAACTGACAAGCATCGAATGTTAGAAGGCAGGTGCTTTGTATCAGTTTTAGAAGCAGCATTGGACTAATATGGTCCGTGTGTAGGAAACACCGTTCTTTTTTTCTCAGCAAACTTACATTTCCTGCTCTCTTAGAGACTCTGGAAAGCAAGAGCGTGCTTCTTGCTCTAAAGCAGAGTGTGATGCATGGATGAGAACTGTGTTGTGTGTTTCCCTTCAGAAATGGAGTTAAATCCCAGGCTCTGTGTCTTCCTACAAGCAAGACTTCGTTTCAGGTAAGGGCAGTCACTTTTCAGCTCAAACGAACTACATCGTTCACGAAGCTAACAAGTTTCCCATCTTAACTTCCAAGCATTGGATGTTAGAGGACCTCTGGTTTGTTTCAGTTTCAGAAGCAGTGATGAACTAGATATGGTCCGTATGTGTAGGAAACACCGTTCTTTTGTTATGAGCACACTAACGTTTCCTGCTGTCTTAGAGAATTTAGAAAGCAAGAGCGTGCTTCTTGCTCTAAAGCAGAGTGTGATCAATGGATGAAAACTCTGTTGTGTGTTTCACTTCAGAAATGGAGTTAAATCCAAGGCTCTGAGTCTTCCTACTAGGAAGACATCGTTTCAGGTTAGGGCAGTCACTTTTCAGCTCAAACGACCTACATCGTTCATGAAGCTCACACGTTTCTCATCTTAAATGACAAGCATTGGTTCTTAGAGGACCTGTGGTTTGTATCAGTTTCCGAAGCAGAGTTGGACTAGATATGGTCCGTATGTGTAGGAAACACCGTACTTTTGCTCTCATCACACTCATGTTTCCTGCTCTCTTAGAGACTCTGCTAAGCAAGAGCGTGCTTCTTGCTCTAAAGCAGAGTGTGATCAATGGATGAGAACTATGATGTGTGTTTCTCTTCAGAAATGGAGTTAAATCCCAGGCTCCATGTTTTCCTACTAGGAAAACATCGTTTCAGGTTAGGGCAGTCACTTTTCAGCTCAAACGACCTACATCATTCACGAAGCTCACACGTTTCTCATCTTAAATGACAAGCATTGGATGTTTGAGGACCAGTGCTTTGTATCAGTTTCAGAAGCAGAGTTGGACTAGATATGGTCCGTAGGTGTAGGAAACACCGTTCCTTTGCTCTCATCACACTCACGTTTCCTGCTCTCTTAGAGACTCTTCTAAGCAAGAGCATGCTTCTTGCTCTAAAGCAGAGTGTGATCAATGGATGAGAACTCTGCTGTGAGTTACCCTTCAGAAATGGAGTTAAATCCCAGGCTCTGTGTCTTCCTACAAGCAAGACTTCGTTTTAGGTAAGGGCAGTCACTTTTCAGCTCAAACGAACTATATCGTTCACGAAGCTAACAAGTTTCCCATCTTAACTTCCAAGCATTGGATGTTAGAGGACCTCTGGTTTGTTTCAGTTTCAGAAGCAGAGATGAACTAGACATGGTCCGTATGTGTAGGAAACACCGTTCTTTTGTTATGAGCACACTCACGTTTCCTGATGTCTTCTAGAATTTAGAAAGCAAGAGCATGCTTCTTGCTCTAAAGCAGAGTGAGATCAATAAATGAGAACTCTGCTGTGTGTTTCACTTCAGAAATGGTGTTAAATCCCAGGCTCTGAGTCTTCCTACTAGGAAGACATCGTTTCAGGTTAGGGCAGTCACTTTTCAGCTCAAACGACCTACATCATTCACGAAGCTCACACGTTTCTCATCTTAAATGACAAGCATTGGATGTTAGAGAACCAGTGCTTTGTATCAGTTTCAGAAGCAGAGTTGGACTAGATATGGTCCGTATGTGTAGGAAACACCGTTCTTTTGGTCTCATCACACTCCTGTTTCCTGCTCTCTTAGAGACTCTGCTAAGCAAGAGAATGCTTCTTGCTCTAAAGCAGAGTGTGATCAATGGATGAGAACTCTGCTGTGTGTTTCACTTCAGAAATGGAGTTAAATCCCAAGTTCTGAGTCTTCCTACAAGCAATACTTCGTTTGAGGTAAGGGCAGATACTTTACAGCTCAAATGAACTACATCGTTCACGAAGCTCACACGTTTCTCATCTAAACTGACAAGCATTGGATGTTAGAGGACCTGTGGTATGTTTCAGTTTCAGAAGCAGAGTGGAACTAGATATGGGCCGTATGTGTAGGAAACACCGTTCTTTTGTTCTGAGCACACTCATGTTTCCTTCTGTATTAGAGATTCTAGAAAGCAAGAGCGTGCTTCTTGCTCTAAAGCAGAGTGTTATTCATGCAAGAAAACTATGCTGTGTGTTTCCCTTCAGAAATGGAGTTAAATTCCAGGCTCTGAGTCTTCCTACAAGCAAGACTTCGTTTCAGGTAAGGGCAGTTACTTTACAGCTCAAACGAACTACATTGTTCACGAAGCTCACACGTTTCTCTTCTTAACTGAGAAGCATTGGATGTTAGAGGACCTTTGCTTTGTATCAATTTCAAGCAGAGTTGAACTATATATGGTCCGTATGTATAGGAAACACCGTTCATTTCTTCTGAGCACACTCATGTTTCCTGCTGTATTAGAGACTCTGCTAAGCAAGAGCGTGCTTCTTGCTCTAAAGCAGAGTGTGATCAATGGATGAGAACTCTGCTGTGTGTTTCACTTCACAAATGGAGTTAAATCCCAGACTCTGAGTCTTCCTACAAGCAAAACTTCGTTTCAGGTAAGGGCAGTTACTTTACAGCTCAAACGAACTACATCGTTCACGAAGCACACACGTTTCTCGTCTAAATTGCCAAGCATTGGATGTTAGAGGACCTGTGGATTCTTTCAGTTTCAGAAGCAGAGTTGAACTAGATATGGTCCGTATGTGTAGGAAACACCGTTCTTTTGTTATGAGCACACTCAAGTTTCCTGCTGTATTAGAGATTCCAGGAAGCAAGAGCGTGCTTCTTGCTCCAAAGCAGAGTGTGATTTATATATGAGAACTCGGCTGTGTGTTTCACTTCAGAAATGGAGTTAAACCCCAGGCTCTGAGTCTTCCTACAAGCAAGACTTGGTTTCAGGTAAGGGCAGTTACTTTACAGCTCAAATGAACTACATCGTTCACGAAGCTCACACGTTTCTCATCTAAACTGACAAGCATTGGATGTTAGAGGACCTGTGGTTTGTTTCAGTTTCAGAAGCATAGTTGGACTATATATGGTCTGTATGTGTAGGAAACCCGTTCATTTGTTCTCAGCACACTCAAGTTTCCTGCTCACTTAGAGACTCTGTAAAGCTACAGCGTGCTTCTTGCTCTAAAGCAGAGTGTCACCAATGGATGAAAACTCTGTTGTGTGTTTCACTTCAGAAATGTAGTTAAATCCCAGGCTCTGAGTCTTCCTACCAGCAAGACTTCGTTTCAGGTAAGGGCAGTCACTTTTCAGCTCAAACGAACTACATCGTTCACAAAGCTCACACGTTTCTCATCTTAAATGACAAGCATTGGATGTTAGAGGACCTGTGGTTTCTATCAGTTTCCGAAGCAGAGTTGGACTAAATATGGTCCGTAAGTGTAGGAAACACCGTTCTTTTGTTCTCATCACACTCATGTTTCCTGCTCTCTTAGAGACTCTGGAAAGCTACAGCGTGCTTCTTGCTCTAAAGCAGAGTGTCATCAATGGATGAAAACTGTTGTGTGTTTCACTTCAGAAATGTAGTTAAATCCCAGGTTCTGAGTCTTCCTACCAGCAAGACTTCATTTCAGGTAAGGGCAGTCACTTTTCAGCTCAAACGAAGTACATCGTTCACAAAGCTCACACGTTTCTCATCTTAACTGACAAGCATCGAATGTTAGAAGGCAGGTGCTTTGTATCAGTTTTAGAAGCAGCGTTGGACTAATATGGTCCGTGTGTAGGAAACACCGTTCTTTTTTTCTCAGCAAACTTACATTTCCTGCTCTCTTAGAGACTCTGGAAAGCAAGAGCGTGCTTCCTGCTCTAAAGCAGAGTATGATGCATGGATGAGAACTGTGTTGTGTGTTTCCCTTCAGAAATGGAGTTAAATCCCAGGCTCTGTGTCTTCCTACAAGCAAGACTTCGTTTCAGGTAAGGGCAGTCACTTTTCAGCTCAAACGAACTACATCGTTCACGAAGCTAACAAGTTTCCCATCTTAACTTCCAAGCATTGGATGTTAGAGGACCTCTGGTTTGTTTCAGTTTCAGAAGCAGAGATGAACTAGATATGGTCCGTATGTGTAGGAAACACCGTTCTTTTGTTCTGAGCACACTCACGTTTCCTTCTGTCTTAGAGAATTTAGAAAGCAAGAGCGTGCTTCTTGCTCTAAAGCAGAGTGTGATCAATAAATGAGAACTCTGCTGTGTGTTTCACTTCAGAAATGGAGTTAAATCAAAGGCTCTTAGTCTTCCTACTAGGAAGACATCGTTTCAGGTTAGGGCAGTCACTTTTCAGCTCAAACGACCTACATCGTTCATGAAGCTCACACGTTTCTCATCTTAAATGACAAGCATTGGATGTTAGAGGACCTGTGGTTTGTATCAGTTTCCGAAGCAGAGTTGGACTAGATATGGTCCGTATGTGTAGGAAACACCGTTCTTTTGTTCTCATCACACTCATGTTTCCTGCTCTCTTAGAGACTCTGCTAAGCAAGAGCGTGCTTCTTGCTCTAAAGCAGAGTGTGATCAATGGATGAGAACTCTGCTGTGTGTTTCACTTCAGAAATGGAGTTAAATCCCAGGCTCTATGTCTTCCTACAAGCAAGACTTCGTTTCAGGTAAGGGCAGTCACTTTTCAGCTCAAATGAACTACATCGTTCACGAAGCTCACACGTTTCTCATCTTAAATGACAAGCATTGGATGTTAGAGAACCAGTGCTTTGTATCAGTTTCAGAAGCAGAGTTGGACTAGATATTGTCCGTATGTGTAGGAAACACTGTTCTTTTGCTCTCATCACACTCACATTTCCTGCTCTCTTAGAGACTCTGCTAAGCAAGAGCGTGCTTCTTGCTCTAAAGCAGAGTGTGATCAATGGATGAGAACTCTGCTGTGTGTTTCACTTCAGAAATGGAGTTAAATCCCATGCTCTGAGTCTTCCTACAAGCAAAACTTCGTTTCTGGTAAGGGCAGTTACTTTACAGCTCAAGCGAACAACATCGTTGACGAAGCACACACGTTTCTCATCTAAATTGACAAGCATTGGATGTTAGAGGACCAGTGGATTCTCTCAGTTTCAGAAGCAGAGTTGAACTAGATATGGTCCGTATGTGTAGGAAACACCGTTCTTTTCTTATAAGCACACTCAAGTTTCCTGCTGTATTAGAGATTCCAGGAAGCAAGAGCGTGCTTCTTGCTCCAAAGCAGAGTGTGATTTATATATGAGAACTCGGCTGTGTGTTTCACTTCAGAAATGGAGTTAAACCCTAGGCTCTGAGTCTTCCTAAAAGCAAGACTTGGTGTCAGGTAAGGGCAGTTACTTTACAGCTCAAATGAACTACATCGTTCACGAAGATCACACGTTTCTCATCTAAACTGACAAGCATTGGATGTTAGAGGACCTGTGGTTTGTTTCAGTTTCAGAAGCAGAGTTGGACTATATATGGTCTGTATGTGTAGGAAACCCGTTCATTTGTTCTCAGCACACTCATGTTTCCTGCTGTCTTAGAGACTCTGGAAAGCTACAGCGTGCTTCTTGCTCTAAAGCAGAGTGTCATCAATGGATGAAAACTCTGTTGTGTGTTTCACTTCAGAAATGTACTTAAATCCCAGTCTCTGAGTCTTCCTACCAGCAAGACTTCATTTCAGGTAAGGGCAGTCACTTTTCAGCTCAAACGAACTACATCGTTCACAAAGCTCACACGTTTCTCATCTTAACTGACAAGCATCGAATGTTAGAAGGCCAGTGCTTTGCATCAGTTTCAGAAGCAGCGTTGGACTAATATGGTCCGTGTGTAGCAAACACCGTTCATTTTTTCTCAGAAAACTTACATTTCCTGCTGTCTTAGAGACTCTGGAAAGAAAGAGCGTGCTTCTTGCTCTAAGCAGAGTGTGATCCATGGATGAGAACTCTGCTGTGAGTTACCCTTCAGAAATGGAGTTAAATCCCAGGCTCTGTGTCTTCCTACAAGCAAGACTTCGTTTCAGGTAAGGGCAGTCACTTTTCAGCTCAAACGAACTACATCGTTCACGAAACTAACAAGTTTCCCATCTTAACTTCCAAGCATTGGATGTTAGAGGACCTGTGGTTTGTTTCATTTTCAGAAGCAGAGTGGAACTAGATATGGGCCGTATGTGTAGGAAACACCGTTCTTTTGTTCTGAGCACACTCAAGTTTCCTTCTGTATTAGAGACTCTAGAAAGCAAGGGCGTGCTTCTTGCTCTAAAGCAGAGTGTTATTCATGCAAGAAAACTATGCTGTGTGTTTCCCTTCAGAAATGGAGTTAAATTCCAGGCTCTGAGTCTTCCTACAAGGAAGACTTCGTTTCAGGTAAGGGCAGTTACTTACAGCTCAAACGAACTACATTGTGCACGAAGCTCACACGTTTCTCTTCTTAACTGAGAAGCATTGATGTTAGAGGACCTTTGCTTTGTATCAATTTCAAGCAGAGTTGAACTATATATGGTCCGTATGTATAGGAAACACCGTTCATTTCTTCTGAGCACACTCATGTTTCCTGCTGTATTAGAGACTCTAGAAAGCAAGAGCGTGCTTCTTGCTCTAAAGCAGAGTGTGATCAATGGATGAGAACTCTGCTGTGTGTTTCACTTCACAAATGGAGTTAAATCCCAGACTCTGAGTCTTCCTACAAGCAAAACTTCGTTTCAGGTAAGGGCAGTCACTTTACAGCTCAAACGAACTACATCGTTCACGAAGCACACACGTTTCTCGTCTAAATTGCCAAGCATTGGATGTTAGAGGACCTGTGGATTCTTTCAGTTTCAGAAGCAGAGTTGAACTAGATATGGTCCGTATGTGTAGGAAACACCGTTCTTTTGTTATGAGCACACTCAAGTTTCCTGCTGTATTAGAGACTCTAGAAAGCAAGAGAGTGCTTCTTGCTCTAAAGCAAAGTGTGATCCATGGATGAGAACTATGATGTGTGTTTCTCTTCAGAAATGGAGTTAAATCCCAGGCTCCGTGTTTTCCTACTAGGAAGACATCGTTTCAGCTTAGGGCAGTCACTTTTCAGCTCAAACGACCTACATCATTCACGAAGCTCACACGTTTCTCATCTTAAATGACAAGCATTGGATGTTAGAGGACCAGTGCTTTGTATCAGTTTCAGAAGCAGAGTTGGACTAGATATGGTCCGTATGTGTAGGAAACACCGTTCCTTTGCTCTCATCACACTCACGTTTCCTGCTCTCTTAGAGACTCTGCTAAGCAAGAGCATGCTTCTTGCTCTAAAGCAGAGTGTGATCAATGGATGAGAACTCTGCTGTGAGTTACCCTTCAGAAATGGAGTTAAATCCCAGGCTCTGTGTCTTCCTACAAGCAAGACTTCGTTTTAGGTAAGGGCAGTCACTTTTCAGCTCAAACGAACTATATCGTTCACGAAGCTAACAAGTTTCCCATCTTAACTTCCAAGCATTGGATGTTAGAGGACCTCTGGTTTGTTTCAGTTTCAGAAGCAGAGATGAACTAGATATGGTCCGTATGTGTAGGAAACACTGTTCTTTTGTTATGAGCACACTCACGTTTCCTGCTGTCTTCTAGAATTTAGAAAGCAAGAGCGTTCTTCTTGCTCTAAAGCAGAGTGAGATCAATAAATGAGAACTCTGCTGTGTGTTTCACTTCAGAAATGGTGTTAAATCCCAGGCTCTGAGTCTTCCTACTAGGAAGACATCGTTTCAGGTTAGGGCAGTCACTTTTCAGCTCAAACGACCTACATCATTCATGAAGCTCACACGTTTCTCATCTTAAATGACAAGCATTGGATGTTAGAGAACCAGTGCTTTGTATCAGTTTCAGAAGCAGAGTTGGACTAGATATGGTCCGTATGTGTAGGAAACACCGTTCTTTTGGTCTCATCACACTCATGTTTCCTGCTCTCTTAGAGACTCTGCTAAGCAAGAGCATGCTTCTTACTCTAAAGCAGAGTGTGATCAATGGATGAGAACTCTGCTGTGTGTTTCACTTCAGAAATGGAGTTAAATCCCAAGTTCTGAGTCTTCCTACAAGCAATACTTCGTTTCAGGTAAGGGCAGATACTTTACAGCTCAAATGAACTACATCGTTCACGAAGCTCACACGTTTCTCATCAAAACTGACAAGCATTGGATGTTAGAGGACCTGTGGTTTGTTTCAGTTTCAGAAGCAGAGTGGAACTAGATATGGGCCGTATGTGTAGGAAACACCGTTCTTTTGTTCTGAGCACACTCATGTTTCCTTCTGTATTAGAGACTCTAGAAAGCAAGAGCGTGCTTCTTGCTCTAAAGCAGAGTGTTATTCATGCAAGAAAACTATGCTGTGTGTTTGCCTTCAGAAATGGAGTTAAATTCCAGGCTCTGAGTCTTCCTACAAGCAAGACTTCGTTTCAGGTAAGGGCAGTTACTTTACAGCTCAAACGAACTACATTGTTCACGAAGCTCACACGTTTCTCTTCTTAACTGAGAAGCATTGGATGTTAGAGGACCTTTGCTTTGTATCAATTTCAAGCAGAGTTGAACTATATATGGTCCGTATGTATAGGAAACACCGTTCATTTCTTCTGAGCACACTCATGTTTCCTGCTGTATTAGAGACTCTAGAAAGCAAGAGCGTGCTTCTTGCTCTAAAGCAGAGTGTGATGCATGGATGAGAACTGTGTTGTGTGTTTCCCTTCAGAAATGGAGTTAAATCCCAGGCTCTGTGTCTTCCTAACAAGCAAGACTTCGTTTCAGGTAAGGGCAGTCACTTTTCAGCTCAAACGAACTACATCGTTCACGAAGCTCACACGTTTCTCATCTAAACTGACAAGCGTTGGATGTTAGAGGACCTCTGGTTTGTTTCAGTTTAAGAAGCAGAGATGTACTAGACATGGTCCGTATATGTAGGAAACACCGTTCTTTTGTTATGAGCACACTCAATTTTCCTGCTGTATTAGAGACTCTGGAAAGCAAGAGAGTGCTTCTTGCTCTAAAGCAAAGTGTGATCCATGAATGAGAACTATGATGTGTGTTTCTCTTCAGAAATGGAGTTAAATCCCAGGCTCCGTGTTTTCCTACTAGGAAGACATCGTTTCAGGTTAGGGCAGTCACTCTTCAGCTCAAACGACCTACATCATTCACGAAGCTCACACGTTTCTCATCTTAAATGACAAGCATTGGATGTTAGAGGACCAGTGCTTTGTATCAGTTTCAGAAGCAGAGTTGGACTAGATATGGTCCGTATGTGTAGGAAACACCGTTCCTTTGCTCTCATCACACTCACGTTTCCTGCTCTCTTAGAGACTCTGCTAAGCAAGAGCGTGCTTCTTGCTCTAAAGCAGAGTGTGATCAATGGATGAGAACTCTGCTGTGTGTTTCACTTCACAAATGGAGTTAAATCCCAGACTCTGAGTCTTCCTACAAGCAAAACTTCGTTTCAGGTAAGGGCAGTTACTTTACAGCTCAAACGAACTACATCATTCACGAAGCACACACGTTTCTCGTCTAAATTGCCAAGCATTGGATGTTAGAGGACCAGTGGATTCTTTCAGTTTCAGAAGCAGAGTTGAACTAGATATGGTCCGTATGTGTAGGAAACACCGTTCTTTTGTTATGAGCACACTCAAGTTTCCTGCTGTATTAGAGATTCCAGGAAGCAAGAGCGTGCTTCTTGCTCCAAAGCAGAGTGTGATTTATATATGAGAACTCGGCTGTGTGTTTCACTTCAGAAATAGAGTTAAACCCCAGGCTCTGAGTCTTCCTACAAGCAAGACTTGGTTTCAGGTAAGGGCAGTTACTTTACAGCTCAAATGAACTACATCGTTCACGAAGCTCACACGTTTCTCATCTAAACTGACAAGCATTGGATGTTAGAGGACCTGTGGTTTGTTTCAGTTTCAGAAGCATAGTTGGACTATATATGGTCTGTATGTGTAGGAAACCCGTTCATTTGTTCTCAGCACACTCAAGTTTCCTGCTCACTTAGAGACTCTGTAAAGCTACAGCGTGCTTCTTGCTCTAAAGCAGAGTGTCACCAATGGATGAAAACTCTGTTGTGTGTTTCACTTCAGAAATGTAGTTAAATCCCAGGCTCTGAGTCTTCCTACCAGCAAGACTTCGTTTCAGGTAAGGGCAGTCACTTTTCAGCTCAAACGAACTACATCGTTCACAAAGCTCACACGTTTCTCATCTTAAATGACAAGCATTGGATGTTAGAGGACCTGTGGTTTCTATCAGTTTCCGAAGCAGAGTTGGACTAGATATGGTCCGTAAGTGTAGGAAACACCGTTCTTTTGTTCTCATCACACTCATGTTTCCTGCTCTCTTAGAGACTCTGGAAAGCTACAGCGTGCTTCTTGCTCTAAAGCAGAGTGTCATCAATGGATGAAAACTCTGTTGTGTGTTTCACTTCAGAAATGTAGTTAAATCCCAGGCTCTGAGTCTTCCTACCAGCAAGACTTCATTTCAGGTAAGGGCAGTCACTTTTCAGCTCAAACGAAGTACATCGTTCACAAAGCTCACACGTTTCTCATCTTAACTGACAAGCATCGAATGTTAGAAGGCAGGTGCTTTGTATCAGTTTTAGAAGCAGCGTTGGACTAATATGGTCCGTGTGTAGGAAACACCGTTCTTTTTTTCTCAGCAAACTTACATTTCCTGCTCTCTTAGAGACTCTGGAAAGCAAGAGCGTGCTTCTTGCTCTAAAGCAGAGTGTGATGCATGGATGAGAACTGTGTTGTGTGTTTCCCTTCAGAAATGGAGTTAAATCCCAGGCTCTGTGTCTTCCTACAAGCAAGACTTCGTTTCAGGTAAGGGCAGTCACTTTTCAGCTCAAACGAACTACATCGTTCACGAAGCTAACAAGTTTCCCATCTTAACTTCCAAGCATTGGATGTTAGAGGACCTCTGGTTTGTTTCAGTTTCAGAAGCAGTGATGAACTAGATATGGTCCGTAGGTGTAGGAAACTCCGTTCTTTTGTTATGAGCACACTCACGTTTCCTGCTGTCTTAGAGAATTTAGAAAGCAAGAGCGTGCTTCTTGCTCTAAAGCAGAGTGTGATCAATGGATGAAAACTCTGTTGTGTGTTTCACTTCAGAAATGGAGTTAAATCCAAGGCTCTGAGTCTTCCTACTAGGAAGACATCGTTTCAGGTTAGGGCAGTCACTTTTCAGCTCAAATGACCTACATCGTTCATGAAGCTCACACGTTTCTCATCTTAAATGACAAGCATTGGTTGTTAGAGGACCTGTGGTTTGTATCAGTTTCTGAAGCAGAGTTGGACTAGATATGGTCTGTATGTGTAGGAAACACCGTACTTTTGCTCTCATCACACTCATGTTTCCTGCTCTCTTAGAGACTCTGCTAAGCAAGAGCGTGCTTCTTGCTCTAAAGCAGAGTGTGATCAATGGATGAGAACTCTGCTGTGTGTTTCACTTCAGAAATGGAGTTAAATCCCAGGCTCTATGTCTTCCTACAAGCAAGACTTCGTTTCAGGTAAGGGCAGTCACTTTTCAGCTCAAATGAACTACATCGTTCATGAAGCTCACACGTTTCTCATCTTAAATGACAAGCATTGGATGTTAGAGAACCAGTGCTTTGTATCAGTTTCAGAAGCAGAGTTGGACTAGATATTGTCCGTATGTGTAGGAAACACTGTTCTTTTGCTCTCATCACACTCACATTTCCTGCTCTCTTAGAGACTCTGCTAAGCAAGAGCGTGCTTCTTGCTCTAAAGCAGAGTGTGATCAATGGATGAGAACTCTGCTGTTTGTTTCACTTCAGAAATGGAGTTAAATCCCATGCTCTGAGTCTTCCTACAAGCAAAACTTCGTTTCAGGTAAGGGCAGTTACTTTACAGCTCAAGCGACCTACATCATTCACGAAGCTCACACGTTTCTCATCTTAAATGACAAGCATTGGATGTTAGAGAACCAGTGCTTTGTATCAGTTTCAGAAGCAGAGATGAACTAGACATGGTCCGTATGTGTAGGAAACACCGTTCTTTTGTTATGAGCACACTCACGTTTCCTGATGTCTTCTAGAATTTAGAAAGCAAGAGCATGCTTCTTGCTCTAAAGCAGAGTGAGATCAATAAATGAGAACTCTGCTGTGTGTTTCACTTCAGAAATGGTGTTAAATCCCAGGCTGTGAGTCTTCCTACTAGGAAGACATCGTTTCAGGTTAGGGCAGTCACTTTTCAGCTCAAACGACCTACATCATTCACGAAGCTCACACGTTTCTCATCTTAAATGACAAGCATTGGATGTTAGAGAACCAGTGCTTTGTATCAGTTTCAGAAGCAGAGTTGGACTAGATATGGTCCCTATGTGTAGGAAACACCGTTCTTTTGGTCTCATCACACTCCTGTTTCCTGCTCTCTTAGAGACTCTGCTAAGCAAGAGAATGCTTCTTGCTCTAAAGCAGAGTGTGATCAATGGATGAGAACTCTGCTGTGTGTTTCACTTCAGAAATGGAGTTAAATCCCAGGCTCTATGTCTTCCTACAAGCAAGACTTCGTTTCAGGTAAGGGCAGTCACTTTTCAGCTCAAATGAACTACATCGTTCACGAAGCTCACACGTTTCTCATCTTAAATGACAAGCATTGGATGTTAGAGAACCAGTGCTTTGTATCAGTTTCAGAAGCAGAGTTGGACTAGATATTGTCTGTATGTGTAGGAAACACTGTTCTTTTGCTCTCATCACACTCACATTTCCTGCTCTCTTAGAGACTCTGCTAAGCAAGAGCGTGCTTCTTGCTCTAAAGCAGAGTGTGATCAATGGATGAGAACTCTGCTGTGTGTTTCACTTCAGAAATGGAGTTAAATCCCATGCTCTGAGTCTTCCTACAAGCAAAACTTCGTTTCTGGTAAGGGCAGTTACTTTACAGCTCAAGCGAACAACATCGTTGACGAAGCACACACGTTTCTCATCTAAATTGACAAGCATTGGATGTTAGAGGACCAGTGGATTCTTTCAGTTTCAGAAGCAGAGTTGAACTAGATATGGTCCGTATGTGTAGGAAACACCGTTCTTTTGTTATGAGCACACTCAAGTTTCCTGCTGTATTAGAGATTCCAGGAAGCAAGAGCGTGCTTCTTGCTCCAAAGCAGAGTGTGATTTATATATGAGAACTCGGCTGTGTGTTTCACTTCAGAAATGGAGTTAAACCCTAGGCTCTGAGTCTTCCTACAAGCAAGACTTGGTGTCAGGTAAGGGCAGTTACTTTACAGCTCAAATGAACTACATCGTTCACGAAGATCACACGTTTCTCATCTAAACTGACAAGCATTGGATGTTAGAGGACCTGTGGTTTGTTTCAGTTTCAGAAGCATAGTTGGACTATATATGGTCTGTATGTGTAGGAAACCCGTTCATTTGTTCTCAGCACACTCAAGTTTCCTGCTCACTTAGAGACTCTGTAAAGCTACAGCGTGCTTCTTGCTCTAAAGCAGAGTGTCACCAATGGATGAAAACTCTGTTGTGTGTTTCACTTCAGAAATGTAGTTAAATCCCAGGCTCTGAGTCTTCCTACCAGCAAGACTTCGTTTCAGGTAAGGGCAGTCACTTTTCAGCTCAAACGAACTACATCGTTCACAAAGCTCACACGTTTCTCATCTTAAATGACAAGCATTGGATGTTAGAGGACCTGTGGTTTCTATCAGTTTCCGAAGCAGAGTTGGACTAGATATGGTCCGTAAGTGTAGGAAACACCGTTCTTTTGTTCTCATCACACTCATGTTTCCTGCTCTCTTAGAGACTCTGGAAAGCTACAGCGTGCTTCTTGCTCTAAAGCAGAGTGTCATCAATGGATGAAAACTGTTGTGTGTTTCACTTCAGAAATGTAGTTAAATCCCAGGTTCTGAGTCTTCCTACCAGCAAGACTTCATTTCAGGTAAGGGCAGTCACTTTTCAGCTCAAACGAAGTACATCGTTCACAAAGCTCACACGTTTCTCATCTTAACTGACAAGCATCGAATGTTAGAAGGCAGGTGCTTTGTATCAGTTTTAGAAGCAGCGTTGGACTAATATGGTCCGTGTGTAGGAAACACCGTTCTTTTTTTCTCAGCAAACTTACATTTCCTGCTCTCTTAGAGACTCTGGAAAGCAAGAGCGTGCTTCCTGCTCTAAAGCAGAGTGTGATGCATGGATGAGAACTGTGTTGTGTGTTTCCCTTCAGAAATGGAGTTAAATCCCAGGCTCTGTGTCTTCCTACAAGCAAGACTTCGTTTCAGGTAAGGGCAGTCACTTTTCAGCTCAAACGAACTACATCGTTCACGAAGCTAACAAGTTTCCCATCTTAACTTCCAAGCATTGGATGTTAGAGGACCTCTGGTTTGTTTCAGTTTCAGAAGCAGAGATGAACTAGATATGGTCCGTATGTGTAGGAAACACCGTTCTTTTGTTCTGAGCACACTCACGTTTCCTTCTGTCTTAGAGAATTTAGAAAGCAAGAGCGTGCTTCTTGCTCTAAAGCAGAGTGTGATCAATAAATGAGAACTCTGCTGTGTGTTTCACTTCAGAAATGGAGTTAAATCAAAGGCTCTGAGTCTTCCTACTAGGAAGACATCGTTTCAGGTTAGGGCAGTCACTTTTCAGCTCAAACGACCTACATCGTTCATGAAGCTCACACGTTTCTCATCTTAAATGACAAGCATTGGATGTTAGAGGACCTGTGGTTTGTATCAGTTTCCGAAGCAGAGTTGGACTAGATATGGTCCGTATGTGTAGGAAACACCGTTCTTTTGCTCTCATCACACTCATGTTTCCTGCTCTCTTAGAGACTCTGCTAAGCAAGAGCGTGCTTCTTGCTCTAAAGCAGAGTGTGATCAATGGATGAGAACTCTGCTGTGTGTTTCACTTCAGAAATGGAGTTAAATCCCAGGCTCTATGTCTTCCTATAAGCAAGACTTCGTTTCAGGTAAGGGCAGTCACTTTTCAGCTCAAATGAACTACATCGTTCACGAAGCTCACACGTATCTCATCTTAAATGACAAGCATTGGATGTTAGAGAACCAGTGCTTTGTATCAGTTTCAGAAGCAGAGTTGGACTAGATACTGTCTGTATGTGTAGGAAACATTGTTCTTTTGCTCTCATCACACTCACATTTCCTGCTCTCTTAGAGACTCTGCTAAGCAAGAGCGTGCTTCTTCCTCTAAAGCAGAGTGTGATCAATGGATGAGAACTCTGCTGTGTGTTTCACTTCAGAAATGGAGTTAAATCCCATGCTCTGAGTCTTCCTACAAGCAAAACTTCGTTTCTGGTAAGGGCAGTTACTTTACAGCTCAAGCGAACAACATCGTTGACGAAGCACACACGTTTCTCATCTAAATTGACAAGCATTGGATGTTAGAGGACCCTTGGATTCTTTCAGTTTCAGAAGCAGAGTTGAACTAGATATGGTCCGTATGTGTAGGAAACACCATTCTTTTGTTATGAGCACACTCAAGTTTCCTGCTGTATTAGAGATTCCAGGAAGCAAGAGCGTGCTTCTTGCTCCAAAGCAGAGTGTGATTTATATATGAGAACTCGGCTGTGTGTTTCACTACAGAAATGGAGTTAAACCCTAGGCTCTGAGTCTTCCTACAAGCAAGACTTGGTGTCAGGTAAGGGCAGTTACTTTACAGCTCAAATGAACTACATCGTTCACGAAGATCACACGTTTCTCATCTAAACTGACAACCATTGGATGTTAGAGGACCTGTGGTTTGTTTCAGTTTCAGAAGCATAGTTGGACTATATATGGTCTGTATGTGTAGGAAACCCGTTCATTTGTTCTCAGCACACTCATGTTTCCTGCTGTCTTAGAGACTCTGGAAAGCTACAGCGTGCTTCTTGCTCTAAAGCAGAGTGTCATCAATGGATGAAAACTCTGTTGTGTGTTTCACTTCAGAAATGTACTTAAATCCCAGTCTCTGAGTCTTCCTACCAGCAAGACTTCATTTCAGGTAAGGGCAGTCACTTTTCAGCTCAAACGAACTACATCGTTCACAAAGCTCACACGTTTCTCATCTTAACTGACAAGCATCGAATGTTAGAAGGCCAGTGCTTTGTATCAGTTTCAGAAGCAGCGTTGGACTAATATGGTCCGTGTGTAGCAAACACCGTTCATTTTTTCTCAGAAAACTTACATTTCCTGCTGTCTTAGAGACTCTGGAAAGAAAGAGCGTGCTTCTTGCTCTAAGCAGAGTGTGATCCATGGATGAGAACTCTGCTGTGAGTTACCCTTCAGAAATGGAGTTAAATCCCAGGCTCTGTGTCTTCCTACAAGCAAGACTTCCTTTCAGGTAAGGGCAGTCACTTTTCAGCTCAAACGAACTACATCGTTCACGAAACTAACAAGTTTCCCATCTTAACTTCCAAGCATTGGATGTTAGAGGACCTGTGGTTTGTTTCATTTTCAGAAGCAGAGTTGGACTAGATATGGTCCGTATGTGTAGGAAACACCGTTCCTTTGCTCTCATCACACTCACGTTTCCTGCTCTCTTAGAGACTCTGCTAAGCAAGAGCATGCTTCTTGCTCTAAAGCAGAGTGTGATCAATGGATGAGAACTCTGCTGTGAGTTACCCTTCAGAAATGGAGTTAAATCCCAGGCTCTGTGTCTTCCTACAAGCAAGACGTCGTTTTAGGTAAGGGCAGTCACTTTTCAGCTCAAACGAACTATATCGTTCACGAAGCTAACAAGTTTCCCATCTTAACTTCCAAGCATTGGATGTTAGAGGACCTCTGGTTTGTTTCAGTTTCAGAAGCAGAGATGAACTAGATATGGTCCGTATGTGTAGGAAACACCGTTCTTTTGTTATGAGCACACTCACGTTTCCTGCTGTCTTCTAGAATTTAGAAAGCAAGAGCGTGCTTCTTGCTCTAAAGCAGAGTGAGATCAATAAATGAGAACTCTGCTGTGTGTTTCACTTCAGAAATGGTGTTAAATCCCAGGCTCTGAGTCTTCCTACTAGGAAGACATCGTTTCAGGTTAGGGCAGTCACTTTTCAGCTCAAACAACCTACATCATTCACGAAGCTCACACGTTTCTCATCTTAAATGACAAGCATTGGATGTTAGAGAACCAGTGCTTTGTATCAGTTTCAGAAGCAGAGTTGGACTAGATATGGTCCGTATGTGTAGGAAACACCGTTCTTTTGGTCCATTCACACTCATGTTTCCTGCTCTCTTAGAGACTCTGCTAAGCAAGAGCATGCTTCTTGCTCTAAAGCAGAGTGTGATCAATGGATGAGAACTCTGCTGTGTGTTTCACTTCAGAAATGGAGTTAAATCCCAAGTTCTGAGTCTTCCTACAAGCAATACTTCGTTTCAGGTAAGGGCAGATACTTTACAGCTAAAATGAACTACATCGTTCACGAAGCTCACACGTTTCTCATCTAAACTGACAAGCATTGGATGTTAGAGGACCTGTGGTTTGTTTCAGTTTCAGAAGCAGAGTGGAACAGATATGGGCCGTATGTTTAGGAAACACCGTTCTTTTGTTCTGAGCACACTCATGTTTCCCTCTGTATTAGAGACTCTAGAAAGCAAGAGCGTGCTTCTTGCTCTAAAGCAGAGTGTTATTCATGCAAGAAAACTATGCTGTGTGTTTGCCTTCAGAAATGGAGTTAAATTCCAGGCTCTGAGTCTTCCTACAAGCAAGACTTCGTTTCAGGTAAGGGCAGTTACTTTACAGCTCAAACGAACTACATTGTTCACGAAGCTCACACGTTTCTCTTCTTAACTGAGAAGCATTGGATGTTAGAGGACCTTTGCTTTGTATCAATTTCAAGCAGAGTTGAACTATATATGGTCCGTATGTATAGGAAACACCGTTCATTTCTTCTGAGCACACTCATGTTTCCTGCTGTATTAGAGACTCTAGAAAGCAAGAGCGTGCTTCTTGCTCTAAAGCAGAATGTGATGCATGGATGAGAACTGTGTTGTGTGTTTCCCTTCAGAAATGGAGTTAAATCCCAGGCTCTGTGTCTTCCTAACAAGCAAGACTTCGTTTCAGGTAAGGGCAGTCACTTTTCAGCTCAAACGAACTACATCGTTCACGAAGCTCACACGTTTCTCATCTAAACTGACAAGCGTTGGATGTTAGAGGACCTCTGGTTTGTTTCAGTTTAAGAAGCAGAGATGTACTAGATATGGTCTGTATATGCAGGAAACACCGTTCTTTTGTTATGAGCACACTCAATTTTCCTGATGTATTAGAGACTCTAGAAAGCAAGAGAGTGCTTCTTGCTCTAAAGCAAAGTGTGATCCATGGATGAGAACTATGATGTGTGTTTCTCTTCAGAAATGGAGTTAAATCCCAGGCTCCGTGTTTTCCTACTAGGAAGACATCGTTTCAGGTTAGGGCAGTCACTCTTCAGCTCAAACGACCTACATCATTCACGAAGCTCATACGTTTCTCATCTTAAATGACAAGCATTGGATGTTAGAGGACCAGTGCTTTGTATCAGTTTCAGAAGCAGAGTTGGACTAGATATGGTCCGTATGTGTAGGAAACACCGTTCCTTTGCTCTCATCACACTCACGTTTCCTGCTCTCTTAGAGACTCTGCTAAGCAAGAGCGTGCTTCTTGCTCTAAAGCAGAGTGTGATCAATGGATGAGAACTCTGCTGTGTGTTTCACTTCACAAATGGAGTTAAATCCCAGACTCTGAGTCTTCCTACAAGCAAAACTTCGTTTCAGGTAAGGGCAGTTACTTTACAGCTCAAACGAACTACATTGTTCACGAAGCTCACACGTTTCTCTTCTTAACTGAGAAGCATTGGATGTTAGAGGACCTTTGCTTTGCATCAATTTCAAGCAGAGTTGAACTATATATGGTCCGTATGTATAGGAAACACCGTTCATTTCTTCTGAGCACACTCATGTTTCCTGCTGTATTAGAGACTCTAGAAAGCAAGAGCGTGCTTCTTGCTCTAAAGCAGAGTGTGATGCATGGATGAGAACTGTGTTGTGTGTTTCCCTTCAGAAATGGATTTAAATCCCAGGCTCTGTGTCTTCCTAACAAGCAAGACTTCGTTTCAGGTAAGGGCAGTCACTTTTCAGCTCAAACGAACTACATCGTTCACGAAGCTCACACGTTTCTCATCTAAACTGACAAGCGTTGGATGTTAGAGGACCTCTGGTTTGTTTCAGTTTAAGAAGCAGAGATGTACTAGATATGGTCTGTATATGTAGGAAACACCGTTCTTTTGTTATGAGCACACTCAAGTTTCCTGCTGTATTAGAGACTCTAGAAAGCAAGAGAGTGCTTCTTGCTCTAAAGCAAAGTGTGATCCATGGATGAGAACTATGATGTGTGTTTCTCTTCAGAAATGGAGTTAAATCCCAGGCTCCGTGTTTTCCTACTAGGAAGACATCGTTTCAGGTTAGGGCAGTCACTCTTCAGCTCAAACGACCTACATCATTCATGAAGCTCACACGTTTCCCATCTTAAATGACAAGCATTGGATGTTAGAGGACCAGTGCTTTGTATCAGTTTCAGAAGCAGAGTTGGACTAGATATGGTCCGTATGTGTAGGAAACACCGTTCCTTTGCTCTCATCACACTCACGTTTCCTGCTCTCTTAGAGACTGTGCTAAGCAAGACCGTGCTTCTTGCTCTAAAGCAGAGTGTGATCAATGGATGAGAACTCTGCTGTGTGTTTCACTTCACAAATGGAGTTAAATCCCAGACTCTGAGTCTTCCTACAAGCAAAACTTCGTTTCAGGTAAGGGCAGTTACTTTACAGCTCAAACGAACTACATCGTTCACGAAGCACACACGTTTCTCGTCTAAATTGCCAAGCATTGGATGTTAGAGGACCTGTGGATTCTTTCAGTCCCAGAAGCAGAGTTGAACTAGATATGGTCCGTATGTGTAGGAAACACCGTTCTTTTGTTATGAGCACACTCAAGTTTCCTGCTGTATTAGAGATTCCAGGAAGCAAGAGCGTGCTTCTTGCTCCAAAGCAGAGTGTGATTTATATATGAGAACTCGGCTGTGTGTTTCACTTCAGAAATGGAGTTAAACCCCAGGCTCTGAGTCTTCCTACAAGCAAGACTTGGTTTCAGGTAAGGGCAGTTACTTTACAGCTCAAATGAACTACATCGTTCACGAAGCTCACACGTTTCTCATCTAAACTGACAAGCATTGGATGTTAGAGGACCTGTGGTTTGTTTCAGTTTCAGCCGCATAGTTGGACTATATATGGTCTGTATGTGTAGGAAACCCGTTCATTTGTTCTCAGCACACTCAAGTTTCCTGCTCACTTAGAGACTCTGTAAAGCTACAGCGTGCTTCTTGCTCTAAAGCAGAGTGTCACCAATGGATGAAAACTCTGTTGTGTGTTTCACTTCAGAAATGTAGTTAAATCCCAGGCTCTGAGTCTTCCTACCAGCAAGACTTCGTTTCAGGTAAGGGCAGTCACTTTTCAGCTCAAACGAACTACATCGTTCACAAAGCTCACACGTTTCTCATCTTAAATGACAAGCATTGGATGTTAGAGGACCTGTGGTTTCTATCAGTTTCCGAAGCAGAGTTGGACTAGATATGGTCCGTAAGTGTAGGAAACACCGTTCTTTTGTTCTCATCACACTCATGTTTCCTGCTCTCTTAGAGACTCTGGAAAGCTACAGCGTGCTTCTTGCTCTAAAGCAGAGTGTCATCAATGGATGAAAACTCTGTTGTGTGTTTCACTTCAGAAATGTAGTTAAATCCCAGGCTCTGAGTCTTCCTACCAGCAAGACTTCATTTCAGGTAAGGGCAGTCACTTTTCAGCTCAAACGAAGTACATCGTTCACAAAGCTCACACGTTTCTCATCTTAACTGACAAGCATCGAATGTTAGAAGGCAGGTGCTTTGTATCAGTTTTAGAAGCAGCGTTGGACTAATATGGTCCGTGTGTAGGAAACACGGTTCTTTTTTTCTCAGCAAACTTACATTTCCTGCTCTCTTAGAGACTCTGGAAAGCAAGAGCGTGCTTCTAGCTCTAAAGCAGAGTGTGATGCATGGATGAGAACTGTGTTGTGTGTTTCCCTTGAGAAATGGAGTTAAATCCCAGGCTCTGTGTCTTCCTACAAGCAAGACTTCGTTTCAGGTAAGGGCAGTCACTTTTCAGCTCAAACGAACTACATCGTTCACGAAGCTAACAAGTTTCCCATCTTAACTTCCAAGCATTGGATGTTAGAGGACCTCTGGTTTGTTTCAGTTTCAGAAGCAGAGATGAACTAGATATGGTCCGTATGTGTAGGAAACACCGTTCTTTTGTTCTGAGCACACTCACGTTTCCTTCTGTCTTAGAGAATTTAGAAAGCAAGAGCGTGCTTCTTGCTCTAAAGCAGAGAGTGATCAATAAATGAGAACTCTGCTGTGTGTTTCACTTCAGAAATGGAGTTAAATCAAAGGCTCTGAGTCTTCCTACTAGGAAGACATCGTTTCAGGTTAGGGCAGTCACTTTTCAGCTCAAACGACCTACATCGTTCATGAAGCTCACACGTTTCTCATCTTAAATGACAAGCATTGGATGTTAGAGGACCTGTGGTTTGTATCAGTTTCCGAAGCAGAGTTTGACTAGATATGGTCCGTATGTGTGGGAAACACCGTTCTTTTGCTCTCATCACACTCATCTTTCCTGCTCTCTAAGAGACTCTGCTAAGCAAGAGCGTGCTTCTTGCTCTAAAGCAGAGTGTGATCAATGGATGAGAACTCTGCTGTGTGTTTCACTTCAGAAATGGAGTTAAATCCCAGGCTCTATGTCTTCCTACAAGCAAGACTTCGTTTCAGGTAAGGGCAGTCACTTTTCAGCTCAAATGAACTACATCGTTCACGAAGCTCACACGTTTCTCATCTTAAATGACAAGCATTGGATGTTAGAGAACCAGTGCTTTGTATCAGTTTCAGAAGCAGAGTTGGACTAGATATTGTCCGTATGTGTAGGAAACACTGTTCTTTTGCTCTCATCACACTCACATTTCCTGCTCTCTTAGAGACTCTGCTAAGCAAGACCGTGCTTCTTGCTCTAAAGCAGAGTGTGATCAATGGATGAGAACTCTGCTGTGTGTTTCACTTCAGAAATGGAGTTAAATCCCATGCTCTGAGTCTTCCTACAAGCAAAACTTCGTTTCAGGTAAGGGCAGTTACTTTACAGGTCAAGTGAACAACATCGTTGACGAAGCACACACGTTTCTCGTCTAAATTGACAAGCATTGGAAGTTAGAGGACCAGTGGATTCTTTCAGTTTCAGAAGCAGAGTTGAACTAGATATGGTCCGTATGTGTAGGAAACACCGTTCTTTTGTTATGAGCACACTCAAGTTTCCTGCTGTATTAGAGATTCCAGGAAGCAAGAGCGTGCTTCTTGCTCCAAAGCAGAGTGTGATTTATATATGAGAACTCGGCTGTGTGTTTCACTTCAGAAATGGAGTTAAACCCTAGGCTCTGAGTCTTCCTACAAGCAAGACTTGGTTTCAGGTAAGGGCAGTTACTTTACAGCTCAAATGAACTACATCGTTCACGAAGATCACACGTTTCTCATCTAAACTGACAAGCATTGGATGTTAGAGGACCTGTGGTTTGTTACAGTTTCAGAAGCAGAGTTGGACTATATATGGTCTGTATGTGTAGGAAACCCGTTCATTTGTTCTCAGCACACTCAAGTTTCCTGCTGTCTTAGAGACTCTGGAAAGCTACAGCGTGCTTCTTGCTCTAAAGCAGAGTGTCATCAATGGATGAAAACTCTGTTGTGTGTTTCACTTCAGAAATGTACTTAAATCCCAGTCTCTGAGTCTTCCTACCAGCAAGACTTCGTTTCAGGTAAGGGCAGTCACTTTTCAGCTCAAACGAACTACATCGTTCACAAAGCTCACACGTTTCTCATCTTAACTGACAAGCATTGAATGTTAGAAGGCCAGTGCTTTGTATCAGTTTCAGAAGCAGCGTTGGACTAATATGGTCCGTGTGTAGCAAACACCGTTCATTTTTTCTCAGAAAACTTACATTTCCTGCTGTCTTAGAGACTCTGGAAAGAAAGAGCGTGCTTCTTGCTCTAAGCAGAGTGTGATCCATGGATGAGAACTCTGCTGTGAGTTACCCTTCAGAAATGGAGTTAAATCCCAGGCTCTGTGTCTTCCTACAAGCAAGACTTCGTTTCAGGTAAGGTCAGTCACTTTTCAGCTCAAACGAACTACATCGTTCACGAAACTAACAAGTTTCCCATCTTAACTTCCAAGCATTGGATGTTAGAGGACCTGTGGTTTGTTTCAGTTTCAGAAGCAGAGTGGAACTAGATATGGGCCGTATGTGTAGGAAACACCGTTCTTTTGTTCTGAGCACACTCAAGTTTCCTTCTGTATTAGAGACTCTAGAAAGCAAGGGCGTGCTTCTTGCTCTAAAGCAGAGTGTTATTCATGCAAGAAAACTATGCTGTGTGTTTCCCTTCAGAAATGGAGTTAAATTCCAGGCTCTGAGTCTTCCTACAAGCAAGACTTCGTTTCAGGTAAGGGCAGTTACTTTACAGCTCAAACGAACTACATTGTGCACGAAGCTCACACGTTTCTCTTCTTAACTGAGAAGCATTGATGTTAGAGGACCTTTGCTTTGTATCAATTTCAAGCAGAGTTGAACTATATATGGTCCGTATGTATAGGAAACACCGTTCATTTCTTCTGAGCACACTCAAGTTTCCTGCTGTATTAGAGATTCCAGGAAGCAAGAGCATGCTTCTTGCTCCAAAGCAGAGTGTGATTTATATATGAGAACTCGGCTGTGTGTTTCACTTCAGAAATGGAGTTAAACCCCAGGCTCTGAGTCTTCCTACAAGCAAGACTTGGTTTCAGGTAAGGGCAGTTACTTTACAGCTCAAATGAACTACATCGTTCACGAAGCTCACACGTTTCTCATCTAAACTGACAAGCATTGGATGTTAGAGGACGTGTGGTTTGTTTCAGTTTCAGAAGCATAGTTGGACTATATATTGTCTGTATGTGTAGGAAACCCGTTCATTTGTTCTCAGCACACTCAAGTTTCCTGCTCACTTAGAGACTCTGTAAAGGTACAGCGTGCTTCTTGCTCTAAAGCAGAGTGTCACCAATGGATGAAAACTCTGTTGTGTGTTTCACTTCAGAAATGTAGTTAAATCCCAGGCTCTGAGTCTTCCTACCAGCAAGACTTCGTTTCAGGTAAGGGCAGTCACTTTTCAGCTCAAACGAAGTACATCGTTCACAAAGCTCACACGTTTCTCATCTTAAATGAAAAGCATTGGATGTTAGAGGACCTGTGGTTTCTATCAGTTTCCGAAGCAGAGTTGGACTAGATATGGTCCGTATGTGTAGGAAACACCGTTCTTTTGTTCTCATCACACTCAAGTTTCCTGCTCTCTTAGAGACTCTGCTAAGCAAGACCGTGCTTCTTGCTCTAAAGCAGAGTGTGATCAATGGATGAGAACTCTGCTGTGTGTTTCACTTCAGAAATGGAGTTAAATCCCAGGCTCTGAGTCTTCCTACCAGCAAGACTTCGTTTCAGGTAAGGGCAGTAACTTTTCAGCTCAAACGAACTACATCGTTCACAAAGCTCACACGTTTCTCATCTTAACTGACAAGCATCGAATGTTAGAAGGCCAGTGCTTTGTATCAGTTTCAGAAGCAGCGTTGGACTAATATGGTCCGTGTGTAGCAAACACCGTTCTTTTTTTCTCAGAAAACTTACATTTCCTGCTGTCTTAGAGACTCTGGAAAGCAAGAGCGTGCTTCTTGCTCTAAGCAGAGTGTGATCCATGGATGAGAACTCTGCTGTGAGTTACCCTTCAGAGATGGAGTTAAATACCAGGCTCTGTGTCTTCCTACAAGCAAGACTTCGTTTCAGGTAAGGGCAGTCACTTTTCAGCTCAAACGAACTACATCGTTCACGAAGCTAACAAGTTTCCCATCTTAACTTCCAAGCATTGGATGTTAGAGGACCACTGGTTTGTTTCAGTTTCAGAAGCAGAGATGAACTAGATATGGTCCGTATGTGTAGGAAACACCGTTCTTTTGTTATGAGCACACTCACGTTTCCTGCTGTTTTAGAGAATTTAGAAAGCAAGAGCGTGCTTCTTGCTCTAAAGCAGAGTGAGATCAATAAATGAGAACTCTGCTGTGTGTTTCACTTCAGAAATGGTGTTAAATCCCAGGCTCTGAGTCTTCCTAGTAGGAAGACATCGTTTCAGGTTAGGGCAGTCACTTTTCAGCTCAAACGACCTACATCATTCACGAAGCTCACACGTTTCTCATCTTAAATGACAAGCATTGGATGTTAGAGAACCAGTGCTTTGTATCAGTTTCAGAAGCAGAGTTGGACTAGATATGGTCCGTATGTGTAGGAAACACCGTTCTTTTGGTCTCATCACACTCATGTTTCCTGCTCTCTTAGAGATCTGCTAAGCAAGAGCATGCTTCTTGCTCTAAAGCAGAGTGTGATCAATGGATGAGAACTCTGCTGTGTGTTTCACTTCAGAAATGGAGTTAAATCCCAAGCTGTGAGTCTTCCTACAAGCAAGACTTCGTTTCAGGTAAGGGCAGATACTTTACAGCTCAAATGAACTACATCGTTCACGAAGCTCACACGTTTCTCATCTAAACTGACAAGCATTGGATGTTAGAGGACCTGTGGTTTGTTTCAGTTTCAGAAGCAGAGTGGAACTAGATATGGGCCATATGTGTAGGAAACACCGTTCTTTTGTTCTGAGCACACTCAAGTTTCCTTCTGTATTAGAGACTCTAGAAAGCAAGAGCGTGCTTCTTGCTCTAAAGCAGAGTGTTATTCATGCAAGAAAACTATGCTGTGTGTTTCCCTTCAGAAATGGAGTTAAATTCCAGGCTCTGAGTCTTCCTACATGCAAGACTTCGTTTCAGGTAAAGGCAGTTACTTTAGAGCTCAAACGAACTACATTGTTCACGAAGATCACACGATTCTCTTCTTAACTGAGAAGCATTGGATGTTAGAGGACCTTTGCTTTGTATCAATTTCAAGCAGAGTTGAACTATATATGGTCCGTATGTATAGGAAACACCGTTCATTTCTTCTGAGCACACTCATGTTTCCTGCTGTCTTAGAGACTGTGGAAATCTACAGCGTGCTTCTTGCTCTAAAGAAGAGTGTGATCAATGGATGGAAACTCTGTTGTGTGTTTCACTTCAGAAATGGAGTTAAATCCAAGGCTCTGAGTCTTCCTACAAGCAAGACTTCATTTCAGTAAAGGGCAGTCACTTTTCAGCTCAAACGAACTACATCGTTCACAAAGCTCACATGTTTCTCATCTTAACTGACAAGCATCGAATGTTAGAAGGCCAGTGCTTTGTATCAGTTTCAGAAGCAGCGTTGGACTAATATGGTCCGTGTCTAGCAAACACCATTCTTTTTTTCTCAGAAAACTTACATTTCCTGCTGTCTTAGACACTCTGGAAAGAAAGAGCGTGCTTCTTGCTCTAAGCAGAGTGTGATCCATGGATGAGATCTCTGCTGTGTGTTTGCCTTCAGAAATGGAGTTAAATCCCAGGCTCTGTGTCTTCCTACAAGAAAGACTTCGTTTCAGGTAAGGGCAGTCACTTTTCAGCTCAAACGAACTACATCGTTCACGAAGCTAACAAGTTTCCCATCTTAACTTCAAAGCATTGGATGTTAGAGGACCACTGGTTTGTTTCAGTTTCAGAAGCAGAGATGAACTAGATATGGTCCATATGTGTAGGAAACACCGTTCTTTTGTTCTGAGCACACTCACGTTTCCTGCTGTCTTAGAGACTCTAGAAAGCAATAGCGTGCTTCTTGCTCTAAAGCAGAGTGTGATCAATAAATGAGAACTCTGCTGTGTGTTTCACTTCAGAAATGGAGTTAAATCACAGGCTCTGAGTCTTCCTACTAGGAAGACATCGTTTCAGGTTAGGGCAGTAACTTTTCAGCTCAAACAACCTACATCGTTCACGAAGCTCACACGTTTCTCATCTTAAATGACAAGCATTGGATGTTAGAGGACCTGTGGTTTGTATCAGTTTCAAAAGCAGAGTTGGACTAGATATGGACCGTATGTGTAGGAAACACCGTTCTTTTGTTCTCATCACACTCATGTTTCCTGCTCTCTTAGAGACTCTGCTAAGCAAGAGCGTGCTTCTTGCTCTAAAGCAGAGTGTGATCAATGGATGAGAACTCTGTTGTGTGTTTCACATCAGAAATGGAGTTAAATCCAAGGCTCTGAGTCTTCCTACAAGCAAGACTTCGTTTCAGGTAAGGGCAGATACTTTACAGCTCAAATGAACTACATCGTTCACGAAGCTCACACGTTTCTCATCTAAACTGACAAGCATTGGATGTTAGAGGACCTGTGGTTTGTTTCAGTTTCAGAAGCAGAGTGGAACTAGATATGGCCCGTATGTGTAGGAAACACCGTTCTTTTGTTCTGAGCACACTCAAGTTTCCTTCTGTATTAGAGACTCTAGAAAGCAAGAGCGTGCTTCTTGCTCTAAAGCAGAGTGTTATTCATGCAAGAAAACTATGCTGTGTGTTTCCCTTCAGAAATGGAGTTAAATTCCAGGCTCTGAGTCTTCCTACAAGCAAGACTTCCTTTCAGGTAAGGGCAGTTACTTTACAGCTCAAATGAACTACATCGTTCACGAAGCTCACACGTTTCTCATCTAAACTGACAAGCATTGGATGTTAGAGGACCTGTGGTTTGTTTCAGTTTCAGAAGCAGAGTTGGACTATATATGGTCTGTATGTGTAGGAAACCCGTTCATTTGTTCTCAGCACACTCAAGTTTCCTGCTGTCTTAGAGACTCTGGAAAGTTACAGCGTGCTTCATGCTCTAAAGCAGAGTGTGATCCATGGATGAGAACTCTGCTGTGAGTTACCCTTCAGAAATGGAGTTAAATCCCAGGCTCAGTGTCTTCCTACAAGCAAGACTTCGTTTCAGGTAAGGGCAGTCACTTTTCAGCTCAAACAAACTACATCGTTCACGAAGCTAACAAGTTTCCCATCTTAACTTCCAAGCATTGGATGTTAGAGGACCTCTGGTTTTTTTCAGTTTCCGAAGCAGAGATGAACTAGATATGGTTCGTATGTGTAGGAAACACCGTTCTTTTGTTATGAGCACACTCACGTTTCCTGCTGTCTTAGAGAATTTAGAAAGCAAGAGCGTGCTTCTTGCTCTAAAGCAGAGTGTGATCAATGGATGAAAACTCTGTTGTGTGTTTCACTTCAGAAATGGAGTTAAATCCAAGGCTCTGAGTCTTCCTACAAGCAAGACTTCGTTTCAGGTAAGGGCAGTCACTTTTCTGCTCAAACGGACTACATCGTTCACAAAGCTCACACGTTTCTCATCTTAACTGACAAGCATCGAATGTTAGAAGGCCAGTGCTTTGTATCAGTTTCAGAAGCAGAGTTGGACTAATATGGTCCGTGTGTAGGAAACCCCGTTCTTTTTTTCTCAGCAAACTCACATTTCCTGCTGTCTTAGAGACTATTGAAAGCAAGAGCCTGCTTCTTGCTCTAAAGCAGAGTGTGATCATGGATGAGAACTGTGTTGTGTGTTTCCCTTCAGACATGGATGTAAATCCCAGGCTCTGTGTCTTCCTAAAAGCAAGACTTCGTTTCAGGTAAGGGCAGTCACTTTTCAGCTCAAACAAACTACATCGTTCAGGAAGTTCACACGGTTCTCATCTTAACTGACAAGCATTGAATGTTAGAGAACCAGTGCTTTGTATCAATTTCAAAAGCAGAGTTGGACTATATATGGTCTGTATGTGTAGGAAACACCGTTCATTTGTTCTCAGCTCACTCAAGTTTCCTGCTTTCTTAGAGACTCTGGAAAGCTACAACGTGCTTCTTGCTTTAAAGCAGAGTGTGATCAATGGATGAAAACTCTGTTGTGTGTTTCACATCAGAAATGGAGTTTAATCCAAGGCTCTGAGTCTTCCTACAAGCAAGACTTCGTTTCAGGTAAGGGCAGATACTTTACAGCTCAAATGAACTACATCGTTCACGAAGCTCACACGTTTCTATCTAAACTGACTAGCATTGGATGTTAGAAGAACTGTGGTTTGTTTCAGTTTCAGAAGCAGAGTGGATCTAGATATTGGCCGTATGTGTAGGAAACACCGTTCTTTTGTTCTGAGCACACTCAAGTTTCCTTCTGTATTAGAGACTCTAGAAAGCAAGAGCGTGCTTCTTGCTCTAAAGCAGAGTGTTATTCATGCAAGAAAACTATGCTGTGTGTTTCCCTTCAGAAATGGAGTTAAATTCCAGGCTCTGAGTCTTCCTACAAGCAAGACTTCGTTTCAGGTAAGGGCAGTCCCTTTTCAGCTCAAACGAACTACATCGTTCACGAAGCTAACAAGTTTCCCATCTTAATTTCCAAGCATTGGATGTTAGAGGACCTCTGGTTTGTTTCAGTTTCAGAAGCAGAGATGAACTAGATATGGTCCGTATGTGTAGGAAACACCGTTATTTTGTTCTGAGCACACTCACGTTTCCTTCTGTCTTAGAGAATTTAGAGAGCAAGAGCGTGCTTCTTGCTCTAAATCAGAGTGTGATCAATGGATGACAACTCTGTTGTGTGTTTCACTTCAGAAATGGAGTTAAATCCCAGGCTCTGAGTCTTCCTACAAGCAATACTTCGTTTCATGTAAGGGCAGATACTTTACAGCTCAAATGAACTACATCGTTCACGAAGCTCACACGTTTCTCATCTAAACTGACAAGCATTGGATGTTAGAGGACCTGTGGTTTGTATCAGTTTCAGAAGCAGAGTTGGACTAGATATGGTCCGTATGTGTAGGAAACACCGTTCTTTTGTTCTCATCACACTCATGTTTCCTGCTCTCTTAGAGACTCTGCTAAGCAAGAGCGTGCTTCTTGCTCTAAAGCAGAGTGTGATCAATGGATGAGAACTCTGCTGTGTGTTCCACTTCAGAAATGGAGTTAAATCCCAGGCTCTGTGTCTTCCTACAAGCAAGACTTCGTTTCCGGTAAGGGCAGTCACTTTTCAGTTCAAACGAACTACATCATTCACGAAGCTCACACGTTTCTCATCTTAAATGACAGGCATTGGATGTTAGAAAACCAGTGCTTTGTATCAGTTTCAGAAGAAAAGTTGGACTAGATATGGTCCGTATGTGTAGGAAACACCGTTCTTTTGCTCTCATCACACTCACGTTTCCTGCTCTCTTAGAGACTCTGTTAAGCAATAGCGTGCTTCTTGCTCTAAAGCAGAGTGTGATCAATGGATGAGAACTCTGCTGTGTGTATCCCTTCAGAAATGGAGTTAAATCCCAGGCTCTGTGTCTTCCTACAAGAAAGACTTCGTTTCAGGTAAGGGCAGTCACTTTTCAGCTCAAACGAACTACATCGTTCACGAAGCTAACAAGTTTCCCATCTTAACTTCAAAGCATTGGATGTTAGAGGACCACTGGTTTGTTTCAGTTTCAGAAGCAGAGATGAACTAGATATGGTCCATATGTGTAGGAAACACCGTTCTTTTGTTCTGAGCACACTCACGTTTCCTGCTGTCTTAGAGACTCTAGAAAGCAATAGCGTGCTTCTTGCTCTAAAGCAGAGTGTGATCAATAAATGAGAACTCTGCTGTGTGTTTCACTTCAGAAATGGAGTTAAATCACAGGCTCTGAGTCTTCCTACTAGGAAGACATAGTTTCAGGTTAGGGCAGTCACTTTTCAGCTCAAACAACCTACATCGTTCACGAAGCTCACACGTTTCTCATCTTAAATGACAAGCATTGGATGTTAGAGGACCTGTGGTTTGTATCAGTTTCAAAAGCAGAGTTGGACTAGATATGGACCGTATGTGTAGGAAACACCGTTCTTTTGTTCTCATCACACTCATGTTTCCTGCTCTCTTAGAGACTCTGCTAAGCAAGAGCGTGCTTCTTGCTCTAAAGCAGAGTGTGATCAATGGATGAGAACTCTGTTGTGTGTTTCACATCAGAAATGGAGTTAAATCCAAGGCTCTGAGTCTTCCTACAAGCAAGACTTCGTTTCAGGTAAGGGCAGATACTTTACAGCTCAAATGAACTACATCGTTCACGAAGCTCACACGTTTCTCATCTAAACTGACAAGCATTGGATGTTAGAGGACCTGTGGTTTGTTTCAGTTTCAGAAGCAGAGTGGAACTAGATATGGCCCGTATGTGTAGGAAACACCGTTCTTTTGTTCTGAGCACACTCAAGTTTCCTTCTGTATTAGAGACTCTAGAAAGCAAGAGCGTGCTTCTTGCTCTAAAGCAGAGTGTTATTCATGCAAGAAAACTATGCTGTGTGTTTCCCTTCAGAAATGGAGTTAAATTCCAGGCTCTGAGTCTTCCTACAAGCAAGACTTCCTTTCAGGTAAGGGCAGTTACTTTACAGCTCAAATGAACTACATCGTTCACGAAGCTCACACGTTTCTCATCTAAACTGACAAGCATTGGATGTTAGAGGACCTGTGGTTTGTTTCAGTTTCAGAAGCAGAGTTGGACTATATATGGTCTGTATGTGTAGGAAACCCGTTCATTTGTTCTCAGCACACTCAAGTTTCCTGCTGTCTTAGAGACTCTGGAAAGTTACAGCGTGCTTCATGCTCTAAAGCAGAGTGTGATCCATTGATGAGAACTCTGCTGTGAGTTACCCTTCAGAAATGGAGTAAAATCCCAGGCTCAGTGTCTTCCTACAAGCAAGACTTCGTTTCAGGTAAGGGCAGTCACTTTTCAGCTCAAACAAACTACATCGTTCACGAAGCTAACAAGTTTCCCATCTTAACTTCCAAGCATTGGATGTTAGAGGACCTCTGGTTTTTTTCAGTTTCCGAAGCAGAGATGAACTAGATATGGTTCGTATGTGTAGGAAACATCGTTCTTTTGTTATGAGCACACTCACGTTTCCTGCTGTCTTAGAGAATTTAGAAAGCAAGAGCGTGCTTCTTGTTCTAAAGCAGAGTGTGATCAATGGATGAAAACTCTGTTGTGTGTTTCACTTCAGAAATGGAGTTAAATCCAAGGCTCTGAGTCTTCCTACAAGCAAGACTTCGTTTCAGGTAAGGGCAGATACTTTACAGCTCAAATGAACTACATCGTTCACGAAGCTCACACGTTTCTATCTAAACTGACTAGCATTGGATGTTAGAAGAACTGTGGTTTGTTTCAGTTTCAGAAGCAGAGTGGATCTAGATATTGGCCGTATGTGTAGGAAACACCGTTCTTTTGTTCTGAGCACACTCAAGTTTCCTTCTGTATTAGAGACTCTAGAAAGCAAGAGCGTGCTTCTTGCTCTAAAGCAGAGTGTTATTCATGCAAGAAAACTATGCTGTGTGTTTCCCTTCAGAAATGGAGTTAAATTCCAGGCTCTGAGTCTTCCTACAAGCAAGACTTCGTTTCAGGTAAGGGCAGTTACTTTACAGCTCAAACGAACTACATTGTTCACGAAGCTCACACGTTTCTCTTCTTAACTGAGAAGCATTGGATGTTAGAGGACCTTTGCTTTGTATCAATTTCAAGCAGAGTTGAACTATATATGGTCCGTATGTATAGGAAACACCGTTCATTTCTTCTGAGCACACTCATGTTTCCTGCTGTATTAGAGATTCTAGAAAGCAAGAGCGTGCTACTTGCTCTAAAGGAGAGTGTGATGCATGGATGAGAACTGTGTTGTGTGTTTCCCTTCAGAAATGGAGTTAAATCCCAGGCTCTGTGTCTTCCTAAAGGCAAGACTTCGTTTCAGGTAAGGGCAGTCAATTTTCAGCTCAAATGAACTACATAATTCAGGAAGTTCACACGGTTCTCATCTTAACTGACAAGCATTGAATGTTAGAGAACCAGTGCTTTCTATCAGTTTCAGAAGCAGAGTTGGACTATATATGGTCTGTATGTGTAGGAAACACCGTTCATTTGTTCTCAGCACACTCAAGTTTCCTGCTGTCTTAGAGACTCTGGAAAGCTACAGCGTGCTTCTTGCTCTAAAGCACAGTGTGATCAATGGATGAAAACTCTGCTGTGTTTTTCACTTCAGAAATGGAGTTAAATCCAAGGCTCTGAGTCTTCCTACAAGCAAGACTTCGTTTCAGGTAAGGGCAGTCACTATTCATCTCAAACGAACTACATCGTTCACAAAGCTCACACGTTTCTCATCTTAACTGACAAGCATCGAATGATAGAAGGCCAGTGCTTTGTATCAGTTTCAGAAGCAGCGTTGGACTAATATGGTCTGTGTATAGGAAACACTGTTCTTTTTTTCTCAGCAAACTTACATTTCCTGCTCACTTAGAGACTCTGGAAAGCAAGAGCGTGCTTCTTGCTCTAAGCAGAGTGTGATGCATGGATGAGAACTCTGCTGTGTGTTTCCCTTCAGAAATGGAGTTAAATCCCAGGCTCTGTGTCTTCCTACAAGCAAGACTTCGTTTCAGGTAAGGGCAGTCCCTTTTCAGCTCAAACGAACTACATCGTTCACGAAGCTAACAAGTTTCCCATCTTAATTTCCAAGCATTGGATGTTAGAGGACCTCTGGTTTGTTTCAGTTTCAGAAGCAGAGATGAACTAGATATGGTCCGTATGTGTAGGAAACACCGTTATTTTGTTCTGAGCACACTCACGTTTCCTTCTGTCTTAGAGAATTTAGAGAGCAAGAGCGTGCTTCTTGCTCTAAATCAGAGTGTGATCAATGGATGACAACTCTGTTGTGTGTTTCACTTCAGAAATGGAGTTAAATCCCAGGCTCTGAGTCTTCCTACAAGCAATACTTCGTTTCATGTAAGGGCAGATACTTTACAGCTCAAATGAACTACATCGTTCACGAAGCTCACACGTTTCTCATCTAAACTGACAAGCATTGGATGTTAGAGGACCTGTGGTTTGTATCAGTTTCAGAAGCAGAGTTGGACTAGATATGGTCCGTATGTGTAGGAAACACCGTTCTTTTGTTCTCATCACACTCATGTTTCCTGCTCTCTTAGAGACTCTGCTAAGCAAGAGCGTGCTTCTTGCTCTAAAGCAGAGTGTGATCAATGGATGAGAACTCTGCTGTGTGTTCCACTTCAGAAATGGAGTTAAATCCCAGGCTCTGTGTCTTCCTACAAGCAAGACTTCGTTTCCGGTAAGGGCAGTCACTTTTCAGTTCAAACGAACTACATCATTCACGAAGCTCACACGTTTCTCATCTTAAATGACAGGCATTGGATGTTAGAAAACCAGTGCTTTGTATCAGTTTCAGAAGAAAAGTTGGACTAGATATGGTCCGTATGTGTAGGAAACACCGTTCTTTTGCTCTCATCACACTCACGTTTCCTGCTCTCTTAGAGACTCTGTTAAGCAATAGCGTGCTTCTTGCTCTAAAGCAGAGTGTGATCAATGGATGAGAACTCTGCTGTGTGTATCCCTTCAGAAATGGAGTTAAATCCCAGGCTCTGTGTCTTCCTACAAGAAAGACTTCGTTTCAGGTAAGGGCAGTCACTTTTCAGCTCAAACGAACTACATCGTTCACGAAGCTAACAAGTTTCCCATCTTAACTTCAAAGCATTGGATGTTAGAGGACCACTGGTTTGTTTCAGTTTCAGAAGCAGAGATGAACTAGATATGGTCCATATGTGTAGGAAACACCGTTCTTTTGTTCTGAGTACACTCACGTTTCCTGCTGTCTTAGAGACTCTAGAAAGCAATAGCGTGCTTCTTGCTCTAAAGCAGAGTGTGATCAATAAATGAGAACTCTGCTGTGTGTTTCACTTCAGAAATGGAGTTAAATCACAGGCTCTGAGTCTTCCTACTAGGAAGACATAGTTTCAGGTTAGGGCAGTCACTTTTCAGCTCAAACAACCTACATCGTTCACGAAGCTCACACGTTTCTCATCTTAAATGACAAGCATTGGATGTTAGAGGACCTGTGGTTTGTATCAGTTTCAAAAGCAGAGTTGGACTAGATATGGACCGTATGTGTAGGAAACACCGTTCTTTTGTTCTCATCACACTCATGTTTCCTGCTCTCTTAGAGACTCTGCTAAGCAAGAGCGTGCTTCTTGCTCTAAAGCAGAGTGTGATCAATGGATGAGAACTCTGTTGTGTGTTTCACATCAGAAATGGAGTTAAATCCAAGGCTCTGAGTCTTCCTACAAGCAAGACTTCGTTTCAGGTAAGGGCAGATACTTTACAGCTCAAATGAACTACATCGTTCACGAAGCTCACACGTTTCTCATCTAAACTGACAAGCATTGGATGTTAGAGGACCTGTGGTTTGTTTCAGTTTCAGAAGCAGAGTGGAACTAGATATGGCCCGTATGTGTAGGAAACACCGTTCTTTTGTTCTGAGCACACTCAAGTTTCCTTCTGTATTAGAGACTCTAGAAAGCAAGAGCGTGCTTCTTGCTCTAAAGCAGAGTGTTATTCATGCAAGAAAACTATGCTGTGTGTTTCCCTTCAGAAATGGAGTTAAATTCCAGGCTCTGAGTCTTCCTACAAGCAAGACTTCCTTTCAGGTAAGGGCAGTTACTTTACAGCTCAAATGAACTACATCGTTCACGAAGCTCACACGTTTCTCATCTAAACTGACAAGCATTGGATGTTAGAGGACCTGTGGTTTGTTTCAGTTTCAGAAGCAGAGTTGGACTATATATGGTCTGTATGTGTAGGAAACCCGTTCATTTGTTCTCAGCACACTCAAGTTTCCTGCTGTCTTAGAGACTCTGGAAAGTTACAGCGTGCTTCATGCTCTAAAGCAGAGTGTGATCCATTGATGAGAACTCTGCTGTGAGTTACCCTTCAGAAATGGAGTTAAATCCCAGGCTCAGTGTCTTCCTACAAGCAAGACTTCGTTTCAGGTAAGGGCAGTCACTTTTCAGCTCAAACAAACTACATCGTTCACGAAGCTAACAAGTTTCCCATCTTAACTTCCAAGCATTGGATGTTAGAGGACCTCTGGTTTTTTTCAGTTTCCGAAGCAGAGATGAACTAGATATGGTTCGTAGGTGTAGGAAACATCGTTCTTTTGTTATGAGCACACTCACGTTTCCTGCTGTCTTAGAGAATTTAGAAAGCAAGAGCGTGCTTCTTGCTCTAAAGCAGAGTGTGATCAATGGATGAAAACTCTGTTGTGTGTTTCACTTCAGAAATGGAGTTAAATCCAAGGCTCTGAGTCTTCCTACAAGCAAGACTTCGTTTCAGGTAAGGGCAGTCACTTTTCTGCTCAAACGGACTACATCGTTCACAAAGCTCACACGTTTCTCATCTTAACTGACAAGCATCGAATGTTAGAAGGCCAGTGCTTTGTATCAGTTTCAGAAGCAGAGTTGGACTAATATGGTCCGTGTGTAGGAAACACCGTTCTTTTTTTCTCAGCAAACTCACATTTCCTGCTGTCTTAGAGACTATTGAAAGCAAGAGCCTGCTTCTTGCTCTAAAGCAGAGTGTGATCATGGATGAGAACTGTGTTGTGTGTTTCCCTTCAGACATGGATGTAAATCCCAGGCTCTGTGTCTTCCTAAAAGCAAGACTTCGTTTCAGGTAAGGGCAGTCACTTTTCAGCTCAAACAAACTACATCGTTCAGGAAGTTCACACGGTTCTCATCTTAACTGACAAGCATTGAATGTTAGAGAACCAGTGCTTTGTATCAATTTCAAAAGCAGAGTTGGACTATATATGGTCTGTATGTGTAGGAAACACCGTTCATTTGTTCTCAGCTCACTCAAGTTTCCTGCTGTCTTAGAGACTCTGGAAAGCTACAGCGTGCTTCTTGCTTTAAAGCAGAGTGTGATCAATGGATGAAAACTCTGTTGTGTGTTTCACATCAGAAATGGAGTTAAATCCAAGGCTCTGAGTCTTCCTACAAGCAAGACTTCGTTTCAGGTAAGGGCAGATACTTTACAGCTCAAATGAACTACATCGTTCACGAAGCTCACACGTTTCTATCTAAACTGACAAGCATTGGATGTTAGAAGAACTGTGGTTTGTTTCAGTTTCAGAAGCAGAGTGGAACTAGATATTGGCCGTATGTGTAGGAAACACCGTTCTTTTGTTCTGAGCACACTCAAGTTTCCTTCTGTATTAGAGACTCTAGAAAGCAAGAGCGTGCTTCTTGCTCTAAAGCAGAGTGTTATTCATGCAAGAAAACTATGCTGTGTGTTTCCCTTCAGAAATGGAGTTAAATTCCAGGCTCTGAGTCTTCCTACAAGCAAGAATTCGTTTCAGGTAAGGGCAGTTACTTTACAGCTCAAACGAACTACATTGTTCACGAAGCTCACACGTTTCTCTTCTTAACTGAGAAGCATTGGATGTTAGAGGACCTTTGCTTTGTATCAATTTCAAGCAGAGTTGAACTATATATGGTCCGTATGTATAGGAAACACCGTTCATTTCTTCTGAGCACACTCATGTTTCCTGCTGTATTAGAGATTCTAGAAAGCAAGAGCGTGCTACTTGCTCTAAAGGAGAGTGTGATGCATGGATGAGAACTGTGTTGTGTGTTTCCCTTCAGAAATGGAGTTAAATCCCAGGCTCTGTGTCTTCCTAAAGGCAAGACTTCGTTTCAGGTAAGGGCAGTCAATTTTCAGCTCAAATGAACTACATAATTCAGGAAGTTCACACGGTTCTCATCTTAACTGACAAGCATTGAATGTTAGAGAACCAGTGCTTTGTATCAGTTTCAGAAGCAGAGTTGGACTATATATGGTCTGTATGTGTAGGAAACACCGTTCATTTGTTCTCAGCACACTCAAGTTTCCTGCTGTCTTAGAGACTCTGGAAAGCTACAGCGTGCTTCTTGCTCTAAAGCAGAGTGTGATCAATGGATGAAAACTCTGCTGTGTTTTTCACTTCAGAAATGGAGTTAAATCCAAGGCTCTGAGTCTTCCTACAAGCAAGACTTCGTTCAGGTAAGGGCAGTCACTATTCATCTCAAACGAACTACATCGTTCACAAAGCTCACACGTTTCTCATCTTAACTGACAAGCATCGAATGTTAGAAGGCCAGTGCTTTGTATCAGTTTCAGAAGCAGCGTTGGACTAATATGGTCTGTGTGTAGGAAACACTGTTCTTTTTTTCTCAGCAAACTTACATTTCCTGCTCACTTAGAGACTCTGGAAAGCAAGAGCGTGCTTCTTGCTCTAAGCAGAGTGTGATCCATGGATGAGAACTCTGCTGTGTGTTTCCCTTCAGAAATGGAGTTAAATCCCAGGCTCTGTGTCTTCCTACAAGCAAGACTTCGTTTCAGGTAAGGGCAGTCCCTTTTCAGCTCAAACGAACTACATCGTTCACGAAGCTAACAAGTTTCCCATCTTAATTTCCAAGCATTGGATGTTAGAGGACCTCTGGTTTGTTTCAGTTTCAGAAGCAGAGATGAACTAGATATGGTCCGTATGTGTAGGAAACACCGTTCTTTTGTTCTGAGCACACTCACGTTTCCTTCTGTCTTAGAGAATTTAGAGAGCAAGAGCGTGCTTCTTGCTCTAAATCAGAGTGTGATCAATGGATGACAACTCTGTTGTGTGTTTCACTTCAGAAATGGAGTTAAATCCCAGGCTCTGAGTCTTCCTACAAGCAATACTTCGTTTCATGTAAGGGCAGATACTTTACAGCTCAAATGAACTACATCGTTCACGAAGCTCACACGTTTCTCATCTAAACTGACAAGCATTGGATGTTAGAGGACCTGTGGTTTGTATCAGTTTCAGAAGCAGAGTTGGACTAGATATGGTCCGTATGTGTAGGAAACACCGTTCTTTTGTTCTCATCACACTCATGTTTCCTGCTCTCTTAGAGACTCTGCTAAGCAAGAGCGTGCTTCTTGCTCTAAAGCAGAGTGTGATCAATGGATGAGAACTCTGCTGTGTGTTCCACTTCAGAAATGGAGTTAAATCCCAGGCTCTGTGTCTTCCTACAAGCAAGACTTCGTTTCAGGTAAGGGCAGTCACTTTTCAGTTCAAACGAACTACATCATTCACGAAGCTCACACGTTTCTCATCTTAAATGACAAGCATTGGATGTTAGAAAACCAGTGCTTTGTATCAGTTTCAGAAGAAAAGTTGGACTAGATATGGTCCGTATGTGTAGGAAACACCGTTCTTTTGCTCTCATCACACTCACGTTTCCTGCTCTCTTAGAGACTCTGTTAAGCAAGAGCGTGCTTCTTGCTCTAAAGCAGAGTGTGATCAATGGATGAGAACTCTGCTGTGGGTATCCCTTCAGAAATGGAGTTAAATCCCAGGCTCTGTGTCTTCCTACAAGCAAGACTTCGTTTCAGGTAAGGGCAGTCACTTTTCAGCTCAAACGAACTACATCGTTCACGAAGCTCACACATTTCTCATCTTAACTGACAAGCATCGAATGTTAGAAGGCCAGTGCTTTGTATCAGGTTCAGAAGCAGCGTTGGATTAATATGGTCCATGTGTAGGTAACACCGTTCTTTTTTTCTCAGCAAACTTACATTTCCTGCTCTCTTAGAGACTCTGGAAAGCAAGTGCGTGCTTCTTGCTCTAAAGCAGAGTGTGATGCATGGATGAGAACTGTGTTGTGTGTTTCCCTTCAGAAATGGAGTTAAATCCCAGGCTCTGTGTCTTCCTACAAACAAGACTTCATTTCAGGTAAGGGCAGTCACTTTTCAGCTCAAAAGAACTACATCGTTCACGAAGCTAACAAGTTTCCCATCTTAACTTCCAAGCATTGGATGTTAGAGGACCTCTGGTTTGTTTCAGTTTCAGAAGCAGAGATGAACTAGATATGGTCCGTATGTGTAGGAAACACCGTTCTTTTGTTATGAGCACACTCACGTTTCCTTCTGACTTAGAGAATTTAGAAAGCAAGAGCGTGCTTCTTACTCTAAAGCAGATTGTGATCAATAAATGAGAACTCTGCTGTGTGTTTCACTTCAGAAATGGAGTTAAATCACAGGCTCTGAGTCTTCCTACTAGGAAGACATCGTTTCAGGTTAGGGCAGTCACTTTTCAGCTCAAAAGACCTACATCGTTCACGAAGCTCACACGTTTCTCATCTTAAATGACAAGCATTGGATGTTAGAGGACCTGTGGTTTGTATCAGTTTCAGAAGCAGAGTTGGACTAGATATGGTCCGTATGTGTAGGAAACACCGCTCTTTTGTTCTCATCACACTCATGTTTCCTGCTCTCTTAGAGACTCTGCTAAGCAAGAGCGTGCTTCTTGCTCTAAAGCAGAGTGTGATCAATGGATGAGAACTCTGCTGTGTGTTTCACTTCAGAAATGGAGTTAAATCCCAGGCTCTGTGTCTTCCTACATGCAAGACTTCGTTTCAGGTAAGGGCAGTCACTTTTCAGCTCAAACGAACTACATCGTTCACAAAGCTAACAAGTTTCCCATCTTAAATTCCAAGCATTGGATGTTAGAGGACCAGTGCTTTGTATCCTTTTCAGAAGCAGAGTTGGCCTAGATATGGTCCGTATGTGTAGGAAACACCTTTCTTTTTTCTTAGCACACTCACGTTTCCTGCTGTCTTAGAGAATATAGAAAGCAAGAGCGTGCTTCTTACTCTAAAGCAGAGTTTGAGCAGTGGATGAGAACTCTGCTGTGTGTTTCACTTCAGAAATGGAGTTAAATCCCAGGCTCTGAGTCTTCCTACAAGCAAGACTTCTTTGCAGGTAAGGTCAGTTACTATACAGCTCAAACGAACTACATCGTTCACAAAGCTCTACGTTTCTCATCTAAACTGACAAGCATTGGATGTTAGAGGACCTCTGGTTTGTTTCAGTTTAAGAAACAGAGATGTACTAGATATGGTCCGTATATGTAGGAAACACCGTTCTTTTGTTATGAGCACACTCAATTTTCCTGCTGTCTTAGAGACTCTAGAAAGCAAGAGAGTGCTTCTTGCTCTAAAGCAAAGTGTGATCCATGGATGAGAACTATGATGTGTGTTTCTCTTCAGAAATGGAGTTAAATCCAGGCTCCGTGTTTTCCTACTAGGAAGACATCGTTTCAGGTTAGGGCAGTCACTTTTCAGCTCAAACGACCTACATCGTTCACGAAGCTCACACGTTTCTCATCTTAAATGACAAGCATTTTATGTTAGAGAACCAGTGCTTTGTATCAGTTTCAGAAGCAGAGTTGGACTAGATCTTGTCCGTATGTGTAGGAAACACCGTTCTTTTGCTCTCATCACACTCACGTTTCCTGCTCTCTTAGAGACTCTGCTAAGCAAGAGCGTGCTTCTTGCTCTAAAGCAGAGTGTGATCAATGGATGAGAACTCTGCTGTGTGTTTCACTTCAGAAATGGAGTTAAATCCCAGGCTCTGAGTCTTCCTACAAGCAAAACTTCGTTTCAGGTAAGGGCAGTTACTTTACAGCTCAAACGAACTACATTGTTCACGAAGCACACACGTTTCTCGTCTAAATTGACAAGCATTGGATGTTAGAGGACCTGTGGATTCTTTCAGTTTCAGAAGCAGAGTTGAACTAGATATGGTCCGTATGTGTAGGAAACACCGTTCTTTTGTTATGAGCACACTCAAGTTTCCTTCTGTATTAGAGATTTCAGGAAGCAAGAGATTGCTTCTTGCTCCAAAGCAGAGTGTGATTTATATATGAGAACTCTGCTGTGTGTTTCACTTCAGAAATGGAGTTAAACCCCAGGCTCTGAGTCTTCCTACAAGCAAGACTTGGTTTCAGGTAAGGGCAGTTACTTTACAGCTCAAATAAACTACATCGTTCATGAAGCTCACACGTTTCTCATCTAAACTGACAAGCATTGGATGTTAGAGGACCTGTGGTTTGTTTCAGTTTCAGAAGCAGAATTGGACTATATATGGTCTGTATGTGTAGGAAACCCGTTCATTTGTTCTCAGCACACTCAAGTTTCCTGCTGTCTTAGAGACTCTGGAAAGCTACAGCGTGCTTCTTGGTCTAAAGCAGATTGTCATCAATGGATGAAAACTCTGTTGTGTGTTTCACTTCAGAAATGGAGTTAAATCCCAGGCTCTGAGTCTTCCTACCAGCAAGACTTCGTTTCAGGTAAGGGCAGTCACTTTTCAGCTCAAACGAACTACATCGTTCACAAAGCTCACACGTTTCTCATCTTAACTGACAAGCATCGAATGTTAGAAGGCCAGTGCTTTGTATCAGTTTCAGAAGCAGCGTTGGACTAATATGGTCTGTGTGTAGGATACAACGTTCTTTTTTTCTCAGAAAACTTACATTTCCTGCTGTCTTAGAGACTCTGGACAGCAAGAGCGTGCTTCTTGCTCTAAGCAGAGTGTGATCCATGGATGAGAACTCTGCTCTGAGTTACCCTTCAGAAATGGAGTTAAATACCAGGCTCTGTGTCTTCCTACAAGCAAGACTTCGTTTCAGGTAAGGGCAGTCATTTTCAGCTCAAACGAACTACACCGTTCACGAAGCTAACAAGTTTCCCATCTTAACTTCCAAGCATTGGATGTTAGAGGACCTCTGGTTTGCTTCAGTTTCAGAAGCAGAGATGAACTAGATATGGTCTGTATGTGTAGGAAACACCGTTCTTTTGTTCTGAGCACACTCACGTTTCCTGCTGTCTTAGAGAATTTAGAAAGCAAGAGCGTGCTTCTTGCTCTAAAGCAGAGTGACATCAATAAATGAGAACTCTGCTGTGTGTTTCACTTCAGAAATGGTGTTAAATCCCAGGCTCTGATTCTTCCTACTAGGAAGACATCGTTTCAGGTTAGGGCAGTCACTTTTCAGCTCAAACGACCTACATCATTCACGAAGCTCACACGTTTCTCATCTTAAATGACAAGCATTGGATGTTAGAGAACCAGTGCTTTGTATCAGTTTCAGAAGCAGAGTTGGACTAGATATGGTCTGTATGTGTAGGAAACACAGTTCTTTTGGTGTCATCACACTCATGTTTCCTGCTCTCTTAGAGACTCTGCTAAGCAAGAGCATGCTTCTTGCTCTAAAGCAGAGTGTGATCAATGGATGAGAACTCTGCTGTGTGTTTCACTTCAGAAATGGAGTTAAATCTCAGGCTCTGAGTCTTCCTACAAGCAATACTTCGTTTCAGGTAAGGGCAGATACTTTACAGCTCAAATGAACTACATCGTTCACGAAGCTCACACGTTTCTCATCTAAACTGACAAGCATTGGATGTTAGAGGACCTGTGGTTTGTTTCAGTTTCAGAAGCAGAGTGGAACTAGATATGGCCCGTATGTGTAGGAAACACCGTTCTTTTGTTCTGAGCACACTCAAGTTTCCTTCTGTATTAGAGACTCTAGAAAGCAAGAGCGTGCTTCTTGCTCCAAAGCAGAGTGTTATTCATGCAAGAAAACTATGCTGTGTGTTTCCCTTCAGAAATGGAGTTAAATTCCAGGCTCTGAGTCTTCCTACAAGCAAGACTTCGTTTCAGGTAAGGGCAGTTACTTTACAGCTCAAATGAACTACATCGTTCACGAAGCTCACACGTTTCTCATCTAAACTGACAAGCATTGGATGTTAGAGGACCTGTGGTTTGTTTCAGTTTCAGAAGCAGAGTTGGACTATATATGGTCTGTATGTGTAGGAAACCCATTCATTTGTTCTCAGCACACTCAAGTTTCCTGCTGTCTTAGAGACTATGGAAAGTTACAGCGTGCTTCCTGCTCTAAAGCAGAGTGTGATACATCGATGAGAACTCTGCTATGAGTTACCCTTCAGAAATGGAGTTAAATCCCAGGCTCAGTGTCTTCCTACAAGCAAGACTTCGTTTCAGGTAAGGGCAGTCACTTTTCAGCTCAAACAAACTACATCGTTCACGAAGCTAACAAGTTTCCCATCTTAACTTCCAAGCATTGGATGTTAGAGGACCTCTGGTTTTTTTCAGTTTCAGAAGCAGAGATGAAGTAGATATGGTCCGTATGTGTAGGAAACACCATTCTTTTGTTATGAGCACACTCACGTTTCCTGCTGTCTTAGAGAATTTAGAAAGCAAGAGCGTGCTTCTTGCTCTAAAGCAGAGTGTGATCAATAAATGAGAACTCTGCTGTGTGTTTCACTTCAGAAATGGAGTTAAATCCCAGGCTCTGAGTCTTCCTACAAGCAAAACTTCGTTTCAGGTAAGGGCAGTTACTTTACAGCTCAAACGAACTACATTGTTCACGAAGCACACACGTTTCTCGTCTAAATTGACAAGCATTGGATGTTAGAGGACCTGTGGATTCTTTCAGTTTCAGAAGCAGAGTTGAACTAGATATGGTCCGTATGTGTAGGAAACACCGTTCTTTTGTTATGAGCACACTCAAGTTTCCTTCTGTATTAGAGATTTCAGGAAGCAAGAGATTGCTTCTTGCTCCAAAGCAGAGTGTGATTTATATATGAGAACTCGGCTGTGTGTTTCACTTCAGAAATGGAGTTAAACCCCAGGCTCTGAGTCTTCCTACAAGCAAGACTTGGTTTCAGGTAAGGGCAGTTACTTTACAGCTCAAATAAACTACATCGTTCATGAAGCTCACACGTTTCTCATCTAAACTGACAAGCATTGGATGTTAGAGGACCTGTGGTTTGTTTCAGTTTCAGAAGCAGAGTTGGACTATATATGGTCTGTATGTGTAGGAAACCCGTTCATTTGTTCTCAGCACACTCAAGTTTCCTGCTGTCTTAGAGACTCTGGAAAGCTACAGCATGCTTCTTGGTCTAAAGCAGATTGTCATCAATGGATGAAAACTCTGTTGTGTGTTTCACTTCAGAAATGGAGTTAAATCCCAGGCTCTGAGTCTTCCTACCAGCAAGACTTCGTTTCAGGTAAGGGCAGTCACTTTTCAGCTCAAACGAACTACATCGTTCACAAAGCTCACACGTTTCTCATCTTAACTGACAAGCATTGAATGTTAGAAGGCCAGTGCTTTGTATCAGTTTCAGAAGCAGCGTTGGACTAATATGGTCTGTGTGTAGGATACAACGTTCTTTTTTTCTCAGAAAACTTACATTTCCTGCTGTCTTAGAGACTCTGGACAGCAAGAGCGTGCTTCTTGCTCTAAGCAGAGTGTGATCCATGGATGAGAACTCTGCTCTGAGTTACCCTTCAGAAATGGAGTTAAATACCAGGCTCTGTGTCTTCCTACAAGCAAGACTTCGTTTCAGGTAAGGGCAGTCATTTTCAGCTCAAACGAACTACACCGTTCACGAAGCTAACAAGTTTCCCATCTTAACTTCCAAGCATTGGATGTTAGAGGACCTCTGGTTTGCTTCAGTTTCAGAAGCAGAGATGAACTAGATATGGTCTGTATGTGTAGGAAACACCGTTCTTTTGTTCTGAGCACACTCACGTTTCCTGCTGTCTTAGAGAATTTAGAAAGCAAGAGCGTGCTTCTTGCTCTAAAGCAGAGTGACATCAATAAATGAGAACTCTGCTGTGTGTTTCACTTCAGAAATGGTGTTAAATCCCAGGCTCTGATTCTTCCTACTAGGAAGACATCGTTTCAGGTTAGGGCAGTCACTTTTCAGCTCAAACGACCTACATCATTCACGAAGCTCACACGTTTCTCATCTTAAATGACAAGCATTGGATGTTAGAGAACCAGTGCTTTGTATCAGTTTCAGAAGCAGAGTTGCACTAGATATGGTCTGTATGTGTAGGAAACACAGTTCTTTTGGTGTCATCACACTCATGTTTCCTGCTCTCTTAGAGACTCTGCTAAGCAAGAGCATGCTTCTTGCTCTAAAGCAGAGTGTGATCAATGGATGAGAACTCTGCTGTGTGTTTCACTTCAGAAATGGAGTTAAATCTCAGGCTCTGAGTCTTCCTACAAGCAATACTTCGTTTCAGGTAAGGGCAGATACTTTACAGCTCAAATGAACTACATCGTTCACGAAGCTCACACGTTTCTCATCTAAACTGACAAGCATTGGATGTTAGAGGACCTGTGGTTTGTTTCAGTTTCAGAAGCAGAGTGGAACTAGATATGGCCCGTATGTGTAGGAAACACCGTTCTTTTGTTCTGAGCACACTCAAGTTTCCTTCTGTATTAGAGACTCTAGAAAGCAAGAGCGTGCTTCTTGCTCCAAAGCAGAGTGTTATTCATGCAAGAAAACTATGCTGTGTGTTTCCCTTCAGAAATGGAGTTAAATTCCAGGCTCTGAGTCTTCCTACAAGCAAGACTTCGTTTCAGGTAAGGGCAGTTACTTTACAGCTCAAATGAACTACATCGTTCACAAAGCTCACACGTTTCTCATCTTAACTGACAAGCATCGAATGTTAGAAGGCCAGTGCTTTGTATCAGTTTCAGAAGCAGCGTTGGACTAATATGGTCTGTGTGTAGGAAACAACGTTCTTTTTTTCTCAGAAAACTTACATTTCCTGCTGTCTTAGAGACTCTGGACAGCAAGAGCGTGCTTCTTGCTCTAAGCAGAGTGTGATCCATGGATGAGAACTCTGCTCTGAGTTACCCTTCAGAAATGGAGTTAAATCCCAGGCTCTGAGTCTTCCTACAAGCAATACTTCGTTTCAGGTAAGGGCAGATACTTTACAGCTCAAATGAACTACATCGTTCACGAAGCTCACACGTTTCTCATCTAAACTGACAAGCATTGGATGTTAGAGGACCTGTGGTTTGTTTCAGTTTCAGAAGCAGAGTTGGACTATATATGGTCTGTATGTGTAGGAAACCCATTCATTTGTTCTCAGCACACTCAAGTTTCCTGCTGTCTTAGAGACTCTGGAAAGTTACAGCGTGCTTCCTGCTCTAAAGCAGAGTGTGATACATCGATGAGAACTCTGCTATGAGTTACCCTTCAGAAATGGAGTTAAATCCCAGGCTCAGTGTCTTCCTACAAGCAAGACTTCGTTTCAGGTAAGGGCAGTCACTTTTCAGCTCAAACAAACTACATCGTTCACGAAGCTAACAAGTTTCCCATCCTAACTTCCAAGCATTGGATGTTAGAGGACCTCTGGTTTTTTTCAGTTTCAGAAGCAGAGATGAAGTAGATATGGTCCGTATGTGTAGGAAACACCATTCTTTTGTTATGAGCACACTCACGTTTCCTGCTGTCTTAGAGAATTTAGAAAGCAAGAGCGTGCTTCTTGCTCTAAAGCAGAGTGTGATCAATGGATGAAAACTCTGTTGTGTGTTTCACTTCAGAAATGGAGTTAAATCACAGGCTCTGAGTCTTCCTACAAGCAAGACTTCGTTTCAGGTAAGGGCAGATACTTTACAGCTCAAATGAACTACATCGTTCACGAAGCTCACACGTTTCTCATCTTAAATGACAAGCATTGGATGTTAGAGGACCTGTGGTTTGTATCAGTTTCAGAAGCAGAGTTGGACTAGATATGGTCCGTATGTGTAGGAAACACCGTTCTTTTGTTCTCATCACACTCATGTTTCCTGCTCTCTTAGAGACTCTGCTAAGCAAGAGCGTGCTTCTTGCTCTAAAGCAGAGTGTGATCAATGGATGAGAACTCTGCTGTGTGTTTCACTTCAGAAATGGAGTTAAATCCCAGGCTCTGTGTCTTCCTACATGCAAGACTTCATTTCAGGTAAGGGCAGTCACTTTTCAGCTCAAACGAACTACATCGTTCACAAAGCTAACAAGTTTCCCATCTTAAATTCCAAGCATTGGATGTTAGAGGACCAGTGCTTTGTATCCTTTTCAGAAGCAGAGTTGGCCTAGATATGGTCCGTATGTGTAGGAAACACCTTTCTTTTTTCTTAGCACACTCACGTTTCCTGCTGTCTTAGAGAATATAGAAAGCAAGAGCGTGCTTCTTACTCTAAAGCAGAGTTTGAGCAGTGGATGAGAACTCTGCTGTGTGTTTCACTTCAGAAATGGAGTTAAATCCCAGGCTCTGAGTCTTCCTACAAGCAAGACTTCTTTGCAGGTAAGGTCAGTTACTATACAGCTCAAACGAACTACATCGTTCACAAAGCTCTACGTTTCTCATCTAAACTGACAAGCATTGGATGTTAGAGGACCTCTGGTTTGTTTCAGTTTAAGAAGCAGAGATGTACTAGATATGGTCCGTATATGTAGGAAACACCGTTCTTTTGTTATGAGCACACTCAATTTTCCTGCTGTATTAGAGACTCTAGAAAGCAAGAGAGTGCTTCTTGCTCTAAAGCAAAGTGTGATCCATGGATGAGAACTATGATGTGTGTTTCTCTTCAGAAATGGAGTTAAATCCAGGCTCCGTGTTTTCCTACTAGGAAGACATCGTTTCAGGTTAGGGCAGTCACTTTTCAGCTCAAACGACCTACATCGTTCACGAAGCTCACACGTTTCTCATCTTAAATGACAAGCATTTTATGTTAGAGAACCAGTGCTTTGTATCAGTTTCAGAAGCAGAGTTGGACTAGATCTTGTCCGTATGTGTAGGAAACACCTTTCTTTTGCTCTCATCACACTCACGTTTCCTGCTCTCTTAGAGACTCTGCTAAGCAAGAGCGTGCTTCTTGTTCTAAAGCAGAGTGTGATCAATGGATGAGAACTCTGCTGTGTGTTTCACTTCAGAAATGGAGTTAAATCCCAGGCTCTGAGTCTTCCTACAAGCAAAACTTCGTTTCAGGTAAGGGCAGTTACTTTACAGCTCAAACGAACTACATTGTTCACGAAGCACACACGTTTCTCGTCTAAATTGACAAGCATTGGATGTTAGAGGACCTGTGGATTCTTTCAGTTTCAGAAGCAGAGTTGAACTAGATATGGTCCGTATGTGTAGGAAACACCGTTCTTTTGTTATGAGCACACTCAAGTTTCCTTCTGTATTAGAGATTTCAGGAAGCAAGAGAGTGCTTCTTGCTCCAAAGCAGAGTGTGATTTATATATGAGAACTCGGCTGTGTGTTTAACTTCAGAAATGGAGTTAAACCCCAGGCTCTGAGTCTTCCTACAAGCAAGACTTGGTTTCAGGTAAGGGCAGTTACTTTACAGCTCAAATAAACTACATCGTTCATGAAGCTCACACGTTTCTCATCTAAACTGACAAGCATTGGATGTTAGAGGACCTGTGGTTTGTTTCAGTTTCAGAAGCAGAGTTGGACTATATATGGTCTGTATGTGTAGGAAACCCGTTCATTTGTTCTCAGCACACTCAAGTTTCCTGCTGTCTTAGAGACTCTGGAAAGCTACAGCGTGCTTCTTGCTCTAAAGCAGATTGTCATCAATGGATGAAAACTCTGTTGTGTGTTTCACTTCAGAAATGGAGTTAAATCCCAGGCTCTGAGTCTTCCTACCAGCAAGACTTCGTTTCAGGTAAGGGCAGTCACTTTTCAGCTCAAACGAACTACATCGTTCACAAAGCTCACACGTTTCTCATCTTAACTGACAAGCATCGAATGTTAGAAGGCCAGTGCTTTGTATCAGTTTCAGAAGCAGCGTTGGACTAATATGGTCTGTGTGTAGGAAACAACGTTCTTTTTTTCTCAGAAAACTTACATTTCCTGCTGTCTTAGAGACTCTGGACAGCAAGAGCGTGCTTCTTGCTCTAAGCAGAGTGTGATCCATGGATGAGAACTCTGCTCTGAGTTACCCTTCAGAAATGGAGTTAAATCCCAGGCTCTGAGTCTTCCTACAAGCAATACTTCGTTTCAGGTAAGGGCAGATACTTTACAGCTCAAATGAACTACATCGTTCACGAAGCTCACACGTTTCTCATCTAAACTGACAAGCATTGGATGTTAGAGGACCTGTGGTTTGTTTCAGTTTCAGAAGCAGAGTGGAACTAGATATGGCCCGTATGTGTAGGAAACACCGTTCTTTTGTTCTGAGCACACTCAAGTTTCCTTCTGTATTAGAGACTCTAGAAAGCAAGAGCGTGCTTCTTGCTCTAAAGCAGAGAGTTATTCATGCAAGAAAACTATGCTGTGTGTTTCCCTTCAGAAATGGAGTTAAATTCCAGGCTCTGAGTCTTCCTACAAGCAAGACTTCGTTTCAGGTAAGGGCAGTTACTTTACAGCTCAAATGAACTACATCGTTCACGAAGCTCACACGTTTCTCATCTAAACTGACAAGCATTGGATGTTAGAGGACCTGTGGTTTGTTTCAGTTTCAGAAGCAGAGTTGGACTATATATGGTCTGTATGTGTAGGAAACCCATTCATTTGTTCTCAGCACACTCAAGTTTCCTGCTGTCTTAGAGACTCTGGAAAGTTACAGCGTGCTTCATGCTCTAAAGCAGAGTGTGATACATCGATGAGAACTCTGCTATGAGTTACCCTTCAGAAATGGAGTTAAATCCCAGGCTCAGTGTCTTCCTACAAGCAAGACTTCGTTTCAGGTAAGGGCAGTCACTTTTCAGCTCAAACAAACTACATCGTTCACGAAGCTAACAAGTTTCCCATCTTAACTTCCAAGCATTGGATGTTAGAGGACCTCTGGTTTTTTTCAGTTTCAGAAGCAGAGATGAAGTAGATATGGTCCGTATGTGTAGGAAACACCATTCTTTTGTTATGAGCACACTCACGTTTCCTGCTGTCTTAGAGAATTTAGAAAGCAAGAGCGTGCTTCTTGCTCTAAAGCAGAGTGTGATCAATGGATGAAAACTCTGTTGTGTGTTTCACTTCAGAAATGGAGTAAAATCCAAGGCTCTGAGTCTTCCTACAAGCAAGACTTAGTTTCAGGTAAGGGCAGATACTTTACAGCTCAAATGAACTACATCGTTCACGAAGCTCACACGTTTCTCATCTAAACTGACAAGCATTGGATGTTAGAGGACCTGTGGTTTGTTTCAGTTTCAGAAGCAGAGTGGAACTAGATATGGGCCGTATCTGTAGGAAACACCGTTCTTTTGTTCTGAGCACACTCAAGTTTCCTTCTGTATTAGAGACTCTAGAAAGCAAGAGCGTGCTTCTTGCTCTAAAGCAGAGTGTTATTCATGCAAGAAAACTATGCTGTGTGTTTCCCTTCAGAAATGGAGTTAAATTCCAGGCTCTGAGTCTTCCTACAAGCAAGACTTCGTTTCAGGTAAGGGCAGTCACTTTACGGGTCAAACGAACTACATCGTTCACGAAGCTCACACGTTTCTCTTCTTAACTGAGAAGCATTGGATGTTAGAGGACCTTTGCTTTGTATCAATTTCAAGCAGAGTTGAACTATATATGGTCCGTATGTATAGGAAACACCGTTCATTTCTTCTGAGCACACTCATGTTTCCTGCTGTATTAGAGAATCTTGAAAGCAAAAGCGTGCTTCTTGCTCTAAAGCAGAGTGTGAGGCATGGATGAGAACTGTGTTGTGTGTTTACCTTCAGAAATGGAGTTAAATCCCAGGCTCTGTGTCTTCCTACAAGCAAGACTTCGTTTCAGGTAAGGGCAGTCACTTTTCAGCTCAAACGAACTACATCGTTCACGAAGCTAACAAGTTTCCCATCGTAACTTCCAAGCACTGGATGTTAGAGGACCAGTGCTTAGTATCAGTTTCAGAAGCAGAGTTGGCCTAGATATGGTCAGTATGTGTAGGAAACACCGTGCTTTTGTTCTTAGGACACTCACGTTTCCTGCTGTCTTATAGAATCTAGAAAGCAAGAGCGTGCTTCTTGCTCTAAAGCAGAGTGTGATCAATGGATGAGAACTATGATGTGTGTTTCTCTTCAGAAATGGAGTTAAATCCCAGGCTCTGTGTTTTCCTACTAGGAAGACATCGTTTCAGGTTAGGGCAGTCACTTTTCAGCTCAAACGACCTACATCGTTCACGAAGCTCACACGTTTCTCATCTTAACTGACAAGCATTGGATGTTAGAGGACAAGTGCTTTGTATCAGTTTCAGAAGCAGAGTTGGACTAGATATGGTCCGTATGTGTAGGAAACACCGTTCTTTTGTTCTCATCACACTCACGTTTCCTGCTCTCTTAGAGGACCTCTGGTTTGTTTTAGTTTAAGAAGCAGAGATGTACTAGGTAATGTCCGTATATGTTGGAAACACCGTTCATTTGTTATGAGCACAGTCAAGTTTCCTGCTGTATTAGAGACTCTAGAAAACAAGAGAGTGCTTCTTGCTCAAAAGCAAAGTGTGATCCATGGATGAGAACTATGATGTGTGTTTCTCTTCAGAAATGGAGTTAAATCCCAGGCTCTGTGTTTTCCTACTAGGAAGACATCGTTTCAGGTTAGGGCAGTCACTTTTCAGCTCAAACGACCTACATCGTTCACGAAGCTCACACGTTTCTCATCTTAAATGACAAGCATTGGATGTTAGAGGACCAGTGCTTTGTATCAGTTTCGGAAGCAGAGTTGTACTAGATATGGTCCGTATGTGTAGGAAACACCGTTCTTTTGTTCTCATCACACTCACGTTTCCTGCTCTCTTAGAGACTCTGCTAAACAAGAGCTTGCTTCTTGCTCTAAAGCAGAGTGTGATCAATGGATGAGAACTCAGCTGTGTGTTTCACTTCAGAAATAGAGTTAAATCCCAGGCTGTGAGTCTTTCTACAAGCAATACTTCGTTTCAGGTAAGGGCAGTTACTTTACAGCTCAAACGAACTACATCGTTCACGAAGCACACACGTTTCTCATCTAAATTTACAATCATTGAATGTTAGAGGACCTGTGGATTCTTTCAGTTACAGAAGCAGAGTTGAACTAGATATGATCCATATGTGTAGGAAACACCGTTCTTTTGTTATGAGCACACTCAAGTTTCATGGTGTATTAGAGATTCCAGGAAGCAAGAGCGTGCTTCTTGCTCCAAAGCAGAGTGTGATTTATATATGAGAACTCGGCTGTGTGTTTCACTTCAGAAATGGAGTTAAACCCCAGGCTCTGAGTCTTCCTACAAGCAAGACTTGGTATCAGGTAATGGCAGTTACTTTACAGCTCAAATGAACTACATCGTTCACGAAGCTCACACGTTTCTCATGTAAACTGACAAGCATTGGATGTTAGAGGACCTGTGGTTTGTTTCAGTTTCAGAAGCAGAGTGGAACTAGATATGGGCCGTATGTGTAGGAAACATCGTTCTTTTGTTCAGAGCACACTCAAGTTTCCTTCTGTATTAGAGACTCTAAAAAGCAAGAGCGTGCTTCTTGCTCTAAAGCAGAGTGTTATTCATGCAAGAAAACTATGCTGTGTGTTTCCCTTCAGAAATGGAGTTAAATCCCAGGCTCTTTGTCTTCCTACAAGCAAGACTTCTTTTCAGGTAAGGGCAGTCCCTTTTCAGCTCAAACGAAGTACATCGTTCACGAAGCACATACCTTTCTCGTCTAAATTGACAAGCATTGGATGTTAGAGGACCTCTGGTTTGTTTCAGTTTCAGAAGCAGAGATGAACTAGATATGGTCCGTATGTGTAGGAAACACCGTTCTTTTGTTCTGCGCACACTCACGTTTCCTGCTGTATTAGAGACTCTAGAAAGCAAGAGCGTGCTTCTTGCTTTAAAGCAGAGTGTGATCAATGGATGAGAACTCTGCTGTGTGTTTCCCTTCAGAAATGGAGTTAAATCCCAGGCTCTGAGTCTTCCTACAAGCAAGGCATCTTTTCAGGTAAGGGCAGTTACTTTACAGCTCAAACGAACTACATCGTGCATGAAGCTCACACTTTTCTCATCTAAACTGACAAGCATTGGATGTTAGAGGACCTCTGGTTTGTTTCAGTTTAAGAAGCAGAGATGTACTAGGTAAGGTCCGTATATGTTGGAAACACCGTTCATTTGTTATGAGCACAGTCAAGTTTCCTGCTGTATTAGAGACTCTAGAAAACAAGAGAGTGCTTCTTGCTCAAAAGCAAAGTGTGATCCATGGATGAGAACTATGATGTGTGTTTCTCTTCAGAAATGGAGTTAAATCCCAGGCTCTGTGTCTTCCTACAAGCAAGACTTCGTTTAAGGTAAGGGCAGTCACTTTTCAGCTCAAACGAACTACATCATTCACGAAGCTAACAACTTTCCCATCTTAACTTCCAAGCATTGGATGTTAGAGGACCAGTGCTTTGTATCAGTTTCAGAAGCAGAGTTGGACTAGATACGGTCCGTATGTGTAGGAAACACCGTTCTTTTCTTCTCATCACACTCACGTTTCCTGATCTCTTAGAGACTCTGCTAGGCAAGAGCGTGATTCTTGCTCTAAAGCTGAGTGTGAGCAATGGATGAGAACTCTGCTGTGTGTTTCACTTCAGAAATGGAGTTAAATCACAGGATCTGTGTCTTCCTACTAGGAAGACATCGTTTCAGGTTAGGGCAGTCACTTTTCAGCTCAAAAGACCTACATCGTTCACGAAGCTCACACGTTTCTCATCTTAATTGACAAAAATTGGATGTTAGAGAACCAGTGCTTTGTATCAGTTTCCGAAGCAGAGTTGGACTAGATATGGTCCGTATGTGTAGCAAACACCGTTCTTTTGTTATGAGCACAATCAAGTTGCCTGCTATATAAGAGATTCCAGGAAACAAGAGCGTGCTTCTGCTCTAAAGCAGAGTGTGAGTTATATATGAGAACTCTGCTATGTGTTTCACTTCAGAAATGGATTTAAATCCCAGGCTCTGAGTCTTCTTACAAGCAAGACATCATTTCAGGTAAGGGCAGTTACTTTACATCTCAAATGAACTACTTCGTTCACGAAGCTCATACGTTTCTCATCTTAACTGACAAGCATTGAATGTTAGAGGACCTGTGGTTTGTTTCGGTTTCAAAAGCAGATTTGAACCTGTTATCGCCGTATGTGTAGGAAACAACGTTCTTTTTTTCTGAGCACACTCAAGTTTCCTTCTCTATTAGAGACTCTAGAAAGCAAGAGCGTCCTTCTTGCTCTAAAGCCGAGGGTGATCCATGCATGAAAACTATGCTGTGTGTTTCCATTCAGAAATGGAGTTAATTCCAGGCTCTGTGTCTTCCCACAAGCAAGACTTCGTTTCAAGTAAGGGCAGTCACTTTTCTGCTCAAACGAATTACATTGGTCAAGAAGCTCACACGTTTCTCATCTTAACTGCCAAGCATTGAATGTTAGAGTACCAGTGCTTTGTATCAGTTTCAGAAGCAGAGTTGGACTATATATGGTCTGTATGTGTAGGAAACACCATTCATTTTTCTCAGCACACTCAAGTTTCTTGCTGTCTTTGAGACGCTGGAAAGCAACAGCATGCTTCTTGCTCTAAAGCAGAGTGTGATCAATGGATGAGAACTCTGTTTTGTGTTTCACTTCAGAAATGGATTTCAAACCTTGGCTCTGAGTCTTCATAAAAGCAAGACTTCGTTTCAGGTAAGGGCAGTCACTTTTCATCTCAAACGAATTTCATCGGTCAAGCTCACACGTTTCTCATCTTAACTGACAAGCATCGAATGTTAGAAGGCCAGTGCTTTGTATCAGTTTCAGAAGTAGAGTTGGACTAATATGGTCCATGTGAAGGAAACACCGTTCTTTTGTTCTGATCACACTCAAGTTTCCTGCTGTATTAGAGACTCTGGAAAGCAAGAGCGTGCTTCTTGCTCGAAAGCAGAGTGTGATCCATGGATGAGAACTCTGCTGTGTGTTTCCCTTGAGAAATGGAGTTAAATCCCAGGCTCTGTGTTTCCTACAATCAAGACATCGTCTCAGGTAAGGGCAGGCACTTTTCAGCTCAAACGAACTACATAGTTCATGAAGCTAACAAGTTTCCCATCTTAACTTCCAAGCATTGGATGTTAGAGGACCAGTGCTTAGTATCAATTTCAGAAGCAGAATTGGCCTAGATATGGTCCGTATGTGTAGGAAACACCGTTCTTTTGTTCTTAGCACACTCACGTTTCCTGCTGTCTTAGAGAATCTAGAAAGCAAGAGCGTGCTTCTTGCTTTAAAGCAGATTGTGATCAATGGATGAGAACTCTGCTGTGTGTTTCACTTTAGAAATGGAGTTAAATTTCAGGCTCTGAGTCTTCCTACTAGGAAGACATCGTTTCAGGTAAGGGCAGTCCCTTTTCAGCTCAAACGACCTACATCGTTCACGAAGCTCACACCTTTCTCATCTTAAATGACAAGCATTGGATGTTAGAGGACCAGTGCTTTGTATCAGTTTCAGAAGCAGAGTTGGACTAGATACGGTCCATATGTGTAGGAAACACCGTTCTTTTGTTCTCATCACACTCACATTTCCGGCTCTCTTAGAGATTCTGCTAAGCAAGAGCGTGCTTCTTGCTCTAAAGCAGAGTGTGATCAATGGATGAGAACTCTGTTGTGTGTTTCACTTCAGAAATGGAGTTAAATCCCAGACTCTGAGTCTTCCTACAAGCAATACTTCGTTTCAGGTGAGGGCAGGTACTTTACAGCTCAAATAAACTACATCGTTCACGAAGCTCACACGTTTCTCATCTAAACTAACAAGCATTGGATGTTAGAGGACCTATGGTTTGTTTCAGTTTCAGAAGCAGAGTGGAACTAGATATGGGCCGTATGTGTAGGAAACACCGTACTTTTGTTCTGAGCACACTCATGTTTCCTGCTGTATTAGAGACTTTAGAAAGCAAGAGCGTGCTTCTTGCTCTAAAGCAGAGTGTGATGCATGGATGAGAACTGTGTTGTGTGTTTCCCTTCAGAAATGAAGTTAAATCCCAGGCTCTGTGTCTTCCTACAAGCAAGACTTCATTTCAGGTATGCGCAGTTACTTTTCAGCTCAAACGAACTACATCATTCAGGAAGTTCACACAGTTCTCATCTTAACTGACAAGCATTGAATGTTAGAGAACCAGTGCTTTGTATCAGTTTCAGAAGCAGAGTTGGACTATATATGGTCTGTATGTGTAGGAAACACCGTTCATTTTTTCTCAGTACACTCAAATTTCCTGCTGTCTTAGAGACTATGGAAACTACAGCGTGCTTCTTGCTCTAAAGCAGAGTGTGATCAATGGATGAAAACTCTGTTGTGTGTTTCACTTCAGAAATGGAGTTAAATCCCAGGCTCTGAGTCTTCCTACAAGCAAGGCATCTTTTCAGGTAAGGGCAGTTACTTTACAGCTCAAACGAACTACATCGTTCACGAAGCTCACACGTTTCTCATCTAAACTGACAAGCATTGGATGTTAGAGGACCTCTGGTTTGTTTCAGTTTAAGAAGCAGAGATGTACTAGGTAAGGTCCGTATATGTTGGAAACACCGTTCATTTGTTATGAGCACAGTCAAGTTTCCTGCTGTATTAGAGACTCTAGAAAACAAGAGAGTGCTTCTTGCTCAAAAGCAAAGTGTGATCCATGGATGAGAACTATGATGTGTGTTTCTCTTCAGAAATGGAGTTAAATCCCAGGCTCTGTGTTTTCCTACTAGGAAGACATCGTTTCAGGTTAGGGCAGTCACTTTTCAGCTCAAACGACCTACATCGTTCACGAAGCTCACACGTTTCTCATCTTAAATGACAAGCATTGGATGTTAGAGGACCAGTGCTTTGTATCAGTTTCGGAAGCAGAGTTGTACTAGATATGGTCCGTATGTGTAGGAAACACCGTTCTTTTGTTCTCATCACACTCACGTTTCCTGCTGTCTTAGAGACTGTGGAAACTACAGCGTGCTTCTTGCTCTAAAGCAGAGTGTGATCAATGGATGAAAACTCTGCTGTGTGTTTCACTTCAGAAATGGAGTTAAATCCAAGGCTCTGAGTCTTCCTACAAGCAAGACTTCGTTTCAGGTAAGGGCAGTCTCTTTTCAGCTCAAACGAACTACATCGTTCACGAAGCTCACACGTTTCTCATCTTAACTGACAAGCATGGAATGTTAGAAGGCCAGTGCTTTGTATCAGTTTCAGAAGCAGAGTTGGACTAATATGGTCCGTGTGTAGGAAACACCGTTCTTTTGTTCTGAGCACACTCACGATTCCTGCTGTCTTAGAGAATCTAGAAAGCAAGAGCGTGCTTCTTGCTCTAAAGCAGAGTGTGATCAATGGATGAGAACTCTGCTGTGTGTTTCACTTCAGAAATGGAGTTAAATCTCAGGCTCTGAGTCTTCCTACTAGGAAGACATCGTTTCAGGTTAGGGCAGTCACTTTTCAGCTCAAAAGACCTACATCGTTCACGAAGCTCAAACATTTCTCATCTTAAATGACAAGCATTGGATGTGAGAGGACCAGTGCTTTGTATCAGTTTCAGAAGCAGAGTTGGACTAGATACGGTCCGAATGTGTAGGAAACACCGTTCTTTTGTTCTCATCACACTCACATTTCCTGCTCTCTTAGAGATTCTGCTAAGCAAGAGCGTGCTTATTCTCTAAAGCAGAGTGTGATCAATGGATGAGAACTCTGCTGTGTGTTTCACTTCAGAAATGGAGTTAAATCACAGGCTCTGAGTCTTCCTACAAGCAAGACTTCATTTCAGGTAAGGGCAGTCACTTTTCAGCTCAAACGAACTACATCGTTCACGAAGCTCACACGTTTCTCATCTTAACTGACAAGCATCGAATGTTAGAAGGCCAGTGCTTTGTATCAGTTTCAGAAGCAGAGTTGGACTAATATGGTCCGTTTGTAGAAAAAACCGTTCTTTTGTTTTGAGCACACTCACGTTTCCTGCTGTCTTAGAGACTCTAGAAAGAAAGAGCGTGCTTCTTGCTCTAAAGCAGATTGTGATCAATGGATGAGAACTCTGCTGTGTGTTTCACTTCAGAAATGGAGTTAAATCCCAGGCTCTGAGTCTTCCTACAAGCAAGGCATCTTTTCAGGTAAGGGCAGTTACTTTACAACTCAAACGAACTACATCGTTCACGAAGCTCACACGTTTCTCATCTAAACTGACAAGCATTGGATGTTAGAGGACCTCTGGTTTGTTTTAGTTTAAGAAGCAGAGATGTACTAGGTAATGTCCGTATATGTTGGAAACACCGTTCATTTGTTATGAGCACAGTCAAGTTTCCTGCTGTATTAGAGACTCTAGAAAACAAGAGAGTGCTTCTTGCTCAAAAGCAAAGTGTGATCCATGGATGAGAACTATGATGTGTGTTTCTCTTCAGAAATGGAGTTAAATCCCAGGCTCTGTGTTTTCCTACTAGGAAGACATCGTTTCAGGTTAGGGCAGTCACTTTTCAGCTCAAACGACCTACATCGTTCACGAAGCTCACACGTTTCTCATCTTAAATGACAAGCATTGGATGTTAGAGGACCAGTGCTTTGTATCAGTTTCGGAAGCAGAGTTGTACTAGATATGGTCCGTATGTGTAGGAAACACCGTTCTTTTGTTCTCATCACACTCACGTTTCCTGCTCTCTTAGAGACTCTGCTAAACAAGAGCTTGCTTCTTGCTCTAAAGCAGAGTGTGATCAATGGATGAGAACTCAGCTGTGTGTTTCACTTCAGAAATAGAGTTAAATCCCAGGCTGTGAGTCTTTCTACAAGCAATACTTCGTTTCAGGTAAGGGCAGTTACTTTACAGCTCAAACGAACTACATCGTTCACGAAGCACACACGTTTCTCGTCTAAATTTACAATCATTGAATGTTAGAGGACCTGTGGATTCTTTCAGTTACAGAAGCAGAGTTGAACTAGATATGATCCATATGTGTAGGAAACACCGTTCTTTTGTTATGAGCACACTCAAGTTTCATGGTGTATTAGAGATTCCAGGAAGCAAGAGCGTGCTTCTTGCTCCAAAGCAGAGTGTGATTTATATATGAGAACTCGGCTGTGTGTTTCACTTCAGAAATGGAGTTAAACCCCAGGCTCTGAGTCTTCCTACAAGCAAGACTTGGTATCAGGTAATGGCAGTTACTTTACAGCTCAAATGAACTACATCGTTCACGAAGCTCACACGTTTCTCATGTAAACTGACAAGCATTGGATGTTAGAGGACCTGTGGTTTGTTTCAGTTTCAGAAGCAGAGTGGAACTAGATATGGGCCGTATGTGTAGGAAACATCGTTCTTTTGTTCAGAGCACACTCAAGTTTCCTTCTGTATTAGAGACTCTAAAAAGCAAGAGCGTGCTTCTTGCTCTAAAGCAGAGTGTTATTCATGCAAGAAAACTATGCTGTGTGTTTCCCTTCAGAAATGGAGTTAAATCCCAGGCTCTTTGTCTTCCTACAAGCAAGACTTCTTTTCAGGTAAGGGCAGTCCCTTTTCAGCTCAAACGAAGTACATCGTTCACGAAGCACATACCTTTCTCGTCTAAATTGACAAGCATTGGATGTTAGAGGACCTCTGGTTTGTTTCAGTTTCAGAAGCAGAGATGAACTAGATATGGTCCGTATGTGTAGGAAACACCGTTCTTTTGTTCTGCGCACACTCACGTTTCCTGCTGTATTAGAGACTCTAGAAAGCAAGAGCGTGCTTCTTGCTTTAAAGCAGAGTGTGATCAATGGATGAGAACTCTGCTGTGTGTTTCCCTTCAGAAATGGAGTTAAATCCCAGGCTCTGAGTCTTCCTACAAGCAAGGCATCTTTTCAGGTAAGGGCAGTTACTTTACAGCTCAAACGAACTACATCGTGCACGAAGCTCACATGATTCTCATCTAAACTGACAAGCATTGGATGTTAGAGGACCTCTGGTTTGTTTCAGTTTAAGAAGCAGAGATGTACTAGGTAAGGTCCGTATATGTTGGAAACACCGTTCATTTGTTATGAGCACAGTCAAGTTTCCTGCTGTATTAGAGACTCTAGAAAACAAGAGAGTGCTTCTTGCTCAAAAGCAAAGTGTGATCCATGGATGAGAACTATGATGTGTGTTTCCCTTCAGAAATGGAGTTAAATCCCAGGCTCTGTGTCTTCCTACAAGCAAGACTTCGTTTAAGGTAAGGGCAGTCACTTTTCAGCTCAAACGAACTACATCATTCACGAAGCTAACAACTTTCCCATCTTAACTTCCAAGCATTGGATGTTAGAGGACCAGTGCTTTGTATCAGTTTCAGAAGCAGAGTTGGACTAGATACGGTCCGTATGTGTAGGAAACACCGTTCTTTTCTTCTCATCACACTCACGTTTCCTGATCTCTTAGAGACTCTGCTAGGCAAGAGCGTGATTCTTGCTCTAAAGCAGAGTGTGAGCAATGGATGAGAACTCTGCTGTGTGTTTCACTTCAGAAATGGAGTTAAATCACAGGATCTGTGTCTTCCTACTAGGAAGACATCGTTTCAGGTTAGGGCAGTCACTTTTCAGCTCAAAAGACCTACATCGTTCACGGAGCTCACACGTTTCTCATCTTAATTGACAAGCATTGGATGTTAGAGAACCAGTGCTTTGTATCAGTTTCCGAAGCAGAGTTGGACTAGATATGGTCCGTATGTGTAGCAAACACCGTTCTTTTGTTATGAGCACAATCAAGTTGCCTGCTATATAAGAGATTCCAGGAAACAAGAGCGTGCTTCTGCTCTAAAGCAGAGTGTGAGTTATATATGAGAACTCTGCTGTGTGTTTCACTTCAGAAATGGATTTAAATCCCAGGCTCTGAGTCTTCTTACAAGCAAGACATCATTTCAGGTAAGGGCAGTTACTTTACATCTCAAATGAACTACTTCGTTCACGAAGCTCATACGTTTCTCATCTTAACTGACAAGCATTGAATGTTAGAGGACCTGTGGTTTGTTTCGGTTTCAAAAGCAGATTTGAACCTGTTATGGGCCGTATGTGTAGGAAACAACGTTCTTTTTTTCTGAGCACACTCAAGTTTCCTTCTCTATTAGAGACTCTAGAAAGCAAGAGCGTCCTTCTTGCTCTAAAGCCGAGGGTGATCCATGCATGAAAACTATGCTGTGTGTTTCCCTTCAGAAATGGAGTTAATTCCAGGCTCTGTGTCTTCCCACAAGCAAGACTTCGTTTCAAGTAAGGGCAGTCACTTTTCTGCTCAAACGAATTACATTGGTCAAGAAGCTCACACGTTTCTCATCTTAACTGCCAAGCATTGAATGTTAGAGTACCAGTGCTTTGTATCAGTTTCAGAAGCAGAGTTGGACTATATATGGTCTGTATGTGTAGGAAACACCATTCATTTTTCTCAGCACACTCAAGTTTCTTGCTGTCTTTGAGACGCTGGAAAGCAACAGCATGCTTCTTGCTCTAAAGCAGAGTGTGATCAATGGATGAGAACTCTGTTTTGTGTTTCACTTCAGAAATGGATTTAAAACCTTGGCTCTGAGTCTTCATACAAGCAAGACTTCGTTTCAGGTAAGGGCAGTCACTTTTCATCTCAAACGAATTTCATCGGTCAAGCTCACACGTTTCTCATCTTAACTGACAAGCATCGAATGTTAGAAGGCCAGTGCTTTGTATCAGTTTCAGAAGTAGAGTTGGACTAATATGGTCCATGTGAAGGAAACACCGTTCTTTTGTTCTGATCACACTCAAGTTTCCTGCTGTATTAGAGACTCTGGAAAGCAAGAGCGTGCTTCTTGCTCGAAAGCAGAGTGTGATCCATGGATGAGAACTCTGCTGTGTGTTTCCCTTGAGAAATGGAGTTAAATCCCAGGCTCTGTGTTTCCTACAATCAAGACATCGTCTCAGGTAAGGGCAGGCACTTTTCAGCTCAAACGAACTACATAGTTCATGAAGCTAACAAGTTTCCCATCTTAACTTCCAAGCATTGGATGTTAGAGGACCAGTGCTTAGTATCAATTTCAGAAGCAGAATTGGCCTAGATATGGTCCGTATGTGTAGGAAACACCGTTCTTTTGTTCTTAGCACACTCACGTTTCCTGCTGTCTTAGAGAATCTAGAAAGCAAGAGCGTGCTTCTTGCTTTAAAGCAGATTGTGATCAATGGATGAGAACTCTGCTGTGTGTTTCACTTTAGAAATGGAGTTAAATTTCAGGCTCTGAGTCTTCCTACTAGGAAGACATCGTTTCAGGTAAGGGCAGTCCCTTTTCAGCTCAAACGACCTACATCGTTCACGAAGCTCACACCTTTCTCATCTTAAATGACAAGCATTGGATGTTAGAGGACCAGTGCTTTGTATCAGTTTCAGAAGCAGAGTTGGACTAGATACGGTCCATATGTGTAGGAAACACCGTTCTTTTGTTCTCATCACACTCACATTTCCGGCTCTCTTAGAGATTCTGCTAAGCAAGAGCGTGCTTCTTGCTCTAAAGCAGAGTGTGATCAATGGATGAGAACTCTGTTGTGTGTTTCACTTCAGAAATGGAGTTAAATCCCAGACTCTGAGTCTTCCTACAAGCAATACTTCGTTTCAGGTGAGGGCAGGTACTTTACAGCTCAAATAAACTACATCGTTCACGAAGCTCACACGTTTCTCATCTAAACTAACAAGCATTGGATGTTAGAGGACCTATGGTTTGTTTCAGTTTCAGAAGCAGAGTGGAACTAGATATGGGCCGTATGTGTAGGAAACACCGTACTTTTGTTCTGAGCACACTCATGTTTCCTGCTGTATTAGAGACTTTAGAAAGCAAGAGCGTGCTTCTTGCTCTAAAGCAGAGTGTGATGCATGGATGAGAACTGTGTTGTGTGTTTCCCTTCAGAAATGAAGTTAAATCCCAGGCTCTGTGTCTTCCTACAAGCAAGACTTCATTTCAGGTATGCGCAGTTACTTTTCAGCTCAAACGAACTACATCATTCAGGAAGTTCACACAGTTCTCATCTTAACTGACAAGCATTGAATGTTAGAGAACCAGTGCTTTGTATCAGTTTCAGAAGCAGAGTTGGACTATATATGGTCTGTATGTGTAGGAAACACCGTTCATTTTTTCTCAGTACACTCAAATTTCCTGCTGTCTTAGAGACTATGGAAACTACAGCGTGCTTCTTGCTCTAAAGCAGAGTGTGATCAATGGATGAAAACTCTGTTGTGTGTTTCACTTCAGAAATGGAGTTAAATCCCAGGCTCTGAGTCTTCCTACAAGCAAGGCATCTTTTCAGGTAAGGGCAGTTACTTTACAGCTCAAACGAACTACATCGTTCACGAAGCTCACACGTTTCTCATCTAAACTGACAAGCATTGGATGTTAGAGGACCTCTGGTTTGTTTCAGTTTAAGAAGCAGAGATGTACTAGGTAAGGTCCGTATATGTTGGAAACACCGTTCATTTGTTATGAGCACAGTCAAGTTTCCTGCTGTATTAGAGACTCTAGAAAACAAGAGAGTGCTTCTTGCTCAAAAGCAAAGTGTGATCCATGGATGAGAACTATGATGTGTGTTTCTCTTCAGAAATGGAGTTAAATCCCAGGCTCTGTGTTTTCCTACTAGGAAGACATCGTTTCAGGTTAGGGCAGTCACTTTTCAGCTCAAACGACCTACATCGTTCACGAAGCTCACACGTTTCTCATCTTAAATGACAAGCATTGGATGTTAGAGGACCAGTGCTTTGTATCAGTTTCGGAAGCAGAGTTGTACTAGATATGGTCCGTATGTGTAGGAAACACCGTTCTTTTGTTCTCATCACACTCACGTTTCCTGCTCTCTTAGAGACTCTGCTAAACAAGAGCTTGCTTCTTGCTCTAAAGCAGAGTGTGATCAATGGATGAGAACTCAGCTGTGTGTTTCACTTCAGAAATAGAGTTAAATCCCAGGCTGTGAGTCTTTCTACAAGCAATACTTCGTTTCAGGTAAGGGCAGTTACTTTACAGCTCAAACGAACTACATCGTTCACGAAGCACACACGTTTCTCGTCTAAATTTACAATCATTGAATGTTAGAGGACCTGTGGATTCTTTCAGTTACAGAAGCAGAGTTGAACTAGATATGATCCATATGTGTAGGAAACACCGTTCTTTTGTTATGAGCACACTCAAGTTTCATGGTGTATTAGAGATTCCAGGAAGCAAGAGCGTGCTTCTTGCTCCAAAGCAGAGTGTGATTTATATATGAGAACTCGGCTGTGTGTTTCACTTCAGAAATGGAGTTAAACCCCAGGCTCTGAGTCTTCCTACAAGCAAGACTTGGTATCAGGTAATGGCAGTTACTTTACAGCTCAAATGAACTACATCGTTCACGAAGCTCACACGTTTCTCATGTAAACTGACAAGCATTGGATGTTAGAGGACCTGTGGTTTGTTTCAGTTTCAGAAGCAGAGTGGAACTAGATATGGGCCGTATGTGTAGGAAACATCGTTCTTTTGTTCAGAGCACACTCAAGTTTCCTTCTGTATTAGAGACTCTAAAAAGCAAGAGCGTGCTTCTTGCTCTAAAGCAGAGTGTTATTCATGCAAGAAAACTATGCTGTGTGTTTCCCTTCAGAAATGGAGTTAATTCCAGGCTCTGAGTCTTCTACAAGCAAGACTTCGTTTCAGGTAAGGGCATTCACTTTTCAGCTCAAACGACCTAAATCTGTTAAGAAGCTCACATGTTTCTCATCTTAACAGACAAGCATCGAATGTTAGAAGGCCAGTGCTTTGTATCAGTTTCAGAAGCAGAGTTGGACTAATATGGTCCGTGTGTAGGAAACACCGTTCTTTTTTTCTCAGCAAACTTACATTTCCTGCTTTCTTAGATACTCTGCAATGCAAGAGCGTGCTTCTTGCTCTAAGCAGAGTGTGATCCATGGATGAGAACTCTGCTGTGTGTTTCCCTTCAGAAATGGAGTTAAATCCCAGGCTCTGTGTCTTCCTACAAGCAAGACTTCGTTTCAGTAAGGGCAGTCACTTTTCAGCTCAAACAAACTACATCATTCACGAAGCTAACAAGTTTCCCATCTTAACTTCCAAGCATTGGATGTTAGAGGACCAGTGCTTTGTATCAGTTTCAGAAGCAGAGTTGGACTAGATACGGTCCGTATGTGTAGGAAACACCGTTCTTTTCTTCTCATCACACTCACGTTTCCTGATCTCTTAGAGACTCTGCTAGGAAAGAGCGTGCTTCTTGCTCTAAAGCAGAGTGTGAGCAATGGATGAGAACTCTGCTGTGTGTTTCACTTCAGAAATGGAGTTAAATCACAGGCTCTGAGTCTTCCTACTAGGAAGACATCGTTTCAGGTTAGGGCAGTCACTTTTCAGCTCAAAAGACCTACATCGTTCACGAAGCTCACACGTTTCTCATCTTAATTGACAAGCATTGGATGTTAGAGAACCAGTGCTTTGTATCAGTTTCCGAAGCAGAGTTGGACTAGATATGGTCCGTATGTGTAGCAAACACCGTTCTTTTGTTATGAGCACAATCAAGTTTCCTGCTATATAAGAGATTCTAGGAAACAAGAGCGTGCTTCTGCTCTAAAGCAGAGTGTGAGTTATATATGAGAACTCTGCTGTGTGTTTCACTTCAGAAATGGATTTAAATCCCAGGCTCTGAGTCTTCCTACAAGCAAGACATCATTTCAGGTAAGGGCAGTTACTTTACATCTCAAATGAACTACTTCGTTCACGAAGCTCATACGTTTCTCATCTTAACTGACAAGCATTGAATGTTAGAGGACCTGTGGTTTGTTTCGGTTTCAAAAGCAGATTTGAACCTGTTATGGGCCATATGTGTAGGAAACAACGTTCTTTTTTTCTGAGCACACTCAAGTTTCCTTCTCTATTAGAGACTCTAGAAAGCAAAAGCGTCCTTCTTGCTCTAAAGCAGAGGGTGATCCATGCATGAAAACTATGCTGTGTGTTTCCCTTCAGAAATGGAGTTAATTCCAGGCTCTGTGTCTTCCCACAAGCAAGACTTCGTTTCAAGTAAGGGCAGTCACTTTTCTGTTCAAACGAATTACATTGGTCAAGAAGCTCAAACGTTTCTCATCTTAACTGCCAAGCATTGAATGTTAGAGTACCAGTGCTTTGTATCAGTTTCAGAAGCAGAGTTGGACTATATATGGTCTGTATGTGTAGGAAACACCGTTCATTTTTCTCAGCACACTCAAGTTTCTTGCTGTCTTTGAGACGCTGGAAAGCAACAGCATGCTTCTTGCTCTAAAGCAGAGTGTGATCAATGGATGAGAACTCTGTTTTGTGTTTCACTTCAGAAATGGATTTAAAACCTTGGCTCTGAGTCTTCATACAAGCAAGACTTCGTTTCAGGTAAGGGCAGTCACTTTTCATCTCAAACGAATTTCATCGGTCAAGCTCACACGTTTCTCATCTTAACTGACAAGCATCGAATGTTAGAAGGCCAGTGCTTTGTATCAGTTTCAGAAGTAGAGTTGGACTAATATGGTCCATGTGAAGGAAACACCGTTCTTTTGTTCTGATCACACTCAAGTTTCCTGCTGTATTAGAGACTCTGGAAAGCAAGAGCGTGCTTCTTGCTCGAAAGCAGAGTGTGATCCATGGATGAGAACTCTGCTGTGTGTTTCCCTTGAGAAATGGAGTTAAATCCCAGGCTCTGTGTTTCCTACAATCAAGACATCGTCTCAGGTAAGGGCAGGCACTTTTCAGCTCAAACGAACTACATAGTTCATGAAGCTAACAAGTTTCCCATCTTAACTTCCAAGCATTGGATGTTAGAGGACCAGTGCTTAGTATCAATTTCAGAAGCAGAATTGGCCTAGATATGGTCCGTATGTGTAGGAAACACCGTTCTTTTGTTCTTAGCACACTCACGTTTCCTGCTGTCTTAGAGAATCTAGAAAGCAAGAGCGTGCTTCTTGCTTTAAAGCAGATTGTGATCAATGGAAGAGAACTCTGCTGTGTGTTTCACTTTAGAAATGGAGTTAAATTTCAGGCTCTGAGTCTTCCTACTAGGAAGACATCGTTTCAGGTAAGGGCAGTCCCTTTTCAGCTCAAACGACCTACATCGTTCACGAAGCTCACACCTTTCTCATCTTAAATGACAAGCATTGGATGTTAGAGGACCAGTGCTTTGTATCAGTTTCAGAAGCAGAGTTGGACTAGATACGGTCCATATGTGTAGGAAACACCGTTCTTTTGTTCTCATCACACTCACATTTCCGGCTCTCTTAGAGATTCTGCTAAGCAAGAGCGTGCTTCTTGCTCTAAAGCAGAGTGTGATCAATGGATGAGAACTCTGTTGTGTGTTTCACTTCAGAAATGGAGTTAAATCCCAGACTCTGAGTCTTCCTACAAGCAATACTTCGTTTCAGGTGAGGGCAGGTACTTTACAGCTCAAATAAACTACATCGTTCACGAAGCTCACACGTTTCTCATCTAAACTAACAAGCATTGGATGTTAGAGGACCTATGGTTTGTTTCAGTTTCAGAAGCAGAGTGGAACTAGATATGGGCCGTATGTGTAGGAAACACCGTACTTTTGTTCTGAGCACACTCATGTTTCCTGCTGTATTAGAGACTTTAGAAAGCAAGAGCGTGCTTCTTGCTCTAAAGCAGAGTGTGATGCATGGATGAGAACTGTGTTGTGTGTTTCCCTTCAGAAATGAAGTTAAATCCCAGGCTCTGTGTCTTCCTACAAGCAAGACTTCATTTCAGGTATGCGCAGTTACTTTTCAGCTCAAACGAACTACATCATTCAGGAAGTTCACACAGTTCTCATCTTAACTGACAAGCATTGAATGTTAGAGAACCAGTGCTTTGTATCAGTTTCAGAAGCAGAGTTGGACTATATATGGTCTGTATGTGTAGGAAACACCGTTCATTTTTTCTCAGTACACTCAAATTTCCTGCTGTCTTAGAGACTATGGAAACTACAGCGTGCTTCTTGCTCTAAAGCAGAGTGTGATCAATGGATGAAAACTCTGTTGTGTGTTTCACTTCAGAAATGGAGTTAAATCCCAGGCTCTGAGTCTTCCTACAAGCAAGGCATCTTTTCAGGTAAGGGCAGTTACTTTACAGCTCAAACGAACTACATCGTTCACGAAGCTCACACGTTTCTCATCTAAACTGACAAGCATTGGATGTTAGAGGACCTCTGGTTTGTTTCAGTTTAAGAAGCAGAGATGTACTAGGTAAGGTCCGTATATGTTGGAAACACCGTTCATTTGTTATGAGCACAGTCAAGTTTCCTGCTGTATTAGAGACTCTAGAAAACAAGAGAGTGCTTCTTGCTCAAAAGCAAAGTGTGATCCATGGATGAGAACTATGATGTGTGTTTCTCTTCAGAAATGGAGTTAAATCCCAGGCTCTGTGTTTTCCTACTAGGAAGACATCGTTTCAGGTTAGGGCAGTCACTTTTCAGCTCAAACGACCTACATCGTTCACGAAGCTCACACGTTTCTCATCTTAAATGACAAGCATTGGATGTTAGAGGACCAGTGCTTTGTATCAGTTTCGGAAGCAGAGTTGTACTAGATATGGTCCGTATGTGTAGGAAACACCGTTCTTTTGTTCTCATCACACTCACGTTTCCTGCTCTCTTAGAGACTCTGCTAAGCAAGAGCTTGCTTCTTGCTCTAAAGCAGAGTGTGATCAATGGATGAGAACTCAGCTGTGTGTTTCACTTCAGAAATAGAGTTAAATCCCAGGCTGTGAGTCTTCCTACAAGCAATACTTCGTTTCAGGTAAGGGCAGTTACTTTACAGCTCAAACGAACTACATCGTTCACGAAGCACACACGTTTCTCGTCTAAATTTACAATCATTGAATGTTAGAGGACCTGTGGATTCTTTCAGTTACAGAAGCAGAGTTGAACTAGATATGATCCATATGTGTAGGAAACACCGTTCTTTTGTTATGAGCACACTCAAGTTTCATGGTGTATTAGAGATTCCAGGAAGCAAGAGCGTGCTTCTTGCTCCAAAGCAGAGTGTGATTTATATATGAGAACTCGGCTGTGTGTTTCACTTCAGAAATGGAGTTAAACCCCAGGGTCTGAGTCTTCCTACAAGCAAGACTTGGTATCAGGTAATGGCAGTTACTTTACAGCTCAAATGAACTACATCGTTCACGAAGCTCACACGTTTCTCATGTAAACTGACAAGCATTGGATGTTAGAGGACCTGTGGTTTGTTTCAGTTTCAGAAGCAGAGTGGAACTAGATATGGGCCGTATGTGTAGGAAACATCGTTCTTTTGTTCAGAGCACACTCAAGTTTCCTTCTGTATTAGAGACTCTAAAAAGCAAGAGCGTGCTTCTTGCTCTAAAGCAGAGTGTTATTCATGCAAGAAAACTATGCTGTGTGTTTCCCTTCAGAAATGGAGTTAATTCCAGGCTCTGAGTCTTCTACAAGCAAGACTTCGTTTCAGGTAAGGGCATTCACTTTTCAGCTCAAACGACCTAAATCGGTTAAGAAGCTCACATGTTTCTCATCTTAACAGACAAGCATCGAATGTTAGAAGGCCAGTGCTTTGTATCAGTTTCAGAAGCAGAGTTGGACTAATATGGTCCGTGTGTAGGAAACACCGTTCTTTTTTTCTCAGCAAACTTACATTTCCTGCTTTCTTAGAGACTCTGGAATGCAAGAGCGTGCTTCTTGCTCTAAGCAGAGTGTGATCCATGGATGAGAACTCTGCTGTGTGTTTCCCTTCAGAAATGGAGTTAAATCCCAGGCTCTGTGTCTTCCTACAAGCAAGACTTCGTTTCAGTAAGGGCAGTCACTTTTCAGCTCAAACAAACTACATCATTCACGAAGCTAACAAGTTTCCCATCTTAACTTCCAAGCATTGGATGTTAGAGGACCAGTGCTTTGTATCAGTTTCAGAAGCAGAGTTGGACTAGATACGGTCCGTATGTGTAGGAAACACCGTTCTTTTCTTCTCATCACACTCACGTTTCCTGATCTCTTAGAGACTCTGCTAGGAAAGAGCGTGCTTCTTGCTCTAAAGCAGAGTGTGAGCAATGGATGAGAACTCTGCTGTGTGTTTCACTTCAGAAATGGAGTTAAATCACAGGCTCTGAGTCTTCCTACTAGGAAGACATCGTTTCAGGTTAGGGCAGTCACTTTTCAGCTCAAAAGACCTACATCGTTCACGAAGCTCACACGTTTCTCATCTTAATTGACAAGCATTGGATGTTAGAGAACCAGTGCTTTGTATCAGTTTCCGAAGCAGAGTTGGACTAGATATGGTCCGTATGTGTAGCAAACACCGTTCTTTTGTTATGAGCACAATCAAGTTTCCTGCTATATAAGAGATTCCAGGAAACAAGAGCGTGCTTCTGCTCTAAAGCAGAGTGTGAGTTATATATGAGAACTCTGCTGTGTGTTTCACTTCAGAAATGGATTTAAATCCCAGGCTCTGAGTCTTCCTACAAGCAAGACATCATTTCAGGTAAGGGCAGTTACTTTACATCTCAAATGAACTACTTCGTTCACGAAGCACATACGTTTCTCATCTTAACTGACAAGCATTGAATGTTAGAGGACCTGTGGTTTGTTTCGGTTTCAAAAGCAGATTTGAACCTGTTATGGGCCATATGTGTAGGAAACAACGTTCTTTTTTTCTGAGCACACTCAAGTTTCCTTCTCTATTAGAGACTCTAGAAAGCAAAAGCGTCCTTCTTGCTCTAAAGCCGAGGGTGATCCATGCATGAAAACTATGCTGTGTGTTTCCCTTCAGAAATGGAGTTAATTCCAGGCTCTGTGTCTTCCCACAAGCAAGACTTCGTTTCAAGTAAGGGCAGTCACTTTTCTGTTCAAACGAATTACATTGGTCAAGAAGCTCACACGTTTCTCATCTTAACTGCCAAGCATTGAATGTTAGAGTACCAGTGCTTTGTATCAGTTTCAGAAGCAGAGTTGGACTATATATGGTCTGTATGTGTAGGAAACACCGTTCATTTTTCTCAGCACACTCAAGTTTCTTGCTGTCTTTGAGACGCTGGAAAGCAACAGCATGCTTCTTGCTCTAAAGCAGAGTGTGATCAATGGATGAGAACTCTGTTTTGTGTTTCACTTCAGAAATGGATTTAAAACCTTGGCTCTGAGTCTTCATACAAGCAAGACTTCGTTTCAGGTAAGGGCAGTCACTTTTCATCTCAAACGAATTTCATCGGTCAAGCTCACACGTTTCTCATCTTAACTGACAAGCATCGAATGTTAGAAGGCCAGTGCTTTGTATCAGTTTCAGAAGTAGAGTTGGACTAATATGGTCCATGTGTAGGAAACACCGTTCTTTTGTTCTGATCACACTCAAGTTTCCTGCTGTATTAGAGACTCTGGAAAGCAAGAGCGTGCTTCTTGCTCTAAAGCAAAGTGTGATCCATGGATGAGAACTCTGCTGTGTGTTTCCCTTCAGAAATGGAGTTAAATCCCAGGCTCTGTGTTTCCTACAATCAAGACATCGTCTCAGGTAAGGGCAGGCACTTTTCAGCTCAAACGAACTACATAGTTCATGAAGCTAACAAGTTTCCCATCTTAACTTCCAAGCATTGGATGTTAGAGGACCAGTGCTTAGTATCAGTTTCAGAAGCAGAATTGGCCTAGATATGGTCCGTATGTGTAGGAAACACCGTTCTTTTGTTCTTAGCACACTCACGTTTCCTGCTGTCTTAGAGAATCTAGAAAGCAAGAGCGTGCTTCTTGCTCTAAAGCAGAGTGTGATCAATGGATGAGAACTCTGCTGTGTGTTTCACTTTAGAAATGGAGTTAAATCTCAGGCTCTGAGTCTTCCTTCTAGGAAGACATCGTTTCAAGTAAGGGAAGTCCCTTTTCAGCACAAACGACCTACATCGTTCACGAAGCTCACACCTTTCTCATCTTAAATGACAAGCATTGGATGTTAGAGGACCAGTGCTTTGTATCAGTTTCAGAAGCAGAGTTGGACTAGATACGGTCCATATGTGTAGGAAACACCGTTCTTTTGTTCTCATCACACTCACATTTCCGGCTCTCTTAGAGATTCTGCTAAGCAAGAGCGTGCTTCTTGCTCTAAAGCAGAGTGTGATCAATGGATGAGAACTCTGTTGTGTGTTTCACTTCAGAAATGGAGTTAAATCCCAGACTCTGAGTCTTCCTACAAGCAATACTTCGTTTCAGGTGAGGGCAGGTACTTTACAGCTCAAATAAACTACATCGTTCACGAAGCTCACACGTTTCTCATCTAAACTAACAAGCATTGGATGTTAGAGGACCTATGGTTTGTTTCAGTTTCAGAAGCAGAGTGGAACTATATATGGGCCGTATGTGTACGAAACACCGTACTTTTGTTCTGAGCACACTCATGTTTACTGCTGTATTAGAGACTTTAGAAAGCAAGAGCGTGCTTCTTGCTCTAAAGCAGAGTGTGATGCATGGATGAGAACTGTGTTGTGTGTTTCCCTTCAGAAATGAAGTTAAATCCCAGGCTCTGTGTCTTCCTACAAGCAAGACTTCGTTTCAGGTATGCGCAGTTACTTTTCAGCTAAACGAACTACATCATTCAGGAAGTTCACACAGTTCTCATCTTAACTGACAAGCATTGAATGTTAGAGAACCAGTGCTTTGTATCAGTTTCAGAAGCAGAGTTGGACTATATATGGTCTGTATGTGTAGGAAACACCGTTCATTTTTTCTCAGTACACTCAAATTTCCTGCTGTCTTAGAGACTGTGGAAACTACAGCGTGCTTCTTGCTCTAAAGCAGAGTGTGATCAATGGATGAAAACTCTGTTGTGTGTTTCACTTCAGAAATGGAGTTAAATCCAAGGCTCTGAGTCTTCCTACAAGCAAGACTTCGTTTCAGGTAAGGGCAGTCACTTTTCAGCTCAAACGAACTACATCGTTCACGAAGCTCACACGTTTCTCATCTTAACTGAAAAGCATCGATTGTTAGAAGGCCAGTGCTTTGTATCAGTTTCAGAAGCAGAGTTGGACTAATATGGTCCGTGTGTAGGAAACACCGTTCTTTTTTTCTCAGCAAACTTACATTTCCTGCTGACTTAGAGACTCTGGAAAGCCAGAGCGTGCTTCTTGTTCTAAGCAGAGTGTGATCCATGGATGAGAACTCTACTGTGTGTTTCACTCCAGAAATGGGGTTAAATCCCAGGCTCTGAGTCTTCCTACAAGCAAGACTTCTTTTCAGGTAAGGGCAGTTACTATACAGCTCAAACGAACTACATCGTTCATGAAGCTCACACGTTTCTCATCTAAACTGACAAGCATGGGATGTTAGAGGACCTGTGGTTTGTTTCAGTTTCAGAAGCAGAGATGAACTTGATATGGTCCATATGTGTAGGAAACACCGTTCTTTTGTTCTGAGCACACTCACGTTTCCTGCTGTCTTAGAGACTCTAGAAAGAAAGAGCGTGCTTCTTGCTCTATAGCAGAGTGTGATGCATGGATGAGAACTGTGTTGTGTGTTTCCCTTCAGAAATGGAGTTAAATCCCAGGCTCTGTGACTTCCTACAAGCAAGACTTCGTTTCAGGTAAGGGCAGTAACTTTTCAGCTCAAACGAACTACATCGTTCAGGAAGTTCACACGGTTCTCATCTTAACTGACAAGCATTGAATGTTAGAGAACCAGTGCTTTGTATCAGTTTCAGAAGCAGAGATGTACTAGGTAAGGTCCCCATATGTAGGAAACACCGTTCATTTTTTATGAGCACACTCAAGTTTCCTGCTGTATTAGAGACTCTAGAAAGCAAGAGAGTGCTTCTTGCTCTAAAGCAAAGTGTGGTCCATGGATGAGGACTATGATGTGTGTTTCTCTTCAGAAATGGAGTTAAATCCCAAGCTCTGTGTTTTCCTTCTAGGAAGACATCATTTCAGGTTAGGGCAGTCACTTTTCAGCTCAAACGACCTACATCATTCACGAAGCTCACACGTTTCTCATCTTAAATGACAAGCATTGGATGTTAGAGGACCAGTGCTTTGTATCAGTTTCAGAAACAGAGTTCGACTAGATATGGTCCGTATGTGTAGGAAACACCGTTCTTTTGTTCTCATCCCACACACGTTTCCTGCTGTCTTAGAGACTCTGGAAAGCTACAGCGTGCTTCTTGCTCTAAAGCAGAGTGTGATAAATGGATGAAAACTCTGTTGTGTGTTTCACTTCAGAAATGGAGTTAAATCCAAGGCTCTGAGTCTTCCTACAAGCAAGACTTCGTTTCAGATAAGGGCAGTCACTTTTCAGCTCAAACGAACTACATCGTTCACGAAGCTCACACATTTCTCATCTAAACTGACAAGCATTGGATGTTAGAGGACCTCTGGTTTGTTTCAGTTTCAGAAGCAGAGATGAACTAGATATGGTCCGTATGTGTAGGAAACACTGTTCTTTTGTTCTGAGCACACTCACGTTTCCTGCTGTCTTAGAGACTCTAGAAAGCAAGAGCGTGCTTCTTGCTCTAAAGCAAAGTGTGATCCATGGATGAGAACTCTGCTGTGTGTTTCCCTTCAGAAATGGAGTTAAATCCCAGGCTCTTTGTCTTCCTACAAGCAAGACTTCTTTTCAGGTAAGGGCAGTCCCTTTTCAGCTCAAACGAAGTACATCGTTCACGAAGCACATACCTTTCTCGTCTAAATTGACAAGCATTGGATGTTAGAGGACCTCTGGTTTGTTTCAGTTTCAGAAGCAGAGATGAACTAGATATGGTCCGTATGTGTAGGAAACACCGTTCTTTTGTTCTGCGCACACTCACGTTTCCTGCTGTATTAGAGACTCTAGAAAGCAAGAGCGTGCTTCTTGCTTTAAAGCAGAGTGTGATCAATGGATGAGAACTCTGCTGTGTGTTTCCCTTCAGAAATGGAGTTAAATCCCAGGCTCTGAGTCTTCCTACAAGCAAGGCATCTTTTCAGGTAAGGGCAGTTACTTTACAGCTCAAACGAACTACATCGTGCACGAAGCTCACACGTTTCTCATCTAAAGTGACAAGCATTGGATGTTAGAGGACCTCTGGTTTGTTTCAGTTTAAGAAGCAGAGATGTACTAGGTAAGGTCCGTATATGTTGGAAACACCGTTCATTTGTTATGAGCACAGTCAAGTTTCCTGCTGTATTAGAGACTCTAGAAAACAAGAGAGTGCTTCTTGCTCAAAAGCAAAGTGTGATCCATGGATGAGAACTATGATGTGTATTTCCCTTCAGAAATGGAGTTAAATCCCAGGCTCTGTGTCTTCCTACAAGCAAGACTTCGTTTAAGTTAAGGGCAGTCTCTTTTCAGCTCAAACGAACTACATCATTCACGAAGCTAACAAGTTTCCCATCTTAACTTCCAAGCATTGGATGTTAGAGAACCAGTGCTTTGTATCAGTTTCAGAAGCAGAGTTGGACTATATATGGTCTGTATGTGTAGGAAACACCGTTCATTTTTTCTCAGTACACTCAAATTTCCTGCTGTCTTAGAGACTGTGGAAACTACAGCGTGCTTCTTGCTCTAAAGCAGAGTGTGATCAATGGATGAAAACTCTGTTGTGTGTTTCACTTCAGAAATGGAGTTAAATCCAAGGCTCTGAGTCTTCCTACAAGCAAGACTTCGTTTCAGGTAAGGGCAGTCACTTTTCAGCTCAAACGAACTACATCGTTCACGAAGCTCACACGTTTCTCATCTTAACTGACAAGCATCGATTGTTAGAAGGCCAGTGCTTTGTATCAGTTTCAGAAGCAGAGTTGGACTAATATGGTCCGTGTGTAGGAAACACCGTTCTTTTGTTCTGAGCACACTCACGTTTCCTGCTGTCTTAGAGACTCTAGAAAGAAAGAGCGTGCTTCTTGCTCTATAGCAGATTGTGATCAATGGATGAGAACTCTACTGTGTGTTTCACTTCAGAAATGGAGTTAAATCCCAGGCTCTGAGTCTTCCTACAAGCAAGGCATCTTTTCAGGTAAGGGCAGTTACTTTATAGCTCAAACGAACTACATCGTTCACGAAGCTCACACGATTCTCATCTAAACTGACAAGCATTGGATGTTAGAGGACCTCTGGTTTGTTTAATTTTCAGAAGCAGATTGGAACTAGATATGGGCCGTATGTGAAGGAAACACCGTTCTTTTGTTCTGAGCACACTCAAGTTTCCTTCTGTATTAGAGACTCTAGAAAGTAAGAGCGTGCTTCTTGCTCTAAAGCAGAGTGTTATTCATGCAAGAAAACTGTGCTGTGTGTTTCCTTCTGAAATGGAGTTAATTCCAGGCTCTGAGTCTTCTACAAGCAAGACTTCATTTCAGGTAAGGGCAGTCACTTTTCAGCTCAAATGAACTACATCGTTCACGAAGCTCACACGTTTTTCATCTTAACTGAGAAGCATCGGATGTTAGAGGACCTTTGCTTTGTATCAATTTCAATTAGAGTTGAACTATATATGGTCCGCATGTATAAGAAACACCGTTCATTTCTTCTGAGCACACTCACGTTTCCTGCTGTATTAGGGATTCTAGAAAGCAAGAGCCTGCTTCTTGCTCTAAAGCAGAGTGTGATGCATGGATGAGAACCGTGTTGTGTGTTTCCCTTCAGAAATGGAGTTAAATCCCAGGCTCTGTGACTTCCTACAAGCAAGACTTCGTTTCAGGTAAGGGCAGTAACTTTTCAGCTCAAACGAACTACATCGTTCAGGAAGTTCACACGTTTCTCATCTTAACTGACAAGCATCGAATGTTAGAAGGCCAGTGCTTTGTATCAGTTTCAGAAGCACAGTTGGACTAATATGGTCCGTGTGTAAGAAACACCGTTCTTTTTTTCTCAGCAAACTTACATTTCCTGCTGTCTTAGAGACTCTGGAAAGCAAGAGCCTGCTTCTTGCTCTAATCAGAGTGTGATCCATGGATGAGAACTCTGCTGTGTGTTTCCCTTCAGAAATGGAGTTAAATCCCAGGCTCTGTGTCTTCCTACATGCAAGATTTCTTTTCAGGTAAGGGCAGTCACTGTTCAGCTCAAAAGAACTACATAGTTCACGAAGCTAACAAGTTTCGCATCTTAACTTCCAAGCATTGGATGTTAGAGGACCAGTGCTTTGTATCAGTTCAGAAGCAGAGTTGGCCTAGATATGGTCCGTATGTGTAGGAAACACCGTTCTTTTGTTCTTAGCACACTCACGTTACCTGCTCTCTTACAGAATCTAGAAAGCAAGAGCGTGCTTCTTGCTCTAAAGCAGAGTTTGAGCAATGGATGAGAACTCTGCTGTGTGTTTCACTTCAGAAATGGAGTTAAATCCCAGGCTCTGAGTCTTCCTACAAGCAAGACTTCTTTTCAGGTAAGGGCAGTTACTATACAGCTCAAACAATCTACATCGTTCACGAAGCTCACACATTTCTCATCTAAACTGACAAGCATTGGATGTTAGAGGACCTCTGGTTTGTTTCAGTTTCAGAAGCAGAGATGAACTAGATATGGTCCGTATGTGTAGGAAACACCGTTCTTTTGTTCTGAGCACACTCACGTTTCCTGCTGTCTTAGAGACTCTAGAAAGCAAGAGCGTGCTTCTTGCTCTAAAGCAAAGTGTGATCCATGGATGAGAACTCTGCTGTGTGTTTCCCTTCAGAAATGGAGTTAAATCCCAGGCTCTTTGTCTTCCTACAAGCAAGACTTCTTTTCAGGTAAGGGCAGTCCCTTTTCAGCTCAAACGAAGTACATCGTTCACGAAGCACATACCTTTCTCGTCTTAATTGACAAGCATTGGATGTTAGAGGACCTCTGGTTTGTTTCAGTTTCAGAAGCAGAGATGAACTAGATATGGTCCGTATGTGTAGGAAACACCGTTCTTTTGTTCTGCGCACACTCACGTTTCCTGCTGTATTAGAGACTCTAGAAAGCAAGAGCGTGCTTCTTGCTTTAAAGCAGAGTGTGATCAATGGATGAGAACTCTGCTGTGTGTTTCCCTTCAGAAATGGAGTAAAATCCCAGGCTTTGTGTTTTCCTACTATGAAGACATCGTTTCAGGTTAGGGCTGTCACTTTTCAGCTCAAACAACCTACATCGTTCACGAAGCTCATACGTTTCTCATCTTAAATGACAAGCATTGGATGTTAGAGGAACAGTGCTCTGTATCAGTTTCAGAAGCAGAGTTGGACTAGATACTGTCCGTGTGTAGGAAACACCATACTTTTGTTCTCATCACACTCATGTTTCCTGCTCTCTTAGAGACTCTGCTAAGCAAGAGCATGCTTCTTGCTCTAAAGCAGAGTGTGATCAATGGAAGAGAACTCTGCTGTGTGTTTCACTTCAGAAATGGAGTTAAATCCCAGACTCTGAGTCTTCCTACAAGCAATACTTCTTTTCAGGTAAGGGCAGTTACTTTACAGCTCAAAGGAACTACATCATTTGCGAAGCACACAAGTTTCTCGTCTAAATTGACAAGCATTGGATGTTAGAGGACCTGTGGTTGCTTTCAGTTTCAGAAGCAGAGTTGAACTAGATATGGTCCGTATGTGTAGTAAACACCGTTCTTATGTTATGAGCTCACTCAAGTTTCCTGCTGTATTAGAGATTCCAGGAAACAAGAGCGTTCTTCCTGTTCTAAAGCAGAGTGTGATTTATATAGCAGAACTCGGCTGTGTGTTTCACTTCAGAAATGGAGTTAAACCCCAAGCTCTGAGTCTTCCTACAAGCAAGACTTGGTTTCTGGTAAGGGTAGTTACTTTACAGCTCAATTGAACTACATCGTTCACGAAGCTCATACGTTTCTCATCTAAACTGACAACCATTGGATGTTAGAGGACCTGTGGTTTCTTTCAGTTTCAGAAGCAGAGTGGAACTAGATATGATCCGTATGTGTAGGAAACACCGTTGTTTTTTTATGAGCACACTCAAGTTTCCTGATGTTCTAGAGACTCTAGAAAACAAGAGCGTGCTTCTTGCTCTAAAGCAGAGTGTGATCAATGGATGAGAACTCTGCTGTGTGTTTCACCTCAGTAATGGAGGAAAATCCCTGGCTATGTGTTTTCCTACAAGCAAGACTTCGTTTCAGGTAAGGGCAGTCACTTTTCAGCTCAAACGAACTACATCATTCACAAAGCTCACACCTTTCTCATATTAACTGACAAGCATCGAATGTTAGAAGGCTTTGCTTTGTATCAGTTTCAGAAGCAGAGGTGGACTAATATGGTCCGTGTGTAGGAAACACCGTTCTTTTTTTCTCAGCAAACTCACATTTCCTGCTGAATTAGAGACTCTGGAAAGCAAGAGCGTGCTTTTTGCTCTAAAGGAGAGTGTGATCCACAGATGAGAACTCTGCTGTGTGTTTCCCTTCAGAAATAGAGTTAAATCCAAGGCTCTGTGTCTTCCTACAAGGAAGACTTCGTTTCAGGTAATGGCAGTCACTTTTCAGCTCAAAAGAACTACATAGTTCACGAAGCTAACAGGTTTCCTATCTTAACTTCCAAGCATTGGATGTTATAGGACCAGTGCTTTGTATCAGTTTCAGAAGCATTTTTGGCCTAGATATGGTCCGTATGTGTAGGAAACACCGTACTTTGGTTCTTAGCACACTCACCTTTCCTGCTGTCTTAGAGAATGTAGAAAGCAAGAGCGTGCTTCTTGCTCTAAAGCAACGTTTGAACAATGGATGAGAACTCTGCTGTGTGTTTCCCTTGAGAAATGGAGTTAAATCCCAGGCTCTGACTCTTCCTACAAGCAAGAATTCGATTCAGGTAAGGGCAGTCACTTTTCAGCTCAAACGAACTACATCGTTCACGAAGCTAACAAGTTTCCCATCTTAAGTGCCAAGCATTGTATGTTAGAGGACCAGTGCTTTGTATCAGTTTCAGAAGCAGATTTGGATTAGATATGGTCTGTATGTGTAGAAATCACCGTTCATTTGTTCTCAACACACTCATCTTTCCTGCTGTCTTAGAGACACTAGAAAGCAAGAGCGTGCTTCTTGCTCTAAAGCAGAGTGTGATCCATGGTTGAGAACTCTGCTGTGTGTTTCCCTGCAGAAATGGAGTTAAATCCCAGGCTCTGAGTCTTCATACATGCAAGATTTCTTTTCAGGTAAGGGCAGTTTCTATACAGCTCAAACGAACTACATCGTTCACGAAGCTCACACGTTTCTCATCTAAACTGACAAGCATTGGATGTTAGAGGACCTCTGGTTTGTTTCAGTTTCAGAAGCAGAGATGAACTAGATATGGTCCGTATGTGTAGGAAACACCGTTCTTTTGTTCTGAGCACACTCACGTTTCCTGCTGTCTTAGAGACTCTAGAAAACAAGAGTGTGCTTCTTGCTCTAAAGCAGAGTGTGATCAATGGATGAGAACTCTGCTGTGTGTTTCACCTCAGTAATGGAGTTAAATCCCTGGCTCTGTGTTTTCCTACTATGAAGACATCATTTCAGGTTAGGGCAGTCACTTTTCAGCTCAAACAACCTACATCGTTCACGAAGCTCACATGTTTCTCATCTTAAATGACAAGCATTGGATGTTAGAGGACCAGTGCTTTGTATCAGTTTCAGAAGCAGAGTTGGACTAGATATGCTCCGTATGTGTAGGAAACACCGTACTTTTTTTCTCATCACACTCACGTTTCCTCCTCTCTAAGAGACTCTGCTAGCAAGAGCATGCTTTTTGCTCTAAAGCAGAGTGTGATCAATGGATGAGAACTCTGCTGTGTGTTTCACTCAGAAGTGGAGTTAAATCCCTGGCTCTGAGTCTTCCTACAAGCAATACTTCTTTTCAGGTAAGGGCAGTCACTTTACAGCTCAAAAGAACTACATCATTCACGAAGCACACACGTTTCTCGTCTAAATTGACAAGCATTGGATGTTAGAGGCCCTGTGGTTTCTTTCAGTTTCAGAAGCAGAGTTGAAGTAGATATGGTCCGTATGTGTAGGAAACACTGTTCTTTTGTTATGAGCACACACTAGTTTCCTGCTGTATTAGAGATTCCAGGAAGCAAGAGCCTGCTTCCTGCTCTAAAGCAGAGTTTGAATTATATATCAGAACTCGGCTGTGTGTTTCACTTCAGAAATGGAGTTAAATCCCAGGCTCTGTGTCTTCCTATAAGCAAGACTTCGTTTCAAGTACGGGCAGTCACTTTTCAGCTCAAACGAACTACATCGGTCACGATGCTCACACGTTTCTCATCTTAACTGACAAGCATTGGATGTTAGAGGACCAGTGCTTTGTATCAGTTTCCGAAGCAGAGTTGGACTAGATATCGTCTGTATGTGTAGGAAACACCGTTCTTTTGCTCTCAGAACAGTCATGTTTCCTGCTGTCTTAGAGACTCTAGAAAGCAAGAGCGTGCTTCTTGCTCTAAAGCAGAGTGTGATCGATGGATGAGAACTATGCTGTGTGTTACCCTTCAGAAATGGAGTTAAACCCCTGGCTCTGAGTCTTCCTACAAGCAAGAATTCGTTTCAGGTAACGGCAGTTACTTCACAGCTCAAGAGAACTACATCATTCATGAAGCTCACACGTTTCTCATCTTGACTGACAAGCATTGGATGTTAGAGGACCTGTGGTTTGTTTCAGTTTCAGAAGCAGATTAGAACTAGATATGGCCGCTATGTTTAGAAAACCCCGTTCATTTGTTCTCAGCACACTCACATTTCCTGTTGTCTTAGAGACTCTAGAAAGCAAGAGCGTGCTTCTTGCTCTAAAGCAGAGTGTGATCGATGGATAAGAACTATGCTGTGTGTTTCCCTTCAGAAATGGAGTTAAATCCCAGGCTCTGTGTCTTCCTACAAGCAAGACTTCGTTCCAGGTAAGGGCAGGCACTTTTCAGCTCAAACAAACTACATCGTTCATGAAGCACACACGTTTCTCATCTTAAATGAAAAGCATTGGATCTTAGAGGTCCAGTACTTTGTACCAGTTTCAGAAGCAGGGTTGGACTAGATATGGTACGTATGTGTAGGAAACACCGTTCTGTTTTTCTCAGCACAGTCACGTTTCTTTGTCTTAGAGACTCTAGAAAGCAAGAGCGTGCTTCTTATCTAATGCAGAATGTGATAAATGGATGAGAACTCTGCTGTGTGTTTCACTTCAGAAATGGAATTAAATCCCTGGCTCTGTGTCTTCCTACAAGCAAGACTTGGTTTCAGGAAAGGGCAGTTACTTTTCAGCTCAAACGAACTACATCGTTCTCAAATCTCACACATTTCTCATCTTAACTGACAAGCATTGGATGATAGAGGACCAGTGCTTTGTATCAGTTTCAGAAGCAGAGTTGCACTAGATATAGTCTGTATGTGTAGGAAACACCGTTCTGTTGTTCTTAGCACACTCACGTATCCTGCTGTCTTAGAGACTCTAGAAAACAAGAGTGTGCTTCTTGCTCTAAAGCAGAGTGTGATCATTGGATGGGAACTCTGCTGTGTTGTTCACTACAGAATTGGAGTTAAATCCCAGGCTCTTAGTCTTCCTACAAGCAAGAGTTCGTTCCAGGTAAGGGCAGTTACTTTACAGGTCAAAAGAACTACAACGTACACGAAGCTCACACGTTTCTTGCTCTTAATTAAAAAGCATTGGATGTGACAGGACCTGTGTTCTGTGTCAGTTTCAGAAGCAGTGTTGAACTAGATATGGCCCCTATGTGTAGGAAACACCGTTCTTTTGTTCTCACTACACTCACGTTTCCTGATGTTTTAGAGACGCAAGAAAGCAAGACTCTAGAAAGCAAGAGTGTGCTTCTTATCTAATGCAGAATGTGATAAATGGATGAGAACTCTGCTGTGTGTTTCACTTCAGAAATGGAATTAAATCCCTGGCTCTGTGTCTTCCTACAAGCAAGACTTCATTCCAGGTAAGGGCAGGCACTTTTAAGCTCAAAAGAACTACATCGTTCATGAAGCTCACATGTTTCTCATCTTAAATGACAAGCATTGGATGTTAGAGGACCAGTGCTTTGTATCAGTTTCAGAATCAGAGTTGGACTAGATATCATCTGTATGTGTAGGAAACACCGTTCATTTGCTCTCCACACACTTATGTTTCCTTTGTCTTAGAGACTCTATAAAGCAAGAGCGTGCTTCTTGCTCTAAAGCAGAGTGTGATCTATGGATGGGAACTCTGCTGTGTGTTTCACTTCAGAAATGGAGTTAAATCCCATTCTCTGAGTCGTCCTACAAACAAGACTTCCTTTCAGGTAAGGGAAGTCACTTTTCAGCTTAAACGAACTACAACATTCACGAAGCCCACACATTTCTCATCTTAACTGACAAGCATTGGATGTTAGAGGACCAGTGCTTTGTATCAGTTTCAGAAGCAGAGTTGGACTAGATATGGTCTATATGTGTAGGAAACTCCGTTCTTTTGTTCTGAGCACTCTCAAATTTCCTGCTCTATTAGAGACTATAGAAAGCAAGAGGTTGCTTCTTGCTCTAAAGCAGAGTGTGATCAATGGATGAGATCTCTGCTGTGTGTTTCACTTCAGAAATGGAGTTAAATCCCATGCTCTGAGTCTTCCTACAAGCAAGACTTCGTTTCAAGAAAGGGCAGTTACTTTACAGCTCAAGTGAACTACATCATTCACGAAACTCACACGTTTCTCATCTTACCTGACAAGCATTGGATGTTAGAGGACCTGTGGTTTGTTTCAGTTTCCGAAGCAGATTAGAACTAGATATGGCCCCTATGTTTAGGAAACACCGTTCTTTTGTTCTCAGCACACTCACGTTTCCTGCTGTTTTAGAGACTCTAGAAAGCAAGAGCGTGCTTCTTGCTCTAAAGCTGAGTGTGATAGATGGATGAGAACTATGTTGTGTGTTTCCCTTCAGAAATGGAGTTAAATCCCAGGCTTTGTGTCTTCCTACAAGCATGACTTCGTTCCTTTAAGGGCAGGCACTTTTCAGCTCAAACGACCGACATCGTTCATGAAGCTCACACGTTCCTCATCTTAAATAACAAGCATTGGAGGTTAGAGGACCAATACTTTGTATCAGTTTCAGAAGCAGGGTTGGACTAGATATGGTACGTATGTGTAGGAAACACTGTTCTGTTTTTCTCAGCACAGTCAAGTTTCCTTTGTCTTAGAGACTCTAGAAAGCAAGAGCATGCTTCTTATCTAAAGCAGAATGTGATAAATGGATGGGAACTCTGCTGTGTGTTTCACTTCAGAAATGGAATTAAATCCCTGGCTCTGAGTATTCCTACAAGCAAGACTTGGTTTCAGGAAACGGCAGTTACTTTACAGCTCAAACAAACTACATCGTTCACGAAGCTCTCAAGTTTCTCATCCTAACTGACAAGCATTGGGTGTTAGAGGACCTGTGGTTTGTTGTAGTTTCAGAAGCAGAGTTGGACTAGATATGGTCCGTATGTGTAGGAAATACCGTTCTGTTGTTCTTAGCACACTCACGTTTCCTGATGTTTTAGAGAATCTATAGAGCAAGAGCGTGCTAATAGCTCTAAAGCAGAGTGTGATCCATGGATGAGAACTCTGCTGTGTCTTTCCCTTCAGAAATGGAGTTAAATCCCAGGATCTGAGTCTTCCTACAAGCAAGACTTCATGTCAGGTAAGGGCAGTTACTTTACATCTCAAACGAACTACATCGTTCTCAAATCTCACACGTTTCTCATCTTAACTGACAAGCATTGGATGATAGAGGACCAGTGCTTTGTATCAGTTTCAGAAGCAGAGTTGGACTAGATATAGTCTGTATGTGTAGGAAACACCTTTCTTTTGCTCTCAGCACACTCACGTTTCCTGCTGTCTTATAGACTCTAGAAAGCAAGAGCGTGCTTCTTGCTCTAAAGCCGAGTGTGATCAATGGATTAGAACTCTGCGGTGTGTTTCACTTCAGAACTGGAGTTAAATCCCTGGCTCTGAGTCTTCCTACAAGCAAGACTTGGATTCAGGAAAGGGCAGTTACTTTTCAGCTCAAACGAACGACATCGTTCACGAAGCTCACAGGCTCTCATCCTAACTGACAAGCATTGGGTGTTAGAGGACCTGTGGTTTGTTGTAATTTCAGAACCAGAGTTGGACTAGATATGGTCCGTATGTGTAGGAAATACCGTTATGTTGTTCTTAGCAAACTCACCTTTCCTGCTGTCTTAGAGACTGTAGAAAGCAAGAGCGTGCTTCTTGCTCTAAAGCAGAGTGTGATCATTGGATGGGAACTCTGCTGTGTTGTTCACTACAGAATTGGAGTTAAATCCCAGGCTCTGAGTCTTCCTACAAGCAAGAGTTCTTTTCAGGTAAGGGCAGTCACTTTATAGGTCAAAAGAACTACAACGTACACGAAGCTCACAGGTTCTTGCTCTTATTTAAAAACCATTGGATGTGACAGGACCTGTGTTTTGTGTCAGTTTCAGAAGCAGTGTTGAACTAGATATGGCCCCTATTTGTAGGAAACACTGTTCTTTTGTTCTCAGCACACTCACGTTTCCTGATGTATTAGAGACTCAAGAAAGCAAGAGCGTGCTTCTTGATCTAAAGCAGAGTGTGATCGATGGATGAGAACTATGCTGTGTGTTTCCCTTCAGAAATGGAGTTAAATCCCAGGCTCTGTGTCTTCCTACAAGCAAGACTTCGTTCCAGGTAAGGGCATGCACTTTTCAGCTCAAACGAACTACATCGTTCTTGAAGCTCACAGGTTTCTCATCTTAAATGACAAGCATTGGATGTTAGAGGACCAGTTCTTTGTATCAGTTTCAGAAGCAGAGTTGGACTAGATATCGTCTGTATGTGTAGGAAACACCGTTCTTTTGCTCTCAGCACACTCATGTTTCCTGCTGTCTTAGAGACTCTATAAAGCAAGAGCGTGCTTCTTGCTCTAAAGCAGAGTGTGATCTATGGATGGGAACTCTGCTGTGTGTTTCACTTAAGAAATGGAGTTAAATCACATTCTCTGTCTTCCTACAAACAAGACTTCGTTTCATGTAAGGGAAGTCACTTTTCAGCTTAAATGAACTACAACATTCACGAAGCCCACACATTTCTCATCTTAACTGACAAGCATTGGATGTTAGAGGACCAGTGCTTTGTATCAGTTTCAGAAGCAGAGTTGGACTAGATGTGGTCTGTATGTGTAGGAAACTCCGTTCTTTTGTTCTGAGCACTCTCAAATTTCCTGCTGTATTAGAGACTATAGAAAGCAAGAGCTTGCTTCTTGCTCTAAAGCAGAGTGTGTGCAATGTATGAGATCTCTGCTGTGTGTTTCACTTCAGAAATGGAGTTAAATCCCAGGCTCTGAGTCTTCCTACAAGCAAGACTTCGTTTCAAGAAAGGGCAGTTACTTTACAGCTCAAGTGAACTACATCATTCACGAAGCTCACACGTTTCTCATCTTACCTGACAAGCATTGGATGTTAGAGGACCTGTGGTTTGTTTCAGTTTCAGAAGCAGATTAGAACTAGATATGGCCCCTATGTTTAGGAAACACCGTTCTTTTGTTCTCAGCACACTCACGTTTCCTGCTGTTTTAGAGACTCTAGAAAGCAATAGCGCGCTTCTTGCTCTAAAGCAGAGTGTGATAGATGGATGAGAACTATGTTGTGTGTTTCCCTTCAGAAATGGTGTTAAATACCAGGCTTTGTGTCTTCCTATAAGCATGACTTCGTTCCTTTAAGGGCAGGCACTTTTCAGCTCAAACGACCGAAATCGTTCATGAAGCTCACACGTTCCTCATCTTAAATGACAAGCATTGGAGGTTAGAGGACCAGTACTTTGTATCAGTTTCAGAAGCAGGGTTGGACTAGATATGGTACGTATGTGTAGGAAACACCATTCTGTTTTCTCAGCACAGTCACGTTTCCTTTGTCTTAGAGACTTTAGAAAGCAAGAGCATGCTTCTTATCTAAAGCAGAATGTGATGAATGGATGGGAACTCTGCTGTGTGTTTCACTTCAGAAATGGAATTCAATCCCTGGCTCTGAGTCTTCCTACAAGCAAGACTTGGTTTCAAGAAAGGGCAGTTACTTTACAGCTCAAACGAACTACATCGTTCACGAAGCCCACAGGTTTCTCATCCTAACTGACAAGCATTGTGTGTTAGAGGACCTGTGGTTTGTTGTAGTTTCAGAAGCAGAGTTGGACTAGATATGGTCCGTATGTGTAGTAAATACCGTTCTATTGTTCTTAGCACACTCACGTTTCCTGATGTTTTAGAGACTCTAGAAAGCAAGAGCGTGCTAATAGCTCTAAAGCAGAGTGTGATCCATGGATGAGAACTCTGCTGTGTCTTTCCCTTCAGAAATGGAGTTAAATCCCAGGATCTGAGTCTTCCTACAAGCAAGACTTCATGTCATGTAAGGGCAGTTACTTTACAGCTCAAACGAACTACATCGTTCTCAAATCTCACACGTTTCTCATCTTAACTGACAAGCATTGGATGATAGAGGACCAGTGCTTTGTATCAGTTTCAGAAGCAGAGTTGGACTAGATGTGGTGTGTATGTGTAGGAAACTCCGTTCTTTTGTTCTGCGCACTCTCAAATTTCCTGCTGTATTAGAGACTATAGAAAGCAAGAGCCTGCTCCTTGCTCTAAAGCAGAGTGTGTGCAATGGATGAGAACTCTGCTGTGAGTTTCACTTCAGAAATGGAGTTAAATCCCAGGCTCTGAGTCTTCCTACAAGCAAGACTTCGTTTCAAGAAAGGGCAGTTACTTTACAGCTCAAGTGAACTACATCATTCACGAAGCTCACACGTTTCTCATCTTACCTGACAAGCATTGGATGTTAGAGGAACTGTGGTTTGTTTCAGTTTCAGAAGCAGATTAGAACTAGATATGACCCCTATGTTTAGGAAACACCGTTCTTTTGTTCTCAGCACACTCACGTTTCCTGCTGTTTTAGAGATTCTAGAAAGCAAGAGCGTGCTTCTTGCTCTAAAGCAGAGTGTGATCAATGGATGAGAACTCTGCTGTGTGTTTCACTTTAGAAATAGAGTTAAATCCCAGGCTATGTGTCTTCCTAAAAGTAAGATTAAGTTTCATGTAAGGGAAGTCACTTTTCAGCTCAAACGAACTACATCATTCATGAAGCTCACACATTTCTCATCTTAACTGACAAGCATTGGATGTTAGAGGACCAGTACCTTGTATCAGTTTCAGAAGCATAGTTTGACTAGATATGATCCATATGTGTAGGAAACACCGTTCTGTTGTTCTCAGCACACTCACGTATCCTGCTCTCTTAGAGACTCTAGAAAGCAAGAGCGTGCTTCTTGCTCTAAAGCAGAGTGTGATCACTGGATGAGAACTCTGCTGTGTGTTTCACTTCAGAAATAGAGTTAAATCCCAGGCTCTGTGTCTTCCTACAAGCAAGACTTCGTTTCAGGTAAGGGAAGTCACTTTTCAGCTTAAACGAACTACAACATTCACGAAGCCCACACATTATCTTAAATGACAAGCATTGGATGTTAGAGGACCAGTACTTTGTATCAGATTCAGAAGCAGGGTTGGACTAGATATGGTCCATATGTGTAGGAAACACCGTTCTGTTTTTCTCAGCACAGTCACGTTTCCTTTGTCTTAGAGACTCTAGAAAGCAAGAGCATGCTTCTTATCTAAAGCAGAATGTGATAAATGGATGGGAACTCTGCTATGTGTTTCACTTCAGAAATGGAATTAAATCCCTGGCTCTGAGTCTTCCTACAAGCAAGACTTGTTTTCAGGAAAGGGCAGTTACTTTACAGCTCAAACGAACTACATCATTCACGAAGCTCACAGGTTTCTCATCCTAACTGACAAGCATTGGGTGTTAGAGGACCAGTGCTTTGTATCAGTTTCCGAAGCAGATTTGTACTAGATATTGTCTGTATGTGTAGGAAACACCGTTCTTTTGCTCTCAGCACACTCACGTATCCTGCTGTCTTAGAGACTCTAGAAAGCAAGAGCGTGCTAATAGCTCTAAAGCAGAATGTGATCCATGGATGAGAACTATGCTGTGTCTTTCCCTTCAGAAATGGAGTTAAATCCCATTCTCTGAGTCTTCCTACAATGAAGACTTCATGTCAGGTAAGGGCAGGCACTTTTCAGCTCAAACGAACTACATCGTTCATGAAGCTCACACGTTTCTCATCTTAAATGACAAGCATTGGATGTTAGAGGAACAGTGCTTTGTATCAGTTTCAGAAGCAGACTTGGACTAGATATCTTCTGTATGTGTAGGAAACACCGTTCTTTTGCTCTCAGCACACTCACGTTTCCTGCTGTCTTAGAGACTCTAGAAAGCAAGAGTGTGCTTCTTGCTCTAAAGCAGAGTGTGATCTATGGATGGGAACTCTGCTGTGTGTTTCACTTCAGAAATGGAGTTAAATCCCATTCTCTGAGTCTTCCTACAATCAAGACTCCGTTTTAGGAAAGGGCAGTTACTTCACAGCTCAAGCGAACTACATCATTCACAAAGCTCACACCATTCTTATCTTAACTGATAAGCATTGGATGTTACAGGACCTGTGGTTTGTTGCAGTTTCAGAAGCAGAGTTGAACTAGATATGGTCCGTATATGTAGGAAACACCGTTCATTTGTTCTGAGCACACTCAATTTTCCTGCTGTATTAGAGAATCTAGAAAGCAAGAGCGTGCTAATAGCTCTAAAGCAGAGTGTGATCCATGGATCAGAACAATGCTGTGTCTTTCCCTTCAGAAATGGAGTTAAATCCCAGGCTCTGTGTCTTCCTACAAGGAAGACTTCGGTCCAGGTAAGGGCAGGCACTTTTCAGCTCAAACGAACTACATCGTTCATGAAGCTCACATGTTTCTCATCTTAAATACAAGCATTGGATGTTAGAGGACCAGTACTTTATATCAGTTTAAGAAGCAGGGTTGGAATAGATATGGTATGTATGGGTAGGAAACCCTGTTCTGTTTTCCTAAGCACACTCACTTTTCCTTTGTCTTAGAGACTCTAGAAAGCAAGAGCATGCTTCTTATCTAAAGTAGAATGTGATAAATGGATGAGAACTCTGCTGTGTGTTTCACTTCAGAAATGGAATTAAATCCCTGGCTCTGAGTCTTCCTACAATCAAGACTTAGTTTCAGTAAAGGGCAGTTACTTTACAGCTCAAACGAACTACACCATTCACGAAGCTCACACGTTTCTCATCCTAACTTACAAGTATTGGGTGTTAGAGGACCTATGCTTTGTTGTAGTTTCAGAAGCAGAGTTGGACTAGATATCGTCTGTATGTGTAGGAAACACCGTTCTTTTGCTCTCATCACACTCACGTTTCCTGCTGTCTTAGAGACTCTAGAAAGCAAGAGTGTACTTCTTGGTCTAAAGCAGAGTGTGATCAATGTATGGGAACTCTGCTGTGTGTTTCACTTCAGAAATGGAGTTAAATCCCATTCTCTGAGTCTTCCTACAATCAAGACTTCGTTTCAGGAAAGGGCAGTTACTTTACAGCTCAAGCGAACTACACCATTCACGAAGCTCACACGTTTCTTATCTTAACTGACAAGCATTGGATGTTAGAGGACCTGTGGTTTGTTGCAGTTTCAGAAGCAGAGTTGAACTAGATATGGTCCGTGTATGTAGGAAACACAGTTCATTTGTTCTGAACACACTCAAATTTCCTGCTGTATTAGAGACTATAGAAAGCAAGAGCGTGCTTCTTGCTCTAAAGCAGAGTGTGATCTATGGATGGGAACTCTGCTGTGTGTTTCACTTCAGAAATGGAGTTAAAACCCAGGCTCTGAGTCTTCCTACAAACAAGACTTTGTTTCAGGTAAGGGAAGTCACTTTTCAGCTTAAACGAACTACAACATTCACAAAGCCCACACATTCTCTTAAATGACAAGCATTGGATGTTAGAGGACTAGTACTTTGTATCACTTTCAGAAGCAGGGTTGGACTAGATATGGTACGTATGGGTAGGAAACACCGTTCTGTTTTTCTCAGCACAGTCACATTTCCTTTCCCTTAGAGACTCTAGAAAGCAAGAGCATGCTTCTTATCTAAAGCAGAATGTGATGAATGGATGGGAACTCTGCTATGTGTTTCACTTCAGAAATGGAATTAAATCCCTGGCTCTGAGTCTTCCTACAAGCAAGACTTGGTTTCAGGAAAGGGCAGTTACTTTACAGCTCAAACGAACTACATCGTTCACGAAGCTCACAGGTTTCTCATCCTAACTGACAAGCATTGGGTGTTAGAGGACCTGTGTTTTGTTGTAGTTTCATAAACAGAGTTGGACTAGATATGGTACGTATGTGTAGGAAATACCGTTCTGTTGTTCTCAGCACACTCACGTTTCCTGCTGTTTTAGAGACTCTAGAAAGCAAGAGCGTGCTTCTTGCTCTAAAGCAGAGTGTGATCAATGGATGAGAACTCTGCTGTGTGTTTCACTTTAGAAATAGAGTTAAATCCCAGGCTCTGAGTCTTCCTACAAGCAAGACTTCGTTTCAGGAAAGGGCAGTTACTTTACAGCTCAAGCGAACTACATCATTCACGAATCTCACAAGTTTCTTATCTTAACTGACAAGCATTGGATGTTAGAGGACCTGTGGTTTGTTGCAGTTTCAGAAGCAGAGTTGAACTAGATATGGTCCGTGTACGTAGGAAACACCGTTCATTTGTTCTGAGCACACTCAAGTTTCCTGTTGTATTAGAGACTCTAGAAAGCAAGAGCGTGCTAATAGCTCTAAAGCAGAATGTGATCCATGGATGAGAACTATGCTGTGTCTTTCCCTTCAGAAATGGAGTTAAATCCCAGGCTCTGAGTCTTCCTACAAGCAAGACTTCATGTCAGGTAAGGGCAGGCACTTTTCAGCTCAAACGAACTACATCGGTCATGAAGCTCACACATGTCTCATCTTAAATGACAAGCATTGGATGTTAGAGGACCAGTACTTTGTATCAGTTTCAGAAGCAGGGTTGGACTAGATATGGTACGTATGGGTAGGAAACACCGTTCTGTTTTTCTCAGCACAGTCACGTTTCAGTTGTCTTAGAGACTCTAGAAAGCAAGAGCATGCTTCTTATCTAAAGCAGAATGTGATAAATGCATGGGAACTCTGCTGTGTGTTTCACTTCAGAAATGGAATTAAATCCCTGGCTCTGAGTCTTCCTACAAGCAAGACTTGGTTTCAGGAAAGGGCAGTTACTTTACAGCTCAAACGAACTACATCATTCACGAAGCTCACAGGTTTCTCATCCTAACTGACAAGCATTGGGTGTTAGAGGACCTGTGTTTTGTTGTAGTTTCAGAAGCAGAGTTGGACTAGATATGGTACGTATGTGTAGGAAATACCGTTGTGTTGTTCTCAGCACACTCACGTTTCCTGCTGTTTTAGAGACTCTAGAAAGCAAGAGCGTGCTTCTTGCTCTAAAGCAGAGTGTGATCAATGGATGAGAACTCTGCTGTGTGTTTCACTTTAGAAATAGAGTTAAATCCCAGGCTCTGTGTCTTCCTACAAGCAAGACTTCATTTCAGGTAAGGGAAGTCACTTTTCAGCTCAAACGAACTACATCATTCATGAAGCTCACACATGTCTCATCTTAACTGACAAGCATTACATGTTAGAGGACCAGTGCTTTGTATCAGTTTCCGAAGCAGAGTTGGACTAGATATTGTCTGTATGTGTAGGAAACACCATTCTTTTGCTCTCAGCACACTCACATATCCTGCTGTCTTAGAGACTCTAGAAAGCAACAGCGTGCTAATAGCTCTAAAGCAGAATGTGATCCATGGATGAGAACTATGCTGTGTCTTTCCCATCCGAAATGGAGTTAAATCCCATTCTCTGAGTCTTCCTACAATCAAGACTTCGTTTAAGGAAAGGGCAGTTACTTTACAGCTCAAGCGAACTACATAATTCACGAAGCTCACACGTTTCTTATCTTAACTGTTAAGCATTGGATCTTACAGATCCTGTGGTTTGTTGCAGTTTCAGAAGCAGAGTTGAACTAGATATGGTCCGTATATGTAGGAAACACCGGTCATTTGTTCTGAGCACACTCAAGTTTCCTGCTGTATAAGAGACTCTAGAAAGCAAGAGCGTGCTAATAGCTCTAAAGCAGAGTGTGATCCATGGATGAGAACTATGCTGTGTCTTTCCCTTCAGAAATGGAGTTAAATCCCAGGCTCTGTGTCTTCCTACAAGGAAGACTTCGGTCCAGGTAAGGGCAGGAACTTTTCAGCTCAAACGAACTACATCGTTCATGAAGCTCACATGTTTCTCATCTTAAATGACAAGCATTGGATGTTAGAGGACCAGTACTTTGTATCAGTTTCAGAAGCAGGGTTGGACTAGATATGGAACGTATGGGTAGGAAACACCGTTCTGTTTTCCTCAGCACACTCACGTTTCCTTTGTCTTAGAGACTCTAGAAAGCAAGAGCATGCTTCTTATCTAAAGCAGAATGTGATAAATGGATGAGATCTCTGCTGTGTGTTTCACTTCAGAAATGGAATTAAATCCCTGTCTCTGAGTCTTCCTACAATCAAGACTTAGTTTCAGGAATGGCAGTTACTTTACAGCTCAAACGAACTACATCGTTCACGAAGCTCACAGGTTTCTCATCCTAACTGACAAGTATTGGGTGTTAGAGGACCTGTGCTTTGTTGTAGTTTCAGAAGCATAGTTGGACTAGATATGGTCCGTATGTGTAGGAAACACCATTCAGTTGTTCTCAGCACACTCACGTATCCTGCTCTCTTAGAGACTCTAGAAAGCAAGAGCGTGCTTCTTGCTCTAAAGCAGAGTGTGATCAATGGATGAGAACTCTGCTGTGTGTTTCACTACAGAATTAGAGTTAAATCCCAGGCTCTGTGTCTTCCTACAAGCAAGACTTCGTTTCAGGTAAGGGAAGTCAATTTTAAGCTCAAACAAACTACAACATTCACGAAGCCTACACATTTCTCATCTTAACTGACAAGCATTGGATGGTAGAGGACCAGTGCTTTGTATCAGTTTCAGAAGCAGAGTTGGACTAGATATCGTCTGTATGTGTAGGAAACACCGTTCTTTTGCTCTCAGCACACTCACGTTTCCTGCTGTCTTAGAGACTCTAAAAAGCAAGAGTGTGCTTCTCGCTCTAAAGCAGAGTGTGATCTATGGATGGGAACTCTGCTGTGTGTTTCACTTCAGAAATGGAGTTAAATCCCATTCTCTGAGTCTTCCTACAATCAAGACTTCGTTTCAGGAAAGGGCAGTTACTTTACAGCTCAAGCGAACTACACCATTCACGAAGCTCACACGTTTCTTATCTTAACTGACAAGCATTGGATGTTAGAGGACCTGTGGTTTGTTGCAGTTTCAGAAGCAGAGTTGAACTAGATATGGTCCGTGTATGTAGGAAACACAGTTCATTTGTTCTGAACACACTCAAATTTCCTGCTGTATTAGAGACTATAGAAAGCAAGAGCGTGCTTCTTGCTCTAAAGCAGAGTGTGATCTATGGATGGGAACTCTGCTGTGTGTTTCACTTCAGAAATGGAGTTAAAACCCTGGCTCTGAGTCTTCCTACAAACAAGACTTCGTTTCAGGTAAGGGAAGTCACTTTTCAGCTTAAACGAACTACAACATTCACGAAGCCCACACATTCTCTTAAATGACAAGCATTGGATGTTAGAGGACCAGTACTTTGTATCACATTCAGAAGCAGGGTTGGACTAGATATGGTAAGAATGTGTAGGAAACACCGTTCTGTTTTTCTCAGCACAGTCACATTTCCTTTCTCTTAGAGACTCTAGAAAGCAAGAGCATGCTTCTTATCTAAAGCAGAATGTGATGAATGGATGGGAACTCTGCTATGTGTTTCACTTCAGAAATGGAGTTAAATCCCATTCTCTGAGTCTTCCTACAATCAAGACTTCGTTTCAGGAAAGGGCAGTTACTTCACAGCTCAAGCGAACTACATCATTCACGATGCTCACACGTTTCTTATCTTAACTGATAAGCATTGGATGTTACAGGACCTGTGGTTTGTTGCAGTGTCAGAAGCAGAGTTGAACTAGATATGGTCCGTATATGTAGGAAACACCGTTCATTTGTTCTGAGCACACTCAGTTTTCCAGCTGTCTTAGAGACTCTAGAAAGCAAGAGCGTGCTTCTTGCTCTAAAGCAGAGTGTGATCTATGGATGGGAACTCTGCTGTGAGTTTCACTTCAGAAATGGAGTTAAATACCATTCTCTGAGTCTTCCTACAAGCAAGACTTGGTTTCAGGAAAGGGCAGGTTCTTTACAGCTAAAACGAACTACATCGTTCATGAAGCTCACAGGTTTCTCATCCTAACTGACAAGTATTGGGTGTTAGAGGACCTGTGGATTGTTGTAGTTTCAGAAGCAGAGTTGGACTAGATATGGTACGTATGTGTAGGAAATACCGTTCTGTTGTTCTCAGCACACTCACGTTACCTGCAGTTTTAGAGACTCTAGAAAGCAAGAGCGTGCTTCTTGCTCTAAAACAGAGTGTGATCAATGGATGAGATCTCTGCTGTGTGTTTCGCTTCAGAAATGGAGTTAAATCCCAGGCTCTGTGTCTTCCTACAAGCAAGACTTCGTTTCAGGTAAGGGAAGTCACTTTTCAGATAAAACGAACTACATCATTCACGAAGCTCAACGGTTCTCATCTTCCCTGACAAGCATTGGATGTTAGAGGACCAGTGCTTTGTATCAGTTTCAGAAGCAGAGTTGGACTAGATATGGTCCATATGTGTAGGAAACACCATTCTTTTGTTCTGAGCACACTCACGTTTCATGCTGTATTAGAGACTTTAGAAAGCAAGAGCATGCTTCTTGCTCTAAAGCAGAGTGTGATCCATGGATGAGAACTCTGCTGTGTGTTTCCCTTCAGAAATGGAGTTAAATCCCAGGCTCTGAGTCTTACTACAAGCAATACTTCGTTCCAGGTAAGGGCAGGCACTTTTCAGCTCAAACGAACTACATTGTTCATGAAGCTCACACGTTTCTCATCTTAAATGACAAGCATTGGATGTTAGAGGACCAGTACCTTGTATCAGTTTCAGAAGCAGGGTTGGACTAGATATGGTACGTATGTGTAGGAAACACCGTTCTGTTTTTCTCAGCACAGTCACGTTTCAGTTGTCTTAGAGACTCTAGAAAGCAAGAGCATGCTTCTTATCTAAAGCAGAATGTGATAAATGGATGGGAACTCGGCTGTGTGTTTCGCTTCAGAAATGGAATTAAATCCCTGGCTCTGAGTCTTCCTACAAGCAAGACTTGGTTTCAGGAAAGGGCAGTTACTTTACAGCTCAAACGAACTACATCGTTCACGAAGCTCACAGGTTTCTCATCCTAACTGACAAGTATTGGGTGTTAGAGGACCTGTGCTTTGTTGTAGTTTCAGAAGCATAGTTGGACAAGATATGGTCCGTATGTGTAGGAAACACCATTCTGTTGTTCTCAGCACACTCACGTATCTTGCTCTCTTAGAGACTCTAGAAAGCAAGAGCGTGCTTCTTGCTCTAAAGCAGAGTGTGATCAATGGATGAGAACTCTGCTGTGTGTTTCACTACAGAATTAGAGTTAAATCCCAGTCTCTGTGTCTTCCTACAAGCAAGACTTCGTTTCAGGTAAGGGAAGTCAATTTTAAGCTCAAACAAACTACAACATTCACGAAGCCTACACATTTCTCATCTTAACTGACAAGCATTGGATGGTAGAGGACCAGTGCTTTGTATCAGTTTCAGAAGCAGAGTTGGACTAGATATCGTCTGTATGTGTAGGAAACACCGTTCTTTTGCTCCCAGCACACTCACGTTTCCTGCTGTCTTAGAGACTCTAAAAAGCAAGAGTGTGCTTCTCGCTCTAAAGCAGAGTGTGATCTATGGATGGGAACTCTGCTGTGTGTTTCACTTCAGAAATGGAGTTAAATCCCATTCTCTGAGTCTTCCTACAATCAAGACTTCGTTTCAGGAAAGGGCAGTTACTTTACAGCTCAAGCGAACTACACCATTCACGAAGCTCACACGTTTCTTATCTTAACTGACAAGCATTGGATGTTAGAGGACCTGTGGTTTGTTGCAGTTTCAGAAGCAGAGTTGAACTAGATATGGTCCGTGTATGTAGGAAACACAGTTCATTTGTTCTGAACACACTCAAATTTCCTGCTGTATTAGAGACTATAGAAAGCAAGAGCGTGCTTCTTGCTCTAAAGCAGAGTGTGATCTATGGATGGGAACTCTGCTGTGTGTTTCACTTCAGAAATGGAGTTAAAACCCAGGCTCTGAGTCTTCCTACAAACAAGACTTCGTTTCAGGTAAGGGAAGTCACTTTTCAGCTTAAACGAACTACAACATTCACGAAGCCCACACATTCTCTTAAATGACAAGCATTGGATGTTAGAGGACCAGTACTTTGTATCACATTCAGAAGCAGGGTTGGACTAGATATGGTAAGAATGTGTAGGAAACACCGTTCTGTTTTTCTCAGCACAGTCACATTTCCTTTCTCTTAGAGACTCTAGAAAGCAAGAGCATGCTTCTTATCTAAAGCAGAATGTGATGAATGGATGGGAACTCTGCTATGTGTTTCACTTCAGAAATGGAGTTAAATCCCATTCTCTGAGTCTTCCTACAATCAAGACTTCGTTTCAGGAAAGGGCAGTTACTTCACAGCTCAAGCGAACTACATCATTCACGATGCTCACACGTTTCTTATCTTAACTGATAAGCATTGGATGTTACAGGACCTGTGGTTTGTTGCAGTGTCAGAAGCAGAGTTGAACTAGATATGGTCCGTATATGTAGGAAACACCGTTCATTTGTTCTGAGCACACTCAGTTTTCCAGCTGTCTTAGAGACTCTAGAAAGCAAGAGCATGCTTCTTGCTCTAAAGCAGAGTGTGATCTATGGATGGGAACTCTGCTGTGAGTTTCACTTCAGAAATGGAGTTAAATCCCATTCTCTGAGTCTTCCTACAAGCAAGACTTGGTTTCAGGAAAGGGCAGGTTCTTTACAGCTAAAACGAACTACATCGTTCATGAAGCTCACAGGTTTCTCATCCTAACTGACAAGTATTGGGTGTTAGAGGACCTGTGGATTGTTGTAGTTTCAGAAGCAGAGTTGGACTAGATATGGTACGTATGTGTAGGAAATACCGTTCTGTTGTTCTCAGCACACTCACGTTACCTGCAGTTTTAGAGACTCTAGAAAGCAAGAGCGTGCTTCTTGCTCTAAAACAGAGTGTGATCAATGGATGAGATCTCTGCTGTGTGTTTCGCTTCAGAAATGGAGTTAAATCCCAGGCTCTGTGTCTTCCTACAAGCAAGACTTCGTTTCAGGTAAGGGAAGTCACTTTTCAGATAAAACGAACTACATCATTCACGAAGCTCAACGGTTCTCATCTTCCCTGACAAGCATTGGATGTTAGAGGACCAGTGCTTTGTATCAGTTTCAGAAGCAGAGTTGGACTAGATATGGTCCATATGTGTAGGAAACACCATTCTTTTGTTCTGAGCACACTCACGTTTCATGCTGTATTAGAGACTTTAGAAAGCAAGAGCATGCTTCTTGCTCTAAAGCAGAGTGTGATCCATGGATGAGAACTCTGCTGTGTGTTTCCCTTCAGAAATGGAGTTAAATCCCAGGCTCTGAGTCTTACTACAAGCAATACTTCGTTCCAGGTAAGGGCAGGCAGTTTTCAGCTCAAACGAACTACATTGTTCATGATCTCACACGTTTCTCATCTTAAATGACAAGCATTGGATGTTAGAGGACCAGTACCTTGTATCAGTTTCAGAAGCAGGGTTGGACTAGATATGGTACGTATGTGTAGGAAACACCGTTCTGTTTTTCTCAGCACAGTCACGTTTCAGTTGTCTTAGAGACTCTAGAAAGCAAGAGCATGCTTCTTATCTAAAGCAGAATGTGATAAATGGATGGGAACTCTGCTGTGTGTTTCACTTCAGAAATGGAATTAAATCCCTGGCTCTGAGTCTTCCTACAAGCAAGACTTGGTTTCAGGAAAGGGCAGTTACTTTACAGCTCAAACGAACTACATCATTCACGAAGCTCACAGGTTTCTCATCCTAACTGACAAGCATTGGGTGTTAGAGGACCTGTGTTTTGTTGTAGTTTCAGAAGCAGAGTTGGACTAGATATGGTACGTATGTGTAGGAAATACCGTTCTGTTGTTCTCAGCACACTCACGTTTCCTGCTGTTTTAGAGACTCTAGAAAGCAAGAGCGTGCTTCTTGCTCTAAAGCAGAGTGTGATCAATGGATGAGAACTCTGCTGTGTGTTTCACTTTAGAAATAGAGTTAAATCCCAGGCTCTGAGTCTTCCTACAAGCAAGACTTCGTTTCAGGAAAGGGCAGTTACTTTATAGCTCAAGCGAACTACATCATTCACGAATCTCACAAGTTTCTTATCTTAACTGACAAGCATTGGATGTTAGAGGACCTGTGGTTTGTTGCAGTTTCAGAAGCAGAGTTGAACTAGATATGGTCCGTGTACGTAGGAAACACCGTTCATTTGTTCTCAGCACACTCAAGTTTCCTGTTGTATTAGAGACTCTAGAAAGCAAGAGCGTGCTAATAGCTCTAAAGCAGAATGTGATCCATGGATGAGAACTATGCTGTGTCTTTCCCTTCAGAAATGGAGTTAAATCCCAGGCTCTGAGTCTTCCTACAAGCAAGACTTCATGTCAGGTAAGGGCAGGCACTTTTCAGCTCAAACGAACTACATCGGTCATGAAGCTCACACATGTCTCATCTTAAATGACAAGCATTGGATGTTAGAGGACAAGTACTTTGTATCAGTTTCAGAAGCAGGGTTGGACTAGATATGGTACGTATGGGTAGGAAACACCGTTCTGTTTTTCTCAGCACAGTCACGTTTCAGTTGTCTTAGAGACTCTAGAAAGCAAGAGCATGCTTCTTATCTAAAGCAGAATGTGATAAATGCATGGGAACTCTGCTGTGTGTTTCACTTCAGAAATGGAATTAAATCCCTGGCTCTGAGTCTTCCTACAAGCAAGACTTGGTTTCAGGAAAGGGCAGTTACTTTACAGCTCAAACGAACTACATCATTCACGAAGCTCACAGGTTTCTCATCCTAACTGACAAGCATTGGGTGTTAGAGGACCTGTGTTTTGTTGTAGTTTCAGAAGCAGAGTTGGACTAGATATGGTACGTATGTGTAGGAAATACCGTTCTGTTGTTCTCAGCACACTCACGTTTCCTGCTGTTTTAGAGACTCTAGAAAGCAAGAGCGTGCTTCTTGCTCTAAAGCAGAGTGTGATCAATGGATGAGAACTCTGCTGTGTGTTTCACTTTAGAAATAGAGTTAAATCCCAGGCTCTGTGTCTTCCTACAAGCAAGACTTCATTTCAGGTAAGGGGAGTCACTTTTCAGCTCAAACGAACTACATCATTCATGAAGCTCACACATGTCTCATCTTAACTGACAAGCATTACATGTTAGAGGACCAGTGCTTTGTATCAGTTTTCGAAGCAGAGTTGGACTAGATATTGTCTGTATGTGTAGGAAACACCGTTCTTTTGCTCTCAGCACACTCACATATCCTGCTGTCTTAGAGACTCTAGAAAGCAACAGCGTGCTAATAGCTCTAAAGCAGAATGTGATCCATGGATGAGAACTATGCTGTGTCTTTCCCATCCGAAATGGAGTTAAATCCCATTCTCTGAGTCTTCCTACAATCAAGACTTCGTTTAAGGAAAGGGCAGTTACTTTACAGCTCAAGCGAACTAAATAATTCACGAAGCTCACACGTTTCTTATCTTAACTGTTAAGCATTGGATCTTACAGATCCTGTGGTTTGTTGCAGTTTCAGAAGCAGAGTTGAACTAGATATGGTCTGTATATGTAGGAAACACCGGTCATTTGTTCTGAGCACACTCAAGTTTCCTGCTGTATAAGAGACTCTAGAAAGCAAGAGCGTGCTAATAGCTCTAAAGCAGAGTGTGATCCATGGATGAGAACTATGCTGTGTGTTTCCCTTCAGAAATGGAGTTAAATCCCATTCTCTGAGTCTTCCTACAATCAAGACTTCGTTTCAGGAAAGGGCAGTTACTTTACAGCTCAAGCGAACTACACCATTCACGAAGCTCACACGTTTCTTATCTTAACTGACAAGCATTGGATGTTAGAGGACCTGTGGTTTGTTGCAGTTTCAGAAGCAGAGTTGAACTAGATATGGTCCGTGTATGTAGGAAACACAGTTCATTTGTTCTGAACACACTCAAATTTCCTGCTGTATTAGAGACTATAGAAAGCAAGAGCGTGCTTCTTGCTCTAAAGCAGAGTGTGATCTATGGATGGGAACTCTGCTGTGTGTTTCACTTCAGAAATGGAGTTAAAACCCAGGCTCTGAGTCTTCCTACAAACAAGACTTCGTTTCAGGTAAGGGAAGTCACTTTTCAGCTTAAACGAACTACAACATTCACGAAGCCCACACATTCTCTTAAATGACAAGCATTGGATGTTAGAGGACCAGTACTTTGTATCACATTCAGAAGCAGGGTTGGACTAGATATGGTAAGAATGTGTAGGAAACACCGTTCTGTTTTTCTCAGCACAGTCACATTTCCTTTCTCTTAGAGACTCTAGAAAGCAAGAGCATGCTTCTTATCTAAAGCAGAATGTGATGAATGGATGGGAACTCTGCTATGTGTTTCACTTCAGAAATGGAGTTAAATCCCATTCTCTGAGTCTTCCTACAATCAAGACTTCGTTTCAGGAAAGGGCAGTTACTTCACAGCTCAAGCGAACTACATCATTCACGATGCTCACACGTTTCTTATCTTAACTGATAAGCATTGGATGTTACAGGACCTGTGGTTTGTTGCAGTGTCAGAAGCAGAGTTGAACTAGATATGGTCCGTATATGTAGGAAACACCGTTCATTTGTTCTGAGCACACTCAGTTTTCCAGCTGTCTTAGAGACTCTAGAAAGCAAGAGCGTGCTTCTTGCTCTAAAGCAGAGTGTGATCTATGGATGGGAACTCTGCTGTGAGTTTCACTTCAGAAATGGAGTTAAATCCCATTCTCTGAGTCTTCCTACAAGCAAGACTTGGTTTCAGGAAAGGGCAGGTTCTTTACAGCTAAAACGAACTACATCGTTCATGAAGCTCACAGGTTTCTCATCCTAACTGACAAGTATTGGGTGTTAGAGGACCTGTGGATTGTTGCAGTTTCAGAAGCAGAGTTGAACTAGATATGGTCCGTGTACGTAGGAAACACCGTTCATTTGTTCTCAGCACACTCAAGTTTCCTGTTGTATTAGAGACTCTAGAAAGCAAGAGCGTGCTAATAGCTCTAAAGCAGAATGTGATCCATGGATGAGAACTATGCTGTGTCTTTCCCTTCAGAAATGGAGTTAAATCCCAGGCTCTGAGTCTTCCTACAAGCAAGACTTCATGTCAGGTAAGGGCAGGCACTTTTCAGCTCAAACGAACTACATCGGTCATGAAGCTCACACATGTCTCATCTTAAATGACAAGCATTGGATGTTAGAGGACCAGTACTTTGTATCAGTTTCAGAAGCAGGGTTGGACTAGATATGGTACGTATGGGTAGGAAACACCGTTCTGTTTTTCTCAGCACAGTCACGTTTCAGTTGTCTTAGAGACTCTAGAAAGCAAGAGCATGCTTCTTATCTAAAGCAGAATGTGATAAATGCATGGGAACTCTGCTGTGTGTTTCACTTCAGAAATGGAATTAAATCCCTGGCTCTGAGTCTTCCTACAAGCAAGACTTGGTTTCAGGAAAGGGCAGTTACTTTACAGCTCAAACGAACTACATCATTCACGAAGCTCACAGGTTTCTCATCCTAACTGACAAGCATTGGGTGTTAGAGGACCTGTGTTTTGTTGTAGTTTCAGAAGCAGAGTTGGACTAGATATGGTACGTATGTGTAGGAAATACCGTTCTGTTGTTCTCAGCACACTCACGTTTCCTGCTGTTTTAGAGACTCTAGAAAGCAAGAGCGTGCTTCTTGCTCTAAAGCAGAGTGTGATCAATGGATGAGAACTCTGCTGTGTGTTTCACTTTAGAAATAGAGTTAAATCCCAGGCTCTGTGTCTTCCTACAAGCAAGACTTCATTTCAGGTAAGGGGAGTCACTTTTCAGCTCAAACGAACTACATCATTCATGAAGCTCACACATGTCTCATCTTAACTGACAAGCATTACATGTTAGAGGACCAGTGCTTTGTATCAGTTTTCGAAGCAGAGTTGGACTAGATATTGTCTGTATGTGTAGGAAACACCGTTCTTTTGCTCTCAGCACACTCACATATCCTGCTGTCTTAGAGACTCTAGAAAGCAACAGCGTGCTAATAGCTCTAAAGCAGAATGTGATCCATGGATGAGAACTATGCTGTGTCTTTCCCATCCGAAATGGAGTTAAATCCCATTCTCTGAGTCTTCCTACAATCAAGACTTCGTTTAAGGAAAGGGCAGTTACTTTACAGCTCAAGCGAACTAAATAATTCACGAAGCTCACACGTTTCTTATCTTAACTGTTAAGCATTGGATCTTACAGATCCTGTGGTTTGTTGCAGTTTCAGAAGCAGAGTTGAACTAGATATGGTCCGTATATGTAGGAAACACCGGTCATTTGTTCTGAGCACACTCAAGTTTCCTGCTGTATAAGAGACTCTAGAAAGCAAGAGCGTGCTAATAGCTCTAAAGCAGAGTGTGATCCATGGATGAGAACTATGCTGTGTGTTTCCCTTCAGAAATGGAGTTAAATCCCATTCTCTGAGTCTTCCTACAATCAAGACTTCGTTTCAGGAAAGGGCAGTTACTTTACAGCTCAAGCGAACTACACCATTCACGAAGCTCACACGTTTCTTATCTTAACTGACAAGCATTGGATGTTAGAGGACCTGTGGTTTGTTGCAGTTTCAGAAGCAGAGTTGAACTAGATATGGTCCGTGTATGTAGGAAACACAGTTCATTTGTTCTGAACACACTCAAATTTCCTGCTGTATTAGAGACTATAGAAAGCAAGAGCGTGCTTCTTGCTCTAAAGCAGAGTGTGATCTATGGATGGGAACTCTGCTGTGTGTTTCACTTCAGAAATGGAGTTAAAACCCAGGCTCTGAGTCTTCCTACAAACAAGACTTCGTTTCAGGTAAGGGAAGTCACTTTTCAGCTTAAACGAACTACAACATTCACGAAGCCCACACATTCTCTTAAATGACAAGCATTGGATGTTAGAGGACCAGTACTTTGTATCACATTCAGAAGCAGGGTTGGACTAGATATGGTAAGAATGTGTAGGAAACACCGTTCTGTTTTTCTCAGCACAGTCACATTTCCTTTCTCTTAGAGACTCTAGAAAGCAAGAGCATGCTTCTTATCTAAAGCAGAATGTGATGAATGGATGGGAACTCTGCTATGTGTTTCACTTCAGAAATGGAGTTAAATCCCATTCTCTGAGTCTTCCTACAATCAAGACTTCGTTTCAGGAAAGGGCAGTTACTTCACAGCTCAAGCGAACTACATCATTCACGATGCTCACACGTTTCTTATCTTAACTGATAAGCATTGGATGTTACAGGACCTGTGGTTTGTTGCAGTGTCAGAAGCAGAGTTGAACTAGATATGGTCCGTATATGTAGGAAACACCGTTCATTTGTTCTGAGCACACTCAGTTTTCCAGCTGTCTTAGAGACTCTAGAAAGCAAGAGCGTGCTTCTTGCTCTAAAGCAGAGTGTGATCTATGGATGGGAACTCTGCTGTGAGTTTCACTTCAGAAATGGAGTTAAATCCCATTCTCTGAGTCTTCCTACAAGCAAGACTTGGTTTCAGGAAAGGGCAGGTTCTTTACAGCTAAAACGAACTACATCGTTCATGAAGCTCACAGGTTTCTCATCCTAACTGACAAGTATTGGGTGTTAGAGGACCTGTGGATTGTTGTAGTTTCAGAAGCAGAGTTGGACTAGATATGGTACGTATGTGTAGGAAATACCGTTCTGTTGTTCTCAGCACACTCACGTTACCTGCAGTTTTAGAGACTCTAGAAAGCAAGAGCGTGCTTCTTGCTCTAAAACAGAGTGTGATCAATGGATGAGATCTCTGCTGTGTGTTTCGCTTCAGAAATGGAGTTAAATCCCAGGCTCTGTGTCTTCCTACAAGCAAGACTTCGTTTCAGGTAAGGGAAGTCACTTTTCAGATAAAACGAACTACATCATTCACGAAGCTCAACGGTTCTCATCTTCCCTGACAAGCATTGGATGTTAGAGGACCAGTGCTTTGTATCAGTTTCAGAAGCAGAGTTGGACTAGATATGGTCCATATGTGTAGGAAACACCATTCTTTTGTTCTGAGCACACTCACGTTTCATGCTGTATTAGAGACTTTAGAAAGCAAGAGCATGCTTCTTGCTCTAAAGCAGAGTGTGATCCATGGATGAGAACTCTGCTGTGTGTTTCCCTTCAGAAATGGAGTTAAATCCCAGGCTCTGAGTCTTACTACAAGCAATACTTCGTTCCAGGTAAGGGCAGGCACTTTTCAGCTCAAACGAACTACATTGTTCATGATCTCACACGTTTCTCATCTTAAATGACAAGCATTGGATGTTAGAGGACCAGTACCTTGTATCAGTTTCAGAAGCAGGGTTGGACTAGATATGGTACGTATGTGTAGGAAACACCGTTCTGTTTTTCTCAGCACAGTCACGTTTCAGTTGTCTTAGAGACTCTAGAAAGCAAGAGCATGCTTCTTATCTAAAGCAGAATGTGATAAATGGATGGGAACTCTGCTGTGTGTTTCACTTCAGAAATGGAATTAAATCCCTGGCTCTGAGTCTTCCTACAAGCAAGACTTGGTTTCAGGAAAGGGCAGTTACTTTACAGCTCAAACGAACTACATCGTTCACGAAGCTCACAGGTTTCTCATCCTAACTGACAAGCATTGGGTGTTAGAGGACCTGTGTTTTGTTGTTGTTTCAGAAGCAGAGTTGGACTAGATATGGTACGTATGTGTAGGAAATACCGTTCTGTTGTTCTCAGCACACTCACGTTTCCTGCTGTTTTAGAGACTCTAGAAAGCAAGAGCGTGCTTCTTGCTCTAAAGCAGAGTGTGATCAATGGATGAGAACTCTGCTGTGTGTTTCACTTTAGAAATAGAGTTAAATCCCAGGCTCTGAGTCTTCCTACAAGCAAGACTTCGTTTCAGGAAAGGGCAGTTACTTTACAGCTCAAGCGAACTACATCATTCACGAATCTCACAAGTTTCTTATCTTAACTGACAAGCATTGGATGTTAGAGGACCTGTGGTTTGTTGCAGTTTCAGAAGCAGAGTTGAACTAGATATGGTCCGTGTACGTAGGAAACACCGTTCATTTGTTCTCAGCACACTCAAGTTTCCTGTTGTATTAGAGACTCTAGAAACCAAGAGCGTGCTAATAGCTCTAAAGCAGAATGTGATCCATGGATGAGAACTATGCTGTGTCTTTCCCTTCAGAAATGGAGTTAAATCCCAGGCTCTGAGTCTTCCTACAAGCAAGACTTCATGTCAGGTAAGGGCAGGCACTTTTCAGCTCAAACGAACTACATCGGTCATGAAGCTCACACATGTCTCATCTTAAATGACAAGCATTGGATGTTAGAGGACCAGTACTTTGTATCAGTTTCAGAAGCAGGGTTGGACTAGATATGGTACGTATGGGTAGGAAACACCGTTCTGTTTTTCTCAGCACAGTCACGTTTCAGTTGTCTTAGAGACTCTAGAAAGCAAGAGCATGCTTCTTATCTAAAGCAGAATGTGATAAATGCATGGGAACTCTGCTGTGTGTTTCACTTCAGAAATGGAATTAAATCCCTGGCTCTGAGTCTTCCTACAAGCAAGACTTGGTTTCAGGAAAGGGCAGTTACTTTACAGCTCAAACGAACTACATCATTCACGAAGCTCACAGGTTTCTCATCCTAACTGACAAGCATTGGGTGTTAGAGGACCTGTGTTTTGTTGTAGTTTCAGAAGCAGAGTTGGACTAGATATGGTACGTATGTGTAGGAAATACCGTTCTGTTGTTCTCAGCACACTCACGTTTCCTGCTGTTTTAGAGACTCTAGAAAGCAAGAGCGTGCTTCTTGCTCTAAAGCAGAGTGTGATCAATGGATGAGAACTCTGCTGTGTGTTTCACTTTAGAAATAGAGTTAAATCCCAGGCTCTGTGTCTTCCTACAAGCAAGACTTCATTTCAGGTAAGGGGAGTCACTTTTCAGCTCAAACGAACTACATCATTCATGAAGCTCACACATGTCTCATCTTAACTGACAAGCATTACATGTTAGAGGACCAGTGCTTTGTATCAGTTTTCGAAGCAGAGTTGGACTAGATATTGTCTGTATGTGTAGGAAACACCGTTCTTTTGCTCTCAGCACACTCACATATCCTGCTGTCTTAGAGACTCTAGAAAGCAACAGCGTGCTAATAGCTCTAAAGCAGAATGTGATCCATGGATGAGAACTATGCTGTGTCTTTCCCATCCGAAATGGAGTTAAATCCCATTCTCTGAGTCTTCCTACAATCAAGACTTCGTTTAAGGAAAGGGCAGTTACTTTACAGCTCAAGCGAACTACATAATTCACGAAGCTCACACGTTTCTTATCTTAACTGTTAAGCATTGGATCTTACAGATCCTGTGGTTTGTTGCAGTTTCAGAAGCAGAGTTGAACTAGATATGGTCCGTATATGTAGGAAACACCGGTCATTTGTTCTGAGCACACTCAAGTTTCCTGCTGTATAAGAGACTCTAGAAAGCAAGAGCGTGCTAATAGCTCTAAAGCAGAGTGTGATCCATGGATGAGAACTATGCTGTGTGTTTCCCTTCAGAAATGGAGTTAAATCCCAGGCTCTGAGTCTCACTACAAGCAATATTCGTTCCAGGTAAGGGCAGGCACTTTTCAGCTCAAACGAACTACATTGTTCATGATCTCACACGTTTCTCATCTTAAATGACAAGCATTGGATGTTAGAGGACCAGTACCTTGTATCAGTTTCAGAAGCAGGGTTGGACTAGATATGGTACGTATGTGTAGGAAACACCGTTCTGTTTTTCTCAGCACAGTCACGTTTCAGTTGTCTTAGAGACTCTAGAAAGCAAGAGCATGCTTCTTATCTAAAGCAGAATGTGATAAATGGATGGGAACTCGGCTGTGTGTTTCACTTCAGAAATGGAATTAAATCCCTGGCTCTGAGTCTTCCTACAAGCAAGACTTGGTTTCAGGAAAGGGCAGTTACTTTACAGCTCAAACGAACTACATCGTTCACGAAGCTCACAGGTTTCTCATCCTAACTGAAAAGTATTGGGTGTTAGAGGACCTGTGCTTTGTTGTAGTTTCAGAAGCATAGTTGGACAAGATATGGTCCGTATGTGTAGGAAACACCATTCTGTTGTTCTCAGCACACTCACGTATCTTGCTCTCTTAGAGACTCTAGAAAGCAAGAGCGTGCTTCTTGCTCTAAAGCAGAGTGTGATCAATGGATGAGAACTCTGCTGTGTGTTTCACTACAGAATTAGAGTTAAATCCCAGTCTCTGTGTCTTCCTACAAGCAATACTTCGTTTCAGGTAAGGGAAGTCAATTTTAAGCTCAAACAAACTACAACATTCACGAAGCCTACACATTTCTCATCTTAACTGACAAGCATTGGATGGTAGAGGACCAGTGCTTTGTATCAGTTTCAGAAGCAGAGTTGGACTAGATATCGTCTGTATGTGTAGGAAACACCGTTCTTTTGCTCCCAGCACACTCACGTTTCCTGCTGTCTTAGAGACTCTAAAAAGCAAGAGTGTGCTTCTCGCTCTAAAGCAGAGTGTGATCTATGGATGGGAACTCTGCTGTGTGTTTCACTTCAAAAATGGAGTTAAATCCCATTCTCTGAGTCTTCCTACAATCAAGACTTCGTTTCAGGAAAGGGCAGTTACTTTACAGCTCAAGCGAACTACACCATTCACGAAGCTCACACGTTTCTTATCTTAACTGACAAGCATTGGATGTTAGAGGACCTGTGGTTTGTTGCAGTTTCAGAAGCAGAGTTGAACTAGATATGGTCCGTGTATGTAGGAAACACAGTTCATTTGTTCTGAACACACTCAAATTTCCTGCTGTATTAGAGACTATAGAAAGCAAGAGCGTGCTTCTTGCTCTAAAGCAGAGTGTGATCTATGGATGGGAACTCTGCTGTGTGTTTCACTTCAGAAATGGAGTTAAAACCCAGGCTCTGAGTCTTCCTACAAACAAGACTTCGTTTCAGGTAAGGGAAGTCACTTTTCAGCTTAAACGAACTACAACATTCACGAAGCCCACACATTCTCTTAAATGACAAGCATTGGATGTTAGAGGACCAGTACTTTGTATCACATTCAGAAGCAGGGTTGGACTAGATATGGTAAGAATGTGTAGGAAACACCGTTCTGTTTTTCTCAGCACAGTCACATTTCCTTTCTCTTAGAGACTCTAGAAAGCAAGAGCATGCTTCTTATCTAAAGCAGAATGTGATGAATGGATGGGAACTCTGCTATGTGTTTCACTTCAGAAATGGAGTTAAATCCCATTCTCTGAGTCTTCCTACAATCAAGACTTCGTTTCAGGAAAGGGCAGTTACTTCACAGCTCAAGCGAACTACATCATTCACGATGCTCACACGTTTCTTATCTTAACTGACAAGCATTGGATGTTACAGGACCTGTGGTTTGTTGCAGTGTCAGAAGCAGAGTTGAACTAGATATGGTCCGTATATGTAGGAAACACCGTTCATTTGTTCTGAGCACACTCAGTTTTCCAGCTGTCTTAGAGACTCTAGAAAGCAAGAGCGTGCTTCTTGCTCTAAAGCAGAGTGTGATCTATGGATGGGAACTCTGCTGTGAGTTTCACTTCAGAAATGGAGTTAAATCCCATTCTCTGAGTCTTCCTACAAGCAAGACTTGGTTTCAGGAAAGGGCAGGTTCTTTACAGCTAAAACGAACTACATCGTTCATGAAGCTCACAGGTTTCTCATCCTAACTGACAAGTATTGGGTGTTAGAGGACCTGTGGATTGTTGTAGTTTCAGAAGCAGAGTTGGACTAGATATGGTACGTATGTGTAGGAAATACCGTTCTGTTGTTCTCAGCACACTCATGTTACCTGCAGTTTTAGAGACTCTAGAAAGCAAGAGCGTGCTTCTTGCTCTAAAACAGAGTGTGATCAATGGATGAGATCTCTGCTGTGTGTTTCGCTTCAGAAATGGAGTTAAATCCCAGGCTCTGTGTCTTCCTACAAGCAAGACTTCGTTTCAGGTAAGGGAAGTCACTTTTCAGATAAAACGAACTACATCATTCACGAAGCTCAACGGTTCTCATCTTCCCTGACAAGCATTGGATGTTAGAGGACCAGTGCTTTGTATCAGTTTCAGAAGCAGAGTTGGACTAGATATGGTCCATATGTGTAGGAAACACCATTCTTTTGTTCTGAGCACACTCACGTTTCATGCTGTATTAGAGACTTTAGAAAGCAAGAGCATGCTTCTTGCTCTAAAGCAGAGTGTGATCCATGGATGAGAACTCTGCTGTGTGTTTCCCTTCAGAAATGGAGTTAAATCCCAGGCTCTGAGTCTTACTACAAGCAATACTTCGTTCCAGGTAAGGGCAGGCACTTTTCAGCTCAAACGAACTACATTGTTCATGATCTCACACGTTTCTCATCTTAAATGACAAGCATTGGATGTTAGAGGACCAGTACCTTGTATCAGTTTCAGAAGCAGGGTTGGACTAGATATGGTACGTATGTGTAGGAAACACCGTTCTGTTTTTCTCAGCACAGTCACGTTTCAGTTGTCTTAGAGACTCTAGAAAGCAAGAGCATGCTTCTTATCTAAAGCAGAATGTGATAAATGGATGGGAACTCTGCTGTGTGTTTCACTTCAGAAATGGAATTAAATCCCTGGCTCTGAGTCTTCCTACAAGCAAGACTTGGTTTCAGGAAAGGGCAGTTACTTTACAGCTCAAACGAACTACATCGTTCACGAAGCTCACAGGTTTCTCATCCTAACTGACAAGCATTGGGTGTTAGAGGACCTGTGTTTTGTTGTAGTTTCAGAAGCAGAGTTGGACTAGATATGGTACGTATGTGTAGGAAATACCGTTCTGTTGTTCTCAGCACACTCACGTTTCCTGCTGTTTTAGAGACTCTAGAAAGCAAGAGCGTGCTTCTTGCTCTAAAGCAGAGTGTGATCAATGGATGAGAACTCTGCTGTGTGTTTCACTTTAGAAATAGAGTTAAATCCCAGGCTCTGAGTCTTCCTACAAGCAAGACTTTGTTTCAGGAAAGGGCAGTTACTTTACAGCTCAAGCGAACTACATCATTCACGAATCTCACAAGTTTCTTATCTTAACTGACAAGCATTGGATGTTAGAGGACCTGTGGTTTGTTGCAGTTTCAGAAGCAGAGTTGAACTAGATATGGTCCGTGTACGTAGGAAACACCGTTCATTTGTTCTCAGCACACTCAAGTTTCCTGTTGTATTAGAGACTCTAGAAAGCAAGAGCGTGCTAATAGCTCTAAAGCAGAATGTGATCCATGGATGAGAACTATGCTGTGTCTTTCCCTTCAGAAATGGAGTTAAATCCCAGGCTCTGAGTCTTCCTACAAGCAAGACTTCATGTCAGGTAAGGGCAGGCACTTTTCAGCTCAAACGAACTACATCGGTCATGAAGCTCACACATGTCTCATCTTAAATGACAAGCATTGGATGTTAGAGGACCAGTACTTTGTATCAGTTTCAGAAGCAGGGTTGGACTAGATAAGGTACGTATGGGTAGGAAACACCGTTCTGTTTTTCTCAGCACAGTCACGTTTCAGTTGTCTTAGAGACTCTAGAAAGCAAGAGCATGCTTCTTATCTAAAGCAGAATGTGATAAATGCATGGGAACTCTGCTGTGTGTTTCACTTCAGAAATGGAATTAAATCCCTGGCTCTGAGTCTTCCTACAAGCAAGACTTGGTTTCAGGAAAGGGCAGTTACTTTACAGCTCAAACGAACTACATCATTCACGAAGCTCACAGGTTTCTCATCCTAACTGACAAGCATTGGGTGTTAGAGGACCTGTGTTTTGTTGTAGTTTCAGAAGCAGAGTTGGACTAGATATGGTACGTATGTGTAGGAAATACCGTTCTGTTGTTCTCAGCACACTCACGTTTCCTGCTGTTTTAGAGACTCTAGAAAGCAAGAGCGTGCTTCTTGCTCTAAAGCAGAGTGTGATCAATGGATGAGAACTCTGCTGTGTGTTTCACTTTAGAAATAGAGTTAAATCCCAGGCTCTGTGTCTTCCTACAAGCAAGACTTCATTTCAGGTAATGGAAGTCACTTTTCAGCTCAAACGAACTACATCATTCATGAAGCTCACACATGTCTCATCTTAACTGACAAGCATTACATGTTAGAGGACCAGTGCTTTGTATCAGTTTCCGAAGCAGAGTTGGACTAGATATTGTCTGTATGTGTAGGAAACACCGTTCTTTTGCTCTCAGCACACTCACATATCCTGCTGTCTTAGAGACTCTAGAAAGCAACAGCGTGCTAATAGCTCTAAAGCAGAATGTGATCCATGGATGAGAACTATGCTGTGTCTTTCCCATCCGAAATGGAGTTAAATCCCATTCTCTGAGTCTTCCTACAATCAAGACTTCGTTTAAGGAAAGGGCAGTTACTTTACAGCTCAAGCGAACTACATAATTCACGAAGCTCACACGTTTCTTATCTTAACTGTTAAGCATTGGATCTTACAGATCCTGTGGTTTGTTGCAGTTTCAGAAGCAGAGTTGAACTAGATATGGTCCGTATATGTAGGAAACACCGGTCATTTGTTCTGAGCACACTCAAGTTTCCTGCTGTATAAGAGACTCTAGAAAGCAAGAGCGTGCTAATAGCTCTAAAGCAGAGTGTGATCCATGGATGAGAACTATGCTGTGTCTTTCCCTTCATAAATGGAGTTAAATCCCAGGCTCTGGGTCTTCCTACAAGGAAGACTTCGGTCCAGGTAAGGGCAGGAACTTTTCAGCTCAAACGAACTACATCGTTCATGAAGCTCACATGTTTCTCATCTTAAATGACAAGCATTGGATGTTAGAGGACCAGTACTTTGTATCAGTTTCAGAAGCAGGGTTGGACTAGATATGGAACGTATGGGTAGGAAACACCGTTCTGTTTTCCTCAGCACACTCACGTTTCCTTTGTCTTAGAGACTCTAGAAAGCAAGAGCATGCTTCTTATCTAAAGCAGAATGTGATAAATGGATGAGATCTCTGCTGTGTGTTTCACTTCAGAAATGGAATTAAATCCCTGTCTCTGAGTCTTCCTACAATCAAGACTTAGTTTCAGGAATGGCAGTTACTTTACAGCTCAAACGAACTACATCGTTCACGAAGCTCACAGGTTTCTCATCCTAACTGACAAGTATTGGGTGTTAGAGGACCTGTGCTTTGTTGTAGTTTCAGAAGCATAGTTGGACTAGATATGGTCCGTATGTGTAGGAAACACCATTCTGTTGTTCTCAGCACACTCACGTATCCTGATCTCTTAGAGACTCTAGAAAGCAAGAGCGTGCTTCTTGCTCTAAAGCAGAGTGTGATCAATGGATGAGAACTCTGCTGTGTGTTTCACTACAGAATTAGAGTTAAATCCCAGTCTCTGTGTCTTCCTACAAGCAAGACTTCGTTTCAGGTAAGGGAAGTCAATTTTAAGCTCAAACAAACTACAACATTCACGAAGCCTACACATTTCTCATCTTAACTGACAAGCATTGGATGGTAGAGGACCAGTGCTTTGTATCAGTTTCAGAAGCAGAGTTGGACTAGATATCGTCTGTATGTGTAGGAAACACCGTTCTTTTGCTCTCAGCACACTCACGTTTCCTGCTGTCTTAGAGACTCTAAAAAGCAAGAGTGTGCTTCTCGCTCTAAAGCAGAGTGTGATCTATGGATGGGAACTCTGCTGTGTGTTTCACTTCAGAAATGGAGTTAAATCCCATTCTCTGAGTCTTCCTACAATCAAGACTTCGTTTCAGGAAAGGGCAGTTACTTTACAGCTCAAGCGAACTACACCATTCACGAAGCTCACACGTTTCTTATCTTAACTGACAAGCATTGGATGTTAGAGGACCTGTGGTTTGTTGCAGTTTCAGAAGCAGAGTTGAACTAGATATGGTCCGTGTATGTAGGAAACACAGTTCATTTGTTCTGAACACACTCAAATTTCCTGCTGTATTAGAGACTATAGAAAGCAAGAGCGTGCTTCTTGCTCTAAAGCAGAGTGTGATCTATGGATGGGAACTCTGCTGTGTGTTTCACTTCAGAAATGGAGTTAAAACCCAGGCTCTGAGTCTTCCTACAAACAAGACTTCGTTTCAGGTAAGGGAAGTCACTTTTCAGCTTAAACGAACTACAACATTCACGAAGCCCACACATTCTCTTAAATGACAAGCATTGGATGTTAGAGGACCAGTACTTTGTATCACATTCAGAAGCAGGGTTGGACTAGATATGGTAAGAATGTGTAGGAAACACCGTTCTGTTTTTCTCAGCACAGTCACATTTCCTTTCTCTTAGAGACTCTAGAAAGCAAGAGCATGCTTCTTATCTAAAGCAGAATGTGATGAATGGATGGGAACTCTGCTATGTGTTTCACTTCAGAAATGGAGTTAAATCCCATTCTCTGAGTCTTCCTACAATCAAGACTTCGTTTCAGGAAAGGGCAGTTACTTCACAGCTCAAGCGAACTACATCATTCACGATGCTCACACGTTTCTTATCTTAACTGATAAGCATTGGATGTTACAGGACCTGTGGTTTGTTGCAGTGTCAGAAGCAGAGTTGAACTAGATATGGTCCGTATATGTAGGAAACACCGTTCATTTGTTCTGAGCACACTCAGTTTTCCAGCTGTCTTAGAGACTCTAGAAAGCAAGAGCGTGCTTCTTGCTCTAAAGCAGAGTGTGATCTATGGATGGGAACTCTGCTGTGAGTTTCACTTCAGAAATGGAGTTAAATCCCATTCTCTGAGTCTTCCTACAAGCAAGACTTGGTTTCAGGAAAGGGCAGGTTCTTTACAGCTAAAACGAACTACATCGTTCATGAAGCTCACAGGTTTCTCATCCTAACTGACAAGTATTGGGTGTTAGAGGACCTGTGGATTGTTGTAGTTTCAGAAGCAGAGTTGGACTAGATATGGTACGTATGTGTAGGAAATACCGTTCTGTTGTTCTCAGCACACTCACGTTACCTGCAGTTTTAGAGACTCTAGAAAGCAAGAGCGTGCTTCTTGCTCTAAAACAGAGTGTGATCAATGGATGAGATCTCTGCTGTGTGTTTCGCTTCAGAAATGGAGTTAAATCCCAGGCTCTGTGTCTTCCTACAAGCAAGACTTCGTTTCAGGTAAGGGAAGTCACTTTTCAGATAAAACGAACTACATCATTCACGAAGCTCAACGGTTCTCATCTTCCCTGACAAGCATTGGATGTTAGAGGACCAGTACCTTGTATCAGTTTCAGAAGCAGGGTTGGACTAGATATGGTACGTATGTGTAGGAAACACCGTTCTGTTTTTCTCAGCACAGTCACGTTTCAGTTGTCTTAGAGACTCTAGAAAGCAAGAGCATGCTTCTTATCTAAAGCAGAATGTGATAAATGGATGGGAACTCTGCTGTGTGTTTCACTTCAGAAATGGAATTAAATCCCTGGCTCTGAGTCTTCCTACAAGCAAGACTTGGTTTCAGGAAAGGGCAGTTACTTTACAGCTCAAATGAACTACATCGTTCACGAAGCTCACAGGTTTCTCATCCTAACTGACAAGTATTGGGTGTTAGAGGACCTGTGCTTTGTTGTAGTTTCAGAAGCATAGTTGGACTAGATATGGTCCGTATGTGTAGGAAACACCATTCTGTTGTTCTCAGCACACTCACGTATCTTGCTCTCTTAGAGACTCTAGAAAGCAAGAGCGTGCTTCTTGCTCTAAAGCAGAGTGTGATCAATGGATGAGAACTCTGCTGTGTGTTTCACTACAGAATTAGAGTTAAATCCCAGTCTCTGTGTCTTCCTACAAGCAAGACTTCGTTTCAGGTAAGGGAAGTCAATTTTAAGCTCAAACAAACTACAACATTCACGAAGCCTACACATTTCTCATCTTAACTGACAAGTATTGGATGGTAGAGGACCAGTGCTTTGTATCAGTTTCAGAAGCAGAGTTGGACTAGATATCGTCTGTATGTGTAGGAAACACCGTTCTTTTGCTCCCAGCACACTCACGTTTCCTGCTGTCTTAGAGACTCTAAAAAGCAAGAGTGTGCTTCTCGCTCTAAAGCAGAGTGTGATCTATGGATGGGAACTCTGCTGTGTGTTTCACTTCAGAAATGGAGTTAAATCCCATTCTCTGAGTCTTCCTACAATCAAGACTTCGTTTCAGGAAAGGGCAGTTACTTTACAGCTCAAGCGAACTACACCATTCACGAAGCTCACACGTTTCTTATCTTAACTGACAAGCATTGGATGTTAGAGGACCTGTGGTTTGTTGCAGTTTCAGAAGCAGAGTTGAACTAGATATGGTCCGTGTATGTAGGAAACACAGTTCATTTGTTCTGAACACACTCAAATTTCCTGCTGTATTAGAGACTATAGAAAGCAAGAGCGTGCTTCTTGCTCTAAAGCAGAGTGTGATCTATGGATGGGAACTCTGCTGTGTGTTTCACTTCAGAAATGGAGTTAAAACCCAGGCTCTGAGTCTTCCTACAAACAAGACTTCGTTTCAGGTAAGGGAAGTCACTTTTCAGCTTAAACGAACTACAACATTCACGAAGCCCACACATTCTCTTAAATGACAAGCATTGGATGTTAGAGGACCAGTACTTTGTATCACATTCAGAAGCAGGGTTGGACTAGATATGGTAAGAATGTGTAGGAAACACCGTTCTGTTTTTCTCAGCACAGTCACATTTCCTTTCTCTTAGAGACTCTAGAAAGCAAGAGCATGCTTCTTATCTAAAGCAGAATGTGATGAATGGATGGGAACTCTGCTATGTGTTTCACTTCAGAAATGGAGTTAAATCCCATTCTCTGAGTCTTCCTACAATCAAAACTTCGTTTCAGGAAAGGGCAGTTACTTCACAGCTCAAGCGAACTACATCATTCACGATGCTCACACGTTTCTTATCTTAACTGATAAGCATTGGATGTTACAGGACCTGTGGTTTGTTGCAGTGTCAGAAGCAGAGTTGAACTAGATATGGTCCGTATATGTAGGAAACACCGTTCATTTGTTCTGAGCACACTCAGTTTTCCAGCTGTCTTAGAGACTCTAGAAAGCAAGAGCGTGCTTCTTGCTCTAAAGCAGAGTGTGATCTATGGATGGGAACTCTGCTGTGAGTTTCACTTCAGAAATGGAGTTAAATCCCATTCTCTGAGTCTTCCTACAAGCAAGACTTGGTTTCAGGAAAGGGCAGGTTCTTTACAGCTAAAACGAACTACATCGTTCATGAAGCTCACAGGTTTCTCATCCTAACTGACAAGTATTGGGTGTTAGAGGACCTGTGGATTGTTGTAGTTTCAGAAGCAGAGTTGGACTAGATATGGTACGTATGTGTAGGAAATACCGTTCTGTTGTTCTCAGCACACTCACGTTACCTGCAGTTTTAGAGACTCTAGAAAGCAAGAGCGTGCTTCTTGCTCTAAAACAGAGTGTGATCAATGGATGAGATCTCTGCTGTGTGTTTCGCTTCAGAAATGGAGTTAAATCCCAGGCTCTGTGTCTTCCTACAAGCAAGACTTCGTTTCAGGTAAGGGAAGTCACTTTTCAGATAAAACGAACTACATCATTCACGAAGCTCAACGGTTCTCATCTTCCCTGACAAGCATTGGATGTTAGAGGACCAGTGCTTTGTATCAGTTTCAGAAGCAGAGTTGGACTAGATATGGTCCATATGTGTAGGAAACACCATTCTTTTGTTCTGAGCACACTCACGTTTCATGCTGTATTAGAGACTTTAGAAAGCAAGAGCATGCTTCTTGCTCTAAAGCAGAGTGTGATCCATGGATGAGAACTCTGCTGTGTGTTTCCCTTCAGAAATGGAGTTAAATCCCAGGCTCTGAGTCTTACTACAAGCAATACTTCGTTCCAGGTAAGGGCAGGCACTTTTCAGCTCAAAAGAACTACATTGTTCATGATCTCACACGTTTCTCATCTTAAATGACAAGCATTGGATGTTAGAGGACCAGTACCTTGTATCAGTTTCAGAAGCAGGGTTGGACAAGATATGGTACGTATGTGTAGGAAACACCGTTCTGTTTTTCTCAGCACAGTCACGTTTCAGTTGTCTTAGAGACTCTAGAAAGCAAGAGCATGCTTCTTATCTAAAGCAGAATGTGATAAATGGATGGGAACTCTGCTGTGTGTTTCACTTCAGAAATGGAATTAAATCCCTGGCTCTGAGTCTTCCTACAAGCAAGACTTGGTTTCAGGAAAGGGCAGTTACTTTACAGCTCAAACGAACTACATCGTTCACGAAGCTCACAGGTTTCTCATCCTAACTGACAAGCATTGGGTGTTAGAGGACCTGTGTTTTGTTGTAGTTTCAGAAGCAGAGTTGGACTAGATATGGTACGTATGTGTAGGAAATACCGTTCTGTTGTTCTCAGCACACTCACGTTTCCTGCTGTTTTAGAGACTCTAGAAAGCAAGAGCGTGCTTCTTGCTCTAAAGCAGAGTGTGATCAATGGATGAGAACTCTGCTGTGTGTTTCACTTTAGAAATAGAGTTAAATCCCAGGCTCTGAGTCTTCCTACAAGCAAGACTTCGTTTCAGGAAAGGGCAGTTACTTTACAGCTCAAGCGAACTACATCATTCACGAATCTCACAAGTTTCTTATCTTAACTGACAAGCATTGGATGTTAGAGGACCTGTGGTTTGTTGCAGTTTCAGAAGCAGAGTTGAACTAGATATGGTCCGTGTACGTAGGAAACACCGTTCATTTGTTCTCAGCACACTCAAGTTTCCTGTTGTATTAGAGACTCTAGAAAGCAAGAGCGTGCTAATAGCTCTAAAGCAGAATGTGATCCATGGATGAGAACTATGCTGTGTCTTTCCCTTCAGAAATGGAGTTAAATCCCAGGCTCTGAGTCTTCCTACAAGCAAGACTTCATGTCAGGTAAGGGCAGGCACTTTTCAGCTCAAACGAACTACATCGGTCATGAAGCTCACACATGTCTCATCTTAAATGACAAGCATTGGATGTTAGAGGACCAGTACTTTGTATCAGTTTCAGAAGCAGGGTTGGACTAGATAAGGTACGTATGGGTAGGAAACACCGTTCTGTTTTTCTCAGCACAGTCACGTTTCAGTTGTCTTAGAGACTCTAGAAAGCAAGAGCATGCTTCTTATCTAAAGCAGAATGTGATAAATGCATGGGAACTCTGCTGTGTGTTTCACTTCAGAAATGGAATTAAATCCCTGGCTCTGAGTCTTCCTACAAGCAAGACTTGGTTTCAGGAAAGGGCAGTTACTTTACAGCTCAAACGAACTACATCATTCACGAAGCTCACAGGTTTCTCATCCTAACTGACAAGCATTGGGTGTTAGAGGACCTGTGTTTTGTTGTAGTTTCAGAAGCAGAGTTGGACTAGATATGGTACGTATGTGTAGGAAATACCGTTCTGTTGTTCTCAGCACACTCACGTTTCCTGCTGTTTTAGAGACTCTAGAAAGCAAGAGCGTGCTTCTTGCTCTAAAGCAGAGTGTGATCAATGGATGAGAACTCTGCTGTGTGTTTCACTTTAGAAATAGAGTTAAATCCCAGGCTCTGTGTCTTCCTACAAGCAAGACTTCATTTCAGGTAATGGAAGTCACTTTTCAGCTCAAACGAACTACATCATTCATGAAGCTCACACATGTCTCATCTTAACTGACAAGCATTACATGTTAGAGGACCAGTGCTTTGTATCAGTTTCCGAAGCAGAGTTGGACTAGATATTGTCTGTATGTGTAGGAAACACCGTTCTTTTGCTCTCAGCACACTCACATATCCTGCTGTCTTAGAGACTCTAGAAAGCAACAGCGTGCTAATAGCTCTAAAGCAGAATGTGATCCATGGATGAGAACTATGCTGTGTCTTTCCCATCCGAAATGGAGTTAAATCCCATTCTCTGAGTCTTCCTACAATCAAGACTTCGTTTAAGGAAAGGGCAGTTACTTTACAGCTCAAGCGAACTACATAATTCACGAAGCTCACACGTTTCTTATCTTAACTGTTAAGCATTGGATCTTACAGATCCTGTGGTTTGTTGCAGTTTCAGAAGCAGAGTTGAACTAGATATGGTCCGTATATGTAGGAAACACCGGTCATTTGTTCTGAGCACACTCAAGTTTCCTGCTGTATAAGAGACTCTAGAAAGCAAGAGCGTGCTAATAGCTCTAAAGCAGAGTGTGATCCATGGATGAGAACTATGCTGTGTCTTTCCCTTCATAAATGGAGTTAAATCCCAGGCTCTGGGTCTTCCTACAAGGAAGACTTCGGTCCAGGTAAGGGCAGGAACTTTTCAGCTCAAACGAACTACATCGTTCATGAAGCTCACATGTTTCTCATCTTAAATGACAAGCATTGGATGTTAGAGGACCAGTACTTTGTATCAGTTTCAGAAGCAGGGTTGGACTAGATATGGAACGTATGGGTAGGAAACACCGTTCTGTTTTCCTCAGCACACTCACGTTTCCTTTGTCTTAGAGACTCTAGAAAGCAAGAGCATGCTTCTTATCTAAAGCAGAATGTGATAAATGGATGAGATCTCTGCTGTGTGTTTCACTTCAGAAATGGAATTAAATCCCTGTCTCTGAGTCTTCCTACAATCAAGACTTAGTTTCAGGAATGGCAGTTACTTTACAGCTCAAACGAACTACATCGTTCACGAAGCTCACAGGTTTCTCATCCTAACTGACAAGTATTGGGTGTTAGAGGACCTGTGCTTTGTTGTAGTTTCAGAAGCATAGTTGGACTAGATATGGTCCGTATGTGTAGGAAACACCATTCTGTTGTTCTCAGCACACTCACGTATCCTGATCTCTTAGAGACTCTAGAAAGCAAGAGCGTGCTTCTTGCTCTAAAGCAGAGTGTGATCAATGGATGAGAACTCTGCTGTGTGTTTCACTACAGAATTAGAGTTAAATCCCAGTCTCTGTGTCTTCCTACAAGCAAGACTTCGTTTCAGGTAAGGGAAGTCAATTTTAAGCTCAAACAAACTACAACATTCACGAAGCCTACACATTTCTCATCTTAACTGACAAGCATTGGATGGTAGAGGACCAGTGCTTTGTATCAGTTTCAGAAGCAGAGTTGGACTAGATATCGTCTGTATGTGTAGGAAACACCGTTCTTTTGCTCTCAGCACACTCACGTTTCCTGCTGTCTTAGAGACTCTAAAAAGCAAGAGTGTGCTTCTCGCTCTAAAGCAGAGTGTGATCTATGGATGGGAACTCTGCTGTGTGTTTCACTTCAGAAATGGAGTTAAATCCCATTCTCTGAGTCTTCCTACAATCAAGACTTCGTTTCAGGAAAGGGCAGTTACTTTACAGCTCAAGCGAACTACACCATTCACGAAGCTCACACGTTTCTTATCTTAACTGACAAGCATTGGATGTTAGAGGACCTGTGGTTTGTTGCAGTTTCAGAAGCAGAGTTGAACTAGATATGGTCCGTGTATGTAGGAAACACAGTTCATTTGTTCTGAACACACTCAAATTTCCTGCTGTATTAGAGACTATAGAAAGCAAGAGCGTGCTTCTTGCTCTAAAGCAGAGTGTGATCTATGGATGGGAACTCTGCTGTGTGTTTCACTTCAGAAATGGAGTTAAAACCCAGGCTCTGAGTCTTCCTACAAACAAGACTTCGTTTCAGGTAAGGGAAGTCACTTTTCAGCTTAAACGAACTACAACATTCACGAAGCCCACACATTCTCTTAAATGACAAGCATTGGATGTTAGAGGACCAGTACTTTGTATCACATTCAGAAGCAGGGTTGGACTAGATATGGTAAGAATGTGTAGGAAACACCGTTCTGTTTTTCTCAGCACAGTCACATTTCCTTTCTCTTAGAGACTCTAGAAAGCAAGAGCATGCTTCTTATCTAAAGCAGAATGTGATGAATGGATGGGAACTCTGCTATGTGTTTCACTTCAGAAATGGAGTTAAATCCCATTCTCTGAGTCTTCCTACAATCAAGACTTCGTTTCAGGAAAGGGCAGTTACTTCACAGCTCAAGCGAACTACATCATTCACGATGCTCACACGTTTCTTATCTTAACTGATAAGCATTGGATGTTACAGGACCTGTGGTTTGTTGCAGTGTCAGAAGCAGAGTTGAACTAGATATGGTCCGTATATGTAGGAAACACCGTTCATTTGTTCTGAGCACACTCAGTTTTCCAGCTGTCTTAGAGACTCTAGAAAGCAAGAGCGTGCTTCTTGCTCTAAAGCAGAGTGTGATCTATGGATGGGAACTCTGCTGTGAGTTTCACTTCAGAAATGGAGTTAAATCCCATTCTCTGAGTCTTCCTACAAGCAAGACTTGGTTTCAGGAAAGGGCAGGTTCTTTACAGCTAAAACGAACTACATCGTTCATGAAGCTCACAGGTTTCTCATCCTAACTGACAAGTATTGGGTGTTAGAGGACCTGTGGATTGTTGTAGTTTCAGAAGCAGAGTTGGACTAGATATGGTACGTATGTGTAGGAAATACCGTTCTGTTGTTCTCAGCACACTCACGTTACCTGCAGTTTTAGAGACTCTAGAAAGCAAGAGCGTGCTTCTTGCTCTAAAACAGAGTGTGATCAATGGATGAGATCTCTGCTGTGTGTTTCGCTTCAGAAATGGAGTTAAATCCCAGGCTCTGTGTCTTCCTACAAGCAAGACTTCGTTTCAGGTAAGGGAAGTCACTTTTCAGATAAAACGAACTACATCATTCACGAAGCTCAACGGTTCTCATCTTCCCTGACAAGCATTGGATGTTAGAGGACCAGTGCTTTGTATCAGTTTCAGAAGCAGAGTTGGACTAGATATGGTCCATATGTGTAGGAAACACCATTCTTTTGTTCTGAGCACACTCACGTTTCATGCTGTATTAGAGACTTTAGAAAGCAAGAGCATGCTTCTTGCTCTAAAGCAGAGTGTGATCCATGGATGAGAACTCTGCTGTGTGTTTCCCTTCAGAAATGGAGTTAAATCCCAGGCTCTGAGTCTTACTACAAGCAATACTTCGTTCCAGGTAAGGGCAGGCACTTTTCAGCTCAAAAGAACTACATTGTTCATAATCTCACACGTTTCTCATCTTAAATGACAAGCATTGGATGTTAGAGGACCAGTACCTTGTATCAGTTTCAGAAGCAGGGTTGGACTAGATATGGTACGTATGTGTAGGAAACACCGTTCTGTTTTTCTCAGCACAGTCACGTTTCAGTTGTCTTAGAGACTCTAGAAAGCAAGAGCATGCTTCTTATCTAAAGCAGAATGTGATAAATGGATGGGAACTCTGCTGTGTGTTTCACTTCAGAAATGGAATTAAATCCCTGGCTCTGAGTCTTCCTACAAGCAAGACTTGGTTTCAGGAAAGGGCAGTTACTTTACAGCTCAAACGAACTACATCGTTCACGAAGCTCACAGGTTTCTCATCCTAACTGACAAGTATTGGGTGTTAGAGGACCTGTGCTTTGTTGTAGTTTCAGAAGCATAGTTGGACTAGATATGGTCCGTATGTGTAGGAAACACCATTCTGTTGTTCTCAGCACACTCACGTATCTTGCTCTCTTAGAGACTCTAGAAAGCAAGAGCGTGCTTCTTGCTCTAAAGCAGAGTGTGATCAATGGATGAGAACTCTGCTGTGTGTTTCACTACAGAATTAGAGTTAAATCCCAGTCTCTGTGTCTTCCTACAAGCAAGACTTCGTTTCAGGTAAGGGAAGCCAATTTTAAGCTCAAACAAACTACAACATTCACGAAGCCTACACATTTCTCATCTTAACTGACAAGTATTGGATGGTAGAGGACCAGTGCTTTGTATCAGTTTCAGAAGCAGAGTTGGACTAGATATCGTCTGTATGTGTAGGAAACACCGTTCTTTTGCTCCCAGCACACTCACGTTTCCTGCTGTCTTAGAGACTCTAAAAAGCAAGAGTGTGCTTCTCGCTCTAAAGCAGAGTGTGATCTATGGATGGGAACTCTGCTGTGTGTTTCACTTCAGAAATGGAGTTAAATCCCATTCTCTGAGTCTTCCTACAATCAAGACTTCGTTTCAGGAAAGGGCAGTTACTTTACAGCTCAAGCGAACTACACCATTCACGAAGCTCACACGTTTCTTATCTTAACTGACAAGCATTGGATGTTAGAGGACCTGTGGTTTGTTGCAGTTTCAGAAGCAGAGTTGAACTAGATATGGTCCGTGTATGTAGGAAACACAGTTCATTTGTTCTGAACACACTCAAATTTCCTGCTGTATTAGAGACTATAGAAAGCAAGAGCGTGCTTCTTGCTCTAAAGCAGAGTGTGATCTATGGATGGGAACTCTGCTGTGTGTTTCACTTCAGAAATGGAGTTAAAACCCAGGCTCTGAGTCTTCCTACAAACAAGACTTCGTTTCAGGTAAGGGAAGTCACTTTTCAGCTTAAACGAACTACAACATTCACGAAGCCCACACATTCTCTTAAATGACAAGCATTGGATGTTAGAGGACCAGTACTTTGTATCACATTCAGAAGCAGGGTTGGACTAGATATGGTAAGAATGTGTAGGAAACACCGTTCTGTTTTTCTCAGCACAGTCACATTTCCTTTCTCTTAGAGACTCTAGAAAGCAAGAGCATGCTTCTTATCTAAAGCAGAATGTGATGAATGGATGGGAACTCTGCTATGTGTTTCACTTCAGAAATGGAGTTAAATCCCATTCTCTGAGTCTTCCTACAATCAAAACTTCGTTTCAGGAAAGGGCAGTTACTTCACAGCTCAAGCGAACTACATCATTCACGATGCTCACACGTTTCTTATCTTAACTGATAAGCATTGGATGTTACAGGACCTGTGGTTTGTTGCAGTGTCAGAAGCAGAGTTGAACTAGATATGGTCCGTATATGTAGGAAACACCGTTCATTTGTTCTGAGCACACTCAGTTTTCCAGCTGTCTTAGAGACTCTAGAAAGCAAGAGCGTGCTTCTTGCTCTAAAGCAGAGTGTGATCTATGGATGGGAACTCTGCTGTGAGTTTCACTTCAGAAATGGAGTTAAATCCCATTCTCTGAGTCTTCCTACAAGCAAGACTTGGTTTCAGGAAAGGGCAGGTTCTTTACAGCTAAAACGAACTACATCGTTCATGAAGCTCACAGGTTTCTCATCCTAACTGACAAGTATTGGGTGTTAGAGGACCTGTGCTTTGTTGTAGTTTCAGAAGCATAGTTGGACTAGATATGGTCCGTATGTGTAGGAAACACCATTTTGTTGTTCTCAGCACACTCACGTATCCTGCTCTCTTAGAGACTCTAGAAAGCAAGAGCGTGCTTCTTGCTCTAAAGCAGAGTGTGATCATTGGATGGGAACTCTGCTGTGTTGTTCACTACAGAATTGGAGTTAAATCCCAGGCTCTGAGTCTTCCTACAAGCAAGACTTCGTTTCAGGTAAGGGCAGTTACTTTACAGGTCAAAAGAACTACATCATTCATGAAGCTCACACATGTCTCCTCTTAACTGACAAGCATTGGATGTTACAGGACCAGTGCTTTGTATCAGTTTCAGAAGCAGAGTTGGACTAGATATCGTCTGTATGTGTAGGAAACACCGTTCTTTTCCTCTCAGCACACTCACGTTTCCTGCTGTCTTAGAGACTCTAAAAAGCAAGAGTGTGCTTCTCGCTCTAAAGCAGAGTGTGATCTATGGATGGGAACTCTGCTGTGTGTTTCACTTCAGAAATGGAGTTAAATCCCATTCTCTGAGTCTTCCTACAATCAAGATTTCGTTTCAGGAAAGGGCAGTTACTTTACAGCTCAAGCGAACTACACCATTCACGAAGCTCACACGTTTCTTATCTTAACTGACAAGCATTGGATGTTAGAGGACCTGTGGTTTGTTGCAGTTTCAGAAGCAGAGTTGAACTAGATATGGTCCGTGTATGTAGGAAACACAGTTCATTTGTTCTGAACACACTCAAATTTCCTGCTGTATTAGAGACTATAGAAAGCAAGAGCGTGCTTCTTGCTCTAAAGCAGAGTGTGATCTATGGATGGGAACTCTGCTGTGTGTTTCTCTTCAGAAATGGAGTTAAAACCCAGGCTCTGAGTCTTCCTACAAACAAGACTTCGTTTCAGGTAAGGGAAGTCACTTTTCAGCTTAAACGAACTACAACATTCACGAAGCCCACACATTCTCTTAAATGACAAGCATTGGATGTTAGAGGACCAGTACTTTGTATCACATTCAGAAGCAGGGTTGGACTAGATATGGTAAGAATGTGTAGGAAACACCGTTCTGTTTTTCTCAGCACAGTCACATTTCCTTTCTCTTAGAGACTCTAGAAAGCAAGAGCATGCTTCTTATCTAAAGCAGAATGTGATGAATGGATGGGAACTCTGCTATGTGTTTCACTTCAGAAATGGAGTTAAATCCCATTCTCTGAGTCTTCCTACAATCAAGACTTCGTTTCAGGAAAGGGCAGTTACTTCACAGCTCAAGCGAACTACATCATTCACGATGCTCACACGTTTCTTATCTTAACTGATAAGCATTGGATGTTACAGGACCTGTGGTTTGTTGCAGTGTCAGAAGCAGAGTTGAACTAGATATGGTCCGTATATGTAGGAAACACCGTTCATTTGTTCTGAGCACACTCAGTTTTCCAGCTGTCTTAGAGACTCTAGAAAGCAAGAGCGTGCTTCTTGCTCTAAAGCAGAGTGTGATCTATGGATGGGAACTCTGCTGTGTGTTTCACTTCAGAAATGGAGTTAAATCCCATTCTCTGAGTCTTCCTACAAGCAAGACTTGGTTTCAGGAAAGGGCAGGTTCTTTACAGCTAAAACGAACTACATCGTTCATGAAGCTCACAGGTTTCTCATCCTAACTGACAAGTATTGGGTGTTAGAGGACCTGTGGATTGTTGTAGTTTCAGAAGCAGAGTTGGACTAGATATGGTACGTATGTGTAGGAAATACCGTTCTGTTGTTCTCAGCACACTCACGTTACCTGCAGTTTTAGAGACTCTAGAAAGCAAGAGCGTGCTTCTTGCTCTAAATCAGAGTGTGATCAATGGATGAGATCTCTGCTGTGTGTTTCGCTTCAGAAATGGAGTTAAATCCCAGGCTCTGTGTCTTCCTACAAGCAAGACTTCGTTTCAGGTAAGGGAAGTCACTTTTCAGATAAAACGAACTACATCATTCACGAAGCTCAACGGTTCTCATCTTCCCTGACAAGCATTGGATGTTAGAGGACCAGTGCTTTGTATCAGTTTCAGAAGCAGAGTTGGACTAGATATGGTCCATATGTGTAGAAAACACCATTATTTTGTTCTGAGCACACTCACGTTTCATGCTGTATTAGAGACTTTAGAAAGCAAGAGCATGCTTCTTGCTCTAAAGCAGAGTGTGATCCATGGATGAGAACTCTGCTGTGTGTTTCCCTTCAGAAATGGAGTTAAATCCCAGGCTCTGAGTCTTACTACAAGCAATACTTCGTTCCAGGTAAGGGCAGGCACTTTTCAGCTCAAACGAAATACATTGTTCATGATCTCACACGTTTCTCATCTTAAATGACAAGCATTGGATGTTAGAGGGCCAGTACTTTGTATCAGATTCAGAAGCAGGGTTGGACTAGATATGGTACGTATGTGTAGGAAACACCGTTCTGTTTTTCTCAGCACAGTCACATTTCCTTTGTCTTAGAGACTCTAGAAAGCAAGAGCATGCTTCTTATCTAAAGCAGAATGTGATAAATGCATGGGAACTCTGCTATGTGTTTCACTTCAGAAATGGAATTAAATCCCTGGCTCTGAGTCTTCCTACAAGCAAGACTTGGTTTCAGGAAAGGGCAGTTACTTTACAGCTCAAACGAACTACATCATTCACGAAGCTCACAGGTTTCTCATCCTAACTGACAAGCATTGGGTGTTAGAGGACCAGTGCTTTGTATCCGTTTCCGAAGCAGATTTGGACTAGATATTGTCTGTATGTGTAGGAAACACTGTTCTTTTGCTCTCAGCACACTCACGTATCCTGCTGTCTTAGAGACTCTAGAAAGCAAGAGCGTGCTAATAGCTCTAAAGCAGAATGTGATCCATGGATGAGAACTATGCTGTGTCTTTCCCTTCCAAAATGGAGTTAAATCCCATTCTCTGAGTCTTCCTACAAGCAAGACTTCATGTCAGGTAAGGGCAGGCACTTTTCAGCTCAAACGAACTACATCGTTCATGAAGCTCACACGTTTCTCATCTTAAATGACAAGCATTGGATGTTAGAGGAACAGTGCTTTGTATCAGTTTCAGAAGCAGACTTGGACTAGATATCGTCTGTATGTGTAGGAAACACCGTTCTTTTGCTCTCAGCACACTCACGTTTCCTGCTCTCTTAGAGACTCTAGATAGCAAGAGTGTGCTTCTTGCTCTAAAGCAGAGTGTGATCTATGGGAGGGAACTCTGCTGTGTGTTTCACTTCAGAAATGGAGTTAAATCCCATTCTCTGAGTCTTCCTTCAATCAAGACTCCGTTTTAGGAAAGGGCAGTTACTTCACAGCTCAAGCGAACTACATCATTCACGAAGCTCACACATTTCTTATCTTAACTGATAAGCATTGGATGTTACAGGACCTGTGGTTTGTTGCTGTTTCAGAAGCAGAGTTGAACTAGATATGGTCCGTATATGTAGGAAACACCGTTCATTTGTTCTGAGCACACTCAATTTTCCTGCTGTATTAGAGAATCTAGAACGCAAGAGCGTGCTAATAGCTCTAAAGCAGAGTGTGATCCATGGATGAGAACAATGCTGTGTCTTTCCCTTCAGAAATGGAGTTAAATCCCAGGCTCTGTGTCTTCCTACAAGGAAGACTTCGGTCCAGGTAAGGGCAGGCACTTTTCAGCTCAAACGAACTACATCATTCATGAAGCTCACATGTTTCTCATCTTAAATGACAAGCATTGGATGTTAGAGGACCAGTACTTTATATCAGTTTCAGAAGCAGGGTTGGACTAGATATGGTATGTATGGGGAGGAAACCCTGTTCTGTTTTCCTAAGCACACTCACTTTTCCTTTGTCTAAGAGACTCTAGAAAGCAAGAGCATGCTTCTTATCTAAAGCAGAATGTGATAAATGGATGAGAACTCTGCTGTGTGTTTCACTTCAGAAATGGAATTAAATCCCTGGCTCTGAGTCTTCCTACAATCAAGACTTAGTTTCAGTAAAGGGCAGTTACTTTACAGCTCAAACGAACTACACCATTCACGAAGCTCACACGTTTCGCATCCTAACTTACAAGTATTGGGTGTTAGAGGACCTATGCTTTGTTGTAGTTTCAGAAGCAGAGTTGGACTAGATATGGTCCGTATGTGTAGGAAACACCGTTCTGTTGTTCTCAGCACACTCACGTATCCTGCTGTCTTAGAGACTCTAGAAAACAAGAGCATGCTTCTTGCTCTAAAGCAGAGTGTGATAATTGGATGGGAACTCTGCTGTGTTGTTCACTACAGAATTGGAGTTAAATCCCAGGCTCTGAGTCTTCCTACAAGCAAGACTTCGTTTCAGGTAAGGGCAGTTACTTTACAGGTCAAAAGAACTACATCATTCATGAAGCTCACACATGTCTCATCTTAACTGACAAGCATTGGATGTTAGAGGACCAGTGCTTTGTATCAGTTTCAGAAGCAGAGTTGGACTAGATATCGTCTGTATGTGTAGGAAACACCGTTCTTTTGCTCTCATCACACTCACGTTTCCTGCTGTCTTAGAGACTCTAGAAAGCAAGAGTGTGCTTCTTGGTCTAAAGCAGAGTGTGATCAATGTATGGGAACTCTGCTGTGTGTTTCACTTCAGAAATGGAGTTAAATCCCATTCTCTGAGTCTTCCTACAATCAAGACTTCGTTTCAGGAAAGGGCAGTTACTTTACAGCTCAAGCGAACTACACCATTCACGAAGCTCACACGTTTCTTATCTTAACTGACAAGCATTGGATGTTAGAGGACCTGTGGTTTGTTGCAGTTTCAGAAGCAGAGTTGAACTAGATATGGTCCGTGTATGTAGGAAACACAGTTCATTTGTTCTGAACACACTCAAATTTCCTGCTGTATTAGAGTCTATAGAAAGCAAGAGCGTACTTCTTGCTCTAAAGCAGAGTGTGATCTATGGATGGGAACTCTGCTGTGTGTTTCACTTCAGAAATGGAGTTAAAACCCAGGCTCTGAGTCTTCCTACAAACACGACTTCGTTTCAGGTAAGGGAAGTCACTTTTCAGCTTAAACGAACTACAACATTCACGAAGCCCACACATTCTCTTAAATGACAAGCATTGGATGTTAGAGGACCAGTACTTTGTATCAGTTTCAGAAGCAGGGTTGGACTAGATATGGTACGTATGTGTAGGAAACACCATTCTGTTTTTCTCAGCACAGTCACATTTCCTTTGTCTTAGAGACTCTAGAAAGCAAGAGCATGCTTCTTATCTAAAGCAGAATGTGATGAATGGATGGGAACTCTGCTATGTGTTTCACTTCAGAAATGGAATTAAATCCCTGGCTCTGAGTCTTCCTACAAGCAAGACCTGGTTTCAGGAAAGGGCAGTTACTTTACAGCTCAAACGAACTACATCGTTCACGAAGCTCACAGGTTTCTCATCCTAACTTACAAGCATTGGGTGTTAGAGGACCTGTGGATTGATGTAGTTTCAGAAGCAGAGTTGGACTAGATATGGTACGTATGTGTAGGAAATACCGTTCTGTTGTTCTCAGCACACTCACGTTTCCTGCAGTTTTAGAGACTCTAGAAAGCAAGAGCATGCTTCTTGCTCTAAAGCAGAGTGTGATCAATGGATGAGAACTCTGCTGTGTGTTTTGCTTCAGAAATGGAGTTAAATCCCAGGCTCTGTGTCTTCCTACAAGCAAGACTTCGTTTCAGGTAAGGGAAGTCACTTTTCAGCTAAAACGAACTACATCATTCACGAAGCTCAACGGTTCTCATCTTCCCTGACAAGCATTGGATGTTAGAGGACCAGTGCTTTGTATCAGTTTCAAAAGCAGACTTGGACTAGATATTGTCTGTATGTGTAGGAAACACTGTTCTTTTGCTCTCAGCACACTCACGTATCCTGCTGTCTTAGAGACTCTAGAAAGCAAGAGCGTGCTAATAGCTCTAAAGCAGAATGTGATCCATGGATGAGAACTATGCTGTGTCTTTCCCTTCCGAAATGGAGTTAAATCCCATTCTCTGAGTCTTCCTACAAGCAAGACTTCATGTCAGGTAAGGGCAGGCACTTTTCAGCTCAAACGAACTACATCGTTCATGAAGCTCACACGTTTCTCATCTTAAATGACAAGCATTGGATGTTAGAGGAACAGTGCTTTGTATCAGTTTCAGAAGCAGACTTGGACTAGATATCGTCTGTATGTGTAGGAAACACCGTTCTTTTGCTCTCAGCACACTCACGTTTCCTGCTGTCTTAGAGACTCTAGATAGCAAGAGTGTGCTTCTTGCTCTAAAGCAGAGTGTGATCTATGGGAGGGAACTCTGCTGTGTGTTTCACTTCAGAAATGGAGTTAAATCCCATTCTCTGAGTCTTCCTTCAATCAAGACTCCGTTTTAGGAAAGGGCAGTTACTTCACAGCTCAAGCGAACTACATCATTCACGAAGCTCACACATTTCTTATCTTAACTGATAAGCATTGGATGTTACAGGACCTGTGGTTTGTTGCTGTTTCAGAAGCAGAGTTGAACTAGATATGGTCCGTATATGTAGGAAACACCGTTCATTTGTTCTGAGCACACTCAATTTTCCTGCTGTATTAGAGAATCTAGAACGCAAGAGCGTGCTAATAGCTCTAAAGCAGAGTGTGATCCATGGATGAGAACAATGCTGTGTCTTTCCCTTCAGAAATGGAGTTAAATCCCAGGCTCTGTGTCTTCCTACAAGGAAGACTTCGGTCCAGGTAAGGGCAGGCACTTTTCAGCTCAAACGAACTACATCATTCATGAAGCTCACATGTTTCTCATCTTAAATGACAAGCATTGGATGTTAGAGGACCAGTACTTTATATCAGTTTCAGAAGCACGGTTGGACTAGATATGGTATGTATGGGGAGGAAACCCTGTTCTGTTTTCCTAAGCACACTCACTTTTCCTTTGTCTTAGAGACTCTAGAAATCAAGAGCATGCTTCTTATCTAAAGCAGAATGTGATAAATGGATGAGAACTCTGCTGTGTGTTTCACTTCAGAAATGGAATTAAATCCCTGGCTCTGAGTCTTCCTACAATCAAGACTTAGTTTCAGTAAAGGGCAGTTACTTTACAGCTCAAACGAACTACACCATTCACGAAGCTCACACGTTTCGCATCCTAACTTACAAGTATTGGGTGTTAGAGGACCTATGCTTTGTTGTAGTTTCAGAAGCAGAGTTGGACTAGATATGGTCCGTATGTGTAGGAAACACCGTTCTGTTGTTCTCAGCACACTCACGTAAACTGCTGTCTTAGAGACTCTAGAAAACAAGAGCATGCTTCTTGCTCTAAAGCAGAGTGTGATAATTGGATGGGAACTCTGCTGTGTTGTTCACTACAGAATTGGAGTTAAATCCCAGGCTCTGAGTCTTCCTACAAGCAAGACTTCGTTTCAGGTAAGGGCAGTTACTTTACAGGTCAAAAGAACTACATCATTCATGAAGCTCACACATGTCTCATCTTAACTGACAAGCATTGGATGTTAGAGGACCAGTGCTTTGTATCAGTTTCAGAAGCAGAGTTGGACTAGATATCGTCTGTATGTGTAGGAAACACCGTTCTTTTGCTCTCATCACACTCACGTTTCCTGCTGTCTTAGAGACTCTAGAAAGCAAGAGTGTGCTTCTTGGTCTAAAGCAGAGTGTGATCAATGTATGGGAACTCTGCTGTGTGTTTCACTTCAGAAATGGAGTTAAATCCCATTCTCTGAGTCTTCCTACAATCAAGACTTCGTTTCAGGAAAGGGCAGTTACTTTACAGCTCAAGCGAACTACACCATTCACGAAGCTCACACGTTTCTTATCTTAACTGACAAGCATTGGATGTTAGAGGACCTGTGGTTTGTTGCAGTTTCAGAAGCAGAGTTGAACTAGATATGGTTCGTGTATGTAGGAAACACAGTTCATTTGTTCTGAACACACTCAAATTTCCTGCTGTATTAGAGACTATAGAAAGCAAGAGCGTACTTCTTGCTCTAAAGCAGAGTGTGATCTATGGATGGGAACTCTGCTGTGTGTTTCACTTCAGAAATGGAGTTAAAACCCAGGCTCTGAGTCTTCCTACAAACACGACTTCGTTTCAGGTAAGGGAAGTCACTTTTCAGCTTAAACGAACTACAACATTCACGAAGCCCACACATTCTCTTAAATGACAAGCATTGGATGTTAGAGGACCAGTACTTTGTATCACATTCAGAAGCAGGGTTGGACTAGATATGGTACGTATGTGTAGGAAACACCGTTCTGTTTTTCTCAGCACAGTCACATTTCCTTTGTCTTAGAGACTCTAGAAAGCAAGAGCATGCTTCTTATCTAAAGCAGAATGTGATGAATGGATGGGAACTCTGCTATGTGTTTCACTTCAGAAATGGAATTAAATCCCAGGCTCTGTGTCTTCCTACAAGCAAGACTTCGTTTCAGGAAAGGGCAGTTACTTTATAGCTCAAGCGAACTACATCATTCACGAATCTCACAAGTTTCTTATCTTAACTGACAAGCATTGGATATTAGAGGACCTGTGGTTTGTTGCAGTTTCAGAAGCAGAGTTGAACTAGATATGATCCGTGTACATAGGAAACACCGTTAATTTGTTCTGAGCACACTCAAGTTTCCTGTTGTATTAGAGACTCTAGAAAGCAAGAGCGTGCTAATAGCTCTAAAGCAGAATGTGATCCATGGATGAGAACTATGCTGTGTCTTTCCCTTCAGAAATGGAGTTAAATCCCAGGCTCTGAGTCTTCCTACAATCAAGACTTCGTTTAAGGAAAGGGCAGTTACTTTACAGCTCAAGCGAACTACATAATTCACGAAGCTCACACGTTTCTTATCTTAACTGATAAGCATTGGATCTTACACATCCTGTGGTTTGTTGCTGTTTCAGAAGCAGAGTTGAACTAGATATGGTCCGTATATGTAGGAAACACCGTTCATTTGTTCTGAGCACACTCAAGTTTCCTGCTGTATAAGAGACTCTAGAAAGCAAGAGCGTGCTAATAGATCTAAAGCAGAGTGTGATCCATGGATGAGAACTATGCTGTGTCTTTCCCTTCAGAAATGGAGTTAAATCCCAGGCTCTGTGTCTTCCTACAAGGAAGACTTCGGTCCGGGTAAGGGCAGGACCTTTTCAGCTCAAACGAACTACATCGTTCATGAAGCTCACATGTTTCTCATCTTAAATGACAAGCATTGGATGTTAGAGGACCAGTACTTTGTATCAGTTTCAGAAGCAGGGTTGGACTAGATATGGTACGTATGGGTAGGAAACACCGTTCTGTTTTCCTCAGCACACTCACGTTTCCTTTGTCTTAGAGACTCTAGAAAGCAAGAGCATGCTTCTTATCTAAAGCAGAATGTGATAAAGGAAGAGAACTCTGCTGTGTGTTTCACTTCAGAAATGGAATTAAATCCCTGGCTCTGAGTCTTCCTACAATCAAGACTTACTTTCAGGAATGGCAGTTACTTTACAGCTCAAACGAACTACATCGTTCACTAAGCTCACAGGTTTCTCATCCTAACTGACAAGTATTGGGTGTTAGAGGACCTGTGCTTTGTTGTAGTTTCAGAAGCATAGTTGGACTAGATATGGTCCGTATGTGTAGGAAACACCATTCTGTTGTTCTCAGCACACTCACGTATCCTGCTCTCTTAGAGACTCTAGAAAGCAAGAGCGTGCTTCTTGCTCTAAAGCAGAGTGTGATCAATGGATGAGAACTCTGCTGTGTGTTTCACTTCAGCATTAGCGTTAAATCCCAGTCTCTGTGTCTTCCTACAAGCAAGACTTCGTTTCAGGTAAGGGAAGTCACTTTTCAGCTCAAACAAACTACAACATTCACGAAGCCTACACATTTCTCATCTTAACTGACAAGCATTGGATGGTAGAGGACCAGTGCTTTGTATCAGTTTCAGAAGCAGAGTTGGACTAGATATGGTCCGTATGTGTAGGAAACACCGTTCTGTTGTTCTCAGCACACTCACGTATCCTGCTGTCTTAGAGACTCTAGAAAACAAGAGCATGCTTCTTGCTCTAAAGCAGAGTGTGATCATTGGATGGGAACTCTGCTGTGTTGTTCACTACAGAATTGGAGTTAAATCCCAGGCTCTGAGTCTTCCTACAAGCAAGACTTCGTTTCAGGTAAGGGCAGTTACTTTACAGGTCAAAAGAACTACATCATTCATGAAGCTCACACATGTCTCCTCTTAACTGACAAGCATTGGATGTTAGAGGACCAGTGCTTTGTATCAGTTTCAGAAGCAGAGTTGGACTAGATATCGTCTGTATGTGTAGGAAACACCGTTCTTTTGCTCTCAGCACACTCACGTTTCCTGCTGTCTTAGAGACTCTAGAAAGCAAGAGTGTGCTTCTTGCTCTAAAGCAGAGTGTGATCTATGGATGGGAACTCTGCTGTGTGTTTCACTTCAGAAATGGAGTTAAATCCCATTCTCTGAGTCTTCCTACAATCAAGACTTCGTTTCAGAAAGGGCAGTTACTTTACAGCTCATGTGAACTACACCATTTACGAAGCTCACAAGTTTCTTATCTTACCTGACAAGCATTGGATGTTAGAGGACCTGTGGTTTGTTGCAGTTTCAGAAGCAGAGTTGAACTAGATATGGTCCGTGTGTGTAGGAAACACAGTTCATTTGTTCTGAACACACTCTAATTTCCTGCTGTATTAGAGACTATAGAAAGCAAGAGCGTGCTTCTTGCTCTAAAGCAGAGTGTGATCTATGGATGGGAACTCTGCTGTGTGTTTCACTTCAGAAATGGAGTTAAAACCCAGGCTCTGAGTCTTCCTACAAGCAAGACTTCATTTCAGGTAAGGGAAGTCACTTTTCAGCTTAAACGAACTACAACATTCACGAAGCCCACACATTCTCTTAAATGACAAGCATTGGATGTTAGAGGACCAGTACTTTGTATCAAATTCAGAAGCAGGGTTGGACTAGATATGGTAAGAATGTGTAGGAAACACCGTTCTGTTTTTCTCAGCACAGTCACATTTCCTTTCTCTTAGAGACCCTAGAAAGCAAGAGCATGCTTCTTATCTAAAGCAGAATGTGATGAATGGATGGGAAATCTGCTATGTGTTTCACTTCAGAAATGGAATTAAATCCCTGGCTCTGAGTCTTCCTACAAGCAAGACTTGGTTTCAGGAAAGGGCAGTTACTTTACAGCTCAAACGAACTACATCGTTCACGAAGCTCACAGGTTTCTCATCCTAACTGACAAGCATTGGGTGTTAGAGGACCTGTCTTTTGTTGTAGTTTCAGAAGCAGAGTTGGACTAGATATGGTACGTATGTGTAGGAAATACCGTTCTGTTGTTCTCAGCACACTCACATTTCCTGCTGTTTTAGAGACTCTAGAAAGCAAGAGCGTGCTTCTTGCTCTAAAGCAGAGTGTGATCAATGGATGAGAACTCTGCTGTGTGTTTCACTTTAGAAATAGAGTTAAATCCCAGGCTCTGAGTCTTCCTACAAGCAAGACTTCGTTTCAGGAAAGGGCAGTTACTTTACAGCTCAAGCGAACTACATCATTCACGAATCTCACAAGTTTCTTATCTTAACTGACAAGCATTGGATATTAGAGGACCTGTGGTTTGTTGCAGTTTCAGAAGCAGAGTTGAACTAGATATGATCCGTGTACGTAGGAAACACCGTTCATTTGTTCTGAGCACACTCAAGTTTCCTGTTGTATTAGAGACTCTAGAAAGCAAGAGCGTGCTAATAGCTCTAAAGCAGAATGTGATCCATGGATGAGAACTATGCTGTATCTTTCCCTTCAGAAATGGAGTTAAATCCCAAGCTCTGAGTCTTCCTACAAGCAAGACTTCGTTTCAGGTAAGGGCAGGCACTTTTCAGCTCAAATGAACTGCATCGGTCATGAAGCTCACACATGTCTCATCTTAAATGACAAGCATTGGATGTTAGAGGACCAGTACTTTGTATCAGTTTCAGAAGCAGGGTTGGACTAGATATGGTACGTATGGGTAGGAAACACCGTTCTGTTTTTCTCAGCACAGTCACGTTTCAGTTGTCTTAGAGACTCTAGAAAGCAAGAGCATTCTTCTTATCTAAAGCAGAATGTGATAAATGCATGGGAACTCTGCTGTGTGTTTCACATCAGAAATGGAATTAAATCCCTGGCTCTGAGTCTTCCTACAAGCAAGACTTGGTTTCAGGAAAGGGCAGTTACTTTACAGCTCAAACGAACTACATCATTCACGAAGCTCACAGGTTTCTCATCCTAACTGACAAGCATTGGGTGTTAGAGGACCTGTGTTTTGTTGTAGTTTCAGAAGCAGAGTTGGACTAGATATGGTACGTATGTGTAGGAAATACCGTTCTGTTGTTCTCAGCACACTCATGTTTCCTGCTGTTTTAGAGACTCTAGAAAGCAAGAGCGTGCTTCTTGCTCTAAAGCAGAGTGTGATCAATGGATGAGAACTCTGCTGTGTGTTTCACTTTAGAAATAGAGTTAAATCCCAGGCTCTGTGTCTTCCTACAAGCAAGACTTCGTTTCATGTAAGGGAAATCACTTTTCAGCTCAAACGAACTACATTATTCATGAAGCTCACACATGTCTCATCTTAACTGACAAGCATTACTTGTTAGAGGACCAGTGCTTTGTATCAGTTTCCGAAGCAGAGTTGGACTAGATATTGTCTGTATGTGTAGGAAACACCGTTCTTTTGCTCTCAGCACACTCACGTATCCTGCTGTCTTAGAGACTCTAGAAAGCAACAGCGTGCTAATAGCTCTAAAGCAGAATGTGATCCATGGATGAGAACTATGCTGTGTCTTTCCCATCCGAAATGGAGTTAAATCCCATTCTCTGAGTCTTCCTACAATCAAGACTTCGTTTAAGGAAAGGGCAGTTACTTTACAGCTCAAGCGAACTACATAATTCAGAAAGCTCACACGTTTCTTATCTTAACTGATAAGCATTGGATCTTACAGATCCTGTGGTTTGTTGCAGTTTCAGAAGCAGAGTTGAACTAGATATGGTCCGTATATGTAGGAAACACCGTTCATTTGTTCTGAGCACACTCAAGTTTCCTGCTGTATAAGAGACTCTAGAAAGCAAGAGCGCGCTAATAGCTCTAAAGCAGAGTGTGATCCATGGATGAGAACTATGCTGTGTCTTTCCATTCAGAAATGGAGTTAAATCCCAGGCTCTGTGTCTTCCTACAAGGAAGACTTCGGTCCAGGTAAGGGCAGGACCTTTTCAGCTCAAACGAACTACATCGTTCATGAAGCTCACATGTTTCTCATCTTAAATGACAAGCATTGGATGTTAGAGGACCAGTACTTTGTATCAGTTTCAGAAGCAGGGTTGGACTAGATATGGTACGTATGGGTAGGAAACACCGTTCTGTTTTCCTCAGAACACTCACGTTTCCTTTGTCTTAGAGACTCTAGAAAGCAAGAGCATGCTTCTTATCTAAAGCAGAATGTGATAAATGGATGAGAACTCTGCTGTGTGTTTCACTTCAGAAATGGAATTAAATACCTGGCTCTGAGTCTTCCTACAATCAAGACTTAGTTTCAGGAATGGCAGTTACTTTACAACTCAAACGAACTACATCGTTCACTAAGCTCACAGGTTTCTCATCCTAACTGACAAGTATTGGGTGTTAGAGGACCTGTGCTTTGTTGTAGTTTCAGAAGCATAGTTGGACTAGATATGGTCCGTATGTGTAGGAAACTCCATTCTGTTGTTCTCAGCACACTCACGTATCCTGCTCTCTTAGAGATTCTAGAAAGCAAGAGTGTGCTTCTTGCTCTAAAGCAGAGTGTGATCAATGGATGAGAACTCTGCTGTGTGTTTCACTTCAGAATTAGAGTTAAATCCCAGTCTCTGTGTCTTCCTACAAGCAAGACTTCGTTTCAGGTAAGGAAAGTCACTTTTCAGCTCAAACAAACTACAACATTCACGAAGCCTACACATTTCTCATCTTAACTGACAAGCATTGGATGTTAGAGGACCAGTGCTTTGTATCAGTTTCAGAAGCAGAGTTGGACTAGATATGGTCCATATGTGTAGGAAACACCGTTCTGTTGTTCTCAGCACACTCACGTATCCTACTGTCTTAGAGACTCTAGAAAACAAGAGCATGCTTCTTGCTCTAATGCAGAGTGTGATCATTGGATGGGAACTCTGCTGTGTTGTTCACTACATAATTGGAGTTAAATCCCAGGCTCTGAGTCTTCCTACAAGCAAGACTTCGTTTCAGGTAAGGGCAGTTACTTTACAGGTCAAAAGAACTACATCATTCATGAAGCTCACACATGTCTCCTCTTAACTGACAAGCATTGGATGTTAGAGGACCAGTGCTTTGTATCAGTTTCAGAAGCAGAGTTGGACTAGATATCGTCTGTATGTGTAGGAAACACCGTTCTTTTGCTCTCAGCACACTCACGTATCCTGCTGTCTTAGAGACTCTAGAAAGCAAGAGTGTGCTTCTTGCTCTAAAGCAGAGTGTGATCTATGGATGGGAACTCTGCTGTTTGTTTCACTACAGAAATGGAGTTAAATCCCATTCTCTGAGTCTTGCTACAATCAAGACTTCGTTTCAGGAAAGGGCAGTTACTTCACAGCTCAAGCGAACTACATCATTCACGATGTTCACACGTTTCTTATCTTAACTGATAAGCATTAGATGTTACAGGACCTGTGGTTTGTTGCAGTTTCAGAAGCAGAGTTGAACTAGATATGGTCCGTATATGTAGGAAACACCGTTCATTTGTTCTGAGCACACTCAGTTTTCCAGCTGTGTTAGAGACTCTAGAAAGCAAGAGCGTGCTTCTTGCTCTAAAGCAGAGTGTGATCTATGGATGGGAACTCTGCTGTGTGTTTCACTTCAGAAATGGAGTTAAATCCCATTCTCTGAGTCTTCCTACTAGCAAGACTTGGTTTCAGGAAAGGGCAGTTACTTTACAGCTAAAACGAACTACATCGTTCATGAAGCTCACAGGATTCTCATCATAACTGACAAGTATTGGGTGTTAGAGCACCTGTGGATTGTTGTAGTTTCAGAAGCAGAGTTGGACTAGATATGGTACGTACGTGTAGGAAATACCGTTCTGTTGTTCTCAGCACACTCACGTTTCCTGCAGTTTTAGAGACTCTAGAAAGCAAGAGCGTGCTTCTTGCTCTAAAGCAGAGTGTGATCAATGGTTGAGAACTCTGCTGTGTGTTTCGCTTCAGAAATGGAGTTAAATCCCAGGTTCTGTGTCTTCCTACAAGCAAGACTTCGTTTCAGGTAAGGGAAGTCACTTTTCAGCTAAAACGAACTACATCATTCACGAAGCTCAACGGTTCTCATCTTCCCTGACAAGCATTACATGTTAGAGGACCAGTGCTTTGTATCAGTTTCAGAAGCAGAGTTGGACTAGATATGGTCCATATGTGTAGGAAACACGGTTCTTTTGTTCTGAGCACACTCACGTTTCATGCTGTATTAGAGACTTTAGAAAGCAAGAGCGTGCTTCTTGCTCTAAAGCAGAGTGTGATCCATGGATGAGAACTCTGCTGTGTGTTTCCCTTCAGAAATGGAGTTAAATCCCAGGCTCTGAGTCTTCCTACAAGCAATACTTCGTTCCAGGTAAGGGCAGGCAATTTTCAGCTCAAACGAACTACATCGTTCATGAAGCTCACATGTTTCTCATCTTAAATGACAAGCATTGGATGTTAGAGGACCAGTACTTTGTGTCAGTTTCAGAAGCAGGGTTGGACTAGATATGGTACGTATGGGTAGGAAACACCGTTCTGTTTTCCTCAGCACACTCACGTTTCCTTTGCCTTAGAGACTCTAGAAAGCAAGAGCATGCTTCTTATCTAAAGCAGAATGTGATAAATGGATGAGAACTCTGCTGTGTGTTTCACTTCAGAAATGGAATTAAATCCCTGGCTCTGAGTGTTCCTACAATCAAGACTTAGTTTCAGGAATGGCAGTTACTTTACAGCACAAACGAACTACATCGTTCACGAAGCTCACAGGTTTCTCATCCTAACTGACAAGTATTGGGTGTTAGAGGACCTGTGCTTTGTTGTAGTTTCAGAAGCACAGTTGGTCTAGATATGGTCCGTATGTGTAGGAAACCCCGTTCTTTTGTTCTGAGCACACTCACGTTTCATGCTGTATTAGAGACTCTAGAATGCAAGAGCGTGCTTCTTGCTCTAAAGCAGAGTATGATCAATGGAAGAGAACTCTGCTGTGTGTTTCGCTTCAGAAATGGAGTTAAATCCCAGGCTCTGTGTCTTCCTACAAGCAAGACTTCATTTCAGGTAAGGGAAGTCACTTTTCAGCTAAAACGAACTACATCATTCATGAAGCTCAACGTTTCTCATCTTCCCTGACAAGCATTGGATCTTAGAGGACCAGTGCTTTGTATCAGTTTCAGAAGCATAGTTTGACTAGATATGGTCCGTATGTGTAGGAAACACCGTTCTGTTGTTCTCAGCACACTCACGTATCCTGCTCTCTTAGAGACTCTAGAAAGCAAGAGCGTGCTTCTTGCTCTAAAGCAGAGTGTGATCAATGGATGAGAACTCTGCTGTGTGTTTCACTTCAGAAATAGAGTTAAATCCCAGCCTCTGTGTCTTCCTACAAGCAAGACTTCGTTTCAGGTAAGGGAAGTCACTTTTCAGCTCAAACAATCTACAACATTCACGAAGCCTACACATTTCTCATCTTAACTGACAAGCATTGGATGGTAGAGGACCAGTGCTTTGTATCAGTTTCAGAAGCATAGTTTGACTAGATATGGTCCATATGTGTAGGAAACACCGTTCTTTTGTTCTGAGCACACTCACGTTTCATGCTGTATTAGAGACTTTAGAAAGCAAGAGCGTGCTTCTTGCTCTAAAGCAGAGTGTGATCCATGGATGAGAACTCTGCTGTGTGTTTCCCTTCAGAAATGGAGTTAAATCCCAGGCTCTGAGTCTTCCTACAAGCAAGACTTCATGTCAGGTAAGGGCAGGCACTTTTCAGCTCAAACGAACTACATCGGTCATGAAGCTCACACATGTCTCATCTTAACTGACAAGCATTGAATGTTAGAGGACCAGTGCTTTGTATCAGTTTCCGAAGCAGATTTGGACTACATATTGTCTGTATGTGTAGGAAACACCGTTCTTTTGCTCTCAGCACACTCACGTATCCTGCTGCCTTAGAGACTCGAGAAAGCAAGAGCGTGCTAATAGCTCTAAAGCAGAATGTGATCCATGGATGAGAACTATGCTGTGTCTTTCCCTTCCGAAATGGAGTTAAATCCCATTCTCTGAGTCTTCCTACAATCAAGACTTCGTTTAAGGAAAGGGCAGTTACTTTACAGCTCAAGCAAACTACATCATTCACGAAGCTCACACGTTTCTTATCTTAACTGATAAGCATTGGATGTTACAGATCCTGTGGTTTGTTGCAGTTTCAGAAGCAGAGTTGAACTAGATATGGTCCGTATATGTAGGAAACACCATTCATTTGTTCTGAGCACACTCAAGTTTCCTGCTGTATTAGAGACTCTAGAAAGCAAGAGCGTGCTAATAGCTCTAAAGCAGAGTGTGATCCATGGATGAGAACTATGCTGTGTCTTTCCCTTCAGAAATGGAGTTAAATCCCAGGCTCTGTGTCTTCCTACAAGGAAGACTTCGGTCCAGGTAAGGGCAGGACCTTTTCAGCTCAAATGAACTACATCGTTCAAGAAGCTCACATGTTTCTCATCTTAAATGACAAGCATTGGATGTTAGAGGACCAGTACTTTGTATCAGTTTCAGAAGCAGGGTTGGACTAGATATGGTACGTATGGGTAGGAAACACCATTCTGTTTTTCTCAGCAAAGTCACGTTTCAGTTGTCTTAGAGACTCTAGAAAGCAAGAGCATGCTACTTATCTAAAGCAGAATGTGATAAATGCATGGGAACTCTGCTCTGTGTTTCACTTCAGAAATGGAATTAAATCCCTGGCTCTGAGTCTTCCTACAAGCAAGACTTGGTTTCAGGAAAGGGCAGTTACTTTACAGCTCAAACGAACTACATCATTCACGAAGCTCACAGGTTTCTCATCCTAACTGACAAGCATTGGGTGTTAGAGGACCTGTGTTTTGTTGTAGTTTCAGAAGCAGATATGGACTAGATATGGTACGTATGTGTAGGAAATACCGTTCTGTTGCTCTCAGCACACTCACGTTTCCTGCTGTTTTAGAGACTCTAGAAAGCAAGAGCGTGCTTCTTGCTCTAAAGCAGAGTGTGATCAATGGATGAGAACTCTGCTGTGTGTTTCACTTTAGAAATAGAGTTAAATCCCAGGCTCTGTGTCTTCCTACAAGCAAGACTTCGTTTCAGGTAAGGGAAGTCACTGTTCAGCTCAAACGAACTACATCATTCATGAAGCTCACACATGTCTCATCTTAACTGACAAGCATTACATGTTAGAGGACCAGTGCTTTGTATCAGTTTCCGAAGCAGAGTTGGACTAGATATTGTCTGTATGTGTAGGAAACACCGTTCTTTTGCTCTCAGCACACTCACGTATCCTGCTGTCTTAGAGACTCTAGAAAGCAAGAGCGTGCTAATCGCTCTAAAGCAGAATGTGATCCATGGATGAGAACTATGCTGTGTCTTTCCCATCCGAAATGGAGTTAAATCCCATTCTCTGAGTCTTCCTACAATCAAGACTTCGTTTAAGGAATGGGCAGTTACTTTACAGCTCAAGCGAACTACATAATTTACGAAGCTCACACGTTTCTTATCTTAACTGATAAGCATTGGATCTTACAGATCCTGTGGTTTGTTGCAGTTTCAGAAGCAGAGTTGAACTAGATATGGTCCGTATATGTAGGAAACACCGTTCATTTGTTCTGAGCACACTCAAGTTTCCTGCTGTATAAGAGACTCTAGAAAGCAAGAGCGTGCTAATAGCTCTAAAGCAGAGTGTGATCCATGGATGAGAACTATGCTGTGTCTTTCCCTTCAGAAATGGAGTTAAATCCCAGGCTCTGTGTCTTCCTACAAGGAAGACTTCGGTCCAGGTAAGGGCAGGACCTTTTCAGCTCAAACGAACTACATCGTTCATGAAGCTCACATGTTTCTCATCTTAAATGACAAGCATTGGATGTTAGAGGACCAGTACTTTGTATCAGTTTCAGAAGCAGGGTTAGACTAGATATGGTACGTATGGGTAGGAAACACCGTTCTGTTTTCCTCAGCACACTCACGTTTCCTTTGTCTTAGAGACTCTAGAAAGCAAGAGCATGCTTCTTATCTAAAGCAGAATGTGATAAATGGATGAGAACTCTGCTGTGTGTTTCACTTCAGAAATGGAATTAAATCCCTGGCTCTTAGTCTTCCTACAATCAAGACTTCGTTTCAGGAAAGGGCAGTTACTTCACAGCTCAAGCGAACTACATCATTCACGATGCTCACACGTTTCTTATCTTAACTGATAAGAATTGGATGTTACAGGACCTGTGGTTTGCTGCAGTTTCAGAAGCAGAGTTGAAGTAGATATGGTCCGTATATGTAGGAAACACCGTTCATTTGTTCTGAGCACACTCAGTTTTCCAGCTGTCTTAGAGACTCTAGAAAGCAAGAGCGTGCTTCTTGCTCTAAAGCAGAGTGTGATCTATGGATGGGAACTCTGCTGTGTGTTTCACTTCAGAAATGGAGTTAAATCCCATTCTCTGAGTCTTCCTACAAGCAAGACTTGGTTTCAGGAAAGGGCAGTTACTTTACAGCTCAAATGAACTACATCGTTCATGAAGCTCACAGGTTTCTCATCCTAACTGACAAGTATTGGGTGTTAGGGGACCTGTGGATTGTTGTAGTTTCAGAAGCAGAGTTGGACTAGATATGGTACGTATGTGTAGGAAATACCGTTCTGTTGTTCTCAGCACACTCACGTTACCTGCAGTTTTAGAGACTCTAGAAAGCAAGAGCGTGCTTCTTGCTCTAAAGCAGAGTGTGATCCATGGATGAGAACTATGCTGGTTCTTTCCCTTCAGAAATGGAGTAAAATCCCAGGCTCTGAGTCTTCCTACAAGCAATACTTCGTTCCAGGTAAGGGCAGGCACTTTTCAGCTCAAACGAACTACATCGTTCATGATCTCACACGTTTCTCATCTTAAATGACAAGCATTGGATGTTAGAGGACCAGTACTTTGTATCAGTTTCAGAAGCAGGGTTGGACTAGATATGGTACGTATGTGTAGGAAACACCGTTCTGTTTTTCTCAGCACAGTCACGTTTCAGTTGTCTTAGAGACTCTAGAAAGCAAGAGCATGCTTCTTATCTAAAGCAGAATTTGATAAATGGATGGGAACTCTGCTGTGTGTTTCACTTCAGAAATGGAATTAAATCCCTGGCTCTGAGTCTTCCTACAAGCAAGACTTGGTTTCAGGAAAGGGCAGTTACTTTACAGCTCAAACGAACTACATCGTTCACGAAGCTCACAGGTTTCTCATCCTAACTGACAAGCATTGGGTGTGAGAGGACCTGTGGATTGTTGTAGTTTCAGAAGCAGAGTTGGACTAGATATGGTACGTATGTGTAGGAAATACCGTTCTGTTGTTCTCAGCACACTCACGTTTCCTGCAGTTTTAGAGACTCTAGAAAGCAAGAGCGTGCTTCTTGCTCTAAAGCAGAGTGTGATCAATGGATGAGAACTCTGCTGTGTGTTTCGCTTCAGAAATGGAGTTAAATCCCAGGCTCTGTGTCTTCCTACAAGCAAGACTTCGTTTCAGTTAAGGGAAGTCACTTTTCAGCTAAAACGAACTACATCATTCACGAAGCTCAACGGTTCTCATCTTCCCTGACAAGCATTGGATGTTAGAGGACCAGTGCTTTGTATCAGTTTCAGAAGCATAGTTTGACTAGATATGGTCCATATGTGTAGGAAACACCGTTCTTTTGTTCTGAGCACACTCACGTTTCATGCTGTATTAGAGACTTTAGAAAGCAAGAGCGTGCTTCTTGCTCTAAAGCAGAGTGTGATCCATGGATGAGAACTCTGCTGTGTGTTTCCCTTCAGAAATGGAGTTAAATCCCAGGCTCTGAGTCTTCCTACAAGCAAGACTTCATGTCAGGTAAGGGCAGGCACTTTTCAGCTCAAACGAACTACATCGGTCATGAAGCTCACACATGTCTCATCTTAACTGACAAGCATTGAATGTTAGAGGACCAGTGCTTTTTATCAGTTTCCGAAGCAGATTTGGGCTAGATATTGTCTGTATGTGTAGGAAACACCGTTCTTTTGCTCTCAGCACACTCACGTATCCTGCTGTCTTAGAGACTCTAGAAAGCAAGAGCGTGCTAATAGCTCTAAAGCAGAATGTGATCCATGGATGAGAACTATGCTGTGTCTTTCCCATCTGAAATGGAGTTAAATCCCATTCTCTGAGTCTTCCTACAATCAAGACTTCGTTTAAGGAAAGGGCAGTTACTTTACAGCTCAAGCGAACTACATCATTCACGAAGCTCACACGTTTCTTATCTTAACTGATAAGCATTGGATCTTACAGATCCTGTGGTTTGTTGCAGTTTCAGAAGCAGAGTTGAACTAGATATGGTCCGTATATGTAGGAAACACCGTTCATTTGTTCTGAGCACACTCAAGTTTCCTGCTGTATAAGAGACTCTAGAAAGCAAGAGCGTGCTAATAGCTCTAAAGCAGAGTGTGATCCATGGATGAGAACTATGCTGTGTCTTTCCCTTCAGAAATGGAGTTACATCCCAGGCTCTGTGTCTTCATACAAGGAAGACTTCGGTCCAGGTAAGGGCAGGACTTTTCAGCTCAAACGAACTACATCGTTCATGAAGCTCACATGTTTCTCATCTTAAATGACAAGCATTGGATGTTAGAGGACCAGTACTTTGTATCAGTTTCAGAAGCAGGGTTGGACTAGATATGGTACGTATGGGTAGGAAACACCGTTCTGTTTTCCTCAGCACACTCACGTTTCCTTTGTCTTAGAGACTCTAGAAAGCAAGAGCATGCTTCTTATCTAAAGCAGAATGTGATAAATGGATGAGAACTCTGCTGTGTGTTTCACTTCAGAAATGGAATTAAATCCCTGGCTCTGAGTCTTCCTACAAGCAAGACTTAGTTTCAGGAATGGCAGTTACTTTACAGCTCAAACGAACTACATCGTTCACAAAGCTCACAGGGTTCTCATCCTAACTGACAAGTATTGGGTGTTAGAGGACCTGTGCTTTGTTGTAGTTTCAGAAGCATAGTTGGACTAGATATGGTCCGTATGTGTAGGAAACACTGTTCTTTTGTTCTGAGCACACTCACGTTTCATGCTGTATTAGAGATTCTAGAATGCAAGAGCGTGCTTCTTGCTCTAAAGCAGAGTATGATCAATGGAAGAGAACTCTGCTGTGTGTTTCGCTTCAGAAATGGAGTTAAATCCCAGGCTCTGTGTCTCCCTACAAGCAAGACTTCGTTTCAGGTAAGGGAAGTCACTTTTCAGCTAAAACGAACTACATCATTCACGAAGCTCAACGTTTCTCATCTTCCCTGACAAGCATTGGATGTTAGAGGACCAGTGCTTTTTATCAGTTTCAGAAGCAGAGTTGGACAAGATATGGTCCATATGTGTAGGAAACACCGTTCTGTTGTTCTCAGCACACTCACGTATCCTACTGTCTTAGAGATTCTAGAAAACAAGAGCATGCTTCTTGCTCTAAAGCAGAGTGTGATCATTGGATGGGAACTCTGCTGTGTTGTTCACTACAGAATTGGAGTTAAATCGCAGGCTCTGAGTCTTCCTACAAGCAAGACTTCGTTTCAGGTAAGGGCAGTTACTTTACAGGTCAAAAGAACTACATCATTCATGAAGCTCACACATGTCTCCTCTTAACTGACAAGCATTGGATGTTAGAGGACCAGTGCTTTGTATCAGTTTCAGAAGCAGAGTTGGACTAGATATCGTCTGTATGTGTAGGAAACACCGTTCTTTTACTCCCAGCACACTCACGTTTCCTGCTGTCTTAGAGACTCTAGAAAGCAAGAGTGTGCTTCTTGCTCTAAAGCAGAGTGTGATCTATGGATGGGAACTCGGCTATGTGTTTCACTTCAGAAATGGATTTAAATCCCATTCTCTGAGTCTTCCTACAATCAAGACTTCGTTTCAGGAAAGGGCAGTTACTTCACAGCTCAAGCGAACTACATCATTCACGATGCTCACACGTTTCTTATCTTAACTGATAAGAATTGGATGTTACAGGACCTGTGGTTTGCTGCAGTTTCAGAAGCAGAGTTGAAGTAGATATGGTCCGTATATGTAGGAAACACCGTTCATTTGTTCTGAGCCCACTCAGTTTTCCAGCTGTCTTAGAGACTCTAGAAAGCAAGAGCGTGCTTCTTGCTCTAAAGCAGAGTGTGATCTATGGATGGGAACTCTGCTGTGTGTTTCACTTCAGAAATGGAGTTAAATCCCATTCTCTGAGTCTTCCTACAAGCAAGACTTGGTTTCAGGAAAGGGCAGTTACTTTACAGCTCAAACGAACTACATCGTTCATGAAGCTCACAGGTTTCTCATCCTAACTGACAAGTATTGGGTGTTAGGGGACCTGTGGATTGTTGTAGTTTCAGAAGCAGAGTTGGACTAGATATGGTACGTATGTGTAGGAAATACCGTTCTGTTGTTCTCAGCACACTCACGTTACCTGCAGTTTTAGAGACTCTAGAAAGCAAGAGCGTGCTTCTTGCTCTAAAGCAGAGTGTGATCCATGGATGAGAACTATGCTGGTTCTTTCCCTTCAGAAATGGAGTAAAATCCCAGGCTCTGAGTCTTCCTACAAGCAATACTTCGTTCCAGGTAAGGGCAGGCACTTTTCAGCTCAAACGAACTACATCGTTCATGATCTCACACGTTTCTCATCTTAAATGACAAGCATTGGATGTTAGAGGACCAGTACTTTGTATCAGTTTCAGAAGCAGGGTTGGACTAGATATGGTACGTATGTGTAGGAAACACCGTTCTGTTTTTCTCAGCACAGTCACGTTTCAGTTGTCTTAGAGACTCTAGAAAGCAAGAGCATGCTTCTTATCTAAAGCAGAATTTGATAAATGGATGGGAACTCTGCTGTGTGTTTCACTTCCAAAATGGAATTAAATCCCTGGCTCTGAGTCTTCCTACAAGCAAGACTTGGTTTCAGGAAAGGGCAGTTACTTTACAGCTCAAACGAACTACATCGTTCACGAAGCTCACAGGTTTCTCATCCTAACTGACAAGCATTGGGTGTGAGAGGACCTGTGGATTGTTGTAGTTTCAGAAGCAGAGTTGGACTAGATATGGTACGTATGTGTAGGAAATACCGTTCTGTTGTTCTCAGCACACTCACGTTTCCTGCAGTTTTAGAGACTCTAGAAAGCAAGAGCGTGCTTCTTGCTCTAAAGCAGAGTGTGATCAATAGATGAGAACTCTGCTGTGTGTTTCGCTTCAGAAATGGAGTTAAATCCCAGGCTCTGTGTCTTCCTACAAGCAAGACTTCGTTTCAGTTAAGGGAAGTCACTTTTCAGCTAAAACGAACTACATCATTCACGAAGCTCAACGGTTCTCATCTTCCCTGACAAGCATTGGATGTTAGAGGACCAGTGCTTTGTATCAGTTTCAGAAGCATAGTTTGACTAGGTATGGTCCATATGTGTAGGAAACACCGTTCTTTTGTTCTGAGCACACTCACGTTTCATGCTGTATTAGAGACTTTAGAAAGCAAGAGCGTGCTTCTTGCTCTAAAGCAGAGTGTGATCCATGGATGAGAACTCTGCTGTGTGTTTCCCTTCAGAAATGGAGTTAAATCCCAGGCTCTGAGTCTTCCTACAAGCAAGACTTCATGTCAGGTAAGGGCAGGCACTTTTCAGCTCAAACGAACTACATCGGTCATGAAGCTCACACATGTCTCATCTTAACTGACAAGCATTGAATGTTAGAGGACCAGTGCTTTGTATCAGTTTCCGAAGCAGATTTGGACTAGATATTGTCTGTATGTGCAGGAAACACCGTTCTTTTGCTCTCAGCACACTCACGTATCCTGCTGTCTTAGAGACTCTAGAAAGCAAGAGCGTGCTAATAGCTCTAAAGCAGAATGTGATCCATGGATGAGAACTATGCTGTGTCTTTCCCATCCGAAATGGAGTTAAATCCCATTCTCTGAGTCTTCCTACAATCAAGACTTCGTTTAAGGAAAGGGCAGTTACTTTACAGCTCAAGCGAACTACATCATTCACGAAGCTCACACGTTTCTTATCTTAACTGATAAGCATTGGATCTTACAGATCCTGTGGTTTGTTGCAGTTTCAGAAGCAGAGTTGAACTAGATATGGTCCGTATATGTAGGAAACACCGTTCATTTGTTCTGAGCACACTCAAGTTTCCTGCTGTATAAGAGACTCTAGAAAGCAAGAGCGTGCTAATAGCTCTAAAGCAGAGTGTGATCCATGGATGAGAACTATGCTGTGTCTTTCCCTTCAGAAATGGAGTTACATCCCAGGCTCTGTGTCTTCCTACAAGGAAGACTTCGGTCCAGGTAAGGGCAGGACCTTTTCAGCTCAAATGAACTACATCGTTCATGAAGCTCACATGTTTCTCATCTTAAATGACAAGCATTGGATGTTAGAGGACCAGTACTTTGTATCAGTTTCAGAAGCAGGGTTGGACTAGATATGGTACGTATGGGTAGGAAACACTGTTCTGTTTTCCTCAGCACACTCACGTTTCCTTTGTCTTAGAGACTCTAGAAAGCAAGAGCATGCTTCTTATCTAAAGCAGAATGTGATAAATGGATGACAACTCTGCTGTGTGTTTCACTTCAGAAATGGAATTAAATCCCTGGCTCTGAGTCTTCCTACAAGCAAGACTTAGTTTCAGGAATGGCAGTTACTTTACAGCTCAAACAAACTACATCGTTCACAAAGCTCACAGGGTTCTCATCCTAACTGACAAGTATTGGGTGTTAGAGGACCTGTGCTTTGTTGTAGTTTCAGAAGCATAGTTGGACTAGATATGGTCCGTATGTGTAGGAAACACTGTTCTTTTGTTCTGAGCACACTCACGTTTCATGCTGTATTAGAGATTCTAGAATGCAAGAGCGTGCTTCTTGCTCTAAAGCAGAGTATGATCAATGGAAGAGAACTCTGCTGTGTGTTTCGCTTCAGAAATGGAGTTAAATCCCAGGCTCTGTGTCTCCCTACAAGCAAGACTTCGTTTCAGGTAAGGGAAGTCACTTTTCAGCTAAAACGAACTACATCATTCACGAAGCTCAACGTTTCTCATCTTCCCTGACAAGCATTGGATGTTAGAGGACCAGTGCTTTTTATCAGTTTCAGAAGCAGAGTTGGACAAGATGTGGTCCATATGTGTAGGAAACACCGTTCTGTTGTTCTCAGCACACTCACGTATCCTACTGTCTTAGAGATTCTAGAAAACAAGAGCATGCTTCTTGCTCTAAAGCAGAGTGTGATCATTGGATGGGAACTCTGCTGTGTTGTTCACTACAGAATTGGAGTTAAATCGCAGGCTCTGAGTCTTCCTACAAGCAAGACTTCGTTTCAGGTAAGGGCAGTTACTTTACAGGTCAAAAGAACTACATCATTCATGAAGCTCACACATGTCTCCTCTTAACTGACAAGCATTGGATGTTAGAGGACCAGTGCTTTGTATCAGTTTCAGAAGCAGAGTTGGACTAGATATCGTCTGTATGTGTAGGAAACACCGTTCTTTTACTCCCAGCACACTCACGTTTCCTGCTGTCTTAGAGACTCTAGAAAGCAAGAGTGTGCTTCTTGCTCTAAAGCAGAGTGTGATCTATGGATGGGAACTCGGCTATGTGTTTCACTTCAGAAATGGATTTAAATCCCATTCTCTGAGTCTTCCTACAATCAAGACTTCGTTTCAGGAAAGGGCAGTTACTTCACAGCTCAAGCGAACTACATCATTCACGATGCTCACACGTTTCTTATCTTAACTGATAAGAATTGGATGTTACAGGACCTGTGGTTTGCTGCAGTTTCAGAAGCAGAGTTGAAGTAGATATGGTCCGTATATGTAGGAAACACCGTTCATTTGTTCTGAGCCCACTCAGTTTTCCAGCTGTCTTAGAGACTCTAGAAAGCAAGAGCGTGCTTCTTGCTCTAAAGCAGAGTGTGATCTATGGATGGGAACTCTGCTGTGTGTTTCACTTCAGAAATGGAGTTAAATCCCATTCTCTGAGTCTTCCTACAAGCAAGACTTGGTTTCAGGAAAGGGCAGTTACTTTACAGCTCAAACGAACTACATCGTTCATGAAGCTCACAGGTTTCTCATCCTAACTGACAAGTATTGGGTGTTAGGGGACCTGTGGATTGTTGTAGTTTCAGAAGCAGAGTTGGACTAGATATGGTACGTATGTGTAGGAAATACCGTTCTGTTGTTCTCAGCACACTCACATTACCTGCAGTTTTAGAGACTCTAGAAAGCAAGAGCGTGCTTCTTGCTCTAAAGCAGAGTGTGATCCATGGATGAGAACTATGCTGGTTCTTTCCCTTCAGAAATGGAGTAAAATCCCAGGCTCTGAGTCTTCCTACAAGCAATACTTCGTTCCAGGTAAGGGCAGGCACTTTTCAGCTCAAACGAACTACATCGTTCATGATCTCACACGTTTCTCATCTTAAATGACAAGCATTGGATGTTAGAGGACCAGTACTTTGTATCAGTTTCAGAAGCAGGGTTGGACTAGATATGGTACGTATGTGTAGGAAACACCGTTCTGTTTTTCTCAGCACAGTCACGTTTCAGTTGTCTTAGAGACTCTAGAAAGCAAGAGCATGCTTCTTATCTAAAGCAGAATTTGATAAATGGATGGGAACTCTGCTGTGTGTTTCACTTCAGAAATGGAATTAAATCCCTGGCTCTGAGTCTTCCTACAAGCAAGACTTGGTTTCTGGAAAGGGCAGTTACTTTACAGCTCAAACGAACTACATCGTTCACGAAGCTCACAGGTTTCTCATCCTAACTGACAAGCATTGGGTGTGAGAGGACCTGTGGATTGTTGTAGTTTCAGAAGCAGAGTTGGACTAGATATGGTACGTATGTGTAGGAAATACCGTTCTGTTGTTCTCAGCACACTCACGTTTCCTGCAGTTTTAGAGACTCTAGAAAGCAAGAGCGTGCTTCTTGCTCTAAAGCAGAGTGTGATCAATAGATGAGAACTCTGCTGTGTGTTTCGCTTCAGAAATGGAGTTAAATCCCAGGCTCTGTGTCTTCCTACAAGCAAGACTTCGTTTCAGTTAAGGGAAGTCACTTTTCAGCTAAAACGAACTACATCATTCACGAAGCTCAACGGTTCTCATCTTCCCTGACAAGCATTGGATGTTAGAGGACCAGTGCTTTGTATCAGTTTCAGAAGCATAGTTTGACTAGATATGGTCCATATGTGTAGGAAACACCGTTCTTTTGTTCTGAGCACACTCACTTTTCATGCTGTATTAGAGACTTTAGAAAGCAAGAGCGTGCTTCTTGCTCTAAAGCAGAGTGTGATCCATGGATGAGAACTCTGCTGTGTGTTTCCCTTCAGAAATGGAGTTAAATCCCAGGCTCTGAGTCTTCCTACAAGCAAGACTTCATGTCAGGTAAGGGCAGGCACTTTTCAGCTCAAACGAACTACATCGGTCATGAAGCTCACACATGTCTCATCTTAACTGACAAGCATTGAATGTTAGAGGACCAGTGCTTTGTATCAGTTTCCGAAGCAGAGTTGGACTAGATATTGTCTGTATGTGTAGGAAACACCGTTCTTTTGCTCTCAGCACACTCACGTATCCTGCTGTCTTAGAGACTCTAGAAAGCAACAGCGTGCTAATAGCTCTAAAGCAGAATGTGATCCATGGATGAGAACTATGCTGTGTCTTTCCCATCCGAAATGGAGTTAAATCCCATTCTCTGAGTCTTCCTACAATCAAGACTTCGTTTAAGGAAAGGGCAGTTACTTTACAGCTCAAGCGAACTACATCATTCACGAAGCTCACACGTTTCTTATCTTAACTGATAAGCATTGGATCTTACAGATCCTGTGGTTTGTTGCAGTTTCAGAAGCAGAGTTGAACTAGATATGGTCCGTATATGTAGGAAACACCGTTCATTTGTTCTGAGCACACTCAAGTTTCCTGCTGTATAAGAGACTCTAGAAAGCAAGAGCGTGCTAATAGCTCTAAAGCAGAGTGTGATCCATGGATGAGAACTATGCTGTGTCTTTCCCTTCAGAAATGGAGTTACATCCCTGGCTCTGTGTCTTCCTACAAGGAATACTTCGGTCCAGGTAAGGGCAGGACCTTTTCAGCTCAAATGAACTACATCGTTCATGAAGCTCACATGTTTCTCATCTTAAATGACAAGCATTGGATGTTAGAGGACCAGTACTTTGTATCAGTTTCAGAAGCAGGGTTGGACTAGATATGGTACGTATGGGTAGGAAACACTGTTCTGTTTTCCTCAGCACACTCACGTTTCCTTTGTCTTAGAGACTCTAGAAAGCAAGAGCATGCTTCTTATCTAAAGCAGAATGTGATAAATGGATGACAACTCTGCTGTGTGTTTCACTTCAGAAATGGAATTAAATCCCTGGCTCTGAGTCTTCCTACAAGCAAGACTTAGTTTCAGGAATGGCAGTTACTTTACAGCTCAAACGAACTACATCGTTCACAAAGCTCACAGGGTTCTCATCCTAACTGACAAGTATTGGGTGTTAGAGGACCTGTGCTTTGTTGTAGTTTCAGAAGCATAGTTGGACTAGATATGGTCCGTATGTGTAGGAAACACTGTTCTTTTGTTCTGAGCACACTCACGTTTCATGCTGTATTAGAGATTCTAGAATGCAAGAGCGTGCTTCTTGCTCTAAAGCAGAGTATGATCAATGGAAGAGAACTCTGCTGTGTGTTTCGCTTCAGAAATGGAGTTAAATCCCAGGCTCTGTGTCTCCCTACAAGCAAGACTTCGTTTCAGGTAAGGGAAGTCACTTTTCAGCTAAAACGAACTACATCATTCACGAAGCTCAACGTTTCTCATCTTCCCTGACAAGCATTGGATGTTAGAGGACCAGTGCTTTTTATCAGTTTCAGAAGCAGAGTTGGACAAGATATGGTCCATATGTGTAGGAAACACCGTTCTGTTGTTCTCAGCACACTCACGTATCCTACTGTCTTAGAGATTCTAGAAAACAAGAGCATGCTTCTTGCTCTAAAGCAGAGTGTGATCATTGGATGGGAACTCTGCTGTGTTGTTCACTACAGAATTGGAGTTAAATCGCAGGCTCTGAGTCTTCCTACAAGCAAGACTTCGTTTCAGGTAAGGGCAGTTACTTTACAGGTCAAAAGAACTACATCATTCATGAAGCTCACACATGTCTCCTCTTAACTGACAAGCATTGGATGTTAGAGGACCAGTGCTTTGTATCAGTTTCAGAAGCAGAGTTGGACTAGATATCGTCTGTATGTGTAGGAAACACCGTTCTTTTGCTCCCAGCACACTCACGTTTCCTGCTGTCTTAGAGACTCTAGAAAGCAAGAGTGTGCTTCTTGCTCTAAAGCAGAGTGTGATCTATGGATGGGAACTCGGCTATGTGTTTCACTTCAGAAATGGATTTAAATCCCATTCTCTGAGCCTTCCTACAATCAAGACTTCGTTTCAGGAAAGGGCAGTTACTTCACAGCTCAAGCGAACTACATCATTCACGATGCTCACACGTTTCTTATCTTAACTGATAAGAATTGGATGTTACAGGACCTGTGGTTTGCTGCAGTTTCAGAAGCAGAGTTGAAGTAGATATGGTCCGTATATGTAGGAAACACCGTTCATTTGTTCTGAGCACACTCAGTTTTCCAGCTGTCTTAGAGACTCTAGAAAGCAAGAGCGTGCTTCTTGCTCTAAAGCAGAGTGTGATCTATGGATGGGAACTCTGCTGTGTGTTTCACTTCAGAAATGGAGTTAAATCCCATTCTCTGAGTCTTCCTACAAGCAAGACTTGGTTTCAGGAAAGGGCAGTTACTTTACAGCTCAAACGAAATACATCGTTCATGAAGCTCACAGGTTTCTCATCCTAACTGACAAGTATTGGGTGTTAGGGGACCTGTGGATTGTTGTAGTTTCAGAAGCAGAGTTGGACTAGATATGGTACGTATGTGTAGGAAATACCGTTCTGTTGTTCTCAGCACACTCACGTTACCTGCAGTTTTAGAGACTCTAGAAAGCAAGAGCGTGCTTCTTGCTCTAAAGCAGAGTGTGATCCATGGATGAGAACTATGCTGGTTCTTTCCCTTCAGAAATGGAGTAAAATCCCAGGCTCTGAGTCTTCCTACAAGCAATACTTCGTTCCAGGTAAGGGCAGGCACTTTTCAGCTCAAACGAACTACATCGTTCATGATCTCACACGTTTCTCATCTTAAATGACAAGCATTGGATGTTAGAGGACCAGTACTTTGTATCAGTTTCAGAAACAGGGTTGGACTAGATATGGTACGTATGTGTAGGAAACACCGTTCTGTTTTTCTCAGCACAGTCACGTTTCAGTTGTCTTAGAGACTCTAGAAAGCAAGAGCATGCTTCTTATCTAAAGCAGAATTTGATAAATGGATGGGAACTCTGCTGTGTGTTTCACTTCCAAAATGGAATTAAATCCCTGGCTCTGAGTCTTCCTACAAGCAAGACTTGGTTTCAGGAAAGGGCAGTTACTTTACAGCTCAAACGAACTACATCGTTCACGAAGCTCACAGGTTTCTCATCCTAACTGACAAGCATTGGGTGTGAGAGGACCTGTGGATTGTTGTAGTTTCAGAAGCAGAGTTGGACTAGATATGGTACGTATGTGTAGGAAATACCGTTCTGTTGTTCTCAGCACACTCACGTTTCCTGCAGTTTTAGAGACTCTAGAAAGCAAGAGCGTGCTTCTTGCTCTAAAGCAGAGTGTGATCAATAGATGAGAACTCTGCTGTGTGTTTCGCTTCAGAAATGGAGTTAAATCCCAGGCTCTGTGTCTTCCTACAAGCAAGACTTCGTTTCAGTTAAGGGAAGTCACTTTTCAGCTAAAACGAACTACATCATTCACGAAGCTCAACGGTTCTCATCTTCCCTGACAAGCATTGGATGTTAGAGGACCAGTGCTTTGTATCAGTTTCAGAAGCATAGTTTGACTAGATATGGTCCATATGTGTAGGAAACACCGTTCTTTTGTTCTGAGCACACTCACGTTTCATGCTGTATTAGAGACTTTAGAAAGCAAGAGCGTGCTTCTTGCTCTAAAGCAGAGTGTGATCCATGGATGAGAACTCTGCTGTGTGTTTCCCTTCAGAAATGGAGTTAAATCCCAGGCTCTGAGTCTTCCTACAAGGAAGACTTCATGTCAGGTAAGGGCAGGCACTTTTCAGCTCAAACGAACTACATCGGTCATGAAGCTCACACATGTCTCATCTTAACTGACAAGCATTGAATGTTAGAGGACCAGTGCTTTGTATCAGTTTCCGAAGCAGATTTGGACTAGATATTGTCTGTATGTGTAGGAAACACCGTTCTTTTGCTCTCAGCACACTCACGTATCCTGCTGTCTTAGAGACTCTAGAAAGCAAGAGCGTGCTAATAGCTCTAAAGCAGAATGTGATCCATGGATGAGAACTATGCTGTGTCTTTCCCATCCGAAATGGAGTTAAATCCCATTCTCTGAGTCTTCCTACAATCAAGACTTCGTTTAAGGAAAGGGCAGTTACTTTACAGCTCAAGCGAACTACATCATTCACGAAGCTCACACGTTTCTTATCTTAACTGATAAGCATTGGATCTTACAGATCCTGTGGTTTGTTGCAGTTTCAGAAGCAGAGTTGAACTAGATATGGTCCGTATATGTAGGAAACACCGTTCATTTGTTCTGAGCACACTCAAGTTTCCTGCTGTATAAGAGACTCTAGAAAGCAAGAGCGTGCTAATAGCTCTAAAGCAGAGTGTGATCCATGGATGAGAACTATGCTGTGTCTTTCCCTTCAGAAATGGAGTTACATCCCAGGCTCTGTGTCTTCCTACAAGGAAGACTTCGGTCCAGGTAAGGGCAGGACCTTTTCAGCTCAAATGAACTACATCGTTCATGAAGCTCACATGTTTCTCATCTTAAATGACAAGCATTGGATGTTAGAGGACCAGTACTTTGTATCAGTTTCAGAAGCAGGGTTGGACTAGATATGGTATGTATGGGTAGGAAACACTGTTCTGTTTTCCTCAGCACACTCACGTTTCCTTTGTCTTAGAGACTCTAGAAAGCAAGAGCATGCTTCTTATCTAAAGCAGAATGTGATAAATGGATGACAACTCTGCTGTGTGTTTCACTTCAGAAATGGAATTAAATCCCTGGCTCTGAGTCTTCCTACAAGCAAGACTTAGTTTCAGGAATGGCAGTTACTTTACAGCTCAAACGAACTACATCGTTCACAAAGCTCACAGGGTTCTCATCCTAACTGACAAGTATTGGGTGTTAGAGGACCTGTGCTTTGTTGTAGTTTCAGAAGCATAGTTGGACTAGATATGGTCCGTATGTGTAGGAAACACTGTTCTTTTGTTCTGAGCACACTCACGTATCCTTCTGTATTAGAGATTCTAGAAAACAAGAGCGTGCTTCTTGCTCTAAAGCAGAGTGTGATCATTGGATGGGAACTCTGCTGTGTTGTTCACTACAGAATTGGAGTTAAATCGCAGGCTCTGTGTCTCCCTACAAGCAAGACTTCGTTTCAGGTAAGGGCAGTTACTTTACAGGTCAAAAGAACTACATCATTCATGAAGCTCACACATGTCTCCTCTTAACTGACAAGCATTGGATGTTAGAGGACCAGTGCTTTGTATCAGTTTCAGAAGCAGAGTTGGACTAGATATCGTCTGTATGTGTAGGAAACACCGTTCTTTTGCTCCCAGCACACTCACGTTTCCTGCTGTCTTAGAGACTCTAGAAAGCAAGAGTGTGCTTCTTGCTCTAAAGCAGAGTGTGATCTATGGATGGGAACTCGGCTATGTGTTTCACTTCAGAAATGGATTTAAATCCCATTCTCTGAGTCTTCCTACAATCAAGACTTCGCTTCAGGAAAGGGCAGTTACTTCACAGCTCAAGCGAACTACATCATTCACGATGCTCACACGTTTCTTATCTTAACTGATAAGAATTGGATGTTACAGGACCTGTGGTTTGCTGCAGTTTCAGAAGCAGAGTTGAAGTAGATATGGTCCGTATATGTAGGAAACACCGTTCATTTGTTCTGAGCACACTCAGTTTTCCAGCTGTCTTAGAGACTCTAGAAAGCAAGAGCGTGCTTCTTGCTCTAAAGCAGAGTGTGATCTATGGATGGGAACTCTGCTGTGTGTTTCACTTCAGAAATGGAGTTAAATCCCATTCTCTGAGTCTTCCTACAAGCAAGACTTGGTTTCAGGAAAGGGCAGTTACTTTACAGCTCAAACGAACTACATCGTTCATGAAGCTCACAGGTTTCTCATCCTAACTGACAAGTATTGGGTGTTAGGGGACCTGTGGATTGTTGTAGTTTCAGAAGCAGAGTTGGACTAGATATGGTACGTATGTGTAGGAAATACCGTTCTGTTGTTCTCAGCACACTCACGTTACCTGCAGTTTTAGAGACTCTAGAAAGCAAGAGCGTGCTTCTTGCTCTAAAGCAGAGTGTGATCCATGGATGAGAACTATGCTGGTTCTTTCCCTTCAGAAATGGAGTAAAATCCCAGGCTCTGAGTCTTCCTACAAGCAATACTTCGTTCCAGGTAAGGGCAGGCACTTTTCAGCTCAAACGAACTACATCGTTCATGATCTCACACGTTTCTCATCTTAAATGACAAGCATTGGATGTTAGAGGACCAGTACTTTGTATCAGTTTCAGAAACAGGGTTGGACTAGATATGGTACGTATGTGTAGGAAACACCGTTCTGTTTTTCTCAGCACAGTCACGTTTCAGTTGTCTTAGAGACTCTAGAAAGCAAGAGCATGCTTCTTATCTAAAGCAGAATTTGATAAATGGATGGGAACTCTGCTGTGTGTTTCACTTCCAAAATGGAATTAAATCCCTGGCTCTGAGTCTTCCTACAAGCAAGACTTGGTTTCAGGAAAGGGCAGTTACTTTACAGCTCAAACGAACTACATCGTTCACGAAGCTCACAGGTTTCTCATCCTAACTGACAAGCATTGGGTGTGAGAGGACCTGTGGATTGTTGTAGTTTCAGAAGCAGAGTTGGACTAGATATGGTACGTATGTGTAGGAAATACCGTTCTGTTGTTCTCAGCACACTCACGTTTCCTGCAGTTTTAGAGACTCTAGAAAGCAAGAGCGTGCTTCTTGCTCTAAAGCAGAGTGTGATCAATAGATGAGAACTCTGCTGTGTGTTTCGCTTCAGAAATGGAGTTAAATCCCAGGCTCTGTGTCTTCCTACAAGCAAGACTTCGTTTCAGTTAAGGGAAGTCACTTTTCAGCTAAAACGAACTACATCATTCACGAAGCTCAACGGTTCTCATCTTCCCTGACAAGCATTGGATGTTAGAGGACCAGTGCTTTGTATCAGTTTCAGAAGCATAGTTTGACTAGATATGGTCCATATGTGTAGGAAACACCGTTCTTTTGTTCTGAGCACACTCACGTTTCATGCTGTATTAGAGACTTTAGAAAGCAAGAGCGTGCTTCTTGCTCTAAAGCAGAGTGTGATCCATGGATGAGAACTCTGCTGTGTGTTTCCCTTCAGAAATGGAGTTAAATCCCAGGCTCTGAGTCTTCCTACAAGGAAGACTTCATGTCAGGTAAGGGCAGGCACTTTTCAGCTCAAACGAACTACATCGGTCATGAAGCTCACACATGTCTCATCTTAACTGACAAGCATTGAATGTTAGAGGACCAGTGCTTTGTATCAGTTTCCGAAGCAGATTTGGACTAGATATTGTCTGTATGTGTAGGAAACACCGTTCTTTTGCTCTCAGCACACTCACGTATCCTGCTGTCTTAGAGACTCTAGAAAGCAAGAGCGTGCTAATAGCTCTAAAGCAGAATGTGATCCATGGATGAGAACTATGCTGTGTCTTTCCCATCCGAAATGGAGTTAAATCCCATTCTCTGAGTCTTCCTACAATCAAGACTTCGTTTAAGGAAAGGGCAGTTACTTTACAGCTCAAGCGAACTACATCATTCACGAAGCTCACACGTTTCTTATCTTAACTGATAAGCATTGGATCTTACAGATCCTGTGGTTTGTTGCAGTTTCAGAAGCAGAGTTGAACTAGATATGGTCCGTATATGTAGGAAACACCGTTCATTTGTTCTGAGCACACTCAAGTTTCCTGCTGTATAAGAGACTCTAGAAAGCAAGAGCGTGCTAATAGCTCTAAAGCAGAGTGTGATCCATGGATGAGAACTATGCTGTGTCTTTCCCTTCAGAAATGGAGTTACATCCCAGGCTCTGTGTCTTCCTACAAGGAAGACTTCGGTCCAGGTAAGGGCAGGACCTTTTCAGCTCAAATGAACTACATCGTTCATGAAGCTCACATGTTTCTCATCTTAAATGACAAGCATTGGATGTTAGAGGACCAGTACTTTGTATCAGTTTCAGAAGCAGGGTTGGACTAGATATGGTATGTATGGGTAGGAAACACTGTTCTGTTTTCCTCAGCACACTCACGTTTCCTTTGTCTTAGAGACTCTAGAAAGCAAGAGCATGCTTCTTATCTAAAGCAGAATGTGATAAATGGATGACAACTCTGCTGTGTGTTTCACTTCAGAAATGGAATTAAATCCCTGGCTCTGAGTCTTCCTACAAGCAAGACTTAGTTTCAGGAATGGCAGTTACTTTACAGCTCAAACGAACTACATCGTTCACAAAGCTCACAGGGTTCTCATCCTAACTGACAAGTATTGGGTGTTAGAGGACCTGTGCTTTGTTGTAGTTTCAGAAGCATAGTTGGACTAGATATGGTCCGTATGTGTAGGAAACACTGTTCTTTTGTTCTGAGCACACTCACGTATCCTTCTGTATTAGAGATTCTAGAAAACAAGAGCGTGCTTCTTGCTCTAAAGCAGAGTGTGATCATTGGATGGGAACTCTGCTGTGTTGTTCACTACAGAATTGGAGTTAAATCGCAGGCTCTGTGTCTCCCTACAAGCAAGACTTCGTTTCAGGTAAGGGCAGTTACTTTACAGGTCAAAAGAACTACATCATTCATGAAGCTCACACATGTCTCCTCTTAACTGACAAGCATTGGATGTTAGAGGACCAGTGCTTTGTATCAGTTTCAGAAGCAGAGTTGGACTAGATATCGTCTGTATGTGTAGGAAACACCGTTCTTTTGCTCCCAGCACACTCACGTTTCCTGCTGTCTTAGAGACTCTAGAAAGCAAGAGTGTGCTTCTTGCTCTAAAGCAGAGTGTGATCTATGGATGGGAACTCGGCTATGTGTTTCACTTCAGAAATGGATTTAAATCCCATTCTCTGAGTCTTCCTACAATCAAGACTTCGCTTCAGGAAAGGGCAGTTACTTCACAGCTCAAGCGAACTACATCATTCACGATGCTCACACGTTTCTTATCTTAACTGATAAGAATTGGATGTTACAGGACCTGTGGTTTGCTGCAGTTTCAGAAGCAGAGTTGAAGTAGATATGGTCCGTATATGTAGGAAACACCGTTCATTTGTTCTGAGCACACTCAGTTTTCCAGCTGTCTTAGAGACTCTAGAAAGCAAGAGCGTGCTTCTTGCTCTAAAGCAGAGTGTGATCTATGGATGGGAACTCTGCTGTGTGTTTCACTTCAGAAATGGAGTTAAATCCCATTCTCTGAGTCTTCCTACAAGCAAGACTTGGTTTCAGGAAAGGGCAGTTACTTTACAGCTCAAACGAACTACATCGTTCATGAAGCTCACAGGTTTCTCATCCTAACTGACAAGTATTGGGTGTTAGGGGACCTGTGGATTGTTGTAGTTTCAGAAGCAGAGTTGGACTAGATATGGTACGTATGTGTAGGAAATACCGTTCTGTTGTTCTCAGCACACTCACGTTACCTGCAGTTTTAGGGACTCTAGAAAGCAAGAGCGTGCTTCTTGCTCTAAAGCAGAGTGTGATCATTGGATGGGAACTCTGCTGTGTTGTTCACTACAGAATTGGAGTTAAATCGCAGGCTCTGAGTCTTCCTACAAGCAAGACTTCGTTTCAGGTAAGGGCAGTTACTTTACAGGTCAAAAGAACTACATCATTCATGAAGCTCACACATGTCTCCTCTTAACTGACAAGCATTGGATGTTAGAGGACCAGTGCTTTGTATCAGTTTCAGAAGCAGAGTTGGACTAGATATCGTCTGTATGTGTAGGAAACACCGTTCTTTTGCTCCCAGCACACTCACGTTTCCTGCTGTCTTAGAGACTCTAGAAAGCAAGAGTGTGCTTCTTGCTCTAAAGCAGAGTGTGATCTATGGATGGGAACTCGGCTATGTGTTTCACTTCAGAAATGGATTTAAATCCCATTCTCTGAGCCTTCCTACAATCAAGACTTCGTTTCAGGAAAGGGCAGTTACTTCACAGCTCAAGCGAACTACATCATTCACGATGCTCACACGTTTCTTATCTTAACTGATAAGAATTGGATGTTACAGGACCTGTGGTTTGCTGCAGTTTCAGAAGCAGAGTTGAAGTAGATATGGTCCGTATATGTAGGAAACACCGTTCATTTGTTCTGAGCACACTCAGTTTTCCAGCTGTCTTAGAGACTCTAGAAAGCAAGAGCGTGCTTCTTGCTCTAAAGCAGAGTGTGATCTATGGATGGGAACTCTGCTGTGTGTTTCACTTCAGAAATGGAGTTAAATCCCATTCTCTGAGTCTTCCTACAAGCAAGACTTGGTTTCAGGAAAGGGCAGTTACTTTACAGCTCAAACGAACTACATCGTTCATGAAGCTCACAGGTTTCTCATCCTAACTGACAAGTATTGGGTGTTAGGGGACCTGTGGATTGTTGTAGTTTCCGAAGCAGATTTGGACTAGATATTGTCTGTATGTGTAGGAAACACCGTTCTTTTGCTCTCAGCACACTCACGTATCCTGCTGTCTTAGAGACTCTAGAAAGCAAGAGCGTGCTAATAGCTCTAAAGCAGAATGTGATCCATGGATGAGAACTATGCTGTGTCTTTCCCATCCGAAATGGAGTTAAATCCCATTCTCTGAGTCTTCCTACAATCAAGACTTCGTTTAAGGAAAGGGCAGTTACTTTACAGCTCAAGCGAACTACATCATTCACGAAGCTCACACGTTTCTTATCTTAACTGATAAGCATTGGATCTTACAGATCCTGTGGTTTGTTGCAGTTTCAGAAGCAGAGTTGAACTAGATATGGTCCGTATATGTAGGAAACACCGTTCATTTGTTCTGAGCACACTCAAGTTTCCTGCTGTATAAGAGACTCTAGAAAGCAAGAGCGTGCTAATAGCTCTAAAGCAGAGTGTGATCCATGGATGAGAACTATGCTGTGTCTTTCCCTTCAGAAATGGAGTTACATCCCAGGCTCTGTGTCTTCCTACAAGGAAGACTTCGGTCCAGGTAAGGGCAGGACCTTTTCAGCTCAAATGAACTACATCGTTCATGAAGCTCACATGTTTCTCATCTTAAATGACAAGCATTGGATGTTAGAGGACCAGTACTTTGTATCAGTTTCAGAAGCAGGGTTGGACTAGATATGGTATGTATGGGTAGGAAACACTGTTCTGTTTTCCTCAGCACACTCACGTTTCCTTTGTCTTAGAGACTCTAGAAAGCAAGAGCATGCTTCTTATCTAAAGCAGAATGTGATAAATGGATGACAACTCTGCTGTGTGTTTCACTTCAGAAATGGAATTAAATCCCTGGCTCTGAGTCTTCCTACAAGCAAGACTTAGTTTCAGGAATGGCAGTTACTTTACAGCTCAAACGAACTACATCGTTCACAAAGCTCACAGGGTTCTCATCCTAACTGACAAGTATTGGGTGTTAGAGGACCTGTGCTTTGTTGTAGTTTCAGAAGCATAGTTGGACTAGATATGGTCCGTATGTGTAGGAAACACTGTTCTTTTGTTCTGAGCACACTCACGTATCCTTCTGTATTAGAGATTCTAGAAAACAAGAGCGTGCTTCTTGCTCTAAAGCAGAGTGTGATCATTGGATGGGAACTCTGCTGTGTTGTTCACTACAGAATTGGAGTTAAATCGCAGGCTCTGTGTCTCCCTACAAGCAAGACTTCGTTTCAGGTAAGGGCAGTTACTTTACAGGTCAAAAGAACTACATCATTCATGAAGCTCACACATGTCTCCTCTTAACTGACAAGCATTGGATGTTAGAGGACCAGTGCTTTGTATCAGTTTCAGAAGCAGAGTTGGACTAGATATCGTCTGTATGTGTAGGAAACACCGTTCTTTTGCTCCCAGCACACTCACGTTTCCTGCTGTCTTAGAGACTCTAGAAAGCAAGAGTGTGCTTCTTGCTCTAAAGCAGAGTGTGATCTATGGATGGGAACTCGGCTATGTGTTTCACTTCAGAAATGGATTTAAATCCCATTCTCTGAGTCTTCCTACAATCAAGACTTCGTTTCAGGAAAGGGCAGTTACTTCACAGCTCAAGCGAACTACATCATTCACGATGCTCACACGTTTCTTATCTTAACTGATAAGAATTGGATGTTACAGGACCTGTGGTTTGCTGCAGTTTCAGAAGCAGAGTTGAAGTAGATATGGTCCGTATATGTAGGAAACACCGTTCATTTGTTCTGAGCACACTCAGTTTTCCAGCTGTCTTAGAGACTCTAGAAAGCAAGAGCGTGCTTCTTGCTCTAAAGCAGAGTGTGATCTATGGATGGGAACTCTGCTGTGTGTTTCACTTCAGAAATGGAGTTAAATCCCATTCTCTGAGTCTTCCTACAAGCAAGACTTGGTTTCAGGAAAGGGCAGTTACTTTACAGCTCAAACGAACTACATCGTTCATGAAGCTCACAGGTTTCTCATCCTAACTGACAAGTATTGGGTGTTAGGGGACCTGTGGATTGTTGTAGTTTCAGAAGCAGAGTTGGACTAGATATGGTACGTATGTGTAGGAAATACCGTTCTGTTGTTCTCAGCACACTCACGTTACCTGCAGTTTTAGGGACTCTAGAAAGCAAGAGCGTGCTTCTTGCTCTAAAGCAGAGTGTGATCATTGGATGGGAACTCTGCTGTGTTGTTCACTACAGAATTGGAGTTAAATCGCAGGCTCTGAGTCTTCCTACAAGCAAGACTTCGTTTCAGGTAAGGGCAGTTACTTTACAGGTCAAAAGAACTACATCATTCATGAAGCTCACACATGTCTCCTCTTAACTGACAAGCATTGGATGTTAGAGGACCAGTGCTTTGTATCAGTTTCAGAAGCAGAGTTGGACTAGATATCGTCTGTATGTGTAGGAAACACCGTTCTTTTGCTCCCAGCACACTCACGTTTCCTGCTGTCTTAGAGACTCTAGAAAGCAAGAGTGTGCTTCTTGCTCTAAAGCAGAGTGTGATCTATGGATGGGAACTCGGCTATGTGTTTCACTTCAGAAATGGATTTAAATCCCATTCTCTGAGCCTTCCTACAATCAAGACTTCGTTTCAGGAAAGGGCAGTTACTTCACAGCTCAAGCGAACTACATCATTCACGATGCTCACACGTTTCTTATCTTAACTGATAAGAATTGGATGTTACAGGACCTGTGGTTTGCTGCAGTTTCAGAAGCAGAGTTGAAGTAGATATGGTCCGTATATGTAGGAAACACCGTTCATTTGTTCTGAGCACACTCAGTTTTCCAGCTGTCTTAGAGACTCTAGAAAGCAAGAGCGTGCTTCTTGCTCTAAAGCAGAGTGTGATCTATGGATGGGAACTCTGCTGTGTGTTTCACTTCAGAAATGGAGTTAAATCCCATTCTCTGAGTCTTCCTACAAGCAAGACTTGGTTTCAGGAAAGGGCAGTTACTTTACAGCTCAAACGAACTACATCGTTCATGAAGCTCACAGGTTTCTCATCCTAACTGACAAGTATTGGGTGTTAGGGGACCTGTGGATTGTTGTAGTTTCAGAAGCAGAGTTGGACTAGATATGGTACGTATGTGTAGGAAATACCGTTCTGTTGTTCTCAGCACACTCACGTTACCTGCAGTTTTAGAGACTCTAGAAAGCAAGAGCGTGCTTCTTGCTCTAAAGCAGAGTGTGATCCATGGATGAGAACTATGCTGGTTCTTTCCCTTCAGAAATGGAGTAAAATCCCAGGCTCTGAGTCTTCCTACAAGCAATACTTCGTTCCAGGTAAGGGCAGGCACTTTTCAGCTCAAACGAACTACATCGTTCATGATCTCACACGTTTCTCATCTTAAATGACAAGCATTGGATGTTAGAGGACCAGTACTTTGTATCAGTTTCAGAAACAGGGTTGGACTAGATATGGTACGTATGTGTAGGAAACACCGTTCTGTTTTTCTCAGCACAGTCACGTTTCAGTTGTCTTAGAGACTCTAGAAAGCAAGAGCATGCTTCTTATCTAAAGCAGAATTTGATAAATGGATGGGAACTCTGCTGTGTGTTTCACTTCCGAAATGGAATTAAATCCCTGGCTCTGAGTCTTCCTACAAGCAAGACTTGGTTTCAGGAAAGGGCAGTTACTTTACAGCTCAAACGAACTACATCGTTCACGAAGCTCACAGGTTTCTCATCCTAACTGACAAGCATTGGGTGTGAGAGGACCTGTGGATTGTTGTAGTTTCAGAAGCAGAGTTGGACTAGATATGGTACGTATGTGTAGGAAATACCGTTCTGTTGTTCTCAGCACACTCACGTTTCCTGCAGTTTTAGAGACTCTAGAAAGCAAGAGCGTGCTTCTTGCTCTAAAGCAGAGTGTGATCAATAGATGAGAACTCTGCTGTGTGTTTCGCTTCAGAAATGGAGTTAAATCCCAGGCTCTGTGTCTTCCTACAAGCAAGACTTCGTTTCAGTTAAGGGAAGTCACTTTTCAGCTAAAACGAACTACATCATTCACGAAGCTCAACGGTTCTCATCTTCCCTGACAAGCATTGGATGTTAGAGGACCAGTGCTTTGTATCAGTTTCAGAAGCATAGTTTGACTAGATATGGTCCATATGTGTAGGAAACACCGTTCTTTTGTTCTGAGCACACTCACGTTTCATGCTGTATTAGAGACTTTAGAAAGCAAGAGCGTGCTTCTTGCTCTAAAGCAGAGTGTGATCCATGGATGAGAACTCTGCTGTGTGTTTCCCTTCAGAAATGGAGTTAAATCCCAGGCTCTGAGTCTTCCTACAAGCAAGACTTCATGTCAGGTAAGGGCAGGCACTTTTCAGCTCAAACGAACTACATCGGTCATGAAGCTCACACATGTCTCATCTTAACTGACAAGCATTGAATGTTAGAGGACCAGTGCTTTGTATCAGTTTCCGAAGCAGATTTGGACTAGATATTGTCTGTATGTGTAGGAAACACCGTTCTTTTGCTCTCAGCACACTCACGTATCCTGCTGTCTTAGAGACTCTAGAAAGCAAGAGCGTGCTAATAGCTCTAAAGCAGAATGTGATCCATGGATGAGAACTATGCTGTGTCTTTCCCATCCGAAATGGAGTTAAATCCCATTCTCTGAGTCTTCCTACAATCAAGACTTCGTTTAAGGAAAGGGCAGTTACTTTACAGCTCAAGCGAACTACATCATTCACGAAGCTCACACGTTTCTTATCTTAACTGATAAGCATTGGATCTTACAGATCCTGTGGTTTGTTGCAGTTTCAGAAGCAGAGTTGAACTAGATATGGTCCGTATATGTAGGAAACACCGTTCATTTGTTCTGAGCACACTCAAGTTTCCTGCTGTATAAGAGACTCTAGAAAGCAAGAGCGTGCTAATAGCTCTAAAGCAGAGTGTGATCCATGGATGAGAACTATGCTGTGTCTTTCCCTTCAGAAATGGAGTTACATCCCAGGCTCTGTGTCTTCCTACAAGGAAGACTTCGGTCCAGGTAAGGGCAGGACCTTTTCAGCTCAAATGAACTACATCGTTCATGAAGCTCACATGTTTCTCATCTTAAATGACAAGCATTGGATGTTAGAGGACCAGTACTTTGTATCAGTTTCAGAAGCAGGGTTGGACTAGATATGGTACGTATGGGTAGGAAACACTGTTCTGTTGTTCTCAGCACACTCACGTTTCCTTTGTCTTAGAGACTCTAGAAAGCAAGAGCATGCTTCTTATCTAAAGCAGAATGTGATAAATGGATGACAACTCTGCTGTGTGTTTCACTTCAGAAATGGAATTAAATCCCTGGCTCTGAGTCTTCCTACAAGCAAGACTTAGTTTCAGGAATGGCAGTTACTTTACAGCTCAAACGAACTACATCGTTCACAAAGCTCACAGGGTTCTCATCCTAACTGACAAGTATTGGGTGTTAGAGGACCTGTGCTTTGTTGTAGTTTCAGAAGCATAGTTGGACTAGATATGGTCCGTATGTGTAGGAAACACTGTTCTTTTGTTCTGAGCACACTCACGTATCCTACTGTATTAGAGATTCTAGAAAACAAGAGCGTGCTTCTTGCTCTAAAGCAGAGTGTGATCATTGGATGGGAACTCTGCTGTGTTGTTCACTACAGAATTGGAGTTAAATCGCAGGCTCTGTGTCTCCCTACAAGCAAGACTTCGTTTCAGGTAAGGGCAGTTACTTTACAGGTCAAAAGAACTACATCATTCATGAAGCTCACACATGTCTCCTCTTAACTGACAAGCATTGGATGTTAGAGGACCAGTGCTTTGTATCAGTTTCAGAAGCAGAGTTGGACTAGATATCGTCTGTATGTGTAGGAAACACCGTTCTTTTGCTCCCAGCACACTCACGTTTCCTGCTGTCTTAGAGACTCTAGAAAGCAAGAGTGTGCTTCTTGCTCTAAAGCAGAGTGTGATCTATGGATGGGAACTCGGCTATGTGTTTCACTTCAGAAATGGATTTAAATCCCATTCTCTGAGTCTTCCTACAATCAAGACTTCGTTTCAGGAAAGGGCAGTTACTTCACAGCTCAAGCGAACTACATCATTCACGATGCTCACACGTTTCTTATCTTAACTGATAAGAATTGGATGTTACAGGACCTGTGGTTTGCTGCAGTTTCAGAAGCAGAGTTGAAGTAGATATGGTCCGTATATGTAGGAAACACCGTTCATTTGTTCTGAGCACACTCAGTTTTCCAGCTGTCTTAGAGACTCTAGAAAGCAAGAGCGTGCTTCTTGCTCTAAAGCAGAGTGTGATCTATGGATGGGAACTCTGCTGTGTGTTTCACTTCAGAAATGGAGTTAAATCCCATTCTCTGAGTCTTCCTACAAGCAAGACTTGGTTTCAGGAAAGGGCAGTTACTTTACAGCTCAAACGAACTACATCGTTCATGAAGCTCACAGGTTTCTCATCCTAACTGACAAGTATTGGGTGTTAGGGGACCTGTGGATTGTTGTAGTTTCAGAAGCAGAGTTGGACTAGATATGGTACGTATGTGTAGGAAATACCGTTCTGTTGTTCTCAGCACACTCACGTTACCTGCAGTTTTAGGGACTCTAGAAAGCAAGAGCGTGCTTCTTGCTCTAAAGCAGAGTGTGATCCATGGATGAGAACTATGCTGGTTCTTTCCCTTCAGAAATGGAGTAAAATCCCAGGCTCTGAGTCTTCCTACAAGCAATACTTCGTTCCAGGTAAGGGCAGGCACTTTTCAGCTCAAACGAACTACATCGGTCATGAAGCTCACACATGTCTCATCTTAACTGACAAGCATTGAATGTTAGAGGACCAGTGCTTTGTATCAGTTTCCGAAGCAGATTTGGACTAGATATTGTCTGTATGTGTAGGAAACACCGTTCTTGTGCTCTCAGCACACTCACGTATCCTGCTGTCTTAGAGACTCTAGAAAGCAAGAGCGTGCTAATAGCTCTAAAGCAGAATGTGATCCATGGATGAGAACTATGCTGTGTCTTTCCCTTCCGAAATGGAGTTAAATCCCATTCTCTGAGTCTTCCTACAATCAAGACTTCGTTTAAGGAAAGGGCAGTTACTTTACAGCTCAAGCGAACTACATCATTCACGAAGCTCACACGTTTCTTATCTTAACTGATAAGCATTGGATGTTACAGATCCTGTGGTTTGTTGCAGTTTCAGAAGCAGAGTTGAACTAGATATGGTCCGTATATGTAGGAAACACCGTTCATTTGTTCTGAGCACACTCAAGTTTCCTGCTGTATTAGAGAATCTAGAAAGCAAGAGCGTGCTAATAGCTCTAAAGCAGAGTGTGATCCATGGATGAGAACTATGCTGTGTCTTTCCCTTCAGAAATGGAGTTACATCCCAGGCTCTGTGTCTTCCTACAAGGAAGACTTCGGTCCAGGTAAGGGCAGGACCTTTTCAGCTCAAATGAACTACATCGTTCATGAAGCTCACATGTTTCTCATCTTAAATGACAAGCATTGGATGTTAGAGGACCAGTACTTTGTATCAGTTTCAGAAGCAGGGTTGGACTAGATATGGTACGTATGGGTAGGAAACACTGTTCTGTTTTCCTCAGCACACTCACGTTTCCTTTGTCTTAGAGACTCTAGAAAGCAAGAGCATGCTTCTTATCTAAAGCAGAATGTGATAAATGGATGACAACTCTGCTGTGTGTTTCACTTCAGAAATGGAATTAAATCCCTGGCTCTGAGTCTTCCTACAAGCAAGACTTAGTTTCAGGAATGGCAGTTACTTTACAGCTCAAACGAACTACATCGTTCACAAAGCTCACAGGGTTCTCATCCTAACTGACAAGTATTGGGTGTTAGAGGACCTGTGCTTTGTTGTAGTTTCAGAAGCATAGTTGGACTAGATATGGTCCGTATGTGTAGGAAACACTGTTCTTTTGTTCTGAGCACACTCACGTTTCATGCTGTATTAGAGATTCTAGAATGCAAGAGCGTGCTTCTTGCTCTAAAGCAGAGTATGATCAATGGAAGAGAACTCTGCTGTGTGTTTCGCTTCAGAAATGGAGTTAAATCCCAGGCTCTGTGTCTCCCTACAAGCAAGACTTCGTTTCAGGTAAGGGAAGTCACTTTTCAGCTAAAACGAACTACATCATTCACGAAGCTCAACGTTTCTCATCTTCCCTGACAAGCATGGGATGTTAGAGGACCAGTGCTTTTTATCAGTTTCAGAAGCAGAGTTGGACTAGATATGGTCCATATGTGTAGGAAACACCGTTCTGTTGTTCTCAGCACACTCACGTATCCTACTGTCTTAGAGACTCTAGAAAACAAGAGCATGCTTCTTGCTCTAAAGCAGAGTGTGATCATTGGATGGGAACTCTGCTGTGTTGTTCACTACAGAATTGGAGTTAAATCGCAGGCTCTGAATCTTCCTACAAGCAAGACTTCGTTTCAGGTAAGGGCAGTTACTTTACAGGTCAAAAGAACTACATCATTCATGAAGCTCACACATGTCTCCTCTTAACTGACAAGCATTGGATGTTAGAGGACCAGTGCTTTGTATCAGTTTCAGAAGCAGAGTTGGACTAGATATCGTCTGTATGTGTAGGAAACACCGTTCTTTTGCTCCCAGCACACTCACGTTTCCTGCTGTCTTAGAGAATCTAGAAAGCAAGAGTGTGCTTCTTGCTCTAAAGCAGAGTGTGATCTATGGATGGGAACTCGGCTATGTGTTTCACTTCAGAAATGGATTTAAATCCCATTCTCTGAGTCTTCCTACAATCAAGACTTCGTTTCAGGAAAGGGCAGTTACTTCACAGCTCAAGCGAACTACATCATTCACGATGCTCACACGATACTTATCTTAACTGATAAGAATTGGATGTTACAGGACCTGTGGTTTGCTGCAGTTTCAGAAGCAGAGTTGAAGTAGATATGGTCCGTATATGTAGGAAACACCGTTCATTTGTTCTGAGCACACTCAGTTTTCCAGCTGTCTTAGAGACTCTAGAAAGCAAGAGCGTGCTTCTTGCTCTAAAGCAGAGTGTGATCTATGGATGGGAACTCTGCTGTGTGTTTCACTTCAGAAATGGAGTTAAATCCCATTCTCTGAGTCTTCCTACAAGCAAGACTTGGTTTCAGGAAAGGGCAGTTACTTTACAGCTCAAACGAACTACATCGTTCATTAAGCTCACAGGTTTCTCATCCTAACTGACAAGTATTGGGTGTTAGGGGACCTGTGGATTGTTGTAGTTTCAGAAGCAGAGTTGGACTAGATATGGTACGTATGTGTAGGAAATACCGTTCTGTTGTTCTCAGCACACTCACGTTACCTGCAGTTTTAGAGACTCTAGAAAGCAAGAGCGTGCTTCTTGCTCTAAAGCAGAGTGTGATCCATGGATGAGAACTATGCTGGTTCTTTCCCTTCAGAAATGGAGTAAAATCCCAGGCTCTGAGTCTTCCTACAAGCAATACTTCGTTCCAGGTAAGGGCAGGCACTTTTCAGCTCAAACGAACTACATCGGTCATGAAGCTCACACATGTCTCATCTTAACTGACAAGCATTGAATGTTAGAGGACCAGTGCTTTGTATCAGTTTCCGAAGCAGATTTGGACTAGATATTGTCTGTATGTGTAGGAAACACCGTTCTTGTGCTCTCAGCACACTCACGTATCCTGCTGTCTTAGAGACTCTAGAAAGCAAGAGCGTGCTAATAGCTCTAAAGCAGAATGTGATCCATGGATGAGAACTATGCTGTGTCTTTCCCTTCCGAAATGGAGTTAAATCCCATTCTCTGAGTCTTCCTACAATCAAGACTTCGTTTAAGGAAAGGGCAGTTACTTTACAGCTCAAGCGAACTACATCATTCACGAAGCTCACACGTTTCTTATCTTAACTGATAAGCATTGGATGTTACAGATCCTGTGGTTTGTTGCAGTTTCAGAAGCAGAGTTGAACTAGATATGGTCCGTATATGTAGGAAACACCGTTCATTTGTTCTGAGCACACTCAAGTTTCCTGCTGTATTAGAGAATCTAGAAACCAAGAGCGTGCTAATAGCTCTAAAGCAGAGTGTGATCCATGGATGAGAACTATGCTGTGTCTTTCCCTTCAGAAATGGAGTTAAATCCCAGGCTCTGTGTCTTCCTACAAGGAAGACTTCGGTCCAGGTAAGGGCAGGACCTTTTCAGCTCAAATGAACTACATCGGTCATGAAGCTCACATGTTTCTCATCTTAAATGACAAGCATTGGATGTTAGAGGACCAGTACTTTGTATCAGTTTCAGAAGCAGGGTTGGACTAGATATGGTACGTATGGGTAGGAAACACCATTCTGTTTTTCTCAGCAAAGTCACGTTTCAGTTGTCTTAGAGACTCTAGAAAGCAAGAGCATGCTACTTATCTAAAGCAGAATGTGATAAATGCATGGGAACTCTGCTCTGTGTTTCACTTCAGAAATGGAATTAAATCCCTGGCTCTGAGTCTTCCTACAAGCAAGACTTGGTTTCAGGAAAGGGCAGTTACTTTACAGCTCAAACGAACTACATCGTTCACGAAGCTCACAGGTTTCTCATCCTAACTGACAAGCATTGGGTGTTAGAGGACCTGTGTTTTGTTGTAGTTTCAGAAGCAGATTTGGACTAGATATGGTACGTATGTGTAGGAAATACCGTTCTGTTGTTCTCAGCACACTCACGTTTCCTGCTGTTTTAGAGACTCTAGAAAGCAAGAGCGTGCTTCTTGCTCTAAAGCAGAGTGTGATCAATGGATGAGAACTCTGCTGTGTGTTTCACTTTAGAAATAGAGTTAAAACCCATGCTCTGTGTCTTCCTACAAGCAAGACTTCGTTTCAGGTAAGGGAAGTCACTTTTCAGCTCAAACGAACTACATCATTCATGAAGCTCACACATGTCTCATCTTAACTGACAAGCATTACATGTTAGAGGACCAGTGCTTTGTATCAGTTTCCGAAGCAGAGTTGGACTAGATATTGTCTGTATGTGTAGGAAACACCGTTCTTTTGCTCTCAGCACACTCACGTATCCTGCTGTCTTAGAGACTCGAGAAAGCAAGAGCGTGCTAATAGCTCTAAAGCAGAATGTGATCCATGGATGAGAACTATGCTGTGTCTTTCCCATCCGAAATGGAGTTAAATCCCATTCTCTGAGTCTTCCTACAATCAAGACTTCGTTTAAGGAAAGGGCAGTTACTTTACAGCTCAAGCGAACTACATAATTCACGAAGCTCACACGTTTCTTATCTTAACTGATAAGCGTTGGATCTTACAGATCCTGTGGTTTGTTGCAGTTTCAGAAGCAGAGTTGAACTAGATATGGTCCGTATATGTAGGAAACACCGTTCATTTGTTCTGAGCACACTCAAGTTTCCTGCTGTATAAGAGACTCTAGAAAGCAAGAGCGTGCTAATAGCTCTAAAGCAGAGTGTGATCCATGGATGAGAACTATGCTGTGTCTTTCCCTTCAGAAATGGAGTTACATCCCAGGCTCTGTGTCTTCATACAAGGAAGACTTCCGTCCAGGTAAGGGCAGGACCTTTTCAGCTCAAACGAACTACATCGTTCATGAAGCTCACATGTTTCTCATCTTAAATGACAAGCATTGGATGTTAGAGGACCAGTACTTTGTATCAGTTTCAGAAGCAGGGTTGGACTAGATATGGTACGTATGGGTAGGAAACACCGTTCTGTTTTCCTCAGCACACTCACGTTTCCTTTGTCTTAGAGACTCTAGAAAGCAAGAGCATGCTTCTTATCTAAAGCAGAATGTGATAAATGGATGAGAACTCTGCTGTGTGTTTCACTTCAGAAATGGAATTAAATCCCTGGCTCTGAGTCTTCCTACAAGCAAGACTTAGTTTCAGGAATGGCAGTTACTTTACAGCTCAAACGAACTACATCGTTCACAAAGCTCACAGGGTTCTCATCCTAACTGACAAGTATTGGGTGTTAGAGGACCTGTGCTTTGTTGTAGTTTCAGAAGCATAGTTGGACTAGATATGGTCCATATGTGTAGGAAACACTGTTCTTTTGTTCTGAGCACACTCACGTTTCATGCTGTATTAGAGATTCTAGAATGCAAGAGCGTGCTTCTTGCTCTAAAGCAGAGTATGATCAATGGAAGAGAACTCTGCTGTGTGTTTCGCTTCAGAAATGGAGTTAAATCCCAGGCTCTGTGTCTCCCTACAAGCAAGACTTCGTTGCAGGTAAGGGAAGTCACTTTTCAGCTAAAACGAACTACATCATTCACGAAGCTCAATGTTTCTCATCTTCCCTGACAAGCATGGGATGTTAGAGGACCAGTGCTTTGTATCAGTTTCAGAAGCAGAGTTGGACTAGATATGGTCCATATGTGTAGGAAACACCGTTCTGTTGTTCTCAGCACACTCACGTATCCTACTGTCTTAGAGACTCTAGAAAACAAGAGCATGCTTCTTGCTCTAAAGCAGAGTGTGATCATTGGATGGGAACTCTGCTGTGTTGTTCACTACAGAATTGGAGTTAAATCGCAGGCTCTGAGTCTTCCTACAAGCAAGACTTCGTTTCAGGTAAGGGCAGTTACTTTACAGGTCAAAAGAACTACATCATTCATGAAGCTCACACATGTCTCCTCTTAACTGACAAGCATTGGATGTTAGAGGACCAGTGCTTTGTATCAGTTTCAGAAGCAGAGTTGGACTAGATATCGTCTGTATGTGTAGGAAACACCGTTCTTTTGCTCCCAGCACACTCACGTTTCCTGCTGTCTTAGAGACTCTAGAAAGCAAGAGGGTGCTTCTTGCTCTAAAGCAGAGTGTGATCTATGGATGGGAACTCGGCTATGTGTTTCACTTCAGAAATGGATTTAAATCCCATTCTCTGAGTCTTCCTACAATCAAGACTTCGTTTCAGGAAAGGGCAGTTACTTCACAGCTCAAGCGAACTACATCATTCACGATGCTCACACGTTTCTTATCTTAACTGATAAGAATTGGATGTTACAGGACCTGTGGTTTGCTGCAGTTTCAGAAGCAGAGTTGAAGTAGATATGGTCCGTATATGTAGGAAACACCGTTCATTTGTTCTGAGCACACTCAGTTTTCCAGCTGTCTTAGAGACTCTAGAAAGCAAGAGCGTGCTTCTTGCTCTAAAGCAGAGTGTGATCTATGGATGGGAACTCTGCTGTGTGTTTCACTTCAGAAATGGAGTTAAATCCAATTTCTGAGTCTTCCTACAAGCAAGACTTGGTTTCAGGAAAGGGCAGTTACTTTACAGCTCAAACGAACTACATCGTTCATGAAGCTCACAGGTTTCTCATCCTAACTGACAAGTATTGGGTGTTAGGGGACCTGTGGATTGTTGTAGTTTCAGAAGCAGAGTTGGAATAGATATGGTACGTATGTGTAGGAAATACCGTTCTGTTGTTCTCAGCACACTCACGTTACCTGCAGTTTTAGAGACTCTAGAAAGCAAGAGCGTGCTTCTTGCTCTAAAGCAGAGTGTGATCCATGGATGAGAACTATGCTGGTTCTTTCCCTTCAGAAATGGAGTAAAATCCCAGGCTCTGAGTCTTCCTACAAGCAATACTACATTCAAGGTAAGGGCAGGCACTTTTCAGCTCAAACGAACTACATCGTTCATGATCTCACACGTTTCTCATCTTAAATGACAAGCATTGGATGTTAGAGGACCAGTACTTTGTATCAGTTTCCGAAGCAGATTTGGACTAGATATTGTCTGTATGTGTAGGAAACACCGTTCTTGTGCTCTCAGCACACTCACGTATCCTGCTGTCTTAGAGACTCTAGAAAGCAAGAGCGTGCTAATAGCTCTAAAGCAGAATGTGATCCATGGATGAGAACTATGCTGTGTCTTTCCCTTCCGAAATGGAGTTAAATCCCATTCTCTGAGTCTTCCTACAATCAAGACTTCGTTTCAGGAAAGGGCAGTTACTTTACAGCTCAAGCGAACTACATCATTCACGAAGCTCACACGTTTCTTATCTTAACTGATAAGCATTGGATGTTACAGATCCTGTGGTTTGTTGCAGTTTCAGAAGCAGAGTTGAACTAGATATGGTCCGTATATGTAGGAAACACCGTTCATTTGTTCTGAGCACACTCAAGTTTCCTGCTGTATTAGAGAATCTAGAAAGCAAGAGCGTGCTAATAGCTCTAAAGCAGAGTGTGATCCATGGATGAGAACTATGATGTGTCTTTCCCTTCAGAAATGGAGTTAAATCCCAGGCTCTGTGTCTTCCTACAAGGAAGACTTCGGTCCAGGTAAGGGCAGGACCTTTTCAGCTCAAACGAACTACATCGTTCATGAAGCTCACATGTTTCTTATCTTAACTGATAAGCATTGGATGTTAGAGGACCAGTGCTTGGTATCAGTTTCAGAAGCAGAGTTTGACTAGATATGGTCCATATGTGTAGGAAACACCGTTCTGTTGTTCTCAGCACACTCACGTATCCTGCTCTCTTAGAGACTCTAGAAAGCAAGAGCGTGCTTCTTGCTCTAAAGCAGAGTGTGATCAATGGATGAGAACTCTGCTGTGTGTTTCACTTCAGAAATAGAGTTAAATCCCAGTCTCTGTGTCTTCCTACAAGCAAGACTTCGTTTCAGGTAAGGGAAGTCACTTTTCAGCTCAAACAAACTACAACATTCACGAAGCCTACACATTTCTCATCTTAACTGACAAGCATTGGATGGTAGAGGACCAGTGCTTTGTATCAGTTTCAGAAGCAGAGTTGGACTAGATATGGTCCATATGTGTAGGAAACACCGTTCTGTTGTTCTCAGCACACTCACGTATCCTACTGTCTTAGAGACTCTAGAAAACAAGAGCATGCTTCTTGCTCTAAAGCAGAGTGTGATCATCGGATGGGAACTCTGCTGTGTTGTTCACTACAGAATTGGAGTTAAATCCCAGGCTCTGAGTCTTCCTACAAGCAAGACTTCGTTTCAGGTAAGGGCAGTTACTTTACAGGTCAAAAGAACTACATCATTCATGAAGCTCACACATGTCTCCTCTTAACTGACAAGCATTGGATGTTAGAAGACCAGTGCTTTGTATCAGTTTCAGAAGCAGAGTTGGACTAGATATCGTCTGTATGTGTAGGAAACACCGTTCTTTTGCTCTCAGCACACTCACGTTTCCTGCTGTCTTAGAGACTCTAGAAAGCAAGAGTGTGCTTCTTGTTCTAAAGCAGAGTGTGATCTATGGATGGGAACTCTGCTATGTGTTTCACTTCAGAAATGGAGTTAAATCCCATTCTCTGAGTCTTCCTACAATCAAGACTTCGTTTCAGGAAAGGGCAGTTACTTCACAGCTCAAGCGAACTACATCATTCACGATGCTCACACGTTTCTTATCTTAACTGATAAGCATTGGATGTTACAGGACCTGTGGTTTGTTGCAGTTTCAGAAGCAGAGTTGAAGTAGATATGGTCTGTATATGTAGGAAACACTGTTCATTTGTTCTGAGCACACTCCGTTTTCCAGCTGTCTTAGAGACTCTAGAAAGCAAGAGCGTGCTTCTTGCTCTAAAGCAGAGTGTGATCTATGGATGGGAACTCTGCTGTGTGTTTCACTTCAGAAATGGAGTTAAATCCCATTCTCTGAGTCTTCCTACAAGCAAGACTTGGTTTCAGGAAAGGGCAGTTACTTTACAGCTCAAACGAACAACATCGTTCATGAAGCTCACAGGTTTCTCATCCTAACTGACAAGTATTGGGTGTTAGAGGACCTGTGGATTGTTGTAGTTTCAGAAGCAGAGTTGGACTAGATATGGTACGTATGTGTAGGAAATACCGTTCTGTTGTTCTCAGCACACTCACGTTTCCTGCAGTTTTAGAGACTCTAGAAAGCAAGAGCGTGCTTCTTGCTCTAAAGCAGAGTGTGATCAATGGATGAGAACTCTGCTGTGTGTTTAGCTTCAGAAATGGAGTTAAATCCCAGGCTCTGTGTCTTCCTACAGGCAAGACTTCGTTTCAGGTAAGGGAAGTCACTTTTCAGCTAAAACGAACTACATCATTCACGAAGCTCAACGGTCCTCATCTTCCCTGACAAGCATTGGATGTTAGAGGACCAGTGCTTTCTATCAGTTTCAGAAGCAGAGTTGGACTAGATATGGTCCATATGTGTAGGAAACACCATTCTTTTGTTCTGAGCACACTCAAGTTTCATGCTGTATTAGAGACTTTAGAAAGCAAGAGCGTGCTTCTTGCTCTAAAGCAGAGTGTGATCCATGGATGAGAACCCTGCTGTGTGTTTCCCTTCAGAAATGGAGTTAAATCCCAGGCTCTGAGTCTTCCTACAAGCAATACTTCGTTCCAGGTAAGGGCAGGCACTTTTCAGCTCAAACGAACTACATCGTTCATGATCTCACACGTTTCTCATCTTAAATGACAAGCATTGGATGTTAGAGGACCAGTACTTTGTATCAGTTTCAGAAGCAGGGTTGGACTAGATATGGTACGTATGTGTAGGAAACACCGTTGTGTTTTTCTCAGCACAGTCACGTTACAGTTGTCTTAGAGACTCTAGAAAGCAAGAGCATGCTTCTTATCTAAAGCAGAATGTGATAAATGCATGGGAACTCTGCTGTGTGTTTCACTTCAGAAATGGAATTAAATCCCTGGCTCTGAGTCTTCCTACAAGCAAGACTTGGTTTCAGGAAAGGGCAGTTACTTTAGAGCTCCAACAAACTACATCGTTCACGAAGCTCACAGGTTTCTCATCCTAACTGACAAGCATTGGGTGTTAGAGGACATGTGTTTTGTTGTAGTTTCAGAAGCAGAGTTGGACTAGATATGGTACGTATGTGTAGGAAATACCGTTCTGTTGTTCTCAGCACACTAACGTTTCCTGCTGTTTTAGAGACTCTAGAAAGCAAGAGCATGCTTCTTGCTCTAAAGCAGAGTGTGATCAATGGATGAGAACTCTGCTGTGTGTTTCACTTTAGAAATAGAGTTCAATCCCAGGCTCTGTGTCTTCCTACAAGCAAGACTTCGTTTCAGGTAAGGGATGTCACTTTTCAGCTCAAACGAACTACATCATTCATGAAGCTCACACATGTCTCATCTTAACTGACAAGCATTACATGTTAGAGGACCAGTGCTTTGTATCAGTTTCCGAAGCAGAGTTGGACTAGATATTGTCTGTATGTGTAGGAAACACCGTTCTTTTGCTCTCAGCACACTCACGTATCCTGCTGTCTTAGAGACTCTAGAAAGCAAGAGCGTGCTAATAGCTCTAAAGCAGAATGTGATCCATGGATGAGAACTATGCTGTGTCTTTCCCATCCGAAATGGAGTTAAATCCCATTCTCTGAGTCTTCCTACAATCAAGACTTCGTTTAAGGAAAGGGCAGTTACTTTACAGCTCAAGTGAACTACATAATTCACGAAGCTCACACGTTTCTTATCTTAACTGATAAGCATTGGATCTTACAGATCCTGTGGTTTGTTGCAGTTTCAGAAGCAGAGTTGAACTAGATATGGTCCGTATATGTAGGAAACACCGTTCATTTGTTCTGAGCACACTCAAGTTTCCTGCTGTATAAGAGACTCTAGAAAGCAAGAGCGTGCTAATAGCTCTAAAGCAGAGTGTGATCCATGGATGAGAACTATGCTGTGTCTTTCCCTTCAGAAATGGAGTTAAATCCCAGGCTCTGTGTCTTCCTACAAGGAAGACTTCGGTCCAGGTAAGGGCAGGACCTTTTCAGCTCAAACGAACTACATCGTTCATGAAGCTCACATATTTCTCATCTTAAATGACAAGCATTGGATGTTAGAGGACCAGTACTTTGTATCAGTTTCAGAAGCAGGGTTGGACTAGATATGGTACGTATGGGTAGGAAACACCGTTCTGTTTTCCTCAGCACACTCACGTTTCCTTTGTCTTAGAGACTCTAGAAAGCAAGAGCATGCTTCTTATCTAAAGCAGAATGTGATAAATGGATGAGAACTCTGCTGTGTGTTTCACTTCAGAAATGGAATTAAATCCCTGGCTCTGAATCTTCCTACAATCAAGACTTAGTTTCAGGAATGGCAGTTACTTTACAGCTCAAACGAACTACATCGTTCACGAAGCTCACATGTTTCTCATCCTAACTGACAAGTATTGGGTGTTAGAGGACCTGTGCTTTGTTGTAGTTTCAGAAGCATAGTTGGACTAGATATGGTCCGTATGTGTAGGAAACACCGTTCTTTTGTTCTGAGCACACTCACGTTTCATGCTGTATTAGAAACTCTAGAATGCAAGAGCGTGCTTCTTGCTCTAAAGCAGAGTATGATCAATGGAAGAGAATTCTGCTGTGTGTTTCGCTTCAGAAATGGAGTTAAATCCCAGGCTCTGTGTCTTCCTACAAGCAAGACTTCGTTTCAGGTAAGGGAAGTCACTTTTCAGCTAAAACGAACTACATAATTCACGAAGCTCAACGTTTCTCATCTTCCCTGACAAGCATTGGATGTTAGAGGACCAGTGCTTGGTATCAGTTTCAGAAGCATAGTTTGACTAGATATGGTCCGTATGTGTAGGAAACACCGTTCTGTTGTTCTCAGCACACTCACGTATCCTGCTCTCTTAGAGACTCTAGAAAGCAAGTGCGTGCTTCTTGCTCTAAAGCAGAGTGTGATCAATGGATGAGAACTCTGCTGTGTGTTTCACTTCAGAAATAGAGTTAAATCCCAGTCTCTGTGTCTTCCTACAAGCAAGACTTCATTTCAGGTAAGGGAAGTCACTTTTCAGCTCAAACAAACTACAACATTCACGAAGCCTACACATTTCTCATCTTAACTGACAAGCATTGGATGGTAGAGGACCAGTGCTTTGTATCAGTTTCAGAAGCAGAGTTGGACTAGATATGGTCCATATGTGTAGGAAACACCGTTCTGTTGTTCTCAGCACACTCACGTATCCTACTGTCTTAGAGACTCTAGAAAACAAGAGCATCCTTCTTGCTCTAAAGCAGAGTGTGATCATTGGATGGGAACTCTGCTGTGTTGTTCACTACAGAATTGGAGTTAAATCCCAGGCTCTGAGTCTTCCTACAAGCAAGACTTCGTTTCAGGTAAGGGCAGTTACTTTACAGGTCAAAAGAACTACATCATTCATGAAGCTCACACATGTCTCCTCTTAACTGACAAGCATTGGATGTTAGAGGACCAGTGCTTTGTATCAGTTTCAGAAGCAGTGTTGGACTAGATATCGTCTGTATGTGTAGGAAACACCGTTCTTTTGCTCTCAGCACACTCACGTTTCCTGCTGTCTTAGAGACTCTAGAAAGCAAGAGTGTGCTTCTTGCTCTAAAGCAGAGTGTGATCTATGGATGGGAACTCTGCTATGTGTTTCACTTCAGAAATGGAGTTAAATCCCATTCTCTAAGTCTTCCTACAATCAAGACTTCATTTCAGGAAAGGGCAGTTACTTCACAGCTCAAGCGAACTACATCATTCACGATGCTCACACGTTTCTTATCTTAACTGATAAGCATTGGATGTTACAGGACCTGTGGTTTGTTGCAGTTTCAGAAGCAGAGTTGAAGTAGATATGGTCCGAATATGTAGGAAACACCATTCATTTGTTCTGAGCACACTCAGTTTTCCAGCTGTCTTAGAGACTCTAGAAAGCAAGAGCGTGCTTCTTGCTCTAAAGCAGAGTGTGATCTATGGATGGGAACTCTGCTGTGTGTTTCACTTCAGAAATGGAGTTAAATCCCATTCTCTGAGTCTTCCTACAAGCAAGCCTTGGTTTCAGGAAAGGGCAGTTACTTTACAGCTCAAACGAACTACATCGTTCACGAAGCTCACAGGTTTCTCATCCTAACTGACAAGCATTGGGTGTTAGAGGACCTGTGGATTGTTGTAGTTTCAGAAGCAGAGTTGGACTAGATATGGTACGTATGTGTAGGAAATACCGTTCTGTTGTTCTCAGCACACTCACGTTTCCTGCAGTTTTAGAGACTCTAGAAAGCAAGAGCGTGCTTCTTGCTCTAAAGCAGAGTGTGATCAATGGATGAGAACTCTGCTGTGTGTTTCGCTTCAGAAATGGAGTTAAATCCCAGGCTCTGTGTCTTCCTACAAGCAAGACTTCATTTCAGGTAAGGGAAGTCACTTTTCAGCTAAAACGAACTACATCATTCATGAAGCTCAACGGTTCTCATCTTCCCTGACAAGCATTGGATGTTAGAGGACCAGTGCTTTGTATCAGTTTCCGAAGCAGAGTTGGACTAGATATTGTCTGTATGTGTAGGATACACCGTTCTTTTGCTCTCAGCACACTCACGTATCCTGCTGTCTTAGAGACTCTAGAAAGCAAGAGCGTGCTAATAGCTCTAAAGCAGAATGTGATCCATGGATGAGAACTATGCTGTGTCTTTCCCATCCGAAATGGAGTTAAATCCCACTCTCTGAGTCTTCCTACAATCAAGACTTCGTTTAAGGAAAGGGCAGTTACATTACAGCTCAAGCGAACTACATAATTCACGAAGCTCACACGTTGCTTATCTTAACTGATAAGCATTGGATCTTACAGATCCTGTGGTTTGTTGCAGTTTCAGAAGCAGAGTTGAACTAGATATGGTCCGTATATGTAGGAAACACCGTTCATTTGTTCTGAGCACACTCAAGTGTCCTGCTGTATAAGAGACTCTAGAAAGCAAGAGCGTGCTAATAGCTCTAAAGCAGAGTGTGATCCATGGATGAGAACTATGCTGTGTCTTTCCCTTCAGAAATGGAGTTAAATCCCAGGCTCTGTGTCTTCCTACAAGGAAGACTTCGGTCCAGGTAAGGGCAGGACCTTTTCAGCTCAAACGAACTACATCGTTCATGAAGCTCACATATTTCTCATCTTAAATGACAAGCATTGGATGTTAGAGGACCAGTACTTTGTATCAGTTTCAGAAGCAGGGTTGGACTAGATATGGTACGTATGGGTAGGAAACACCGTTCTGTTTTCCTCAGCACACTCACGTTTCCTTTGTCTTAGAGACTCTAGAAAGCAAGAGCATGCTTCTTATCTAAAGCAGAATGTGATAAATGGATGAGAACTCTGCTGTGTGTTTCACTTCAGAAATGGAATTAAATCCCTGGCTCTGAATCTTCCTACAATCAAGACTTAGTTTCAGGAATGGCAGTTACTTTACAGCTCAAACGAACTACATCGTTCACGAAGCTCACATGTTTCTCATCCTAACTGACAAGTATTGGGTGTTAGAGGACCTGTGCTTTGTTGTAGTTTCAGAAGCATAGTTGGACTAGATATGGTCCGTATGTGTAGGAAACACCGTTCTTTTGTTCTGAGCACACTCACGTTTCATGCTGTATTAGAAACTCTAGAATGCAAGAGCGTGCTTCTTGCTCTAAAGCAGAGTATGATCAATGGAAGAGAATTCTGCTGTGTGTTTCGCTTCAGAAATGGAGTTAAATCCCAGGCTCTGTGTCTTCCTACAAGCAAGACTTCGTTTCAGGTAAGGGAAGTCACTTTTCAGCTAAAACGAACTACATAATTCACGAAGCTCAACGTTTCTCATCTTCCCTGACAAGCATTGGATGTTAGAGGACCAGTGCTTGGTATCAGTTTCAGAAGCATAGTTTGACTAGATATGGTCCGTATGTGTAGGAAACACTGTTCTGTTGTTCTCAGCACACTCACGTATCCTGCTCTCTTAGAGACTCTAGAAAGCAAGTGCGTGCTTCTTGCTCTAAAGCAGAGTGTGATCAATGGATGAGAACTCTGCTGTGTGTTTCACTTCAGAAATAGAGTTAAATCCCAGTCTCTGTGTCTTCCTACAAGCAAGACTTCATTTCAGGTAAGGGAAGTCACTTTTCAGCTCAAACAAACTACAACATTCACGAAGCCTACACATTTCTCATCTTAACTGACAAGCATTGGATGGTAGAGGACCAGTGCTTTGTATCAGTTTCAGAAGCAGAGTTGGACTAGATATGGTCCATATGTGTAGGAAACACCGTTCTGTTGTTCTCAGCACACTCACGTATCCTACTGTCTTAGAGACTCTAGAAAACAAGAGCATCCTTCTTGCTCTAAAGCAGAGTGTGATCATTGGATGGGAACTCTGCTGTGTTGTTCACTACAGAATTGGAGTTAAATCCCAGGCTCTGAGTCTTCCTACAAGCAAGACTTCGTTTCAGGTAAGGGCAGTTACTTTACAGGTCAAAAGAACTACATCATTCATGAAGCTCACACATGTCTCCTCTTAACTGACAAGCATTGGATGTTAGAGGACCAGTGCTTTGTATCAGTTTCAGAAGCAGTGTTGGACTAGATATCGTCTGTATGTGTAGGAAACACCGTTCTTTTGCTCTCAGCACACTCACGTTTCCTGCTGTCTTAGAGACTCTAGAAAGCAAGAGTGTGCTTCTTGCTCTAAAGCAGAGTGTGATCTATGGATGGGAACTCTGCTATGTGTTTCACTTCAGAAATGGAGTTAAATCCCATTCTCTAAGTCTTCCTACAATCAAGACTTCATTTCAGGAAAGGGCAGTTACTTCACAGCTCAAGCGAACTACATCATTCACGATGCTCACACGTTTCTTATCTTAACTGATAAGCATTGGATGTTACAGGACCTGTGGTTTGTTGCAGTTTCAGAAGCAGAGTTGAAGTAGATATGGTCCGAATATGTAGGAAACACCATTCATTTGTTCTGAGCACACTCAGTTTTCCAGCTGTCTTAGAGACTCTAGAAAGCAAGAGCGTGCTTCTTGCTCTAAAGCAGAGTGTGATCTATGGATGGGAACTCTGCTGTGTGTTTCACTTCAGAAATGGAGTTAAATCCCATTCTCTGAGTCTTCCTACAAGCAAGCCTTGGTTTCAGGAAAGGGCAGTTACTTTACAGCTCAAACGAACTACATCGTTCACGAAGCTCACAGGTTTCTCATCCTAACTGACAAGCATTGGGTGTTAGAGGACCTGTGGATTGTTGTAGTTTCAGAAGCAGAGTTGGACTAGATATGGTACGTATGTGTAGGAAATACCGTTCTGTTGTTCTCAGCACACTCACGTTTCCTGCAGTTTTAGAGACTCTAGAAAGCAAGAGCGTGCTTCTTGCTCTAAAGCAGAGTGTGATCAATGGATGAGAACTCTGCTGTGTGTTTCGCTTCAGAAATGGAGTTAAATCCCAGGCTCTGTGTCTTCCTACAAGCAAGACTTCATTTCAGGTAAGGGAAGTCACTTTTCAGCTAAAACGAACTACATCATTCATGAAGCTCAACGGTTCTCATCTTCCCTGACAAGCATTGGATGTTAGAGGACCAGTGCTTTGTATCAGTTTCCGAAGCAGAGTTGGACTAGATATTGTCTGTATGTGTAGGATACACCGTTCTTTTGCTCTCAGCACACTCACGTATCCTGCTGTCTTAGAGACTCTAGAAAGCAAGAGCGTGCTAATAGCTCTAAAGCAGAATGTGATCCATGGATGAGAACTATGCTGTGTCTTTCCCATCCGAAATGGAGTTAAATCCCACTCTCTGAGTCTTCCTACAATCAAGACTTCGTTTAAGGAAAGGGCAGTTACATTACAGCTCAAGCGAACTACATAATTCACGAAGCTCACACGTTGCTTATCTTAACTGATAAGCATTGGATCTTACAGATCCTGTGGTTTGTTGCAGTTTCAGAAGCAGAGTTGAACTAGATATGGTCCGTATATGTAGGAAACACCGTTCATTTGTTCTGAGCACACTCAAGTGTCCTGCTGTATAAGAGACTCTAGAAAGCAAGAGCGTGCTAATAGCTCTAAAGCAGAGTGTGATCCATGGATGAGAACTATGCTGTGTCTTTCCCTTCAGAAATGGAGTTAAATCCCAGGCTCTGTGTCTTCCTACAAGGAAGACTTCGGTCCAGGTAAGGGCAGGACCTTTTCAGCTCAAACGAACTACATCGTTCATGAAGCTCACATATTTCTCATCTTAAATGACAAGCATTGGATGTTAGAGGACCAGTACTTTGTATCAGTTTCAGAAGCAGGGTTGGACTAGATATGGTACGTATGGGTAGGAAACACCGTTCTGTTTTCCTCAGCACACTCACGTTTCCTTTGTCTTAGAGACTCTAGAAAGCAAGAGCATGCTTCTTATCTAAAGCAGAATGTGATAAATGGATGAGAACTCTGCTGTGTGTTTCACTTCAGAAATGGAATTAAATCCCTGGCTCTGAATATTCCTACAATCAAGAATTAGTTTCAGGAATGGCAGTTACTTTACAGCTCAAACGAACTACATCGTTCACGAAGCTCACAGGTTTCTCATCCTAATTGACAAGTATTGGGTGTTAGAGGACCTGTGCTTTGTTGTAGTTTCAGAAGCATAGTTGGACTAGATATGGTCCGTATGTGTAGGAAACACCGTTCATTTGTTCTGAGCACACTCAAGTTTCCTGCTGTATAAGAGACTCTAGAAAGCAAGAGCGTGCTAATAGCTCTAACGCAGAGTGTGATCCATGGATGAGAACTATGCTGTGTCTTTCCCTTCAGAAATGGAGTTAAATCCCAGGCTCTGTGTCTTCCACAAGGAAGACTTCGGTCCAGGTAAGGGCAGGACCTTTTCAGCTCAAACGAACTACATCGTTCATGAAGCTCACATATTTCTCATCTTAAATGACAAGCATTGGATGTTAGAGGACCAGTACTTTGTATCAGTTTCAGAAGCAGGGTTGGACTAGATATGGTACGTATGGGTAGGAAACACCGTTCTGTTTTCCTCAGCACACTCACGTTTCCTTTGTCTTAGAGACTCTAGAAAGCAAGAGCATGCTTCTTATCTAAAGCAGAATGTGATAAATGGATGAGAACTCTGCTGTGTGTTTCACTTCAGAAATGGAATTAAATCCCTGGCTCTGAATATTCCTACAATCAAGAATTAGTTTCAGGAATGGCAGTTACTTTACAGCTCAAACTAACTACATCGTTCACGAAGCTCACAGGTTTCTCATCCTAACTGACAAGTATTGGGTGTTAGAGGACCTGTGCTTTGTTGTAGTTTCAGAAGCATAGTTGGACTAGATATGGTCCGTATGAGTATGAAACACCGTTCATTTGTTCTGAGCACACTCAAGTTTCCTGCTGTATAAGAGACTCTAGAAAGCAAGAGCGTGCTAATAGCTCTAAAGCAGAGTGTGATCCATGGATGAGAACTATGCTGTGTCTTTCCCTTCAGAAATGGAGTTAAATCCCAGGCTCTGTGTCTTCCTACAAGGAAGACTTCGGTCCAGGTAAGGGCAGGACCTTTTCAGCTCAAACGAACTACATCGTTCATGAAGCTCACATGTTTCTCATCTTAAATGACAAGCATTGGATGTTAGAGGACCAGTACTTTGTATCAGTTTCAGAAGCAGGGTTGGACTAGATATGGTACGTATGGGTAGGAAACACCGTTCTGTTTTCCTCAGCACACTCATGTTTCCTTTGTCTTAGAGACTCTAGAAAGCAAGAGCATGCTTCTTATCTAAAGCAGAATGTGATAAATGGATGAGAACTCTGCTGTGTGTTTCACTTCAGAAATGGAATTAAATCCCTGGCTCTGAATCTTCCTACAATCAAGACTTAGTTTCAGGAATGGCAGTTACTTTACAGCTCAAACGAACTACATCGTTCACGAAGCTCACATGTTTCTCATCCTAACTGACAAGTATTGGGTGTTAGAGGACCTGTGCTTTGTTGTAGTTTCAGAAGCATAGTTGGACTAGATATGGTCCGTATGTGTAGGAAACACCGTTCTTTTGTTCTGAGCACACTCACGTTTCATGCTGTATTAGAAACTCTAGAATGCAAGAGCGTGCTTCTTGCTCTAAAGCAGAGTATGATCAATGGAAGAGAATTCTGCTGTGTGTTTCGCTTCAGAAATGGAGTTAAATCCCAGGCTCTGTGTCTTCCTACAAGCAAGACTTCGTTTCAGGTAAGGGAAGTCACTTTTCAGCTAAAACGAACTACATAATTCACGAAGCTCAACGTTTCTCATCTTCCCTGACAAGCATTGGATGTTAGAGGACCAGTGCTTGGTATCAGTTTCAGAAGCATAGTTTGACTAGATATGGTCCGTATGTGTAGGAAACACCGTTCTGTTGTTCTCAGCACACTCACGTATCCTGCTCTCTTAGAGACTCTAGAAAGCAAGTGCGTGCTTCTTGCTCTAAAGCAGAGTGTGATCAATGGATGAGAACTCTGCTGTGTGTTTCACTTCAGAAATAGAGTTAAATCCCAGTCTCTGTGTCTTCCTACAAGCAAGACTTCATTTCAGGTAAGGGAAGTCACTTTTCAGCTCAAACAAACTACAACATTCACGAAGCCTACACATTTCTCATCTTAACTGACAAGCATTGGATGGTAGAGGACCAGTGCTTTGTATCAGTTTCAGAAGCAGAGTTGGACTAGATATGGTCCATATGTGTAGGAAACAACGTTCTGTTGTTCTCAGCACACTCACGTATCCTACTGTCTTAGAGACTCTAGAAAACAAGAGCATCCTTCTTGCTCTAAAGCAGAGTGTGATCATTGGATGGGAACTCTGCTGTGTTGTTCACTACAGAATTGGAGTTAAATCCCAGGCTCTGAGTCTTCCTACAAGCAAGACTTCGTTTCAGGTAAGGGCAGTTACTTTACAGGTCAAAAGAACTACATCATTCATGAAGCTCACACATGTCTCCTCTTAACTGACAAGCATTGGATGTTAGAGGACCAGTGCTTTGTATCAGTTTCAGAAGCAGAGTTGGACTAGATATCGTCTGTATGTGTAGGAAACACCGTTCTTTTGCTCTCAGCACACTCACGTTTCCTGCTGTCTTAGAGACTCTAGAAAGCAAGAGTGTGCTTCTTGCTCTAAAGCAGAGTGTGATCTATGGATGGGAACTCTGCTATGTGTTTCACTTCAGAAATGGAGTTAAATCCCATTCTCTGAGTCTTCCTACAATCAAGACTTCATTTCAGGAAAGGGCAGTTACTTCACAGCTCAAGCGAACTACATCATTCACGATGCTCACACGTTTCTTATCTTAACTGATAAGCATTGGATGTTACAGGACCTGTGGTTTGTTGCAGTTTCAGAAGCAGAGTTGAAGTAGATATGGTCCGAATATGTAGGAAACACCATTCATTTGTTCTGAGCACACTCAGTTTTCCAGCTGTCTTAGAGACTCTAGAAAGCAAGAGCGTGCTTCTTGCTCTAAAGCAGAGTGTGATCTATGGATGGGAACTCTGCTGTGTGTTTCACTTCAGAAATGGAGTTAAATCCCATTCTCTGAGTCTTCCTACAAGCAAGCCTTGGTTTCAGGAAAGGGCAGTTACTTTACAGCTCAAACGAACTACATCGTTCACGAAGCTCACAGGTTTCTCATCCTAACTGACAAGCATTGGGTGTTAGAGGACCTGTGGATTGTTGTAGTTTCAGAAGCAGAGTTGGACTAGATATGGTACGTATGTGTAGGAAATACCGTTCTGTTGTTCTCAGCACACTCACGTTTCCTGCAGTTTTAGAGACTCTAGAAAGCAAGAGCGTGCTTCTTGCTCTAAAGCAGAGTGTGATCAATGGATGAGAACTCTGCTGTGTGTTTCGCTTCAGAAATGGAGTTAAATCCCAGGCTCTGTGTCTTCCTACAAGCAAGACTTCATTTCAGGTAAGGGAAGTCACTTTTCAGCTAAAACGAACTACATCATTCATGAAGCTCAACGGTTCTCATCTTCCCTGACAAGCATTGGATGTTAGAGGACCAGTGCTTTGTATCAGTTTCCGAAGCAGAGTTGGACTAGATATTGTCTGTATGTGTAGGATACACCGTTCTTTTGCTCTCAGCACACTCACGTATCCTGCTGTCTTAGAGACTCTAGAAAGCAAGAGCGTGCTAATAGCTCTAAAGCAGAATGTGATCCATGGATGAGAACTATGCTGTGTCTTTCCCATCCGAAATGGAGTTAAATCCCACTCTCTGAGTCTTCCTACAATCAAGACTTCGTTTAAGGAAAGGGCAGTTACATTACAGCTCAAGCGAACTACATAATTCACGAAGCTCACACGTTGCTTATCTTAACTGATAAGCATTGGATCTTACAGATCCTGTGGTTTGTTGCAGTTTCAGAAGCAGAGTTGAACTAGATATGGTCCGTATATGTAGGAAACACCGTTCATTTGTTCTGAGCACACTCAAGTGTCCTGCTGTATAAGAGACTCTAGAAAGCAAGAGCGTGCTAATAGCTCTAAAGCAGAGTGTGATCCATGGATGAGAACTATGCTGTGTCTTTCCCTTCAGAAATGGAGTTAAATCCCAGGCTCTGTGTCTTCCTACAAGGAAGACTTCGGTCCAGGTAAGGGCAGGACCTTTTCAGCTCAAACGAACTACATCGTTCATGAAGCTCACATATTTCTCATCTTAAATGACAAGCATTGGATGTTAGAGGACCAGTACTTTGTATCAGTTTCAGAAGCAGGGTTGGACTAGATATGGTACGTATGGGTAGGAAACACCGTTCTGTTTTCCTCAGCACACTCACGTTTCCTTTGTCTTAGAGACTCTAGAAAGCAAGAGCATGCTTCTTATCTAAAGCAGAATGTGATAAATGGATGAGAACTCTGCTGTGTGTTTCACTTCAGAAATGGAATTAAATCCCTGGCTCTGAATATTCCTACAATCAAGAATTAGTTTCAGGAATGGCAGTTACTTTACAGCTCAAACGAACTACATCGTTCACGAAGCTCACAGGTTTCTCATCCTAACTGACAAGTATTGGGTGTTAGAGGACCTGTGCTTTGTTGTAGTTTCAGAAGCATAGTTGGACTAGATATGGTCCGTATGTGTAGGAAACACCGTTCATTTGTTCTGAGCACACTCAAGTTTCCTGCTGTATAAGAGACTCTAGAAAGCAAGAGCGTGCTAATAGCTCTAAAGCAGAGTGTGATCCATGGATGAGAACTATGCTGTGTCTTTCCCTTCAGAAATGGAGTTAAATCCCAGGCTCTGTGTCTTCCTACAAGGAAGACTTCGGTCCAGGTAAGGGCAGGACCTTTTCAGCTCAAACGAACTACATCGTTCATGAAGCTCACATGTTTCTCATCTTAAATGACAAGCATTGGATGTTAGAGGACCAGTACTTTGTATCAGTTTCAGAAGCAGGGTTGGACTAGATATGGTACGTATGGGTAGGAAACACCGTTCTGTTTTCCTCAGCACACTCACGTTTCCTTTGTCTTAGAGACTCTAGAAAGCAAGAGCATGCTTCTTATCTAAAGCAGAATGTGATAAATGGATGAGAACTCTGCTGTGTGTTTCACTTCAGAAATGGAATTAAATCCCTGGCTCTGAATCTTCCTACAATCAAGACTTAGTTTCAGGAATGGCAGTTACTTTACAGCTCAAACGAACTACATCGTTCACGAAGCTCACAGGTTTCTCATCCTAACTGACAAGTATTGGGTGTTAGAGGACCTGTGCTTTGTTGTAGTTTCAGAAGCATAGTTGGACTAGATATGGTCCGTATGTGTAGGAAACACCGTACTTTTGTTCTGAGCACACTCACGTTTCATGCTGTATTAGAAACTCTAGAATGCAAGAGCGTGCTTCTTGCTCTAAAGCAGAGTATGATCAATGGAAGAGAATTCTGCTGTGTGTTTCGCTTCAGAAATGGAGTTAAATCCCAGGCTCTGTGTCTTCCTACAAGCAAGACTTCGTTTCAGGTAAGGGAAGTCACTTTTCAGCTAAAACGAACTACATAATTCACGAAGCTCAACGTTTCTCATCTTCCCTGACAAGCATTGGATGTTAGAGGACCAGTGCTTGGTATCAGTTTCAGAAACATAGTTTGACTAGATATGGTCCGTATGTGTAGGAAACACCGTTCTGTTGTTCTCAGCACACTCACGTATCCTGCTCTCTTAGAGACTCTAGAAAGCAAGAGCGTGCTTCTTGCTCTAAAGCAGAGTGTGATCAATGGATGAGAACTCTGCTGTGTGTTTCACTTCAGAAATAGAGTTAAATCCCAGTCTCTGTGTCTTCCTACAAGCAAGACTTCATTTCAGGTAAGGGAAGTCACTTTTCAGCTCAAACACACTACAACATTCACGAAGCCTACACATTTCTCATCTTAACTGACAAGCATTGGATGGTAGAGGACCAGTGCTTTGTATCAGTTTCAGAAGCAGAGTTGGACTAGATATGGTCCATATGTGTAGGAAACACCGTTCTGTTGTTCTCAGCACACTCACGTATCCTACTGTCTTAGAGACTCTAGAAAACAAGAGCATGCTTCTTGCTCTAAAGCAGAGTGTGATCATTGGATGGGAACTCTGCTGTGTTGTTCACTACAGAATTGGAGTTAAATCCCAGGCTCTGAGTCTTCCTACAAGCAAGACTTCGTTTCAGGTAAGGGCAGTTACTTTACAGGTCAAAAGAACTACATCATTCATGAAGCTCACACATGTCTCCTCTTAACTGACAAGCATTGGATGTTAGAGGACCAGTGCTTTGTATCAGTTTCAGAAGCAGAGTTGGACTAGATATCGTCTGTATGTGTAGGAAACACCGTTCTTTTGCTCTCAGCACACTCACGTTTCCTGCCGTCTTAGAGACTCTAGAAAGCAAGAGTGTGCTTCTTGCTCTAAAGCAGAGTGTGATCTATGGATGGGAACTCTGCTATGTGTTTCACTTCAGAAATGGAGTTAAATCCCATTCTCTGAGTCTTCCTACAATCAAGACTTCATTTCAGGAAAGGGCAGTTACTTCACAGCTCAAGCGAACTACATCATTAACGATGCTCACACGTTTCTTATCTTAACTGATAAGCATTGGATGTTACAGGACCTGTGGTTTGTTGCAGTTTCAGAAGCAGAGTTGAAGTAGATATGGTCCGTATATGTAGGAAACACCATTCATTTGTTCTGAGCACACTCAGTTTTCAAGCTGTCTTAGAGAATCTAGAAAGCAAGAGCGTGCTTCTTGCTCTAAAGCAGAGTGTGATCTATGGATGGGAACTCTGCTGTGTGTTTCACTTCAGAAATGGAGTTAAATCCCATTCTCTGAGTCTTCCTACAAGCAAGCCTTGGTTTCAGGAAAGGGCAGTTACTTTACAGCTCAAACGAACTACATCGTTCACGAAGCTCACAGGTTTCTCATCCTAACTGACAAGCATTGGGTGTTAGAGGACCTGTGGATTGTTGTAGTTTCAGAAGCAGAGTTGGACTAGATATGGTACGAATGTGTAGGAAATACCGTTCTGTTGTTCTCAGCACACTCACGTTTCCTGCAGTTTTAGAGACTCTAGAAAGCAAGAGCGTGCTTCTTGCTCTAAAGCAGAGTGTGATCAATGGATGAGAACTCTGCTGTGTGTTTCACTTCAGAAATGGAATTAAATCCCTGGCTCTGAATCTTCCTACAATCAAGAATTAGTTTCAGGAATGGCAGTTACTTTACAGCTCAAACGAACTACATCGTTCACGAAGCTCACAGGTTTCTCATCCTAACTGACAAGTATTGGGTGTTAGAGGACCTGTGCTTTGTTGTAGTTTCAGAAGCATAGTTGGACTAGATATGGTCCGTATGTGTAGGAAACACCGTTCTTTTGTTCTGAGCACACTCACATTTCATGCTGTATTAGAAACTCTAGAATGCAAGAGCGTGCTTCTTGCTCTAAAGCAGAGTATGATCAATGGAAGAGAACTCTGCTGTGTGTTTCGCTTCAGAAATGGAGTTAAATCCCAGGCTCTGTGTCTTCCTACAAGCAAGACTTCGTTTCAGGTAAGGGAAGTCACTTTTCAGCTCAAACACACTACAACATTCACGAAGCCTACACATGTCTCCTCTTAACTGACAAGCATTGGATGTTAGAGGACCAGTGCTTTGTATCAGTTTCAGAAGCAGAGTTGGACTAGATATCGTCTGTATGTGTAGGAAACACCGTTCTTTTGCTCTCAGCACACTCACGTTTCCTGCTGTCTTAGAGACTCTAGAAAGCAAGAGTGTGCTTCTTGCTCTAAAGCAGAGTGTGATCTATGGATGGGAACTCTGCTATGTGTTTCACTTCAGAAATGGAGTTAAATCCCATTCTCTGAGTCTTCCTACAATCAAGACTTCATTTCAGGAAAGGGCAGTTACTTCACAGCTCAAGCGAACTACATCATTCACGATGCTCACACGTTTCTTATCTTCACTGATAAGCATTGGATGTTACAGGACCTGTGGTTTGTTGCAGTTTCAGAAGCAGAGTTGAAGTAGATATGGTCCGAATATGTAGGAAACACCATTCATTTGTTCTGAGCACACTCAGTTTTCCAGCTGTCTTAGAGACTCTAGAAAGCAAGAGCGTGCTTCTTGCTCTAAAGCAGAGTGTGATCTATGGATGGGAACTCTGCTGTGTGTTTCACTTCAGAAATGGAGTTAAATCCCATTCTCTGAGTCTTCCTACAAGCAAGCCTTGGTTTCAGGAAAGGGCAGTTACTTTACAGCTCAAACGAACTACATCGTTCACGAAGCTCACAGGTTTCTCATCCTAACTGACAAGCATTGGGTGTTAGAGGACCTGTGGATTGTTGTAGTTTCAGAAGCAGAGTTGGACTAGATATGGTACGAATGTGTAGGAAATACCGTTCTGTTGTTCTCAGCACACTCACGTTTCCTGCAGTTTTAGAGACTCTAGAAAGCAAGAGCGTGCTTCTTGCTCTAAAGCAGAGTGTGATCAATGGATGAGAACTCTGCTGTGTGTTTCGCTTCAGAAATGGAGTTAAATCCCAGGCTCTGTGTCTTCCTACAAGCAAGACTTCATTTCAGGTAAGGGAAGTCACTTTTCAGCTAAAACGAACTACATCATTCATGAAGCTCAACGGTTCTCATCTTCCCTGACAAGCATTGGATGTTAGAGGACCAGTGCTTTGTATCAGTTTCCGAAGCAGAGTTGGACTAGATATTGTCTGTATGTGTAGGATACACCGTTCTTTTGCTCTCAGCACACTCACGTATCCTGCTGTCTTAGAGACTCTAGAAAGCAAGAGCGTGCTAATAGCTCTAAAGCAGAATGTGATCCATGGATGAGAACTATGCTGTGTCTTTCCCATCCTAAATGGAGTTAAATCCCACTCTCTGAGTCTTCCTACAATCAAGACTTCGTTTAAGGAAAGGGCAGTTACATTACAGCTCAAGCGAACTACATAATTCACGAAGCTCACACGTTTCTTATCTTAACTGATAAGCATTGGATCTTACAGATCCTGTGGTTTGTCGCAGTTTCAGAAGCAGAGTTGAACTAGATATGGTCCGTATATGTAGGAAACACCGTTCATTTGTTCTGAGCACACTCAAGTTTCCTGCTGTATAAGAGACTCGAGAAAGCAAGAGCGTGCTAATAGCTCTAAAGCAGAGTGTGATCCATGGATGAGAACTATGCTGTGTCTTTCCCTTCAGAAATGGAGTTAAATCCCAAGCTCTGTGTCTTCCTACAAGGAAGACTTCGGTCCAGGTAAGGGCAGGACCTTTTCAGCTCAAACGAACTACATCGTTCATGAAGCTCACATATTTCTCATCTTAAATGACAAGAATTGGATGTTAGAGGACCAGTACTTTGTATCAGTTTCAGAAGCAGGGTTGCACTAGATATGGTACGTATGGGTAGGAAACACCGTTCTGTTTTCCTCAGCACACTCACGTTTCCTTTGTCTTAGAGACTCTAGAAAGCAAGAGCATGCTTCTTATCTAAAGCAGAATGTGATAAATGGATGAGAACTCTGCTGTGTGTTTCACTTCAGAAATGGAATTAAATCCCTGGCTCTGAATCTTCCTACAATCAAGAATTAGTTTTAGGAATGGCAGTTACTTTACAGCTCAAACGAACTACATCGTTCACGAAGCTCACAGGTTTCTCATCCTAACTGACAAGTATTGGGTGTTAGAGGACCTGTGCTTTGTTGTAGTTTCAGAAGCATAGTTGGACTAGATATGGTCCGTATGTGTAGGAAACACCGTTCTTTTGTTCTGAGCACACTCACATTTCATGCTGTATTAGAAACTCTAGAATGCAAGAGCGTGCTTCTTGCTCTAAAGCAGAGTATGATCAATGGAAGAGAACTCTGCTGTGTGTTTCGCTTCAGAAATGGAGTTAAATCCCAGCCTCTGTGTCTTCCTACAAGCAAGACTTCGTTTCAGGTAAGGGAAGTCACTTTTCAGCTCAAACACACTACAACATTCACGAAGCCTACACATGTCTCCTCTTAACTGACAAGCATTGGATGTTAGAGGACCAGTGCTTTGTATCAGTTTCAGAAGCAGAGTTGGACTAGATATCGTCTGTATGTGTAGGAAACACCGTTCTTTTGCTCTCAGCACACTCACGTTTCCTGCTGTCTTAGAGACTCTAGAAAGCAAGAGTGTGCTTCTTGCTCTAAAGCAGAGTGTGATCTATGGATGGGAACTCTGCTATGTGTTTCACTTCAGAAATGGAGTTAAATCCCATTCTCTGAGTCTTCCTACAATCAAGACTTCATTTCAGGAAAGGGCAGTTACTTCACAGCTCAAGCGAACTACATCATTCACGATGCTCACACGTTTCTTATCTTAACTGATAAGCATTGGATGTTACAGGACCTGTGGTTTGTTGCAGTTTCAGAAGCAGAGTTGAAGTAGATATGGTCCGAATATGTAGGAAACACCATTCATTTGTTCTGAGCACACTCAGTTTTCCAGCTGTCTTAGAGACTCTAGAAAGCAAGAGCGTGCTTCTTGCTCTAAAGCAGAGTGTGATCTATGGATGGGAACTCTGCTGTGTGTTTCACTTCAGAAATGGAGTTAAATCCCATTCTCTGAGTCTTCCTACAAGCAAGCCTTGGTTTCAGGAAAGGGCAGTTACTTTACAGCTCAAACGAACTACATCGTTCACGAAGCTCACAGGTTTCTCATCCTAACTGACAAGCATTGGGTGTTAGAGGACCTGTGGATTGTTGTAGTTTCAGAAGCAGAGTTGGACTAGATATGGTACGTATGTGTAGGAAATACCGTTCTGTTGTTCTCAGCACACTCACGTTTCCTGCAGTTTTAGAGACTCTAGAAAGCAAGAGCGTGCTTCTTGCTCTAAAGCAGAGTGTGATCAATGGATGAGAACTCTGCTGTGTGTTTCGCTTCAGAAATGGAGTTAAATCCCAGGCTCTGTGTCTTCCTACAAGCAAGACTTCATTTCAGGTAAGGGAAGTCACTTTTCAGCTAAAACGAACTACATCATTCATGAAGCTCAACGGTTCTCATCTTCCCTGACAAGCATTGGATGTTAGAGGACCAGTGCTTTGTATCAGTTTCCGAAGCAGAGTTGGACTAGATATTGTCTGTATGTGTAGGATACACCGTTCTTTTGCTCTCAGCACACTCACGTATCCTGCTGTCTTAGAGACTCTAGAAAGCAAGAGCGTGCTAATAGCTCTAAAGCAGAATGTGATCCATGGATGAGAACTATGCTGTGTCTTTCCCATCCGAAATGGAGTTAAATCCCACTCTCTGAGTCTTCCTACAATCAAGACTTCGTTTAAGGAAAGGGCAGTTACATTACAGCTCAAGCGAACTACATAATTCACGAAGCTCACACGTTGCTTATCTTAACTGATAAGCATTGGATCTTACAGATCCTGTGGTTTGTTGCAGTTTCAGAAGCAGAGTTGAACTAGATATGGTCCGTATATGTAGGAAACACCGTTCATTTGTTCTGAGCACACTCAAGTGTCCTGCTGTATAAGAGACTCTAGAAAGCAAGAGCGTGCTAATAGCTCTAAAGCAGAGTGTGATCCATGGATGAGAACTATGCTGTGTCTTTCCCTTCAGAAATGGAGTTAAATCCCAGGCTCTGTGTCTTCCTACAAGGAAGACTTCGGTCCAGGTAAGGGCAGGACCTTTTCAGCTCAAACGAACTACATCGTTCATGAAGCTCACATATTTCTCATCTTAAATGACAAGCATTGGATGTTAGAGGACCAGTACTTTGTATCAGTTTCAGAAGCAGGGTTGGACTAGATATGGTACGTATGGGTAGGAAACACCGTTCTGTTTTCCTCAGCACACTCACGTTTCCTTTGTATTAGAGACTCTAGAAAGCAAGAGCATGCTTCTTATCTAAAGCAGAATGTGATAAATGGATGAGAACTCTGCTGTGTGTTTCACTTCAGAAATGGAATTAAATCCCTGGCTCTGAATATTCCTACAATCAAGAATTAGTTTCAGGAATGGCAGTTACTTTACAGCTCAAACGAACTACATCGTTCACGAAGCTCACAGGTTTCTCATCCTAATTGACAAGTATTGGGTGTTAGAGGACCTGTGCTTTGTTGTAGTTTCAGAAGCATAGTTGGACTAGATATGGTCCGTATGTGTAGGAAACACCGTTCATTTGTTCTGAGCACACTCAAGTTTCCTGCTGTATAAGAGACTCTAGAAAGCAAGAGCGTGCTAATAGCTCTAACGCAGAGTGTGATCCATGGATGAGAACTATGCTGTGTCTTTCCCTTCAGAAATGGAGTTAAATCCCAGGCTCTGTGTCTTCCTACAAGGAAGACTTCGGTCCAGGTAAGGGCAGGACCTTTTCAGCTCAAACGAACTACATCGTTCATGAAGCTCACATGTTTCTCATCTTAAATGACAAGCATTGGATGTTAGAGGACCAGTACTTTGTATCAGTTTCAGAAGCAGGGTTGGACTAGATATGGTACGTATGAGTAGGAAACACCGTTCTGTTTTCCTCAGCACACTCACGTTTCCTTTGTCTTAGAGACTCTAGAAAGCAAGAGCATGCTTCTTATCTAAAGCAGAATGTGATAAATGGATGAGAACTCTGCTGTGTGTTTCACTTCAGAAATGGAATTAATTCCCTGGCTCTGAATCTTCCTACAGTCAAGACTTAGTTTCAGGAATGGCAGTTACTTTACAGCTCAAACGAACTACATCGTTCACGAAGCTCACATGTTTCTCATCCTAACTGACAAGTATTGGGTGTTAGAGGACCTGTGCTTTGTTGTAGTTTCAGAAGCATAGTTGGACTAGATATGGTCCGTATGTGTAGGAAACACCGTTCTTTTGTTCTGAGCACACTCACGTTTCATGCTGTATTAGAAACTCTAGAATGCAAGAGCGTGCTTCTTGCTCTAAAGCAGAGTATGATCAATGGAAGAGAATTCTGCTGTGTGTTTCGCTTCAGAAATGGAGTTAAATCCCAGGCTCTGTGTCTTCCTACAAGCAAGACTTCGTTTCAGGTAAGGGAAGTCACTTTTCAGCTAAAACGAACTACATAATTCACGAAGCTCAACGTTTCTCATCTTCCCTGACAAGCATTGGATGTTAGAGGACCAGTGCTTGGTATCAGTTTCAGAAGCATAGTTTGACTAGATATGGTCCGTATGTGTAGGAAACACCGTTCTGTTGTTCTCAGCACACTCACGTATCCTGCTCTCTTAGAGACTCTAGAAAGCAAGAGCGTGCTTCTTGCTCTAAAGCAGAGTGTGATCAATGGATGAGAACTCTGCTGTGTGTTTCACTTCAGAAATAGAGTTAAATCCCAGTCTCTGTGTCTTCCTACAAGCAAGACTTCATTTCAGGTAAGGGAAGTCACTTTTCAGCTCAAACAAACTACAACATTCACGAAGCCTACACATTTCTCATCTTAACTGACAAGCATTGGATGGTAGAGGACCAGTGCTTTGTATCAGTTTCAGAAGCAGAGTTGGACTAGATATGGTCCATATGTGTAGGAAACACCGTTCTGTTGTTCTCAGCACACTCACGTATCCTACTGTCTTAGAGACTCTAGAAAACAAGAGCATGCTTCTTGCTCTAAAGCAGAGTGTGATCATTGGATGGGAACTCTGCTGTGTTGTTCACTACAGAATTGGAGTTAAATCGCAGGCTCTGAGTCTTCCTACAAGCAAGACTTCGTTTCAGGTAAGGGCAGTTACTTTACAGGTCAAAAGAACTACATCATTCATGAAGCTCACACATGTCTCCTCTTAACTGACAAGCATTGGATGTTAGAGGACCAGTGCTTTGTATCAGTTTCAGAAGCAGAGTTGGACTAGATATCGTCTGTATGTGTAGGAAACACCGTTCTTTTGCTCTCAGCACACTCACGTTTCCTGCTGTCTTAGAGACTCTAGAAAGCAAGAGTGTGCTTCTTGCTCTAAAGCAGAGTGTGATCTATGGATGGGAACTCTGCTATGTGTTTCACTTCAGAAATGGAGTTAAATCCCATTCTCTGAGTCTTCCTACAATCAAGACTTCATTTCAGGAAAGGGCAGTTACTTCACAGCTCAAGCGAACTACATCATTCACGATGCTCACACGTTTCTTATCTTAACTGATAAGCATTGGATGTTACAGGACCTGTGGTTTGTTGCAGTTTCAGAAGCAGAGTTGAAGTAGATATGGTCCGTATATGTAGGAAACACCATTCATTTGTTCTGAGCACACTCAGTTTTCCAGCTGTCTTAGAGACTCTAGAAAGCAAGAGCGTGCTTCTTGCTCTAAAGCAGAGTGTGATCTATGGATGGGAACTCTGCTGTGTGTTTCACTTCAGAAATGGAGTTAAATCCCATTCTCTGAGTCTTCCTACAAGCAAGCCTTGGTTTCAGGAAAGGGCAGTTACTTTACAGCTCAAACGAACTACATCGTTCACGAAGCTCACAGGTTTCTCATCCTAACTGACAAGCATTGGGTGTTAGAGGACCTGTGGATTGTTGTAGTTTCAGAAGCAGAGTTGGACTAGATATGGTACGTATGTGTAGGAAATACCGTTCTGTTGTTCTCAGCACACTCACGTTTCCTGCAGTTTTAGAGACTCTAGAAAGCAAGAGCGTGCTTCTTGCTCTAAAGCAGAGTGTGATCAATGGATGAGAACTCTGCTGTGTGTTTCGCTTCAGAAATGGAGTTAAATCCCAGGCTCTGTGTCTTCCTACAAGCAAGACTTCATTTCAGGTAAGGGAAGTCACTTTTCAGCTAAAACGAACTACATCATTCATGAAGCTCAACGGTTCTCATCTTCCCTGACAAGCATTGGATGTTAGAGGACCAGTGCTTTGTATCAGTTTCCGAAGCAGAGTTGGACTAGATATTGTCTGTATGTGTAGGATACACCGTTCTTTTGCTCTCAGCACACTCACGTATCCTGCTGTCTTAGAGACTCTAGAAAGCAAGAGCGTGCTAATAGCTCTAAAGCAGAATGTGATCCATGGATGAGAACTATGCTGTGTCTTTCCCATCCGAAATGGAGTTAAATCCCACTCTCTGAGTCTTCCTACAATCAAGACTTCATTTAAGGAAAGGGCAGTTACATTACAGCTCAAGCGAACTACATAATTCACGAAGCTCACACGTTTCTCATATTAACTGATAAGCATTGGATCTTACAGATCCTGTGGTTTGTTGCAGTTTCAGAAGCAGAGTTGAACTAGATATGGTCCGTATATGTAGGAAACACCGTTCATTTGTTCTGAGCACACTCAAGTTTCCTGCTGTATAAGAGACTCTAGAAAGCAAGAGCGTGCTAATAGCTCTAAAGCAGAGTGTGATCCATGGATGAGAACTATGCTGTGTCTTTCCCTTCAGAAATGGAGTTAAATCCCAGGCTCTGTGTCTTCCTACAAGGAAGACTTCGGTCCAGGTAAGGGCAGGACCTTTTCAGCTCAAACGAACTACATCGTTCATGAAGCTCACATATTTCTCATCTTAAATGACAAGCATTGGATGTTAGAGGACCAGTACTTTGTATCAGTTTCAGAAGCAGGGTTGCACTAGATATGGTACGTATGGGTAGGAAACACCGTTCTGTTTTCCTCAGCACACTCACGTTTCCTTTGTCTTAGAGACTCTAGAAAGCAAGAGCATGCTTCTTATCTAAAGCAGAATGTGATAAATGGATGAGAACTCTGCTGTGTGTTTCACTTCAGAAATGGAATTAAATCCCTGGCTCTGAATATTCCTACAATCAAGAATTAGTTTCAGGAATGGCAGTTACTTTACAGCTCAAACGAACTACATCGTTCACGAAGCTCACAGGTTTCTCATCCTAACTGACAAGTATTGGGTGTTAGAGGACCTGTGCTTTGTTGTAGTTTCAGAAGCATAGTTGGACTAGATATGGTCCGTATGTGTAGGAAACACCGTTCATTTGTTCTGAGCACACTCAAGTTTCCTGCTGTATAAGAGACTCTAGAAAGCAAGAGCGTGCTAATAGCTCTAAAGCAGAGTGTGATCCATGGATGAGAACTATGCTGTGTCTTTCCCTTCAGAAATGGAGTTAAATCCCAGGCTCTGTGTCTTCCTACAAGGAAGACTTCGGTCCAGGTAAGGGCAGGACCTTTTCAGCTCAAACGAACTACATCGTTCATGAAGCTCACATGTTTCTCATCTTAAATGACAAGCATTGGATGTTAGAGGACCATTACTTTGTATCAGTTTCAGAAGCAGGGTTGGACTAGATATGGTACGTATGGGTAGGAAACACCGTTCTGTTTTCCTCAGCACACTCACGTTTCCTTTGTCTTAGAGACTCTAGAAAGCAAGAGCATGCTTCTTATCTAAAGCAGAATGTGATAAATGGATGAGAACTCTGCTGTGTGTTTCACTTCAGAAATGGAATTAAATCCCTGGCTCTGAATCTTCCTACAATCAAGACTTAGTTTCAGGAATGGCAGTTACTTTACAGCTCAAACGAACTACATCGTTCACGAAGCTCACAGGTTTCTCATCCTAACTGACAAGTATTGGGTGTTAGAGGACCTGTGCTTTGTTGTAGTTTCAGAAGCATAGTTGGACTAGATATGGTCCGTATGTGTAGGAAACACCGTACTTTTGTTCTGAGCACACTCACGTTTCATGCTGTATTAGAAACTCTAGAATGCAAGAGCGTGCTTCTTGCTCTAAAGCAGAGTATGATCAATGGAAGAGAATTCTGCTGTGTGTTTCGCTTCAGAAATGGAGTTAAATCCCAGGCTCTGTGTCTTCCTACAAGCAAGACTTCGTTTCAGGTAAGGGAAGTCACTTTTCAGCTAAAACGAACTACATAATTCACGAAGCTCAACGTTTCTCATCTTCCCTGACAAGCATTGGATGTTAGAGGACCAGTGCTTGGTATCAGTTTCAGAAGCATAGTTTGACTAGATATGGTCCGTATGTGTAGGAAACACCGTTCTGTTGTTCTCAGCACACTCACGTATCCTGCTCTCTTAGAGACTCTAGAAAGCAAGAGCGTGCTTCTTGCTCTAAAGCAGAGTGTGATCAATGGATGAGAACTCTGCTGTGTGTTTCACTTCAGAAATAGAGTTAAATCCCAGTCTCTGTGTCTTCCTACAAGCAAGACTTCATTTCAGGTAAGGGAAGTCACTTTTCAGCTCAAACACACTACAACATTCACGAAGCCTACACATTTCTCATCTTAACTGACAAGCATTGGATGGTAGAGGACCAGTGCTTTGTATCAGTTTCAGAAGCAGAGTTGGACTAGATATGGTCCATATGTGTAGGAAACACCGTTCTGTTGTTCTCAGCACACTCACGTATCCTACTGTCTTAGAGACTCTAGAAAACAAGAGCATGCTTCTTGCTCTAAAGCAGAGTGTGATCATTGGATGGGAACTCTGCTGTGTTGTTCACTACAGAATTGGAGTTAAATCCCAGGCTCTGAGTCTTCCTACAAGCAAGACTTCGTTTCAGGTAAGGGCAGTTACTTTACAGGTCAAAAGAACTACATCATTCATGAAGCTCACACATGTCTCCTCTTAACTGACAAGCATTGGATGTTAGAGGACCAGTGCTTTGTATCAGTTTCAGAAGCAGAGTTGGACTAGATATCGTCTGTATGTGTAGGAAACACCGTTCTTTTGCTCTCAGCACACTCACGTTTCCTGCCGTCTTAGAGACTCTAGAAAGCAAGAGTGTGCTTCTTGCTCTAAAGCAGAGTGTGATCTATGGATGGGAACTCTGCTATGTGTTTCACTTCAGAAATGGAGTTAAATCCCATTCTCTGAGTCTTCCTACAATCAAGACTTCATTTCAGGAAAGGGCATTTACTTCACAGCTCAAGCGAACTACATCATTCACGATGCTCACACGTTTCTTATCTTAACTGATAAGCATTGGATCTTACAGGACCTGTGGTTTGTTGCAGTTTCAGAAGCAGAGTTGAAGTAGATATGGTCCGTATATGTAGGAAACACCATTCATTTGTTCTGAGCACACTCAGTTTTCAAGCTGTCTTAGAGAATCTAGAAAGCAAGAGCGTGCTTCTTGCTCTAAAGCAGAGTGTGATCTATGGATGGGAACTCTGCTGTGTGTTTCACTTCAGAAATGGAGTTAAATCCCATTCTCTGAGTCTTCCTACAAGCAAGCCTTGGTTTCAGGAAAGGGCAGTTACTTTACAGCTCAAACGAACTACATCGTTCACGAAGCTCACAGGTTTCTCATCCTAACTGACAAGCATTGGGTGTTAGAGGACCTGTGGATTGTTGTAGTTTCAGAAGCAGAGTTGGACTAGATATGGTATGAATGTGTAGGAAATACCGTTCTGTTGTTCTCAGCACACTCACGTTTCCTGCAGTTTTAGAGACTCTAGAAAGCAAGAGCGTGCTTCTTGCTCTAAAGCAGAGTGTGATCAATGGATGAGAACTCTGCTGTGTGTTTCGCTTCAGAAATGGAGTTAAATCCCAGGCTCTGTGTCTTCCTACAAGCAAGACTTCATTTCAGGTAAGGGAAGTCACTTTTCAGCTAAAACGAACTACATCATTCATGAAGCTCAACGGTTCTCATCTTCCCTGACAAGCATTGGATGTTAGAGGACCAGTGCTTTGTATCAGTTTCCGAAGCAGAGTTGGACTAGATATTGTCTGTATGTGTAGGATACACCGTTCTTTTGCTCTCAGCACACTCACGTATCCTGCTGTCTTAGAGACTCTAGAAAGCAAGAGCGTGCTAATAGCTCTAAAGCAGAATGTGATCCATGGATGAGAACTATGCTGTGTCTTTCCCATCCTAAATGGAGTTAAATCCCACTCTCTGAGTCTTCCTACAATCAAGACTTCGTTTAAGGAAAGGGCAGTTACATTACAGCTCAAGCGAACTACATAATTCACGAAGCTCACACGTTTCTTATCTTAACTGATAAGCATTGGATCTTACAGATCCTGTGGTTTGTCGCAGTTTCAGAAGCAGAGTTGAACTAGATATGGTCCGTATATGTAGGAAACACCGTTCATTTGTTCTGAGCACACTCAAGTTTCCTGCTGTATAAGAGACTCTAGAAAGCAAGAGCGTGCTAATAGCTCTAAAGCAGAGTGTGATCCATGGATGAGAACTATGCTGTGTCTTTCCCTTCAGAAATGGAGTTAAATCCCAGGCTCTGTGTCTTCCTACAAGGAAGACTTCGGTCCAGGTAAGGGCAGGACCTTTTCAGCTCAAATGAACTACATCGTTCATGAAGCTCACATGTTTCTCATCTTAAATGACAAGCATTGGATGTTAGAGGACCAGTACTTTGTATCAGTTTCAGAAGCAGGGTTGCACTAGATATGGTACGTATGGGTAGGAAACACCGTTCTGTTTTCCTCAGCACACTCACGTTTCCTTTGTCTTAGAGACTCTAGAAAGCAAGAGCATGCTTCTTATCTAAAGCAGAATGTGATAAATGGATGAGAACTCTGCTGTGTGTTTCACTTCAGAAATGGAATTAAATCCCTGGCTCTGAATCTTCCTACAATCAAGAATTAGTTTCAGGAATGGCAGTTACTTTACAGCTCAAACGAACTACATCGTTCACGAAGCTCACAGGTTTCTCATCCTAACTGACAAGTATTGGGTGTTAGAGGACTTGTGCTTTGTTGTAGTTTCAGAAGCATAGTTGGACTAGATATGGTCCGTATGTGTAGGAAACACCGTTCTTTTGTTCTGAGCACACTCACATTTCATGCTGTATTAGAAACTCTAGAATGCAAGAGCGTGCTTCTTGCTCTAAAGCAGAGTATGATCAATGGAAGAGAACTCTGCTGTGTGTTTCGCTTCAGAAATGGAGTTAAATCCCAGGCTCTGTGTCTTCCTACAAGCAAGACTTCGTTTCAGGTAAGGGAAGTCACTTTTCAGCTCAAACACACTACAACATTCACGAAGCCTACACATGTCTCCTCTTAACTGACAAGCATTGGATGTTAGAGGACCAGTGCTTTGTATCAGTTTCAGAAGCAGAGTTGGACTAGATATCGTCTGTATGTGTAGGAAACACCGTTCTTTTGCTCTCAGCACACTCACGTTTCCTGCTGTCTTAGAGACTCTAGAAAGCAAGAGTGTGCTTCTTGCTCTAAAGCAGAGTGTGATCTATGGATGGGAACTCTGCTATGTGTTTCACTTCAGAAATGGAGTTAAATCCCATTCTCTGAGTCTTCCTACAATCAAGACTTCATTTCAGGAAAGGGCAGTTACTTCACAGCTCAAGCGAACTACATCATTCACGATGCTCACACGTTTCTTATCTTAACTGATAAGCATTGGATGTTACAGGACCTGTGGTTTGTTGCAGTTTCAGAAGCAGAGTTGAAGTAGATATGGTCCGAATATGTAGGAAACACCATTCATTTGTTCTGAGCACACTCAGTTTTCCAGCTGTCTTAGAGACTCTAGAAAGCAAGAGCGTGCTTCTTGCTCTAAAGCAGAGTGTGATCTATGGATGGGAACTCTGCTGTGTGTTTCACTTCAGAAATGGAGTTAAATCCCATTCTCTGAGTCTTCCTACAAGCAAGCCTTGGTTTCAGGAAAGGGCAGTTACTTTACAGCTCAAACGAACTACATCGTTCACGAAGCTCACAGGTTTCTCATCCTAACTGACAAGCATTGGGTGTTAGAGGACCTGTGGATTGTTGTAGTTTCAGAAGCAGAGTTGGACTAGATATGGTACGTATGTGTAGGAAATACCGTTCTGTTGTTCTCAGCACACTCACGTTTCCTGCAGTTTTAGAGACTCTAGAAAGCAAGAGCGTGCTTCTTGCTCTAAAGCAGAGTGTGATCAATGGATGAGAACTCTGCTGTGTGTTTCGCTTCAGAAATGGAGTTAAATCCCAGGCTCTGTGTCTTCCTACAAGCAAGACTTCATTTCAGGTAAGGGAAGTCACTTTTCAGCTAAAACGAACTACATCATTCATGAAGCTCAACGGTTCTCATCTTCCCTGACAAGCATTGGATGTTAGAGGACCAGTGCTTTGTATCAGTTTCCGAAGCAGAGTTGGACTAGATATTGTCTGTATGTGTAGGATACACCGTTCTTTTGCTCTCAGCACACTCACGTATCCTGCTGTCTTAGAGACTCTAGAAAGCAAGAGCGTGCTAATAGCTCTAAAGCAGAATGTGATCCATGGATGAGAACTATGCTGTGTCTTTCCCATCCGAAATGGAGTTAAATCCCACTCTCTGAGTCTTCCTACAATCAAGACTTCGTTTAAGGAAAGGGCAGTTACATTACAGCTCAAGCGAACTACATAATTCACGAAGCTCACACGTTGCTTATCTTAACTGATAAGCATTGGATCTTACAGATCCTGTGGTTTGTTGCAGTTTCAGAAGCAGAGTTGAACTAGATATGGTCCGTATATGTAGGAAACACCGTTCATTTGTTCTGAGCACACTCAAGTGTCCTGCTGTATAAGAGACTCTAGAAAGCAAGAGCGTGCTAATAGCTCTAAAGCAGAGTGTGATCCATGGATGAGAACTATGCTGTGTCTTTCCCTTCAGAAATGGAGTTAAATCCCAGGCTCTGTGTCTTCCTACAAGGAAGACTTCGGTCCAGGTAAGGGCAGGACCTTTTCAGCTCAAACGAACTACATCGTTCATGAAGCTCACATATTTCTCATCTTAAATGACAAGCATTGGATGTTAGAGGACCAGTACTTTGTATCAGTTTCAGAAGCAGGGTTGGACTAGATATGGTACGTATGGGTAGGAAACACCGTTCTGTTTTCCTCAGCACACTCACGTTTCCTTTGTCTTAGAGACTCTAGAAAGCAAGAGCATGCTTCTTATCTAAAGCAGAATGTGATAAATGGATGAGAACTCTGCTGTGTGTTTCACTTCAGAAATGGAATTAAATCCCTGGCTCTGAATCTTCCTACAATCAAGACTTAGTTTCAGGAATGGCAGTTACTTTACAGCTCAAACGAACTACATCGTTCACGAAGCTCACAGGTTTCTCATCCTAACTGACAAGTATTGGGTGTTAGAGGACCTGTGCTTTGTTGTAGTTTCAGAAGCATAGTTGGACTAGATATGGTCCGTATGTGTAGGAAACACCGTACTTTTGTTCTGAGCACACTCACGTTTCATGCTGTATTAGAAACTCTAGAATGCAAGAGCGTGCTTCTTGCTCTAAAGCAGAGTATGATCAATGGAAGAGAATTCTGCTGTGTGTTTCGCTTCAGAAATGGAGTTAAATCCCAGGCTCTGTGTCTTCCTACAAGCAAGACTTCGTTTCAGGTAAGGGAAGTCACTTTTCAGCTAAAACGAACTACATAATTCACGAAGCTCAACGTTTCTCATCTTCCCTGACAAGCATTGGATGTTAGAGGACCAGTGCTTGGTATCAGTTTCAGAAGCATAGTTTGACTAGATATGGTCCGTATGTGTAGGAAACACCGTTCTGTTGTTCTCAGCACACTCACGTATCCTGCTCTCTTAGAGACTCTAGAAAGCAAGAGCGTGCTTCTTGCTCTAAAGCAGAGTGTGATCAATGGATGAGAACTCTGCTGTGTGTTTCACTTCAGAAATAGAGTTAAATCCCAGTCTCTGTGTCTTCCTACAAGCAAGACTTCATTTCAGGTAAGGGAAGTCACTTTTCAGCTCAAACACACTACAACATTCACGAAGCCTACACATTTCTCATCTTAACTGACAAGCATTGGATGGTAGAGGACCAGTGCTTTGTATCAGTTTCAGAAGCAGAGTTGGACTAGATATGGTCCATATGTGTAGGAAACACCGTTCTGTTGTTCTCAGCACACTCACGTATCCTACTGTCTTAGAGACTCTAGAAAACAAGAGCATGCTTCTTGCTCTAAAGCAGAGTGTGATCATTGGATGGGAACTCTGCTGTGTTGTTCACTACAGAATTGGAGTTAAATCCCAGGCTCTGAGTCTTCCTACAAGCAAGACTTCGTTTCAGGTAAGGGCAGTTACTTTACAGGTCAAAAGAACTACATCATTCATGAAGCTCACACATGTCTCCTCTTAACTGACAAGCATTGGATGTTAGAGGACCAGTGCTTTGTATCAGTTTCAGAAGCAGAGTTGGACTAGATATCGTCTGTATGTGTAGGAAACACCGTTCTTTTGCTCTCAGCACACTCACGTTTCCTGCCGTCTTAGAGACTCTAGAAAGCAAGAGTGTGCTTCTTGCTCTAAAGCAGAGTGTGATCTATGGATGGGAACTCTGCTATGTGTTTCACTTCAGAAATGGAGTTAAATCCCATTCTCTGAGTCTTCCTACAATCAAGACTTCATTTCAGGAAAGGGCAGTTACTTCACAGCTCAAGCGAACTACATCATTCACGATGCTCACACGTTTCTTATCTTAACTGATAAGCATTGGATGTTACAGGACCTGTGGTTTGTTGCAGTTTCAGAAGCAGCGTTGAAGTAGATATGGTCCGTATATGTAGGAAACACCATTCATTTGTTCTGAGCACACTCAGTTTTCAAGCTGTCTTAGAGAATCTAGAAAGCAAGAGCGTGCTTCTTGCTCTAAAGCAGAGTGTGATCTATGGATGGGAACTCTGCTGTGTGTTTCACTTCAGAAATGGAGTTAAATCCCATTCTCTGAGTCTTCCTACAAGCAAGCCTTGGTTTCAGGAAAGGGCAGTTACTTTACAGCTCAAACGAACTACATCGTTCACGAAGCTCACAGGTTTCTCATCCTAACTGACAAGCATTGGGTGTTAGAGGACCTGTGGATTGTTGTAGTTTCAGAAGCAGAGTTGGACTAGATATGGTACGTATGTGTAGGAAATACCGTTCTGTTGTTCTCAGCACACTCACGTTTCCTGCAGTTTTAGAGACTCTAGAAAGCAAGAGCGTGCTTCTTGCTCTAAAGCAGAGTGTGATCAATGGATGAGAACTCTGCTGTGTGTTTCGCTTCAGAAATGGAGTTAAATCCCAGGCTCTGTGTCTTCCTACAAGCAAGACTTCATTTCAGGTAAGGGAAGTCACTTTTCAGCTAAAACGAACTACATCATTCATGAAGCTCAACGGTTCTCATCTTCCCTGACAAGCATTGGATGTTAGAGGACCAGTGCTTTGTATCAGTTTCCGAAGCAGAGTTGGACTAGATATTGTCTGTATGTGTAGGATACACCGTTCTTTTGCTCTCAGCACACTCACGTATCCTGCTGTCTTAGAGACTCTAGAAAGCAAGAGCGTGCTAATAGCTCTAAAGCAGAATGTGATCCATGGATGAGAACTATGCTGTGTCTTTCCCATCCTAAATGGAGTTAAATCCCACTCTCTGAGTCTTCCTACAATCAAGACTTCGTTTAAGGAAAGGGCAGTTACATTACAGCTCAAGCGAACTACATAATTCACGAAGCTCACACGTTTCTTATCTTAACTGATAAGCATTGGATCTTACAGATCCTGTGGTTTGTTGCAGTTTCAGAAGCAGAGTTGAACTAGATATGGTCCGTATATGTAGGAAACACCGTTCATTTGTTCTGAGCACACTCAAGTTTCCTGCTGTATAAGAGACTCGAGAAAGCAAGAGCGTGCTAATAGCTCTAAAGCAGAGTGTGATCCATGGATGAGAACTATGCTGTGTCTTTCCCTTCAGAAATGGAGTTAAATCCCAAGCTCTGTGTCTTCCTACAAGGAAGACTTCGGTCCAGGTAAGGGCAGGACCTTTTCAGCTCAAACGAACTACATCGTTCATGAAGCTCACATATTTCTCATCTTAAATGACAAGCATTGGATGTTAGAGGACCAGTACTTTGTATCAGTTTCAGAAGCAGGGTTGCACTAGATATGGTACGTATGGGTAGGAAACACCGTTCTGTTTTCCTCAGCACACTCACGTTTCCTTTGTCTTAGAGACTCTAGAAAGCAAGAGCATGCTTCTTATCTAAAGCAGAATGTGATAAATGGATGAGAACTCTGCTGTGTGTTTCACTTCAGAAATGGAATTAAATCCCTGGCTCTGAATCTTCCTACAATCAAGAATTAGTTTCAGGAATGGCAGTTACTTTACAGCTCAAACGAACTACATCGTTCACGAAGCTCACAGGTTTCTCATCCTAACTGACAAGTATTGGGTGTTAGAGGACCTGTGCTTTGTTGTAGTTTCAGAAGCATAGTTGGACTAGATATGGTCCGTATGTGTAGGAAACTCCGTTCTTTTGTTCTGAGCACACTCACATTTCATGCTGTATTAGAAACTCTAGAATGCAAGAGCGTGCTTCTTGCTCTAAAGCAGAGTATGATCAATGGAAGAGAACTCTGCTGTGTGTTTCGCTTCAGAAATGGAGTTAAATCCCAGGCTCTGTGTCTTCCTACAAGCAAGACTTCGTTTCAGGTAAGGGAAGTCACTTTTCAGCTCAAACACACTACAACATTCACGAAGCCTACACATTTCTCATCTTAACTGACAAGCATTGGATGGTAGAGGACCAGTGCTTTGTATCAGTTTCAGAAGCAGAGTTGGACTAGATATGGTCCATATGTGTAGGAAACACCGTTCTGTTGTTCTCAGCACACTCACGTATCCTACTGTCTTAGAGACTCTAGAAAACAAGAGCATGCTTCTTGCTCTAAAGCAGAGTGTGATCATTGGATGGGAACTCTGCTGTGTTGTTCACTACAGAATTGGAGTTAAATCCCAGGCTCTGAGTCTTCCTACAAGCAAGACTTCGTTTCAGGTAAGGGCAGTTACTTTACAGGTCAAAAGAACTACATCATTCATGAAGCTCACACATGTCTCCTCTTAACTGACAAGCATTGGATGTTAGAGGACCAGTGCTTTGTATCAGTTTCAGAAGCAGAGTTGGACTAGATATCGTCTGTATGTGTAGGAAACACCGTTCTTTTGCTCTCAGCACACTCACGTTTCCTGCCGTCTTAGAGACTCTAGAAAGCAAGAGTGTGCTTCTTGCTCTAAAGCAGAGTGTGATCTATGGATGGGAACTCTGCTATGTGTTTCACTTCAGAAATGGAGTTAAATCCCATTCTCTGAGTCTTCCTACAATCAAGACTTCGTTTCAGGAAAGGGCAGTTACTTCACAGCTCAAGCGAACTACATCATTCACGATGCTCACACGTTTCTTATCTTAACTGATAAGCATTGGATCTTGCAGGACCTGTGGTTTGTTGCAGTGTCAGAAGCAGAGTTGAACTAGATATGGTCCGTATATGTAGGAAACCCCGTTCATTTGTTCTGAGCACACTCAGTTTTCCAGCTGTCTTAGAGACTCTAGAAAGCAAGAGCGTGCTTCTTGCTCTAAAGCAGAGTGTGATCTATGGATGGGAACTCTGCTGTGTGTTTCACTTCAGAAATGGAGTTAAATCCCATTCTCTGAGTCTTCCTACAAACAAGGCTTCGTTTCAGGTAAGGGAAGTCACTTTTCAGCTTAAACGAACTACAACATTCACGAAGCCCACACATTCTCTTAAATGACAAGCATTGGATGTTAGAGGACCAGTACTTTGTATCAGTTTCAGAAGCAGGGTTGGACTAGATATGGTACGTATGTGTAGGAAACACCGTTCTGTTTTTCTCAGCACAGTCACGTTTCAGTTGTCTTAGAGACTCTAGAAAGCAAGAGCATGCTTCTTATCTAAAGCAGAATGTGATAAATGCATGGGAACTCTGCTGTGTGTTTCACTTCAGAAATGGAATTAAATCCCTGGCTCTGAGTCTTCCTACAAGCAAGACTTCGTTTCAGGAAAGGGCAGTTACTTTACAGCTCAAACGAACTACATCGTTCACGAAGCTCACAGGTTTCTCATCCTAACTGACAAGCATTGGGTGTTAGAGGACCTGTGTTTTGTTGTAGTTTCAGAAGCAGAGTTGGACTAGATATGGTACGTATGTGTAGGAAATACCGTTCTGTTGTTCTCAGCACACTCAAGTTTCCTGCTGTTTTAGAGACTCTAGAAAGCAAGAGCGTGCTTCTTGCTCTAAAGCAGAGTGTGATCAATGGATGAGAACTCTGCTGTGTGTTTCACTTTAGAAATAGAGTTAAATCCCAGGCTCTGTGTCTTCCTACAAGCAAGACTTCGTTTCAGGTAAGGGAAGTCACTTTTCAGCTCAAACGAACTACATCATTCATGAAGCTCACACATGTCTCATCTTAACTGACAAGCATTACATGTTAGAGGACCAGTGCTTTGTATCAGTTTCCGCATCAGAGTTGGACTAGATATTGTCTGTATGTGTAGGAAACACCGTTCTTTTGCTCTCAGCACACTCACGTATCCTGCTGTCTTAGAGACTCTAGAAAGCAAGAGCGTGCTAATAGCTCTAAAGCAGAATGTGATCCATGGATGAGAACTATGCTGTGTCTTTCCCATCCGAAATGGAGTTAAATCCCATTCTCTGAGTCTTCCTACAATCAAGACTTCGTTTAAGGAAAGGGCAGTTACTTTACAGCTCAAGCGAACTACATAATTCACGAATCTCACACGTTTCTTATCTTAACTGATAAGCGTTGGATCTTACAGATCCTGTGGTTTGTTGCAGTTTCAGAAGCAGAGTTGAACTAGATATGGTCCGTATATGTAGGAAACACCGTTCATTTGTTCTGAGCACACTTAAGTTTCCTGCTGTATAAGAGACTCTAGAAAGCAAGAGCGTGCTAATAGCTCTAAAGCAGAGTGTGATCCATGGATGAGAACTATGCTGTGTCTTTCCCTTCAGAAATGGAGTTAAATCCCAGGCTCTGTGTCTTCCTACAAGGAAGACTTCGGTCCAGGTAAGGGCAGGACCTTTTCAGCTCAAATGAACTACATCGTTCATGAAGCTCACATGTTTCTCATCTTAAATGACAAGCATTGGATGTTAGAGGACCAGTACTTTGTATCAGTTTCAGAAGCAGGGTTGGTCTAGATATGGTACGTATGGGTAGGAAATACCGTTCTGTTTTCATCAGCACACTCACGTTTCCTTTGTCTTAGAGACTCTAGAAAGCAAGAGCATGCTTCTTATCTAAAGCAGAATGTGATAAATGGATGAGAACTCTGCTGTGTGTTTCACTTCAGAAATGGAATTAAATCCCTGGCTCTGAGTCTCCCTACAATCAAGACTTAGTTTCAGGAATGGCAGTTACTTTACAGCTCAAACGAACTACATTGTTCACGAAGCTCACAGGATTCTCATCCTAACTGACAAGTATTGGGTGTTAGAGGACATGTGCTTTGTTGTAGTTTCAGAAGCATAGTTGGACTAGATATGGTCCGTATGTGTAGGAAATACCGTTCTTTTGTTCTGAGCACACTCACGTTTCATGCTGTATTAGAAACTCTAGAATGCAAGAGCGTGCTTCTTGCCCTAAAGCAGAGTATGATCAATGGAAGAGAACTCTGCTGTGTGTTTCGCTTCAGAAATGGAGTTAAATCCCAGGCTCTGTGTCTTCCTACAAGCAAGACTTCGTTTCTGGTAAGGGAAGTCACTTTTCAGCTAAAACGAACTACATCATTCACGAAGCTCAACGTTTCTCATCTTCCCTGACAAGCATTGGATGTTAGAGGACCAGTGCTTTGTATCAGTTTCAGAAGCATAGTTTGACTAGATATGGTCCGCATGTGTAGGAAACACCGTTCTGTTGTTCTCAGCACACTCACGTATCCTGCTCTCTTAGAGACTCTAGAAAGCAAGAGCATGCTTCTTGCTCTAAAGCAGAGTGTGATCAATGGAAGAGAACTCTGCTGGGTGTTTCGCTTCAGAAATGGAGTTAAATCCCAGGCTCTGTGTCTTCCTACAAGCAAGACTTCGTTTCAGGTAAGGGAAGTCACTTTTCAGCTCAAACACACTACAACATTCACGAAGCCTACACATTTCTCCTCTTAACTGACAAGCATTGGATGGTAGAGGACCAGTGCTTTGTATCAGTTTCAGAAGCAGAGTTGGACTAGATATGGTCCATATGTGTAGGAAACACCGTTCTGTTGTTCTCAGCACACTCACGTATCCTACTGTCTTAGAGACTCTAGAAAACAAGAGCATGCTTCTTGCTCTAAAGCAGAGTGTGATCATTGGATGGGAACTCTGCTGTGTTGTTCACTACAGAATTGGAGTTAAATCCCAGGCTCTGAGTCTTCCTACAAGCAAGACTTCGTTTCAGGTAAGGGCAGTTACTTTACAGGTCAAAAGAACTACATCATTCATGAAGCTCACACATGTCTCCTCTTAACTGACAAGCATTGGATGTTAGAGGACCAGTGCTTTGTATCAGTTTCAGAAGCAGAGTTGGACTAGATATCGTCTGTATGTGTAGGAAACACCGTTCTTTTGCTCTCAGCACACTCACGTTTCCTGCCGTCTTAGAGACTCTAGAAAGCAAGAGTGTGCTTCTTGCTCTAAAGCAGAGTGTGATCTATGGATGGGAACTCTGCTATGTGTTTCACTTCAGAAATGGAGTTAAATCCCATTCTCTGAGTCTTCCTACAATCAAGACTTCATTTCAGGAAAGGGCAGTTACTTCACAGCTCAAGCGAACTACATCATTCACGATGCTCACACGTTTCTTATCTTAACTGATAAGCATTGGATCTTACAGGACCTGTGGTTTGTTGCAGTTTCAGAAGCAGAGTTGAACTAGATATGGTCCGTATATGTAGGAAACCCCGTTCATTTGTTCTGAGCACACTCAGTTTTCCAGCTGTCTTAGAGACTCTAGAAAGCAAGAGCGTGCTTCTTGCTCTAAAGCAGAGTGTGATCTATGGATGGGAACTCTGCTGTGTGTTTCACTTCAGAAATGGAGTTAAATCCCATTCTCTGAGTCTTCCTACAAACAAGGCTTCGTTTCAGGTAAGGGAAGTCACTTTTCAGCTTAAACGAACTACAACATTCACGAAGCCCACACATTCTCTTAAATGACAAGCATTGGATGTTAGAGGACCAGTACTTTGTATCAGTTTCAGAAGCAGGGTTGGACTAGATATGGTACGTATGTGTAGGAAACACCGTTCTGTTTTTCTCAGCACAGTCACGTTTCAGTTGTCTTAGAGACTCTAGAAAGCAAGAGCATGCTTCTTATCTAAAGCAGAATGTGATAAATGCATGGGAACTCTGCTGTGTGTTTCACTTCAGAAATGGAATTAAATCCCTGGCTCTGAGTCTTCCTACAAGCAAGACTTGGTTTCAGGAAAGGGCAGTTACTTTACAGCTCAAACGAACTACATCGTTCACGAAGCTCACAGGTTTCTCATCCTAACTGACAAGCATTGGGTGTTAGAGGACCTGTGTTTTGTTGTAGTTTCAGAAGCAGAGTTGGACTAGATATGGTACGTATGTGTAGGAAATACCGTTCTGTTGTTCTCAGCACACTCAAGTTTCCTGCTGTTTTAGAGACTCTAGAAAGCAAGAGCGTGCTTCTTGCTCTAAAGCAGAGTGTGATCAATGGATGAGAACTCTGCTGTGTGTTTCACTTTAGAAATAGAGTTAAATCCCACGCTCTGTGTCTTCCTACAAGCAAGACTTCGTTTCAGGTAAGGGAAGTCACTTTTCAGCTCAAACGAACTACATCATTCATGAAGCTCACACATGTCTCATCTTAACTGACAAGCATTACATGTTAGAGGACCAGTGCTTTGTATCAGTTTCCGCAGCAGAGTTGGACTAGATATTGTCTGTATGTGTAGGAAACACCGTTCTTTTGCTCTCAGCACACTCACGTATCCTGCTGTCTTAGAGACTCTAGAAAGCAGTAGCGTGCTAATAGCTCTAAAGCAGAATGTGATCCATGGATGAGAACTATGCTGTGTCTTTCCCATCCGAAATGGAGTTAAATCCCATTCTCTGAGTCTTCCTACAATCAAGACTTCGTTTAAGGAAAGGGCAGTTACTTTACAGCTCAAGCGAACTACATAATTCACGAATCCCACACGTTTCTTATCTTAACTGATAAGCGTTGGATCTTACAGATCCTGTGGTTTGTTGCAGTTTCAGAAGCAGAGTTGAACTAGATATGGTCCGTATATGTAGGAAACACCGTTCATTTGTTCTGAGCACACTTAAGTTTCCTGCTGTATAAGAGACTCTAGAAAGCAAGAGCGTGCTAATAGCTCTAAAGCAGAATGTGATCCATGGATGAGAACTATGCTGTGTCTTTCCCTTCAGAAATGGAGTTAAATCCCAGGCTCTGTGTCTTCCTACAAGGAAGACTTAGGTCCAGGTAAGGGCAGGACCTTTTCAGCTCAAATGAACTACATCGTTCATGAAGCTCACATGTTTCTCATCTTAAATGACAAGCATTGGATGTTAGAGGACCAGTACTTTGTATCAGTTTCAGAAGCAGGGTTGGACTAGATATGGTACGTATGGGTAGGAAATACCGTTCTGTTTTCATCAGCACACTCACGTTTCCTTTGTCTTAGAGACTCTAGAAAGCAAGAGCATGCTTCTTATCTAAAGCAGAATGTGATAAATGGATGAGAACTCTGCTGTGTGTTTCACTTCAGAAATGGAATTAAATCCCTGGCTCTGAGTCTCCCTACAATCAAGACTTAGTTTCAGGAATGGCAGTTACTTTACAGCTCAAACGAACTACATCGTTCACGAAGCTCACAGGATTCTCATCCTAACTGACAAGTATTGGGTGTTAGAGGACATGTGCTTTGTTGTAGTTTCAGAAGCATAGTTGGACTAGATATGGTCCGTATGTGTAGGAAATACCGTTCTTTTGTTCTGAGCACACTCACGTTTCATGCTGTATTAGAAACTCTAGAATGCAAGAGCGTGCTTCTTGCCCTAAAGCAGAGTATGATCAATTTAAGAGAACTCTGCTGTGTGTTTCGCTTCAGAAATAGAGTTAAATCCCAGGCTCTGTGTCTTCCTACAAGCAAGACTTCGTTTCAGGTAAGGGAAGTCACTTTTCAGCTAAAACGAACTACATCATTCACGAAGCTCAACGTTTCTCATCTTCCCTGACAAGCATTGGATGTTAGAGGACCAGTGCTTTGTATCAGTTTCAGAAGCATAGTTTGACTAGATATGGTCCGCATGTGTAGGAAACACCGTTCTGTTGTTCTCAGCACACTCACGTATCCTGCTCTCTTAGAGACTCTAGAAAGCAAGAGCGTGCTTCTTGCTCTAAAGCAGAGTGTGATCAATGGATGAGAACTCTGCTGTGTGTTTCACTTCAGAAATAGAGTTAAATCCCAGTCTCTGTGTCTTCCTACAAACAAGACTTCGTTTCAGGTAAGGGAAGTCACTTTTCAGCTCAAACAAACTACAACATACACGAAGCCTACACATTTCTCATCTTAACTGACAAGCATTGGATGGTAGAGGACCAGTGCTTTGTATCAGTTTCAGAAGCAGAGTTGGACTAGATATGGTCCATATGTGTAGGAAACACCGTTCTGTTGTTCTCAGCACACTCACGTATCCTACTGTCTTAGAGACTCTAGAAAACAAGAGCATGCTTCTTGCTCTAAAGCAGAGTGTGATCATTGGATGGGAACTCTGCTGTGTTGTTCACTACAGAATTGGAGTTAAATCCCAGGCTCTGTGTCTTCCTACAAGGAAGACTTCGTTCCAGGTAATGGCAGGCCCTATTCAGCTCAAACGAAATACATCGTTCATGAAGCTCACATGATTCTCATCTTAAATGACAAGCATTGGATGTTAGAGGACCAGTACTTTGTATCAGTTTCAGAAGCAGAGTTGAACTAGATATGGTCCGTATATGTAGGAAACACCGTTCATTTGTCTGAGCACACTCAGTTTTCCACCTGTCTTAGAGACTCTAGAAAGCAAGAGCGTGCTTCTTGCTCTAAAGCAGACTGTGATCTATCGATGGGAACTCTGCTGTGTGTTTCCCTTCAGAAATGGAGTTAAATCCCAGTCTCTGTGTCTTCCTACGAGCAAGACTTCGTTTCAAGTAAGGGAAGTCACTTTTCAGCTCAAACAAACTACAACATTCACGAAGCCCACACATTTCTCATCTTAACTGACAAGCATTGGATGGTAGAGGACCAGTGCTTTGTATCACTTTCAGAAGCAGAGTTGGACTAGATATGGTCCATATGTGTAAGAAACACCGTTCTTTTGTTCTGAGCACACTCACGTTTCATGCTGTATTAGAGACTCTAGAAAGCAAGAGGGTGCTTCTTGCTCTAAAGCAGAGTATGATCCATGGATGAGAACTCTGCTGTGTGTTTCGCTTCAGAAATGGAGTTAAATCCCAGGCTCTGTGTCTTCCTACAAGCAAGACGTCGTTTCAGGTAAGGGAAGTCACTTTTCAGCTCAAACAAACTACAACATTCACGAAGCCCACACATTTCTCATCTTAACTGACAAGCATTGGATGGTAGAGGAACTGTGCTTTGTATCAGTTTCAGAAGCAGAGTTAGACTAGATGTGGTCCATATGTGTAGGAAACACCATTCTGTTTTTCTCAGCACACTCATGTATCCTGCTGTCTTAGAGACTCTAGAAAGCAAGAGCGTGCTTCTTGCTCTAAAGCAGAGTATGATCAATGTATGAGAACTCTGCTGTGTGTTTCGCTTCAGAAATGGAGTTAAATCCCAGGCTCTGTGTCTTCCTACAAACAAGACTTCATTTCAGGTAAGGGCAGTTACTTTAAAGGTCAAAAGAACTACAATGTACATGAAGCTCACATGTTTCTTGCTCTTAATTAAAAAGCATTGGATGTGACAGGACCTGTGTTTTTTGTCAGTTTTAGAAGCAGTGTTGAACTAGATATGGCCCCTATGTGTAGGAAACACCATTCTTTTTTTCTCAGCACACTCACGTTTCCTGATGTATTAGAGACTCAAGAAAGCAAGAGCATGCTTCTTGATCTAAAGCAGAGTGTGATCGATGGATGAGAACTATGCTCTGTGTTCCCTTCAGAAATGGAGTTAAATCCCATTCTCTGAGTCTTCCTACAATCAAGACTTCATTTCAGGAAAGGGCAGTTACTTTACAGCTCAAGCGAACTACATCATTCACGAAGCTAAGTCGTTTCTTATGTTAAATGACAAGCATTGGATGTTACAGGACCAGTGGTTTGTTGCAGTTTCAGAAGCAGAGTTGCACTAGATATGGTCCGTATATGTAGGAAACACCGTTCATTTGTTCTGAGCACACCCAAGTTTCCTGCTGTATTAGAGACTCTAGAAAGCAAGAGCGTGCTAATAGCTCTAAAGCAGAGTGTAATCCATGGATGAGAACTATGCTGTGTCTTTCCCTTCTGAAATGGAGTTAAATCCCAGGCTCTGAGTCTTCCTGCAAGCAAGACTTGGTTTCAGGAAAGGGCAGTTACTTTACAGCTCAAACGAACTACATCGTTCACGAAGCTCAACGTTTCTCATCTTACCTGACAAGCATTGGATGTTAGAGGACCAGTGCTTTGTATCAGTTTCAGAAGCATAGTTTGACTAGATATGGTCTGTATGTGTAGGAAACACCGTTCTGTTGTTCTCAGCACACTCACGTATCCTGCTCTCTTAGAGACTCTAGAAAGCAAGAGCATGCTTCTTGCTCTAAAGCAGAGTATGATCAATGGATGAGAACTCTGCTGTGTGTTTCACTTCAGAAATAGAGTTAAATCCAAGTCTCTGTGTCTTCCTACAAGCAAGACTTCTTTTCAGGTAAGGGAAGTCACTTTTCAGCTCAAACGAACTACAACATTCACGAAGCCCCCACATTTCTCATCTTAACTGACAAGCATTGGATGTTAGAGGACCAGTGCTTTGTATCAGTTTCCGAAGCAGAGTTGGACTGGATATTTTCTGTATGTGTAAGAAACACCGTTCTTTTGCTCTCACCACACTCACGTTTCCTGCTGTCTTAGAGACTCGAGAAAGCAAGAGCGTGCTTCTTGCTCTAAAGCAGAGTGTGATCCCAGGATGGGAACTCTGCTGTGTGTTTCACTTCAGAAATGGAGTTAAATCCCATTCTCTGAGTCTTCCTACAATCAAGACTTCGTTTCAGGAAAGTGCAGTTACTTTACAACTCAAGCGAACTACATCATTCACGAAGCTCACACGTTTCTTATCTTAACTGCCAAGCATTGGATGTTACAGGACCTGTGGTTTGTTGCAGTTTCAGAAGCAGAGTTGAACTAGATATGGTCTGTATATGTAGGAAATACCGTTCATTTGTTCTGAGCACACTCAAGTTTCCTGCTGTATTAGAGACTCTAGAAAGCAAGAGCGTGCTAATAGCTCTAAAGCAGAATGTGATCCATGGATGAGAACTATGCTGTGTCTTTCCCTTCAGAAATGGAGTTAAATCCCAGGCTCTGTGTCTTCCTACAAGGAAGACTTCGTTCCAGGTAAGGGAAGTCACTTTTCAGCTAAAACGAACTACATCATTCACGAAGCTCAACGTTTCTCATCTTACCTGACAAGCATTGGATGTTAGAGGACCAGTGCTTTTTATCAATTTCAGAAGCATAGTTTGACTAGATATGGTCTGTATGTGTAGGAAACACCGTTCTGTTGTTCTCAGCACACTCACGTATCCTGCTCTCTTAGAGACTCTAGAAAGCAAGAGCGTGCTTCTTGCTCTAAAGCAGAGTGTGATCAATGGATGAAAACTCTGCTGTGTGTTTCACTTCAGAAATAGAGTTAAATCCAAGTCTCTTTGTCTTCCTACAAGCAAGACTTCTTTTCAGCTAAGGGAAGTCACTTTTCAGCTCAAACGAACTACAACATTCACGAAGCCCCCACATTTCTCATCTTAACTGACAAGCATTGGATGGTAGAGGACCAGTGCTTTGTATCAGTTTCAGAAGCAGAGTTGGACTAGATATGGTCCATATGTGTAGGAAACAACGTTCTTTTGTTCTGAGCACACTCACGTTTCATGCTGTATTAGAGACTCTAGAAAGCAAGAGCGTGCTTCTTGCTCTAAAGCATAGTGTGATCAATGGATGAAAACTCTGCTGTGTGTTTCGCTTCAGAAATAGAGTTAAATTACAGGCTCTGTGTCTTCCTACAAACAAGACTTCGTTTCAGGTAAGGGAAGTCACTTTTCAGCTTAAACGATCTACAACATTCACGAAGCCCACACATTTCTCATCTTAACTGACAAGCATTGGATCTTAGACGACCAGTGCTTTGTATCAGTTTCAGAAGCAGAGTTGGACTAGATATGGTGTGTATGTGTGGGAAACTCCGTTCTTTTGTTCTGAGCACACTCAAATTTCCTGCTGTATTAGAGACTGTAGAAAGCTAGAGCGTGCTTCTTGCTCTAAAGCAGAGTTTGTGGAATGGATGAGATCTCTGCTGTATGTTTCACTTCAGAAATGGAGTTAAATCCCATTCTCTGAGTCTTCCTACAAGCAATTCTTCGTTTCAAGAAAGGGCAGTTACTTCACAGCTCAGGTGATCTACATCATTCACGAAGCTCACACATTTCTCATCTTACATGACAAGCATTGCATGTTAGAGGACCTGTGGTTTGTTTCAGTTTCAGAAGCAGATTAGAACTAGATATGGACCCTATGTTTAGGAAACACCGTTCTTTTGTTCTCAGCACACTCACGTTTCCTGCAGTTTTAGAGACTCTAGAAAGCAAGAGCGTGCTTCTTGCTCTAAAGCAGAGTGTGATCGATGGATGAGAACTATGCTGTGTGTTTCCCTTCAGAAATGGAGTTAAATCCCAGGCTCTGTGTCTTCCTACAAGCAAGGCTTCGTTCCAGGTAAGGGTAGGCACTTTTCAGCTCAAACGAACTACATCATTCATGAAGCTCACACATTTCTCATCTTAAATGACAAGCATTGGATGTTAGAGGACCAGTACTTTGTATCAGTTTCAGAAGCAGGGTTGGACTAGATATGGTACGTATGTGTAGGAAACACCGTTCTTTTGTTCTGAGCACACTCACGTTTCATGCTGTATTAGAGACTCTAGAAAGCAAGAGCGTGCTTCTTGCTCTAAAGCAGAATGTGATAAGTGGATGGGAACTCTGCTGTGTTTTTCACTTCACATTTGGAATTAAATCGCTGGCTCTGAGTCTTCCTACAAGCAAGACTTGGTTTCAGGAAAGGGCAGTTACTCTACAGCTCAAACGAATTACATCGTTCACGAAGCTCAACGTTTCTCATCTTAACTGACAAGCATTGGATGTTAGAGGACCAGTGCTTTGTATCAGTTTCAGAAGCATAGTTTGACTAGATATGGTCTGTATGTGTAGGAAACACCGTTCTGTTGTTCTCAGCACACTCACGTATCCTGTTCTCTTAGAGAATCTAGAAAGCAAGAGCGGGCTTCTTGCTCTAAAGCAGAGTGTGATCAATGGATGAGAACTCTGCTGTGTGTTTCACTTCAGAAATAGAGTTAAATCCCAGGCTCTGTGTCTTCCTACAAGCAAGACTTCGTTTCAGGTAAGGGAAGTCACTTTACAGATCAAACAAATTACAACATTCACGAAGCAAACACATTTCTCATCTTAACTGACAAGCATTGGATGGTAGAGGACCAGTGCTTTGTATCAGTTTCAGAAGCAGAGTTGGACTAGATATGGTCCATATGTGTAGGAAACACCGTTCTTTGTTCTGAGCACACTCACGTTTCATGCTGTATTAGAGACTCTAGAAAGCAAGAGCGTGCTTCTTGCTCTAAAGCAGAGTATGATCAATGGATGAGAACTCTGCTGTGTGTTTCACTTCAGAAATAGAGTTAAATCCAAGTCTCTGTGTCTTCCTACAAGCAAGACTTCTTTTCAGGTAAGGGAAGTCACTTTTCAGCTCAAACGAACTACAACATTCACGAAGCCCCCACATTTCTCATCTTAACTGACAAGCATTGTATGGTAGAGGACCAGTGCTTTGTATCAGTTTCAGAAGCAGAGTTTGACTGGATATGGTCCATATGTGTAGGAAACAACGTTCTTTTGTTCTGAGCACACTCACGTTTCATGCTGTATTAGAGACTCTAGAAAGCAAGAGCGTGCTTCTTGCTCTAAAGCAGAGTGTGATCCCTGGATGGGAACTCTGCTGTGTGTTTCACTTCAGAAATGGAGTTAAATCCCATTCTCTGAGTCTTCCTACAATCAAGACTTCGTTTCAGGAAAGGGCAGTTACTTTACAGCTCAAGCGAACTACATCATTCACGAAGCTCACACGTTTCTTATCTTAACTGCCAAGGATTGGATGTTACAGGACCTGTGGTTTGTTGCAGTTTCAGAAGCAGAGTTGAACTAGATATGGTCCGTATATGTAGGAAACACCGTTCATTTGTTCTGAGCACACTCAAGTTTCCTGCTGTATTAGAGACTCTAGAAAGCAAGAGCGTGCTAATATCTCTAAAGCCGAATGTGATCCATGGATGAGAACTATGCTGTGTCTTTCCCTTCAGAAATGGAGTTAAATCCCAGGCTTTGTGTCTTCCTACAAGGAAGACTTCGTTCCAGGTAAGGGAAGTCACTTTTCAGCTAAAACGAACTACATCATTCACGAAGCTCAACGTTTCTCATCTTACCTGACAAGCACTGGATGTTAGAGGACCAGTGCTTTGTATCAGTTTCAGAAGCATAGTTTGACTAGATATGGTCTGTATGTGTAGGAAACACCGTTCTGTTGTTCTCAGCACACTCACGTATCCTGCTCTCTTAGAGGCTCTAGAAAGAAAGAGCGTGCTTCTTGCTCTAAAGCAGAGGGTGATCAATGGATGAGAACTCTGCTGTGTGTTTCACTTCCGAAATAGAGTTAAATCCCAGTCTCTGTGTCTTCCTACAAGCAAGACTTCGTTTCAGGTAAGGGAAGTCACTTTTCAGCTAAAACAAACTACATCATTCACGAAGCTCAACGTTTCTCATCTTAACTGACAAGCATTTGATGTTAGAAGACCAGTGCTTTGTATCAGTTTCAGAAGCAGAGTTGGACTAGATATGGTCCGTATGTGTAGGAAACACCGTTCTGTTGTTCTCAGCACACTCACGTATCCTGCTCTCTTAGAGACTCTAGAAAGCAAGAGCGTGCTTCTTGCTCTAAAGCAGAGTGTGATCAATGGATGAAAACTCTGCTGTGTGTTTCACTTCAGAAATAGAGTTAAATTACAGGCTCTGTGTCTTCCTACAAGCAAGACTTCGTTTCAGGTAAGGGAAGTCACTTTTCAGCTTAAACGTCTACAACGTTCACGAAGCCCACACATTTCTCATCTTAACTGACAAGCATTGAATGTTAGAGGACCAGTGCTTTGTATCAGTTTCAGAAGCAGAGTTGGACTAGATATGGTCTGTATGTGTGGGAAACTCCGTTCTTTTGTTCTGAGCACACTCAAATTTCCTGCTGTATTAGAGACTATAGAAAGCAAGAGCGTGCTTCTTGCTCTAAAGCAGAGTGTGTGCAATGGATGAGATCTCTGCTGTGTGTTTCACTTCAGAAATGGAGTTAAATCCCAGGCTCTGAGTCTTCCTACAAGCAAGACTTCGTTTCAAGAAAGGGCAGTTACTTTACAGCTCAGGTGATCTACATCATTCACGAAGCTCACACGTTTCTCATCTTACCTGACAAGCATTGGATGTTAGAAGACCTGTGGATTGTTTCAGTTTCAGAAGCAGATTAGAACTAGATATGGACCCTATGTTTAGGAAACACCGTTCTTTTGTTCTCAGCACACTCACGTTTCCTGCAGTTTTAGAGACTCTAGAAAGCAAGAGCGTGCTTCTTGCTCTAAAGCAGAGTGTGATCGATGGATGAGAACTATGCTGTGTGTTTCCCTTCAGAAATGGAGTTAAATCCCAGGCTCTGTGTCTTCCTACAAGCAAGACTTCTTTTCAGGTAAGGGAAGTCACTTTTCAGCTCAAACGAACTACAACATTCACGAAGCCCCCACATTTCTCATCTTAACTGACAAGCATTGTATGGTAGAGGACCAGTGCTTTGTATCAGTTTCAGAAGCAGAGTTTGACTGGATATGGTCCATATGTGTAGGAAACAACGTTCTTTTGTTCTGAGCACACTCACGTTTCATGCTGTATTAGAGACTCTAGAAAGCAAGAGCGTGCTTCTTGCTCTAAAGCAGAGTGTGATCCCTGGATGGGAACTCTGCTGTGTGTTTCACTTCAGAAATGGAGTTAAATCCCATTCTCTGAGTCTTCCTACAATCAAGACTTCGTTTCAGGAAAGGGCAGTTACTTTACAGCTCAAGCGAACTACATCATTCACGAAGCTCACACGTTTCTTATCTTAACTGCCAAGGATTGGATGTTACAGGACCTGTGGTTTGTTGCAGTTTCAGAAGCAGAGTTGAACTAGATATGGTCCGTATATGTAGGAAACACCGTTCATTTGTTCTGAGCACACTCAAGTTTCCTGCTGTATTAGAGACTCTAGAAAGCAAGAGCGTGCTAATATCTCTAAAGCCGAATGTGATCCATGGATGAGAACTATGCTGTGTCTTTCCCTTCAGAAATGGAGTTAAATCCCAGGCTTTGTGTCTTCCTACAAGGAAGACTTCGTTCCAGGTAAGGGAAGTCACTTTTCAGCTAAAACGAACTACATCATTCACGAAGCTCAACGTTTCTCATCTTACCTGACAAGCACTGGATGTTAGAGGACCAGTGCTTTGTATCAGTTTCAGAAGCATAGTTTGACTAGATATGGTCTGTATGTGTAGGAAACACCGTTCTGTTGTTCTCAGCACACTCACGTATCCTGCTCTCTTAGAGGCTCTAGAAAGAAAGAGCGTGCTTCTTGCTCTAAAGCAGAGGGTGATCAATGGATGAGAACTCTGCTGTGTGTTTCACTTCCGAAATAGAGTTAAATCCCAGTCTCTGTGTCTTCCTACAAGCAAGACTTCGTTTCAGGTAAGGGAAGTCACTTTTCAGCTAAAACAAACTACATCATTCACGAAGCTCAACGTTTCTCATCTTAACTGACAAGCATTTGATGTTAGAAGACCAGTGCTTTGTATCAGTTTCAGAAGCAGAGTTGGACTAGATATGGTCCGTATGTGTAGGAAACACCGTTCTGTTGTTCTCAGCACACTCACGTATCCTGCTCTCTTAGAGACTCTAGAAAGCAAGAGCGTGCTTCTTGCTCTAAAGCAGAGTGTGATCAATGGATGAAAACTCTGCTGTGTGTTTCACTTCAGAAATAGAGTTAAATTACAGGCTCTGTGTCTTCCTACAAGCAAGACTTCGTTTCAGGTAAGGGAAGTCACTTTTCAGCTTAAACGTCTACAACGTTCACGAAGCCCACACATTTCTCATCTTAACTGACAAGCATTGAATGTTAGAGGACCAGTGCTTTGTATCAGTTTCAGAAGCAGAGTTGGACTAGATATGGTCTGTATGTGTGGGAAACTCCGTTCTTTTGTTCTGAGCACACTCAAATTTCCTGCTGTATTAGAGACTATAGAAAGCAAGAGCGTGCTTCTTGCTCTAAAGCAGAGTGTGTGCAATGGATGAGATCTCTGCTGTGTGTTTCACTTCAGAAATGGAGTTAAATCCCAGGCTCTGAGTCTTCCTACAAGCAAGACTTCGTTTCAAGAAAGGGCAGTTACTTTACAGCTCAGGTGATCTACATCATTCACGAAGCTCACACGTTTCTCATCTTACCTGACAAGCATTGGATGTTAGAAGACCTGTGGATTGTTTCAGTTTCAGAAGCAGATTAGAACTAGATATGGACCCTATGTTTAGGAAACACCGTTCTTTTGTTCTCAGCACACTCACGTTTCCTGCAGTTTTAGAGACTCTAGAAAGCAAGAGCGTGCTTCTTGCTCTAAAGCAGAGTGTGATCGATGGATGAGAACTATGCTGTGTGTTTCCCTTCAGAAATGGAGTTAAATCCCAGGCTCTGTGTCTTCCTACAAGCAAGACTTCGTTCCAGGTAAGGGTAGGCACTTTTCAGCTCAAACGAACTACATCATTCATGAAGCTCACACATTTCTCATCTTAAATGACAAGCATTGGATGTTAGAGGACCAGTACTTTGTATCAGTTTCAGAAGCAGGGTTGGACTAGATATGGTACGTATGTGTAGGAAACACCGTTCTTTTGTTCTGAGCACACTCACGTTTCATGCTGTATTAGAGACTCTAGAAAGCAAGAGCGTGCTTCTTGCTCTAAAGCAGAATGTGATAAGTGGATGGGAACTCTGCTGTGTGTTTCACTTCACATTTGGAATTAAATCGCTGGCTCTGAGTCTTCCTACAAGCAAGACTTGGTTTCAGGAAAGGGCAGTTACTTTACAGCTCAAACGAACTACATCGTTCACGAAGCTCAACGTTTCTCATCTTAACTGACAAGCATTGGATGTTAGAGGACCAGTGCTTTGTATCAGTTTCAGAAGCATAGTTTGACTAGATATGGTCTGTATGTGTAGGAAACACCGTTCTGTTGTACTCAGCACACTCACGTATCCTGTTCTCTTAGAGAATCTAGAAAGCAAGAGCGGGCTTCTTGCTCTAAAGCAGAGTGTGATCAATGGATGAGAACTCTGCTGTGTGTTTCACTTCAGAAATAGAGTTAAATCCCAGGCTCTGTGTCTTCCTACAAGCAAGACTTCGTTTCAGGTAAGGGAAGTCACTTTACAGATCAAACAAATTACAACATTCACGAAGGAAACACATTTCTCATCTTAACTGACAAGCATTGGATGGTAGAGGACCAGTGCTTTGTATCAGTTTCAGAAGCAGAGTTGGACTAGATATGGTCCATATGTGTAGGAAACACCGTTCTTTGTTCTGAGCACACTCACGTTTCATGCTGTATTAGAGACTCTAGAAAGCAAGAGCGTGCTTCTTGCTCTAAAGCAGAGTATGATCAATGGATGAGAACTCTGCTGTGTGTTTCACTTCAGAAATAGAGTTAAATCCAAGTATCTGTGTCTTCCTACAAGCAAGACTTCTTTTCAGGTAAGGGAAGTCACTTTTCAGCTCAAACGAACTACAACATTCACGAAGCCCCCACATTTCTCATCTTAACTGACAAGCATTGTATGGTAGAGGACCAGTGCTTTGTATCAGTTTCAGAAGCAGAGTTTGACTGGATATGGTCCATATGTGTAGGAAACAACGTTCTTTTGTTCTGAGCACACTCACGTTTCATGCTGTATTAGAGAATCTAGAAAGCAAGAGCGTGCTTCTTGCTCTAAAGCAGAGTGTGATCCCTGGATGGGAACTCTGCTGTGTGTTTCACTTCAGAAATGGAGTTAAATCCCATTCTCTGAGTCTTCCTACAATCAAGACTTCGTTTCAGGAAAGGGCAGTTACTTTACAGCTCAAGCGAACTACATCGTTCACGAAGCTCACACGTTTCTTATCTTAACTGACAAGGATTGGATGTTACAGGACCTGTGGTTTGTTGCAGTTTCAGAAGCAGAGTTGAACTAGATATGGTCCGTATATGTAGGAAACACCGTTCATTTGTTCTGAGCACACTCAAGTTTCCTGCTGTATTAGAGACTCTAGAAAGCAAGAGCGTGCTAATATCTCTAAAGCCGAATGTGATCCATGGATGAGAACTATGCTGTGTCTTTCCCTTCAGAAATGGAGTTAAATCCCAGGCTTTGTGTCTTCCTACAAGGAAGACTTCGTTCCAGGTAAGGGAAGTCACTTTTCAGCTAAAACGAACTACATCATTCACGAAGCTCAACGTTTCTCATCTTACCTGACAAGCACTGGATGTTAGAGGACCAGTGCTTTGTATCAGTTTCAGAAGCATAGTTTGACTAGATATGGTCTGTATGTGTAGGAAACACCGTTCTGTTGTTCTCAGCACACTCACGTATCCTGCTCTCTTAGAGGCTCTAGAAAGAAAGAGCGTGCTTCTTGCTCTAAAGCAGAGGGTGATCAATGGATGAGAACTCTGCTGTGTGTTTCACTTCCGAAATAGAGTTAAATCCCAGTCTCTGTGTCTTCCTACAAGCAAGACTTCGTTTCAGGTAAGGGAAGTCACTTTTCAGCTAAAACAAACTACATCATTCACGAAGCTCAACGTTTCTCATCTTAACTGACAAGCATTTGATGTTAGAAGACCAGTGCTTTGTATCAGTTTCAGAAGCAGAGTTGGACTAGATATGGTCCGTATGTGTAGGAAACACCGTTCTGTTGTTCTCAGCACACTCACGTATCCTGCTCTCTTAGAGACTCTAGAAAGCAAGAGCGTGCTTCTTGCTCTAAAGCAGAGTGTGATCAATGGATGAAAACTCTGCTGTGTGTTTCACTTCAGAAATAGAGTTAAATTACAGGCTCTGTGTCTTCCTACAAGCAAGACTTCGTTTCAGGTAAGGGAAGTCACTTTTCAGCTTAAACGTCTACAACATTCAGGAAGCCCACACATTTCTCATCTTAACTGACAAGCATTGAATGTTAGAGGACCAGTGCTTTGTATCAGTTTCAGAAGCAGAGTTGGACTAGATATGGTCTGTATGTGTGGGAAACACCGTTCTTTTGTTCTGAGCACACTCACATTTCATGCTGTATTAGAGACTCTAGAAAGCAAGAGCGTGCTTCTTGCTCTAAAGCAGAGTGTGTGCAATGGATGAGATCTCTGCTGTGTGTTTCACTTCAGAAATGGAGTTAAATCCCAGGCTCTGAGTCTTCCTACAAGCAAGACTTCGTTTCAAGAAAGGGCAGTTACTTTACAGCTCAGGTGATCTACATCATTCACGAAGCTCACACGTTTCACATCTTACCTGACAAGCATTGGATGTTAGAAGACCTGTGGATTGTTTCAGTTTCAGAAGCAGATTAGAACTAGATATGGCCCCTATGTTTAGGAAACACCGTTCTTTCGTTCTCAGCACACTCACGTTTCCTGCAGTTTTAGAGACTCTAGAAAGCAAGAGCATGCTTCTTGCTCTAAAGCAGAGTGTGATCGATGGATGAGAACTATGCTGTGTGTTTCCCTTCAGAAATGGAGTTAAATCCAAGGCTCTGTGTCTTCCTACAAGCAAGACTTCGTTCCAGGTAAGGGTAGGCACTTTTCAGCTCAAACGAACTACATCATTCATGAAGCTCACACATTTCTCATCTTAAATGACAAGCATTGGATGCTAGAGGACCAGTACTTTGTATTAGTTTCAGAAGCAGGGTTGGACTAGATATGGTACGTATGTGTAGGAAACACCGTTCTGTTTTTCTCAGCACAGTCATGTTTCCTCTGTCTTAGAGACTCTAGAAAGCAAGAGCATGCTTCTTATCTAAAGCAGAATGTGATAAATGGATGGGAACTCTGCTGTGTGTTTCATTTCAGAATTGGAATTAAATCCCTGGCTCTGAGTCTTCCTACAAGCAAGACTTGGTTTCAGGAAAGGGCAGTTACTTTACAGCTCAAACGAACTACATCGTTCACAAAGCCCACGCATTTCTCATCTTAACTGACAAGCATTGGATGGTAGAGCACCAGTGCTTTGTATCAGTTTCAGAAGCAGAGTTGGATTAGATATGGTCCATATGTGTAGGAAACACCGTTCTTTTGTTCTGAGCACACTCACATTTCATGCTGTATTAGAGACTCTAGAAAGCAAGAGCGTGCTTCTTGCTCTAAAGCAGAGTATGATCAATGGATGAGAACTCTGCTGTGTGTTTCGCTTCAGAAATGGAGTTAAATCCCAGGCTCTGTATCTTCCTAAAAGCAAGACATCATTTAAGGTAAGGGAAGTGCCTTTTCAGCTCAAACAAACTACAACATTCACAAAGCCCACACATTTCTCATCTTAACTGACAAGCATTGGATGTTAGAGGACCAGTGATTTGTATCAGTTTCAGTAGCATAGTTTGACTAGATATGGTCTGTATGTGTAGGAAAGACCGTTCTGTTGTTCTCAGCACACTCAGGTATCCTGCTCTCTTAGAGACTCTAGAAAGCAAGAGTGTGCTTCTTGCTCTAAAGCAGAGTGTGATCAATGGATGAGAACTCTGCTGTGTGTTTCACTTCAGAAATAGAGTTAAATCCAAGTCTCTGCGTCTTCCTACAAGCAAGACTTCGTTTCAGGTAAGGGAAGTTACTTTTCAGGTCAAACGAACTACAACATTCTCGAAGCCCACACATTTCTCATCTTAACTGACAAGCATTGGATGTTAGAGGACCAGTGCTTTGTATCAGTTTCAGAAGCAGAGTTGGACTAGATATGGTCCATATGTTTAGGAAACACCGTTCTTTTGTTCTGAGCACACTCACGTTTCATGCTGTATTAGAGACTCTAGAAAGCAAGAGCGTGCTTCTTGCTCTAAAGCAGAGTGTGATCAATGGATGAAAACTCTGCTGTGTGTTTCACTTCAGAAATAGAGTTAAATTACAGGCTCTGTGTCTTCCTACAAACAAGACTTCGTTTCAGGTAAGGGAAGTCACTTTTCAGCTTAAACGTCTACAACATTCACGAAGCCCACACATTTCTCATCTTAACTGACAAGCATTGAATGTTAGAGGACCAGTGCTTTGTATCAGTTTCAGAAGCAGAGTTGGACTAGATATGGTCTGTATGTGTGGGAAACTCCGTTCTTTTGTTCTGAGCACACTCACATTTCCTGCTGTATTAGAGACTATAGAAAGCAAGAGCGTGCTTCTTGCTCTAAAGCAGAGTGTGTGCAATGGATGAGATCTCTGCTGTGTGTTTCACTTCAGAAATGGAGTTAAATCCCAGGCTCTGAGTCTTCCTACAAGCAAGACTTCGTTTCAAGAAAGGGCAGTTACTTTACAGCTCAGGTGATCTACATCATTCACGAAGCTCACACGTTTCTCATCTTACCTGACAAGCATTGGATGTTAGAAGACCTGTGGATTGTTTCAGTTTCAGAAGCAGATTAGAACTAGATATGGCCCCTATGTTTAGGAAACACCGTTCTTTCGTTCTCAGCACACTCACGTTTCCTGCAGTTTTAGAGACTCTAGAAAGCAAGAGCATGCTTCTTGCTCTAAAGCACAGTGTGATCGATGGATGAGAACTATGCTGTGTGTTTCCCTTCAGAAATAGAGTTAAATCCCAGGCTCTGTGTCTTCCTACAAGCAAGACTTCGTTCCAGGTAAGGATAGGCACTTTTCAGCTCAAACGAACTACATCATTCATGAAGCTCACACATTTCTCATCTTAAATGACAAGCATTGGATGTTAGAGGACCAGTACTTTGTATCAGTTTCAGAAGCAGGGTTGGACTAGGTATGGTACGTATATGTAGGAAACACTGTTCATTTGTTCTGAGCACACTCAAGTTTCCTGCTGTATTAGAGACTCTAGAAATCAAGAGCGTGCTAATATCTCTAAAGCCGAATGTGATCCATGGATGAGAACTATGCTGTGTCTTTCCCTTCAGAAATGGAGTTAAATCCCAGGCTCTGTGTCTTCCTACATGCAAGACTTCTTTTAAGGTAAGGGAAGTCACTTTTCAGCTCAAACGAACTACAACATTCATGAAGCCCCCACATTTCTCATCTTAACTGACAAGCATTGGATGGTAGAGGACCAGTGCTTTGTATCAGTTTCAGAAGCAGAGTTGGACTAGATATGGTCCATATGTGTAGGAAACAACGTTCTTTTCTTCTGAGCACACTCACGTTTCATGCTCTATTAGAGACTCTAGAAAGCAAGAGCGTGCTTCTTGCTCTAAAGCAGAGTGTGATCAATGGATGAAAACTCTGCTGTGTGTTTCACTTTAGAAATATAGTTAAATCCCAGGCTCTGTGTCTTCCTACAAGCAAGACTTCGTTCCAGGTAAGGGTAGGCACTTTTCAGCTCAAACGAACTACATCATTCATGAAGCTCACACATTTCTCATCTTAAATGACAAGCATTGGATGCTAGAGGACCAGTACTTTGTATTAGTTTCAGAAGCAGGGTTGGACTAGATATGGTACGTATGTGTAGGAAACACCGTTCTGTTTTTCTCAGCACAGTCATGTTTCCTCTGTCTTAGAGACTCTAGAAAGCAAGAGCATGCTTCTTATCTAAAGCAGAATGTGATAAATGGATGGGAACTCTGCTGTGTGTTTCATTTCAGAATTGGAATTAAATCCCTGGCTCTGAGTCTTCCTACAAGCAAGACTTGGTTTCAGGAAAGGGCAGTTACTTTACAGCTCAAACGAATTACATCGTTCACAAAGCCCACGCATTTCTCATCTTAACTGACAAGCATTGGATGGTAGAGCACCAGTGCTTTGTATCAGTTTCAGAAGCAGAGTTGGATTAGATATGGTCCATATGTGTAGGAAACACCGTTCTTTTGTTCTGAGCACACTCACATTTCATGCTGTATTAGAGACTCTAGAAAGCAAGAGCGTGCTTCTTGCTCTAAAGCAGAGTATGATCAATGGATGAGAACTCTGCTGTGTGTTTCGCTTCAGAAATGGAGTTAAATCCCAGGCTCTGTGTCTTCCTAAAAGCAAGACGTCATTTAAGGTAAGGGAAGTCACTTTTCAGCTCAAACAAACTACAACATTCACAAAGCCCACACATTTCTCATCTTAACTGACAAGCATTGGATGTTAGAGGACCAGTGATTTGTATCAGTTTCAGTAGCATAGTTTGACTAGATATGGTCTGTATGTGTAGGAAAGACCGTTCTGTTGTTCTCAGCACACTCAGGTATCCTGCTCTCTTAGAGACTCTAGAAAGCAAGAGTGTGCTTCTTGCTCTAAAGCAGAGTGTGATCAATGGATGAGAACTCTGCTGTGTGTTTCACTTCAGAAATAGAGTAAAATCCCAGTCTCTGTGTCTTCCTACAAGCAAGACTTCGTTTCAGGTAAGGGAAGTCACTTTTCCGGTCAAACGAACTGCAACATTCTCGAAGCCCACACATTTCTCATCTTAACTGACAAGCATTGGATGTTAGAGGACCAGTGCTTTGTATCAGTTTCAGAAGCAGAGTTGGACTAGATATGGTGTGTATGTGTGGGAAACTCCGTTCTTTTGTTCTGAGCACACTCAAATTTCCTGCTGTATTAGAGACTCTAGAAAGCAAGAGCGTGCTTCTTGCTCTAAAGCAGAGTGTGTGCAATGGAGGAGATGTCTGCTGTGTGTTTCACTTCAGAAATGGAGTTAAATCCCAGGCTCTGAGTCTTCCTACAAGCAAGACTTCGTTTCAAGAAAGGGCAGTTACTTTACAGCTCAGGTGATCTACATCATTCACGAAGCTCACACGTTTCTCATTTTACCTGACAAGCATTGGATGTTAGAGGACCTGTGGTTTGTTTCAGTTTCAGAAGCAGATTAGAACTAGATATGGCCCCTATGTTTAGGAAACACCGTTCTTTCGTTCTCAGCACACTCACGTTTCCTGCAGTTTTAGAGACTCTAGAAAGCAAGAGCGTGCTTCTTGCTCTAAAGCAGAGTGTGATCGATGGATGAGAACTATGCTGTGTGTTTCCCTTCAGAAATGGAGTTAAATCCCAGGCTCTGTGTCTTCCTACAAGCAAGACTTCGTTCCAGGTAAGGATAGGCACTTTTCAGCTCAAACGAACTACATCATTCATGAAGCTCACACATTTCTCATCTTAAATGACAAGCATTGGATGTTAGAGGACCAGTACTTTGTATCAGTTTCAGAAGCAGGGTTGGACTAGGTATGGTACGTATATGTAGGAAACACTGTTCATTTGTTCTGAGCACACTCAAGTTTCCTGCTGTATTAGAGACTCTAGAAAGCAAGAGCGTGCTAATATCTCTAAAGCCGAATGTGATCCATGGATGAGAACTATGCTGTGTCTTTCCCTTCAGAAATGGAGTTAAATCCCAGGCTCTGTGTCTTCCTACATGCAAGACTTCTTTTAAGGTAAGGGAAGTCACTTTTCAGCTCAAAAGAACTACATCATTCATGAAGCTCACACATTTCACATCTTAACTGAGAAGCATTGGATGTTAGAGGACCAGTGCTTTGTATCAGTTTCTGAGACATTGTTGGACTAGATATTTTCTGTATGTGTAGGAAACACTGTTCTTTTGCTCTCAGCACACTCACGTTTCCTGCTGTCCTAGAGACTCAAGAAAGCAAGAGCGTGCTTCTTGCTCTAAAGCAGAGTGTGATCCCTGGAGGGGAACTCTGCTGTGTGTTTCACTTCAGAAATGGAGTTAAATCCCATTCTCTGAGTCTTCCTACAATCAAGACTTCGTTTCAGGAAAGGGCAGTTACTTTACAGCTCAAGCGAACTACATCATTCCCGACGCTCACACGTTTCTTATCTTAACTGACAAGCATTGGATGTTACAGGACCTGTGGTTTGTTGCAGTTTCAGAAGCAGAGTTGAACTAGATATGGTCCGTATATGTAGGAAACACCGTTCATTTGTTCTGAGCACACTCAAGTTTCCTGCTGTATTAGAGACTCTAGAAAGCAAGAGCGTGCTAATATCTCTAAAGCCGAATGTGATCCATGGATGAGAACTATGCTGTGTCTTTCCCTTCAGAAATGGAGTTAAATCCCAGGCTCTGTGTCTTCCTACCAGGAAGACTTCGTTCCAGGTAAGGGAAGTCACTTTTCAGCTAAAACGTACTACATCATTCACGAAGCTCAACGTTTCTCATCTTACCTGACAAGCACTGGATGTTAGAGGACCAGTGCTTTGTATCAGTTTCAGAAGCATAGTTTGACTAGATATGGTCTGTATGTGTAGGAAACACCGTTCTGTTGTTCTCAGCACACTCACGTATCCTGCTCTCTTAGAGACTCTAGAAAGCAAGAGCGTGCTTCTTGCTCTAAAGCAGAATGTGATAAATGGATGGGAACCCTGCTGTGTGTTTCACTTCAGAATTGGACTTAAATCCCTGGCTCTGAGTCTTCCTACAAGCAAGACTTGGTTTCAGGAAAGGGCAGTTACTTTACAGCTCAAACGAACTACATCGTTCACGAAGCTCAACGTTTCTCATCTTACCTGACAAGCATTTGATGTTAGAAGACCAGTGCTTTGTATCAGTTTCAGAAGCAGAGTTGGACTAGATATGGTCCGTATGTGTAGGAAACACCGTTCTGTTGTTCTCAGCACACTCACGTATCCTGCTGTCTTAGAGACTCTAGAAAGCAAGAGCGTGCTTCTTGCTCTAAAGCAGAGTGTGATCAATGGATGAAAACTCTGCTGTGTGTTTCACTTCAGAAATAGAGTTAAATTACAGGCTCTGTGTCTTCCTACAAACAAGACTTCGTTTCAGGTATGGGAAGTCACTTTTCAGCTTAAACGATCTACAACATTCACGAAGCCCACACATTTCTCATCTTAACTGACAAGCATTGGATGTTAGAGGACCAGTGCTTTGTATCAGTTTCAGAAGCAGAGTTGTACTAGATATGGTCTGTATGTGTGGGAAACTCCGTTCTTTTGTTCTGAGCACACTCAAATTTCCTGCTGTATTAGAGAATATAGAAAGCAAGAGCATGCTTCTTGCTCTAAAGTAGAGTGTGTGTAATGGATGAGATCTCTGCTGTGTGTTTCACTTCAGAAATGGAGTTAAATCCCAGGCTCTGAGTCTTCCTACAAGCAAGACTTCGTTTCAAGAAAGGGCAGTTACTTTACAGCTCAGGTGATCTACATCATTCACGAAGCTCACACGTTTCTCATCTTGCCTGACAAGCATTGGATGTCAGAGGACCAGTGGTTTGTTTCAGTTTCAGAAGCAGATTAGAACTAGATATGGCCCCTATGTTTAGGAAACACCGTTCTTTCGTTCTCAGCACACTCACGTTTCCTGTAGTTTTAGAGACTCTAGAAAGCAAGAGCGGGCTTCTTGCTCTAAAGCAGAGTGTGATCAATGGATGAGAACTCTGCTGTGTGTTTCACTTCAGAAATAGAGTTAAATCCCAGTCTCTGTGTCTTCCTACAAGCAAGACTTCGTTTCAGGTAAGGGAAGTCACTTTACAGATCAGACAAACTACAACTTTCACGAAGCAAACACATTTCTCATCTTAACTGACAAGCATTGGATGGTAGAGGACCAGTGCTTTGTATCAGTTTCAGAAGCAGAGTTGGACTAGATATGGTCCATATGTGTAGGAAACACCGTTCTTTGTTCTGAGCACACTCACGTTTCATGCTGTATTAGAGACTCTAGAAAGCAAGAGCGTGCTTCTTGGTCTAAAGCAGAGTATGATCAATGGATGAGAACTCTGCTGTGTGTTTCTCTTCAGAAATAGAGTTAAATCCAATCTCTGTGTCTTCCTACAAGCAAGACTTCTTTTCAGGTAAGGGAAGTCACTTTTCAGCTCAAACGAACTACAACATTCTCGAAGCCCCCACATTTCTCATCTTAACTGACAAGCATTGGATGGTAGAGGACCAGTGCTTTGTATCAGTTTCAGAAGCAGAGTTGGACTAGATATGGTCCATATGTGTAGGAAACAACGTTCTTTTGTTCTGAGCACACTCACGTTTCATGCTGTATTAGAGACTCTAGAAAGCAAGAGCGTGCTTCTTGCTCTAAAGCAGAGTGTGATCAATGGATGAGAACTCTGCTGTGTGTTTCACTTCAGAAATGGAGTTAAATCCCAGGCTCTGTGTCTTCCTACAAGGAAGACTTCGTTCCAGGTAAGGGAAGTCACTTTTCAGCTAAAACGAACTACATCATTCACGAAGCTCAACGTTTCTCATCTTACCTGACAAGCATTGGATGTTAGAGGACCAGTGCTTTGTATCAGTTTCAGAAGCATAGTTTGACTAGATATGGTCTGTATGTGTAGGAAACACCGTTCTGTTGTTCTCAGCACACTCACGTATCCTGCTCTCTTAGAGACTCTAGAAAGCAAGAGCGTGCTTCTTGCTCTAAAGCAGAGTGTGATCAATGGATGAGAACTCTGCTGTGTGTTTCACTTCCAAAATAGAGTTAAATCCCAGTCTCTGTGTCTTCCTACAAGCAAGACTTCGTTTCAGCTAAGGGAAGTCACTTTTCAACTAAAACGAACTACATCATTCACGAAGCTCAACGTTTCTCATCTTAACTGACAAGCATTTGATGTTAGAAGACCAGTGCTTTGTATCAGTTTCAGAAGCAGAGTTGGACTATATATGGTCCGTATGTGTAGGAAACACCGTTCTGTTGTTCTCAGCATACTCACGTATCCTGCTGTCTTAGAGACTCTAGAAAGCAAGAGCGTGCTTCTTGCTCTAAAGCAGAGTGTGATCAATGGATGAAAACTCTGCTGTGTGTTTCACTTCAGAAATAGAGTTAAATTACAGGCTCTGTGTCTTCCTACAAACAAGACTTCGTTTCAGGTAAGGGAAGTCACTTTTCAGCTTAAACGATCTACAATATTCACGAAGCCCACATATTTCTCATCTTAACTGACAAGCATTGAATGTTAGAGGACCAGTGCTTTGTATCAGTTTCAGAAGCAGAGTTGGACTAGATATGGTCTGTATGTGTGGGAAACTCCGTTCTTTTGTTCTGAGCACACTCAAATTTCCTGCTGTATTAGAGACTATAGAAAGCAAGAGCGTGCTTCTTGCTCTAAAGCAGAGTGTGTGCAATGGATGAGATCTATGCTGTGTGTTTCACTTCAGAAATGGAGTTAAATACCAGGCTCTGAGTCTTCCTACAAGCAAGACTTCGTTTCAAGAAAGGGCAGTTACTTTACAGCTCAGGTGATCTACATTATTCACGAAGCTCACACATTTCTCATCTTACCTGACAAGCATTGGATGTTAGAAGACCTGTGGTTTGTTTCAGTTTCAGAAGCAGATTAGAACTAGATATGGCCCCTATGTTTAGGAAACACCGTTCTTTCGTTCTCAGCACACTCACGTTTCCTGCAGTTTTAGAGACTCTAGAAAGCAAGAGCATGCTTCTTGCTCTAAAGCAGAGTGTGATCGATGGATGAGAACTATGCTGTGTGTTTCCCTTCAGAAATGGAGTTAAATCCAAGGCTCTGTGTCTTCCTACAAGCAAGACTTCGTTCCAGGTAAGGGTAGGCACTTTTCAGCTCAAACGAACTACATCATTCATGAAGCTCACACATTTCTCATCTTAAATGACAAGCATTGGATGCTAGAGGACCAGTACTTTGTATTAGTTTCAGAAGCAGGGTTGGACTAGATATGGTACGTATGTGTAGGAAACACCGTTCTGTTTTTCTCAGCACAGTCATGTTTCCTCTGTCTTAGAGACTCTAGAAAGCAAGAGCATGCTTCTTATCTAAAGCAGAATGTGATAAATGGATGGGAACTCTGCTGTGTGTTTCACTTCAGAATTGGAATTAAATCCCTGGCTCTGAGTCTTCCTACAAGCAAGACTTGGTTTCAGGAAAGGGCAGTTACTTTACAGCTCAAAGGAACTACATCGTTCACAAAGCTCACGCATTTCTCATCTTAACTGACAAGCATTGGATGGTAGAGCACCAGTGCTTTGTATCAGTTTCAGAAGCAGAGTTGGATTAGATATGGTCCATATGTGTAGGAAACACCATTCTTTTTTTCTGAGCACACTCACGTTTCATGCTGTATTAGAGACTCTAGAAAGCAAGAGCGTGCTTCTTGCTCTAAAGCAGAGTATGATCAATGGATGAGAACTCTGCTGTGTGTTTCGCTTCAGAAATGGAGTTAAATCCCAGGCTCTATGTCTTCCTAAAAGCAAGAGGTCATTTAAGGTAAGGGAAGTCACTTTTCAGCTCAAACAAACTACAACATTCACGAAGCCCACACATTTCTCATCTTAACTGACAAGCATTGGATGTTAGAGGGCCAGTGATTTGTATCAGTTTCAGAAGCATAGTTTGACTAGATATGGTCTGTATGTGTAGGAAACACCGTTCTGTTGTTCTCAGCACACTCACGTATCCTGCTCTCTTAGAGACTCTAGAAAGCAAGAGTGTGCTTCTTGCTCTAAAGCAGAGTGTGATCAATGGATGAGAACTCTGCTGTGTGTTTCACTTCAGAAATAGAGTTAAATCCCAGTCTCTGTGTCTTCCTACAAGCAAGACTTCGTTTCAGGTAAGGGAAGTCACTTTTCAGGTCAAACGAACTACAACATTCACGACGCCCACACATTTCTCATCTTAACTGACAAACATTGGATGGTAGAGGACCAGTGCTTTGTATCAGTTTCAGAAGCAGAGTTGGACTAGATATGGTCCATATGTTTAGGAAACACCGTTCTTTTGTTCTGAGCACACTCACGTTTCATGCTGTATTAGAGACTCTAGAAAGCAAGAGTGTGCTTCTTGCTCTAAAGCAGAGTATGATCAATGGATGAGATCTCTGCTGTATGTTTCGCTTCAGAAATGGAGTTAAATCCCAGGCTCTGTGTCTTGCTACAAGCAAGACTTCGTTTCAGGTAAGGGAAGTCACTTTTCAGCTAAAAGGAACTACATCATTCACGAAGCTCAACGTTTCTCATCTTAACTGACAAGCATTTGATGTTAGAAGACCAGTGCTTTGTATCAGTTTCAGAAGCAGAGTTGGACTAGATATGGTCCGTATGTGTAGGAAACACCGTTCTGTTGTTCTCAGCACACTCACGTATCCTGCTCTGTTAGAGACTCTAGAAAGCAAGAGCGTGCTTCTTGCTCTAATGCAGAGTATGATCAATGGATGAGAACTCTGCTGTGTGTTTCACTTCAGAAATAGAGTTAAATTACAGGCTCTGTGTCTTCCTACAAACAAGACTTCGTTTCAGGTAAGGGAAGTCACTTTTCAGCTTAAACGATCTACAACATTCACGAAGCCCACACATTTCTCATCTTAACTGACAAGCATTGGATGTTAGAGGACCAGTGCTTTGTATCAGTTTCAGAAGCAGAGTTGGACTAGATATGGTCTGTATGTGTGGGAAACTCCGTTCTTTTGTTCTGAGCACACTCAAATTTCCTGCTGTATTAGAGACTCTAGAAAGCAAGAGCGTGCTTCTTGCTCTAAAGCAGAGTGTGTGCAATGGATGAGATCTCTGCTGTGTGTTTCACGTCAGAAATGGAGTTAAATCCCAGGCTCTGAGTCTTCCTACAAGCAAGACTTCGTTTCAAGAAAGGGCAGTTACTTTACAGCTCAGGTGATCTACATCATTCACGAAGCTCACACGTTTCTCATCTTACCTGACAAGCATTGGATGTTAGAGGACCTGTGGTTTGTTTCAGTTTCAGAAGCAGATTAGAACTAGATATGGCCCCTATGTTTAGAAAACACCGTTCTTTCGTTCTCAGCACACTCACGTTTCCTGCAGTTTTAGAGACTCTAGAAAGCAAGAGCGGGCTTCTTGCTCTAAAGCAGAGTGTGATCGATGGATGAGAACTCTGCTGTGTGTTTCACTTCAGAAATAGAGTTAAATCCCAGTCTCTGTGTCTTCCTACAAGCAAGACTTCGTTTCAGGTAAGGCAAGTCACTTTACAGCTCAAAAGAACTACAACATTCACGAAGCCCCCACATTTCTCATCTTAACTGACAAGCATTGTGTGGTAGAGGACCAGTGCTTTGTATCAGTTTCAGAAGCAGAGTTTGACTAGATATGGTCCATATGTGTAGGAAACAACGTTCTTTTGTTCTGAGCACACTCACGTTTCATGCTGTATTAGAGACTCTAGAAAGCAAGAGCGTGCTTCTTGCTCTAAAGCAGAGTGTGATCAATGGATGAGAATTCTGCTGTGTGTTTCACTTTAGAAATATAGTTAAATCCCAGGCTCTGTGTCTTCCTACAAGCATGACTTCGTTTCAGGTAAGAGAAGTCAATTTTTAGCTCAAACGAACTAAATCATTCATGAAGCTCACACATTTCACATCTTATCTGAGAAGCATTGGATGTTAGAGGACCAGTGCTTTGTATCAGTTTCCGAGACAGAGTTGGACTAGATATTTTCTGTATGTGTAGGAAACACCGTTCTGTTGTTCTCAGCACACTCAAGTATCCTGCTCTCTTAGAGACTCTAGAAAGCAAGAGTGTGCTTCTTGCTCTAAAGCAGAGTGTGATCCCTGGATGGGAACTCTGCTGTGTGTTTCACTTCAGAAATGGAGTTAAATCCCATTCTCTGAGTCTTCCTACAATCAAGACTTCGTTTCAGGAAAGGGCAGTTACTTTACAGCTCAAGCGAACTACATCATTCACGAAGCTCACACGTTTCTTATCTTAACTGACAAGCATTGGATGTTACAGGACCTGTGGTTTGTTGCAGTTTCAGAAGCAGAGTTGAACTAGATATGGTCCGTATATGTAGGAAACACCGTTCATTTGTTCCGAGCACACTCAAGTTTCCTGCTGTATTAGAGACTCTAGAAAGCAAGAGCGTGCTAATAGCTCTAAAGCAGAATGTGATCCATGGATGAGAACTATGCTGTGTCTTTCCCTTCAGAAATGGAGTTAAATCCCAGGCTCTGTGTCTTCTACAAGGAAGACTTCGTTCCAGGTAAGGGATGTCACTTTTCAGCTAAAACGAACTACATCATTCACGAAGCTCAACGTTTCTCATCTTACCTGACAAGCATTGGATGTTAGAGGACCAGTGCTTTGTACCAGTTTAAGAAGCTTAGTTTGACTAGATATGGTCTGTATGTGTAGGAAACACCGTTCTTTTGTTCTCAGCACACTCACGTATCCTGCTCTCTTAGAGACTCTAGAAAGCGAGAGCATGCTTCTTGCTCTAAAGCAGAGTGTGATCAATGGATGAGAACTCTGCTGTGTGTTTCACTTCCGAAATAGTGTTAAATCCCAGTCTCTGTGTCTTCCTACAAGCAAGACTTCGTTTCAGGTAAGGGAAGTCACTTTTCAGCTAAAACGAACTACATCATTCACGAAGCTCAACGTTTCTCATCTTAACTGACAAGCATTTGATGTTAGAAGACCAGTGCTTTGTATCAGTTTCAGAAGCAGAGTTGGACTAGATATGGTCCGTATGTGTAGGAAACACCGTTCTGTTGTTCTCAGCACACTCACGTATCCTGCTGTCTTAGAGACTCTAGAAAGCAAGAGTGTGCTTCTTGCTCTAAAGCAGAGTGTGTGCAATGTATGAGATCTCTGCTGTGTGTTTCACTTCAGAAATGGAGTTAAATCCCAGGCTCTGAGTCTTCCTACAAGCAAGACTTCGTTTCAAGAAAGGGCAGTTACTTTACAGCTCAGGTGATCTACATCACTCACGAAGCTCACACGTTTCTCATCTTACCTGACAAGCATTGGATATTAGCGGACCTGTGGTTTCTTTCAGTTTCAGAAGCAGATTAGAACTAGATATGGCCCCTATGTTTAGGAAACACCGTTCTTTTGTTCTCAGCACACTCATGTTCCTGCAGTTTTAGAGACTCTAGAAAGCAAGAGCGTGCTTCTTGCTCTAAAGCATAGTGTGATCGGTGGATGAGAACTATGCTGTGTGTTTTCCTTCAGAAATAGCCTTAAATCCCAGGCTCTGTGTCTTCCTACAAGCAAGACTTCATTCCAGGTAAGGGCAGGCACTTTTCAGCTAAAACGAACTACATCATTCATGAAGCTCACATGTTTCTCATCGTAAATGACAAGCATTGGATGTTAGAGGACCAGTACTTTGTATCAGTTTCAGAAGCAGGGTTGGACTAGATATGGTACGTATGTGTAGGAAACACCATTCTGTTTTTCTCAGCACAGTCACGTTTCCTTTGTCTTAGAGACTCTAGAAAGCAAGAGCATGCTTTTTATCTAAAGCAGAATGTGATAAATGGATGGGAACTCTGCTGTGTGTTTCACTTCAGAATTGTAATTAAATCCCAGGCTCTGAGTCTCCCTACAAGCAAGACTTGGTTTCAGGAAAGGTCAGTTACTTTACAGCTCAAACGAACTACATCTTTCACGAAGCTCAACGTTTCTCATCTTACCTGACAAGCATTGGATGTTAGAGGACCAGTGCTTTGTAACAGTTTCAGAAGCATAGTTTGACTAGATATGGTCTGTATGTGTAGGAAACACCGTTCTGTTGTTCTCAGCACACTCACGTATCCTGCTCTCTTAGAGACTCTAGAAAGCAAGAGCGGGCTTCTTGCTCTAAAGCAGAGTGTGATCAATGGATGAGAACTCTGCTGTGTGTTTCACTTCAGAAATAGAGTTAAATCCCAGTCTCTGTGTATTCCTACAAGCCAGACTTCGTTTCAGGTAAGGGAAGTCACTTTTCAGCTCAAACGAACTACAACATTCACGAAGCCCCCACATTTCTCATCTTAATTGACAAGCATTGGATGGTAGAGGACCAGTGCTTTGTATCAGTTTCAGAAGCAGAGTTGGACTAGATATGGTCCATATGTGTAGGAAACACCATTCTATTGTGCTGAGCACACTCACGTTTCATGCTGTATTAGAGACTCTAGAAAGCAAGAGCGTGCTTCTTGCTCTAAAGCAGAGTATGATCAATTGATGAGAAATCTGCTGTGCGTTTCACTTCAGAAATGGAGTTATATCCCAGGCTCTGTGTCTTCCTACAAGCAAGATGTCGTTTCAGGTAAGGGAAGTCACTTTTCAGCTCAAACAAACTACAACTTTCATGAAGCCAACACATTTCTCATCTTAACTGACAAGCATTGGATTTTAGAGGACCAGTGCTTTGTATCAGTTTCCGAAGCAGAGTTGGACTAGATATGGTCCATATGTGTATGAAACACCGTTCTGTTGTTCTCAGCACACTCAAATTTCCTGCTGTCTTAGAGACTCTAGAAAGCAAGAGCATGCTTCTTGCTCTAAACCAGAGTGTTATCAATGGATGAGAACTCTGCTGTGTGTTTCACTTCAGATATGGAGTTAAATCCCAGGCTCTGAGTCTTCATACAAGCAAGACTTCGTTTCAGGAAAGGGGAATTACTTTTCAGCTCAAGCGAACTACATCGTTCAAGAAGCTCACACGTTTCTCATCTTAACTGACAAGCATTGGATGTTAGAGGACCTGTGGTTTGTTGCAGTTTCAGAAGCAGAGTTGAACTAGATATGGTCCGTATATGTAGGAAACACCGTTCATTTGTTCTGAGCACACTCAAGTTTCCTGCTGTATTAGAGACTCTAGAAAGCAAGAGCGTGCCAATAGCTCTAAAGCAGAATGTGATCCATGGATGAGAACTATGCTGTGTCTTTTCCTTCAGAAATGGAGTTAAATCCCAGGCTCTGAGTCTTCCTACAAGCAAGACTTCATGTCAGGTAAGGGCAGGCACTTTTCAGCTCAAACGAAGTACATCGTTCATGAAGCTCACACGTTTCTCATCTTAAATGACAAGCATTGGATGTTAGAGGACCAGTGCTTTGTATCAGTTTCAGAAGCAGAGTTGGACTAGATATCGTCTGTATGTGTAGTAAACACCGTTCTTTTGCTCTCAGCACACTCACGTTTCCTGCTGTCTTAGAGACTCTAGAAAGCAAGAGTGTGCTTCTTGCTCTAAACCAGAGTGTGATCCCTGGATGGGAACTCTGCTGTGTGTTTCACTTCAGAAATGGAGTTAAGTCCCATTCTCTGAGTCTTCCTACAAGCAAGACTTCGTTTCAGGTAAGGGCAGTTACTTTACAGGTCAAAAGAACTACAACGTACACAAAGCTCACCCGTTTCTTGCTCTTAATTAAAAAGCATTGGATGTGACAGGACCTGTGTTTTGTGTCAGTTTCAGAAGCAGTGTGGAACTAGATATGGCCCCTATGTGTAGGAAACACCGTTCTTTTGTTCTCAGCACACTCACGTTTCCTGATGTATTAGAGACTCAAGAAAGCAAGAGTGTGCTTCTTGCTCTAAAGCAGAGGGTGATCGATGGATGAGAACTATGCTGTGTGTTTCCCTTCAGAAATGGAGTTAAATCCCATTCTCTGAGTCTTCCTACAATCAAGACTTCATTTCAGGAAAGGGCAGTTACTTTACAGCTCAAGCGAACTACATCATTCACGAAGCTCACACGTTTCTTATCTTAAATGACAAGCATTGGATGTTACAGGACCTGTGGTTTGTTGCAGTTTCAGAAGCAGAGTTGAACTAGATATGGTCCATATATGTAGGAAAAACCGTTCATTTGTTCTGAGCAAACTCAAGTTTCCTGCTGTATTAGAGAATCTAGAAAGCAAGAGCATGCTAATAGCTATAAAGCAGAGTATGATCCATGGATGAGAACTATGCTGTGTCTTTCCCTTCAGAAATGGAGTTAAATCCCAGGCTCTGTGTCTTCCTACAAGGAAGACTTCGTTCCAGGTAAGGGCAGGCACTTTTCAGCTCAAATGAACTACATCGTTCATGAAGCTCACATGTTTCTCATCTTAAATGACAAGCATTGGATGTTAGAGGACCAGTACTTTGTATCAGTTTCAGAAGCAGGGTTGGACTAGATATGGTACGTATATGTAGGAAACACCGTTCATTTGTTCTGAGCACACTCAAGTTTCCTGCTGTATTAGAGACTCTAGAAAGCAAGAGCGTGCGAATAGCTCTAAAGCAGAATGTGATCCATGGATGAGAACTATGCTGTGTCTTTTCCTTCAGAAATGGAGTTAAATCCCAGGCTCTGAGTCTTCCTACAAGCAAGATATCATGTCAGGTAAGGGCAGGCACTTTTCAGCTCAAACGAACTACATCGTTCATGAAGCTCACACGTTTCTCATCTTAAGTGACAAGCATTGGATGTTAGAGGACCAGTGCTTTGTATCAGTTTCAGAAGCAGAGTTGGACTAGATATCGTCTGTATGTGTAGTAAACACCGTTCTTTTGCTCTCAGCACACTCACGTTTCCTGCTCTCTTAGAGACTGTAGAAAGCAAGAGTGTGCTTCTTGCTCTAAAGCAGAGTGTGATCAATGGATGAGAACTCTGCTGTGTGTTTCACTTAAGAAATGGAGTTAAATCCCAGGCTCTGTGTCTTCCTACAAGCAAGACTTCGTTTCAGGTAAGGGAAGTCACTTTTCAGCTAAACCAACTACATCATTCACGAAGCTCAACGTTTCTCATCTTAACTGACAAGCATTTGATGTTAGAAGACCAGTGCTTTGTATCAGTTTCAGAAGCAGAGTTGGACTACATATGGTCCATATGTGTAGGAAACACCGTTCTGTTGTTCTCAGCACTCTCATGTATCCTGCTGTCTTAGAGACTCTAGAAAGCAAGAGCGTGCTTCTTGCTCTAAAGCAGAGTGTGATCAATGGATGAGAACTCTGCTGTGCATTTCACTTCAGAAATAGAGTTAAATTACAGGCTCTGTGTCTTCCTACAAGCAAGACTTCATTTCAGGTAAGGGCAGGCACTTTTCAGCTCAAACGAACTACATCGTTTATGAAGCTCACACGTTTCTCATCTTAAATGACAAGCATTGGATGTTAGAGGACCAGTACTTTGTATCAGTTTCAGAAGCAGGGTTGGACTAGATATGGTACGTATATGTAGGAAACACCGTTCATTTGTTCTGAGCACACTCAAGTTTCCTGCTGTATTAGAGACTCTAGAAAGCAAGAGCGTGCTAATAGCTCTAAAGCAGAATGTGATCCATGGATGAGAACTATGGTGTGTCTTTCCCTTCAGAAATGGAGTTAAATCCCAGGCTCTGAGTCTTCCTACAAGCAAGACTTCATGTCAGGTAAGGGCAGGCACTTTTCAGCTCAAACGAACTACATCGTTCATGAAGCTCACACGTTTCTCATCCTAACTGACAAGCATTGGATGTTAGAGGACCAGTGCTTTGTATCAGTTTCAGAAGCAGAGTTGGACTAGATATCGTCTGTATGTGTAGTAAACACCGTTCTTTTGCTCTCAGCACACTCACGTATCCTGCTCTCTTAGAGAATCTAGAAAGCAAGAGCGTGCTTCTTGCTCTAAAGCAGAGTGTGATCAATGGATGAGAACTCTGCTGTGTGTTTCACTTCAGAAATGGAGTTAAATCCCAGGCTCTGTGTCTTCCTACAAGCAAGACTTCGTTTCAGGTAAGGGAAGTCACTTTTCAGCTAAAACGAACTACATCATTCACGAAGCTCAACGTTTCTCATCTTAACTGATAAGCATTTGATGTTAGAAGACCAGTGCTTTGTTGTAGTTTCAGAAGCAGAGTTGGACTAGATATGGTCCGTATGTGTAGGAAACACCGTTCTGTGGTTCTCAGCACACTCACGTATCCTGCTGTGTTAGAGACTCTAGAAGCAAGAGCGTGCTAATAGCTCTAAAGCAGAATGTGATCCATGGATGAGAACAATGCTGGTTCTTTCCCTTCAGAAATGGAGTTAAATCCCAGGCTCTGTGTTTTCCTACAAGCAAGACTTCATTTCAGGTAAGGGCAGGCACTTTTCAGCTCAAACGAACTACATCGTTCACGAAGCCAACACATTTCTCATCTTAACTGACAAGCATTGGATTTTAGAGGACCAGTGCTTTGTATCAGTTTCCGAAGCAGAGTTGGACTAGATATGGTCCATATGTGTATGAAACACCGTTCTGTTGTTCTCAGCACACTCAAATTTCCTGCTGTCTTAGAGACTCTAGAAAGCAAGAGCATGCTTCTTGCTCTAAACCAGAGTGTTATCAATGGATGAGAACTCTGCTGTGTGTTTCACTTCAGATATGGAGTTAAATCCCAGGCTCTGAGTCTTCATACAAGCAAGACTTCGTTTCAGGAAAGGGGAATTACTTTTCAGCTCAAGCGAACTACATCGTTCAAGAAGCTCACACGTTTCTCATCTTAACTGACAAGCATTGGATGTTAGAGGACCTGTGCTTATTATCAATTTCAGAAGAAGAGTTGGACTAGATATGGTCCATATGTGTAGGAAACACCGTTCTTTTGTTCTGAGCACACTCACGTTTCATGCTGTATTAGAGACTCTAGAAAGCAAGAGTGTGTTTCTTGCTCTAAAGCAGAGTTTGACTAATGGATGAGAACTCTGCTGTGTGTTCCGCTTCAGAAATGGAGTTAAATCCCAGGCTCTGAGTCTTCCTACAAGGAAGACTTCATTTCAGGAAAGGGCAGTTACTTTACAGCTCAAGCGAACTACATCATTCACGAAGCTCACACGTTTCTTATCTTAACTGACAAGCATTGGATGTTAGAGGACCTGTGGTTTGTTGCAGTTTCAGAAGCAGAGTTGAACTAGATATGGTCCGTATATGTAGGAAACACCGTTCATTTGTTCTGAGCACACTCAAGTTTCCTGCTGTATTAGAGACTCTAGAAAGCAAGAGCGTGCGAATAGCTCTAAAGCAGAATGTGATCCATGGATGAGAACTATGCTGTGTCTTTTCCTTCAGAAATGGAGTTAAATCCCAGGCTCTGAGTCTTCCTACAAGCAAGACTTCATGTCAGGTAAGGGCAGGCACTTTTCAGCTCAAACGAACTACATCGTTCATGAAGCTCACACGTTTCTCATCTTAAATGACAAGCATTGGATGTTAGAGGACCAGTGCTTTGTATCAGTTTCAGAAGCAGAGTTGGACTAGATATCGTCTGTATGTGTAGGAAACACCGTTCTTTTGCTCTCAGCACACTCACGTTTCCTGCTGTCTTAGAGACTCTAGAAAGCAAGAGTGTGCTTCTTGCTCTAAACCAGAGTGTGATCCCTGGATGGGAACTCTGCTGTGTGTTTCACTTCAGAAATGGAGTTAAGTCCCATTCTCTGAGTCTTCCTACAAGCAAGACTTCGTTTCAGGTAAGGGCAGTTACTTTACAGGTCAAAAGAACTACAACGTACACAAAGCTCACCCGTTTCTTGCTCTTAATTAAAAAGCATTGGATGTGACAGGACGTGTGTTTTGTGTCAGTTTCAGAAGCAGTGTTGAACTAGATATGGCCCCTATGTGTAGGAAACACCGTTCTTTTGTTCTCAGCACACTCACGTTTCCTGATGTATTAGAGACTCAAGAAAGCAAGAGAGTGCTTCTTGCTCTAAAGCAGAGGGTGATCGATGGATGAGAACTATGCGTTGTGTTTCCCTTCAGAAATGGAGTTAAATCCCATTCTCTGAGTCTTCCTACAATCAAGACTTCATTTCAGGAAAGGGCAGTTACTTTACAGCTCAAGCGAACTACATCATTCACGAAGCTCACACGTTTCTTATCTTAAATGACAAGCATTGGATGTTACAGGACCTGTGGTTTGTTGCAGTTTCAGAAGCAGAGTTGAACTAGATATGGTCCGTATATGTAGGAAAAACCGTTCATTTGTTCTGAGCACACTCAAGTTTCCTGCTGTATTAGAGACTCTAGAAAGCAAGAGCATGCTAATAGCTCTAAAGCAGAGTATGATCCATGGATGAGAACTATGCTGTGTCTTTCCCTTCAGAAATGGAGTTAAATCCCAGGCTCTGTGTCTTCCTACAAGCAAGACTTCGTTCCAGGTAAGGGCAGGCACATTTCAGCTCAAATGATCTACATCGTTCATGAAGCTCACATGTTTCTCATCTTAAATGACAAGCATTGGATGTTAGAGGACCAGTACTTTGTTTCAGTTTCAGAAGCATGTTTGGACTAGATATGGTACGTATGGGTAGGAAACACCGTTCTGTTTTCCTCAGCACACTCACGTTTCCTTTGCCTTAGAGACTCTAGAAAGCAAGAGCATGCTTCTTATCTAAAGCAGAATGTGATAAATGGATGACAACTCTGCTGTGTGTTTCACTTCAGAAATTGAATTAAATCCCTGGCTCTGAGTCTTCATACAATCAAGACTTAATTTTAGGAAAGGGCAGTTACTTTACAGCTCAATCGACCTACATCGTTCACGAAGCTCACACGTTTCTCATCCTAACTGACAAGCATTGGATGTTAGAGGACCAGTGCTTTGTATCAGTTTCAGAAGCAGAGTTGGACTAGATATCGTCTGTATGTGTAGTAAACACCGTTCTTTTGCTCTCAGCACACTCACGTATCCTGCTCTCTTAGAGAATCTAGAAAGCAAGAGCGTGCTTCTTGCTCTAAAGCAGAGTGTGATCAATGGATGAGAACTCTGCTGTGTGTTTCACTTCAGAAATGGAGTTAAATCCCAGGCTCTGTGTCTTCCTACAAGCAAGACTTCGTTTCAGGTAAGGGAAGTCACTTTTCAGCTAAAACGAACTACATCATTCACGAAGCTCAACGTTTCTCATCTTAACTGATAAGCATTTGATGTTAGAAGACCAGTGCTTTGTTGTAGTTTCAGAAGCAGAGTTGGACTAGATATGGTCCGTATGTGTAGGAAACACCGTTCTGTTGTTCTCAGCACACTCACGTATCCTGCTGTCTTAGAGACTCTAGAAGCAAGAGCGTGCTAATAGCTCTAAAGCAAAATGTGATCCAGGGATGAGAACAATGCTGGTTCTTTCCCTCAGAAATGGAGTTAAATCCCAGGCTCTGTGTTTTCCTACAAGCAAGACTTCATTTCAGGTAAGGGCAGGCACTTTTCAGCTCAAACGAACTACATCGTTCACGAAGCTCACACGTTTCTCATCTTAAATGACAAGCATTGGATGTTAGAGGACCAGTACTTTGTATCAGTTTCAGAAGCAGGGTTGGACTAGATATGGTACGTGTGGGTAGGAAACACCGTTCTGTTTTCCTCAGCACACTCACGTTTCCTTTCTCTTAGAGACTCTAGAAAGCAAGAGCATGCTTCTTATCTAAAGCAGAATGTGATAAATGGATGACAACTCTGCTGTGTGTTTCACTTCAGAAATTGAATTAAATCCCTGGCTCTGAGTCTTCATACAATCAAGACTTAATTTTAGGAAAGGGCAGTTACTTTACAGCTCAATCGAACTACATCGTTCACGAAGCTCACAGGTTTCTCATCCTAAATGACATGCGTTGGGTGTTAGAGGACCTGTGCTTTGTTGTAGTTTCAGAAGCAGATTTGGACTAGATATGGTCTGTATGTGTAGGAAACACCGTTCTGTTGTTCTCAGCACACTCACGTATCCTGCTGTCTTAGAGACTCTAGAAAGCAAGAGCGTGCTTCTTGCTCTAAAGCAGAGTGTGATCAATGGATGAGAACTCTGCTGTGTGTTTCGCTTCAGAAATGGAGTTAAATCCCAGGCTCTGTGTCTTCCTACAAGCAAGACTTCGTTTAAGGTAAGGGAAGTCACTTTTCAGCTAAAACGAACTACATCATTCACGAAGCTCAACGTTTCTCATCTTCCCTGACAAGCATTGGATGTTAGAGGACCAGTGCTTTGTATCAGTTTCAGAAACAGAGTTGGTCTAGATATGGTCCGTATGTGTAGGAAACACCGTTCAGTTGTTCTAAGCACACTCACGTATCTTGCTCTCTTAGAGACTGTAGAAAGCAAGAGCGTGCTTCTTGCTCTAAAGCAGAGTGTGATCAATGGATGAGAACTCTGCTGTGTGTTTCACTTCAGAAATGGAGTTAAATCCCAGGCTCTGTGTCTTCCTACAAGCAAGACTTCGTTTCAGGTAAGGGAAGTCACTTTTCAGCTAAAACGAACTACATCGTTCACGAAGCTCAACGTTTCTCATCTTAACTGACAAGCATTTGATGTTAGAAGACCAGTGCTTTGTTGTAGTTTCAGAAGCAGAGTTGGACTAGATATGGTCAGTATGTGTAGGAAACACCGTTCTGTTGTTCTCAGCACACTCACGTATCCTGCTGTCTTAGAGACTCTAGAAGCAAGAGCGTGCTAATAGCTCTAAAGCAGAATGTGATCCATGGATGAGAACAATCCTGGTTCTTTCCCTTCAGAAATGGAGTTAAATCCCAGGCTCTGTGTTTTCCTACAAGAAAGACTTCATTTCAACTAAGGGCAGGCACTTTTCAGCTCAAACGAACTACATTGTTCACGAAGCTCACACGTTTCTCATCTTAAATGACAAGCATTGGATGTTAGAGGACCAGTACTTTGTATCAGTTTCAGAAGCAGGGTTGGACTAGATATGGTACGTGTGGGTAGGAAACACCGTTCTGTTTTCCTCAGCACACTCACGTTTCCTTTGCCTTAGAGACTCTAGAAAGCAAGAGCATGCTTCTTATCTAAAGCAAAATGTGATAAATGGATGAGAACTCTGCTGTGTGTTTCACTTCAGAAATGGAATTAAATCCCTGGCTCTGAGTCTTCATACAATCAAGACTTAGTTTCAGGAAAGGGCAGTTACTTTACAGCTCAATCGAACTACATCGTTCACGAAGCTCACAGGTTTCTCATCCTAAATGACATGCGTTGGGTGTTAGAGGACCTGTGATTTGTTGTAGTTTCAGAAGCAGAGTTGGACTAGATGTTGTCTGTATGTGTAGGAAACACCGTTCTTTTGCTCTCAGGACACTCACGTTGCCTGCTGTCTTAGAGACTCTAGAAAGCAAGTGCGTGCTTCTTTCTCTAAAGCAGAGTGTGATCTATGGATGGGAACTCTGCTGAGTGTTTCACTTCAGAAATGGAGTTAAATCCCAGGCTCTGAGTCTTCCTACATGCAAGACTTCATTTCAGGAAAAGGCAGTTACTTTACAGCTCAAGCGAACTACATCATTCATGAAGCTCACAGGTTTCTTATCTTAACTGACAAGCATTGGATGTTAGAGGACCTGTGGTTTGTTGCAGTTTCAGAAGCAGAGTTGAACTAGATATGGTCCGTATATGTAGGAAACACCGTTCATTTGTTCTGAGCACACTCAAGTTTCCTGCTGTATTAGAGACTCTAGAAAGCAAGAGCGTGCTAATAGCTCTAAAGCAGAATGTGATCCATGGATGAGAACTATGGTGTGTCTTTCCCTTCAGAAATGGTGTTAAATCCCAGGCTTTGAGTCTTCCTACAAGCAAGATTTCATGTCAGGTAAGGGCAGGCACTTTTGAGCTCAAACGAACTACATCGTTCATGAAGCTCACACGTTTCTCATCCTAACTGAAAAGCATTGGATGTTAGAGGACCAGTGCTTTGTATCAGTTTCAGAAGCAGAGTTGGACTAGATATCGTCTGTATGTGTAGTAAACACCGTTCTTTTGCTCTCAGCACACTCACGTTTCCTGCTGTCTTAGAGACTCTAGAAAGCAAGAGTGTGCTTCTTGCTCTAAAGCAGAGTGTGATCCCTGGATGGGAACTCTGCTGTGTGTTTGACTTCAGAAATGGAGTTAAATCCCATTCTCTGAGTCTTCCTACAATCAAGATTTCGTTTCAGGAAAGGGCAGTTACTTTACAGCTCAAGCGAACTACATAATTCACGAAGCTCGAACGTTTCTCATCTTAACTTACAAGCATTGGATGGTAGAGGACCAGTGCTTTGTATCAGTTTCAGAAGCAGAGTTGGACTAGATATGGTCCATATGTGTAGGAAACACCGTTCTGTTGTTCTCAGCACACTCACTTATCCTGCTGTCTTAGAGAATCTAGAAAGCAAGAGCGTGCTTCTTGCTCTAAAGCAGAGTGTGATAATTGGGTGGGAACTCTGCTGTGTTGTTCACTACAGAATTGGAGTTAAATCCCAGGCTCTGAGTCTTCCTACAAGTAAGACTTCGATTAAGGTAAGGGCAATTACTTTACAGGTCAAAAGAACTACAACGTACACGAAGCTCACACGTTTCTTGTTCTTAATTAAAAAGCATTGGATGTGACAGAACCTGTGTTTTGTGTCAGTTTCAGAAGCAGTGTGGAACTAGATATGGCCCCTATGTGTAGGAAACACCGTTCTTTTGTTCTCAGCACACTCACGTTTCCTGATGTATTAGAGACTCAAGAAAGCAAGAGTGTGCTTCTTGCTCTAAAGCAGAGGGTGATCGATGGATGAGAACTATGCTGTGTGTTTCCCTTCAGAAATGGAGTTAAATCCCATTCTCTGAGTCTTCCTACAATCAAGACTTCATTTCAGGAAAGGGCAGTTACTTTACAGCTCAAGCGAACTACATCATTCACGAAGCTCACACGTTTCTTATCTTAAATGACAAGCATTGGATGTTACAGGACCTGTGGTTTGTTGCAGTTTCAGAAGCAGAGTTGAACTAGATATGGTCCGTATATGTAGGAAACACCGTTCATTTGTTCTGAGCACACTCAAGTTTCCTGCTGTATTAGAGACTCTAGAAAGCAAGAGCGTGCTAATAGCTCTAAAGCAGAATGTGATCCATGGATGAGAACTATGGTGTGTCTTTCCCTTCAGAAATGGAGTTAAATCCCAGGCTCTGAGTCTTCCTACAAGCAAGACTTCATGTCAGGTAAGGGCAGGCACTTTTCAGCTCAAACGAACTACATCGTTCATGAAGCTCACACGTTTCTCATCCTAACTGACAAGCATTGGATGTTAGAGGACCAGTGCTTTGTATCAGTTTCAGAAGCAGAGTTGGACTAGATATCGTCTGTATGTGTAGTAAACACCGTTCTTTTGCTCTCAGCACACTCACGTATCCTGCTCTCTTAGAGAATCTAGAAAGCAAGAGCGTGCTTCTTGCTCTAAAGCAGAGTGTGATCAATGGATGAGAACTCTGCTGTGTGTTTCACTTCAGAAATGGAGTTAAATCCCAGGCTCTGTGTCTTCCTACAAGCAAGACTTCGTTTCAGGTAAGGGAAGTCACTTTTCAGCTAAAACGAACTACATCATTCACGAAGCTCAACGTTTCTCATCTTAACTGATAAGCATTTGATGTTAGAAGACCAGTGCTTTGTTGTAGTTTCAGAAGCAGAGTTGGACTAGATATGGTCCGTATGTGTAGGAAACACCGTTCTGTTGTTCTCAGCACACTCACGTATCCTGCTGTCTTAGAGACTCTAGAAGCAAGAGCGTGCTAATAGCTCTAAAGCAAAATGTGATCCATGGATGAGAACAATGCTGGTTCTTTCCCTTCAGAAATGGAGTTAAATCCCAGGCTCTGTGTTTTCCTACAAGCAAGACTTCATTTCAGGTAAGGGCAGGCACTTTTCAGCTCAAACGAACTACATCGTTCACGAAGCTCACACGTTTCTCATCTTAAATGACAAGCATTGGATGTTAGAGGACCAGTACTTTTTATCAGTTTCAGAAGCAGGGTTGGACTAGATATGGTACGTGTGGGTAGGAAACACCGTTCTGTTTTCCTCAGCACACTCACGTTTCCTTTGCCTTAGAGACTCTAGAAAGCAAGAGCATGCTTCTTATCTAAAGCAAAATGTGACAAATGGATGAGAACACTGCTGTGTGTTTCACTTCAGAAATGGAATTAAATCCCTGGCTCTGAGTCTTCATACAATCAAGACTTAGTTTCAGGAAAGGGCAGTTACTTTACAGCTCAATCGAACTACATCGTTCACGAAGCTCACAGGTTTCTCATCCTAAATGACATGCGTTCGTTGTTAGAGGACCTGTGCTTTGTTGTAGTTTCAGAAGCAGATTTGGACTAGATGTTGTCTGTATGTGTAGGAAACACCGTTCTTTTGCTCTCAGGACACTCACATTTCCTGCTGTCTTAGAGACTCTAGAAAGCAAGTGCGTGCTTCTTTCTCTAAAGCAGAGTGTGATCTATGGATGGGAACTCTGCTGAGTGTTTCACTTCAGAAATGGAGTTAAATCCCAGGCTCTGAGTCTTCCTACATGCAAGACTTCATTTCAGGAAAAGGCAGTTACTTTACAGCTCAAGCGAACTACATCATTCACGAAGCTCACAGGTTTCTTATCTTAAATGACAAGCATTGGATGTTAGAGGACCAGTACTTTGTATCAGTTTCAGAAGCAGGGTTGGACTAGATATGGTACGTATATGTAGGAAACACCGTTCATTTGTTCTGAGCACACTCAAGTTTCCTGCTGTATTAGAGACTCTAGAAAGCAAGAGCGTGCGAATAGCTCTAAAGCAGAATGTGATCCATGGATGAGAACTATGCTGTGTCTTTTCCTTCAGAAATGGAGTTAAATCCCAGGCTCTGAGTCTTCCTACAAGCAAGACTTCATGTCAGGTAAGGGCAGGCACTTTTCAGCTCAAACGAACTACATCGTTCATGAAGCTCACACGTTTCTCATCTTAAATGACAAGCATTGGATGTTAGAGGACCAGTGCTTTGTATCAGTTTCAGAAGCAGAGTTGGACTAGATATCGTCTGTATGTGTAGTAAACACCGTTCTTTTGCTCTCAGCACACTCACGTTTCCTGCTGTCTTAGAGACTCTAGAAAGCAAGAGTGTGCTTCTTGCTCTAAACCAGAGTGTGATCCCTGGATGGGAACTCTGCTGTGTGTTTCACTTCAGAAATGGAGTTAAGTCCCATTCTCTGAGTCTTCCTACAAGCAAGACTTCGTTTCAGGTAAGGGCAGTTACTTTACAGGTCAAAAGAACTACAACGTACACAAAGCTCACCCGTTTCTTGCTCTTAATTAAAAAGCATTGGATGTGACAGGACGTGTGTTTTGTGTCAGTTTCAGAAGCAGTGTTGAACTAGATATGGCCCCTATGTGTAGGAAACACCGTTCTTTTGTTCTCAGCACACTCACGTTTCCTGATGTATTAGAGACTCAAGAAAGCAAGAGTGTGCTTCTTGCTCTAAAGCAGAGGGTGATCGATGGATGAGAACTATGCTATGTGTTTCCCTTCAGAAATGGAGTTAAATCCCATTCTCTGAGTCTTCCTACAATCAAGACTTCATTTCAGGAAAGGGCAGTTACTTTACAGCTCAAGCGAACTACATCATTCACGAAGCTCACACGTTTCTTATCTCAAATGACAAGCATTGGATGTTACAGGACCTGTGGTTTGTTGCAGTTTCAGAAGCAGAGTTGAACTAGATATGGTCCGTATATGTAGGAAAAACCGTTCATTTGTTCTGAGCACACTCAAGTTTCCTGCTGTATTAGAGACTCTAGAAAGCAAGAGCATGCTAATAGCTCTAAAGCAGAGTATGATCCATGGATGAGAACTATGCTGTGTCTTTCCCTTCAGAAATGGAGTTAAATCCCAGGCTCTGTGTCTTCCTACAAGCAAGACTTCGTTCCAGGTAAGGGCAGGCACATTTCAGCTCAAATGATCTACATCGTTCATGAAGCTCACATGTTTCTCATCTTAAATGACAAGCATTGGATGTTAGAGGACCAGTACTTTGTTTCAGTTTCAGAAGCATGTTTGGACTAGATATGGTACGTATGGGTAGGAAACACCGTTCTGTTTTCCTCAGCACACTCACGTTTCCTTTGCCTTAGAGACTCTAGAAAGCAAGAGCATGCTTCTTATCTAAAGCAGAATGTGATAAATGGATGACAACTCTGCTGTGTGTTTCACTTCAGAAATTGAATTGAATCCCTGGCTCTGAGTCTTCATACAATCAAGACTTAATTTTAGGAAAGGGCAGTTACTTTACAGCTCAATCGAACTACATCGTTCACGAAGCTCACAGGTTTCTCATCCTAAATGACATGCGTTGTGTGTTAGAGGACCTGTGATTTGTTGTAGTTTCAGAAGCAGAGTTGGTCTAGATATGGTCCGTATGTGTAGGAAACACCGTTCAGTTGTTCTAAGCACACTCACGTATCCTGCTCTCTTAGAGACTCTAGAAAGCAAGAGCGTGCTTCTTGCTCTAAAGCAGAGTGTGATCAATGGATGAGAACTCTGCTGTGTGTTTCACTTAAGAAATGGAGTTAAATCCCAGGCTCTGTGTCTTCCTACAAGCAAGACTTCGTTTCAGGTAAGGGAAGTCACTTTTCAGCTAAAACGAACTACATCATTCACGAAGCTCAACGTTTCTCATCTTAACTGACAAGCATTTGATGTTAGAAGACCAGTGCTTTGTATCAGTTTCAGAAGCAGAGTTGGACTACATATGGTCCATATGTGTAGGAAACACCGTTCTGTTGTTCTCAGCACTCTCATGTATCCTGCTGTCTTAGAGACTCTAGAAAGCAAGAGCGTGCTTCTTGCTCTAAAGCAGAGTGTGATCAATGGATGAGAACTCTGCTGTGCGTTTCACTTCAGAAATAGAGTTAAATTACAGGCTCTGTGTCTTCCTACAAGCAAGACTTCATTTCAGGTAAGGGCAGGCACTTTTCAGCTCAAACGAACTACATCTTTTATGAAGCTCACACGTTTCTCATCTTAAATGACAAGCATTGGATGTTAGAGGACCAGTACTTTGTATCAGTTTCAGAAGCAGGGTTGGACTAGATATGGTACGTATATGTAGGAAACACCGTTCATTTGTTCTGAGCACACTCAAGTTTCCTGCTGTATTAGAGACTCTAGAAAGCAAGAGCGTGCTAATAGCTCTAAAGCAGAATGTGATCCATGGATGAGAACTATGGTGTGTCTTTCCCTTCAGAAATGGAGTTAAATCCCAGGCTCTGAGTCTTCCTACAAGCAAGACTTCATGTCAGGTAAGGGCAGGCACTTTTCAGCTCAAACGAACTACATCGTTCACGAAGCTCACACGTTTCTCATCTTAAATGACAAGCATTGGATGTTAGAGGACCAGTACTTTGTATCAGTTTCAGAAGCAGGGTTGGACTAGATATGGTACGTGTGGGTAGGAAACACCGTTCTGTTTTCCTCAGCACACTCACGTTTCCTTTGCCTTAGAGACTCTAGAAAGCAAGAGCATGCTTCTTATCTAAAGCAAAATGTGATAAATGGATGAGAACTCTGCTGTGTGTTTCACTTCAGAAATGGAATTAAATCCCTGGCTCTGAGTCTTCATACAATCAACACTTAGTTTCAGGAAAGGGCAGTTACTTTACAGCTCAATCGAACTACATCGTTCACGAAGCTCACAGGTTTCTCATCCTAAATGACATGCGTTGGGTGTTAGAGGACCTGTGATTTGTTGTAGTTTCAGAAGCAGAGTTGGACTAGATGTTGTCTGTATGTGTAGGAAACACCGTTCTTTTGCTCTCAGGACACTCACGTTTCCTGCTGTCTTAGAGACTCTAGAAAGCAAGTGCGTGCTTCTTTCTCTAAAGCAGAGTGTGATCTATGGATGGGAACTCTGCTGAGTGTTTCACTTCAGAAATGGAGTTAAATCCCAGGCTCTGAGTCTTCCTACATGCAAGACTTCATTTCAGGAAAAGGCAGTTACTTTACAGCTCAAGCGAACTACATCATTCATGAAGCTCACAGGTTTCTTATCTTAACTGACAAGCATTGGATGTTAGAGGACCTGTGGTTTGTTGCAGTTTCAGAAGCAGAGTTGAACTAGATATGGTCCGTATATGTAGGAAACACCGTTCATTTGTTCTGAGCACACTCAAGTTTCCTGCTGTATTAGAGACTCTAGAAAGCAAGAGCGTGCTAATAGCTCTAAAGCAGAATGTGATCCATGGATGAGAACTATGGTGTGTCTTTCCCTTCAGAAATGGAGTTAAATCCCAGGCTTTGAGTCTTCCTACAAGCAAGATTTCATGTCAGGTAAGGGCAGGCACTTTTGAGCTCAAACGAACTACATCGTTCATGAAGCTCACACGTTTCTCATCCTAACTGAAAAGCATTGGATGTTAGAGGACCAGTGCTTTGTATCAGTTTCAGAAGCAGAGTTGGACTAGATATCGTCTGTATGTGTAGTAAACACCGTTCTTTTGCTCTCAGCACACTCACGTTTCCTGCTGTCTTAGAGACTCTAGAAAGCAAGAGTGTGCTTCTTGCTCTAAAGCAGAGTGTGATCCCTGGATGGGAACTCTGCTGTGTGTTTCACTTCAGAAATGGAGTTAAATCCCATTCTCTGAGTCTTCCTACAATCAAGACTTCGTTTCAGGAAAGGGCAGTTACTTTACAGCTCAAGCGAACTACATAATTCACGAAGCTCACACGTTTCTCATCTTAACTTACAAGCATTGGATGGTAGAGGACCAGTGCTTTGTATCAGTTTCAGAAGCAGAGTTGGACTAGATATGGTCCATATGTGTAGGAAACACCGTTCTGTTGTGATCAGCACACTCACTTATCCTGCTGTCTTAGAGAATCTAGAAAGCAAGAGCGTGCTTCTTGCTCTAAAGCAGAGTGTGATAATTGGGTGGGAACTCTGCTGTGTTGTTCACTACAGAATTGGAGTTAAATCCCAGGCTCTGAGTCTTCCTACAAGTAAGACTTCGATTAAGGTAAGGGCAGTTACTTTACAGGTCAAAAGAACTACAACTTACACGAAGCTCACACGTTTCTTGCTCTTAATTAAAAAGCATTGGATGTGACAGAACCTGTGTTTTGTGTCAGTTTCAGAAGCAGTGTGGAACTAGATATGGCCCCTATGTGTAGGAAACACCGTTCTTTTGTTCTCAGCACACTCACGTTTCCTGATGTATTAGAGACTCAAGAAAGCAAGAGTGTGCTTCTTGCTCTAAAGCAGAGGGTGATCGATGGATGAGAACTATGCTGTGTGTTTCCCTTCAGAAATGGAGTTAAATCCCATTCTCTGAGTCTTCCTACAATCAAGACTTCATTTCAGGAAAGGGCAGTTACTTTACAGCTCAAGCGAACTACATCTTTCATGAAGCTCACACGTTTCTCATCCTAACTGACAAGCATTGGATGTTAGAGGACCAGTGCTTTGTATCAGTTTCAGAAGCAGAGTTGGACTAGATATCGTCTGTATGTGTAGTAAACACCGTTCTTTTGCTCTCAGCACACTCACGTATCCTGCTCTCTTAGAGAATCTAGAAAGCAAGAGCGTGCTTCTTGCTCTAAAGCAGAGTGTGATCAATGGATGAGAACTCTGCTGTGTGTTTCACTTCAGAAATGGAGTTAAATCCCAGGCTCTGTGTCTTCCTACAAGCAAGACTTCGTTTCAGGTAAGGGAAGTCACTTTTCAGCTAAAACGAACTACATCATTCACGAAGCTCAACGTTTCTCATCTTAACTGATAAGCATTTGATGTTAGAAGACCAGTGCTTTGTTGTAGTTTCAGAAGCAGAGTTGGACTAGATATGGTCCGTATGTGTAGGAAACACCGTTCTGTTGTTCTCAGCACACTCACGTATCCTGCTGTCTTAGAGACTCTAGAAGCAAGAGCGTGCTAATAGCTCTAAAGCAAAATGTGATCCAGGGATGAGAACAATGCTGGTTCTTTCCCTTCAGAAATGGAGTTAAATCCCAGGCTCTGTGTTTTCCTACAAGCAAGACTTCATTTCAGGTAAGGGCAGGCACTTTTCAGCTCAAAGGAACTACATCGTTCACGAAGCTCACACGTTTCTCATCTTAAATGACAAGCATTGGATGTTAGAGGACCAGTACTTTGTATCAGTTTCAGAAGCAGGGTTGGACTAGATATGGTACGTGTGGGTAGGAAACACCGTTCTGTTTTCCTCAGCACACTCACGTTTCCTTTGCCTTAGAGACTCTAGAAAGCAAGAGCATGCTTCTTATCTAAAGCAGAATGTGATAAATGGATGACAACTCTGCTGTGTGTTTCACTTCAGAAATTGAATTAAATCCCTGGCTCTGAGTCTTCATACAATCAAGACTTAATTTTAGGAAAGGGCAGTTACTTTACAGCTCAATCGAACTACATCGTTCACGAAGCTCACAGGTTTCTCATCCTAAATGACATGCGTTGGGTGTTAGAGGACCTGTGCTTTGTTGTAGTTTCAGAAGCAGATTTGGACTAGATATGGTCCGTATGTGTAGGAAACACCGTTCTGTTGTTCTCAGCACACTCACGTATCCTGCTGTCTTAGAGACTCTAGAAAGCAAGAGCGTGCTTCTTGCTCTAAAGCAGAGTGTGATCAATGGATGAGAACTCTGCTGTGTGTTTCGCTTCCGAAATGGAGTTAAATCCCAGGCTCTGTGTCTTCCTACAAGCAAGACTTCGTTTAAGGTAAGGGAAGTCACTTTTCAGCTAAAACGAACTACATCATTCACGAAGCTCAACGTTTCTCATCTTCCCTGACAAGCATTGGATGTTAGAGGACCAGTGCTTTGTATCAGTTTCAGAAGCAGAGTTGGTCTAGATATGGTCCGTATGTGTAGGAAACACCGTTCAGTTGTTCTAAGCACACTCACGTATCTTGCTCTCTTAGAGACTGTAGAAAGCAAGAGCGTGCTTCTTGCTCTAAAGCAGAGTGTGATCAATGGATGAGAACTCTGCTGTGTGTTACACTTCAGAAATGGAGTTAAATCCCAGGCTCTGTGTCTTCCTACAAGCAAGACTTCGTTTCAGGTAAGGGAAGTCACTTTTCAGCTAAAACGAACTACATCATTCACGAAGCTCAACGTTTCTCATCTTAACTGACAAGCATTTGATGTTAGAAGACCAGTGCTTTGTATCAGTTTCAGAAGCAGAGTTGGACTACATATGGTCCATATGTGTAGGAAACACCGTTCTGTTGTTCTCAGCACACTCATGTATCCTGCTGTCTTAGAGACTCTAGAAAGCAAGAGTGTGCTTCTTGATCTAAAGCAGAGTGTGATCAATGGATGAGAACTCTGCTGTGTGTTTCACTTCAGAAATAGAGTTAAATTACAGGCTCTGTGTCTTCCTACAAGCAAGACTTCATTTCAGGTAAGGGCAGGCACTTTTCAGCTCAAACGAACTACATCGTTTATGAAGCTCACACGTTTCTCATCTTAAATGACAAGCATTGGATGTTAGAGGACCAGTACTTTGTATCAGTTTCAGAAGCAGGGTTGGACTAGATATGGTACGTATATGTAGGAAACACCGTTCATTTGTTCTGAGCACACTCAAGTTTCCTGCTGTATTAGAGACTCTAGAAAGCAAGAGCGTGCTAATAGCTCTAAAGCAGAATGTGATCCATGGATGAGAACTATGGTGTGTCTTTCCCTTCAGAAATGGAGTTAAATCCCAGGCTCTGAGTCTTCCTACAAGCAAGACTTCATGTCAGGTAAGGGCAGGCACTTTTCAGCTCAAACGAACTACATCGTTCATGAAGCTCACACGTTTCTCATCCTAACTGACAAGCATTGGATGTTAGAGGACCAGTGCTTTGTATCAGATTCAGAAGCAGAGTTGGACTAGATATCGTCTGTATGTGTAGTAAACACCGTTCTTTTGCTCTCAGCACACTCACGTATCCTGTTCTCTTAGAGAATCTAGAAAGCAAGAGCGTGCTTCTTGCTCTAAAGCAGAGTGTGATCAATGGATGAGAACTCTGCTGTGTGTTTCACTTCAGAAATGGAGTTAAATCCCAGGCTCTGTGTCTTCCTACAAGCAAGACTTCGTTTCAGGTAAGGGAAGTCACTTTTCAGCTAAAACGAACAACATCATTCACGAAGCTCAACGTTTCTCATCTTAACTGATAAGCATTTGATGTTAGAAGACCAGTGCTTTGTTGTAGTTTCAGAAGCAGAATTGGACTAGATATGGTCCGTATGTGTAGGAAACACCGTTCTGTTGTTCTCAGCACACTCACGTATCCTGCTGTCTTAGAGATTCTAGAAGCAAGAGCGTGCTAATAGCTCTAAAGCAGAATGTGATCCATGGATGAGAACAATCCTGGTTCTTTCCCTTCAGAAATGGAGTTAAATCCCAGGCTCTGTGTTTTCCTACAAGAAAGACTTCATTTCAGGTAAGGGCAGGCACTTTTCAGCTCAAACGAACTACATCGTTCACGAAGCTCACACGTTTCTCATCTTAAATGACAAGCATTGGATGTTAGAGGACCAGTACTTTGTATCAGTTTCAGAAGCAGGGTTGGACTAGATATGGTACGTGTGGGTAGGAAACACCGTTCTGTTTTCCTCAGCACACTCACGTTTCCTTTGCCTTAGAGACTCTAGAAAGCAAGAGCATGCTTCTTATCTAAAGCAAAATGTGATAAATGGATGAGAACTCTGCTGTGTGTTTCACTTCAGAAATGGAATTAAATCCCTGGCTCTGAGTCTTCATACAATCAAGACTTAGTTTCAGGAAAGGGCAGTTACTTTACAGCTCAATCGAACTACATCGTTCACGAAGCTCACAGGTTTCTCATCCTAAATGACATGCGTTGGGTGTTAGAGGACCTGTGATTTGTTGTAGTTCAGAAGCAGAGTTGGACTAGATGTTGTCTGTATGTATGAAACACCGTTCTTTTGCTCTCAGGACACTCACGTTTCCTGCTGTCTTAGAGACTCTAGAAAGCAAGTGCGTGCTTCTTTCTCTAAAGCAGAGTGTGATCTATGGATGGGAACTCTGCTGAGTGTTTCACTTCAGAAATTGAGTTAAATCCCAGGCTCTGAGTCTTCCTACATGCAAGACTTCATTTCAGGAAAAGGCAGTTACTTTAAAGCTCAAGCGAACTACATCATTCATGAAGCTCACAGGTTTCTTATCTTAACTGACAAGCATTGGATGTTAGAGGACCTGTGGTTTGTTGCAGTTTCAGAAGCAGAGTTGAACTAGATATGGTCCGTATATGTAGGAAACACCGTTCATTTGTTCTGAGCACACTCAAGTTTCCTGCTGTATTAGAGACTCTAGAAAGCAAGAGCGTGCTAATAGCTCTAAAGCAGAATGTGATCCATGGATGAGAACTATGGTGTGTCTTTCCCTTCAGAAATGGAGTTAAATCCCAGGCTTTGAGTCTTCCTACAAGCAAGATTTCATGTCAGGTAAGGGCAGGCACTTTTGAGCTCAAACGAACTACATCGTTCATGAAGCTCACACGTTTCTCATCCTAACTGACAAGCATTGGATGTTAGAGGACCAGTGCTTTGTATCAGTTTCAGAAGCAGAGTTGGACTAGATATCGTCTGTATGTGTAGTAAACACCGTTCTTTTGCTCTCAGCACACTCACGTTTCCTGCTGTCTTAGAGACTCTAGAAAGCAAGAGTGTGCTTCTTGCTCTAAAGCAGAGTGTGATCCCTGGATGGGAACTCTGCTGTGTGTTTGACTTCAGAAATGGAGTTAAATCCCATTCTCTGAGTCTTCCTACAATCAAGACTTCGTTTCAGGAAAGGGCAGTTACTTTACAGCTCAAGCGAACTACATAATTCACGAAGCTCACACGTTTCTCATCTTAACTTACAAGCATTGGATGGTAGAGGACCAGTGCTTTGTATCAGTTTCAGAAGCAGAGTTGGACTAGATATGGTCCATATGTGTAGGAAACACCGTTCTGTTGTTCTCAGCACACTCACTTATCCTGCTGTCTTAGAGAATCTAGAAAGCAAGAGCGTGCTTCTTGCTCTAAAGCAGAGTGTGATAATTGGGTGGGAACTCTGCTGTGTTGTTCACTACAGAATTGGAGTTAAATCCCAGGCTCTGAGTCTTCCTACAAGTAAGACTTCGATTAAGGTAAGGGCAATTACTTTACAGGTCAAAAGAACTACAACGTACACGAAGCTCACACGTTTCTTGTTCTTAATTAAAAAGCATTGGATGTGACAGAACCTGTGTTTTGTGTCAGTTTCAGAAGCAGTGTGGAACTAGATATGGCCCCTATGTGTAGGAAACACCGTTCTTTTGTTCTCAGCACACTCACGTTTCCTGATGTATTAGAGACTCAAGAAAGCAAGAGTGTGCTTCTTGCTCTAAAGCAGAGGGTGATCGATGGATGAGAACTATGCTGTGTGTTTCCCTTCAGAAATGGAGTTAAATCCCATTCTCTGAGTCTTCCTACAATCAAGACTTCATTTCAGGAAAGGGCAGTTACTTTACAGCTCAAGCGAACTACATCATTCACGAAGCTCACACGTTTCTTATCTTAAATGACAAGCATTGGATGTTACAGGACCTGTGGTTTGTTGCAGTTTCAGAAGCAGAGTTGAACTAGATATGGTCCGTATATGTAGGAAACACCGTTCATTTGTTCTGAGCACACTCAAGTTTCCTGCTGTATTAGAGACTCTAGAAAGCAAGAGCGTGCTAATAGCTCTAAAGCAGAATGTGATCCATGGATGAGAACTATGGTGTGTCTTTCCCTTCAGAAATGGAGTTAAATCCCAGGCTCTGAGTCTTCCTACAAGCAAGACTTCATGTCAGGTAAGGGCAGGCACTTTTCAGCTCAAACGAACTACATCGTTCATGAAGCTCACACGTTTCTCATCCTAACTGACAAGCATTGGATGTTAGAGGACCAGTGCTTTGTATCAGTTTCAGAAGCAGAGTTGGACTAGATATCGTCTGTATGTGTAGTAAACACCGTTCTTTTGCTCTCAGCACACTCACGTATCCTGCTCTCTTAGAGAATCTAGAAAGCAAGAGCGTGCTTCTTGCTCTAAAGCAGAGTGTGATCAATGGATGAGAACTCTGCTGTGTGTTTCACTTCAGAAATGGAGTTAAATCCCAGGCTCTGTGTCTTCCTACAAGCAAGACTTCGTTTCAGGTAAGGGAAGTCACTTTTCAGCTAAAACGAACTACATCATTCACGAAGCTCAACGTTTCTCATCTTAACTGATAAGCATTTGATGTTAGAAGACCAGTGCTTTGTTGTAGTTTCAGAAGCAGAGTTGGACTAGATATGGTCCGTATGTGTAGGAAACACCGTTCTGTTGTTCTCAGCACACTCACGTATCCTGCTGTCTTAGAGACTCTAGAAGCAAGAGCGTGCTAATAGCTCTAAAGCAAAATGTGATCCATGGATGAGAACAATGCTGGTTCTTTCCCTTCAGAAATGGAGTTAAATCCCAGGCTCTGTGTTTTCCTACAAGCAAGACTTCATTTCAGGTAAGGGCAGGCACTTTTCAGCTCAAAGGAACTACATCGTTCACGAAGCTCACACGTTTCTCATCTTAAATGACAAGCATTGGATGTTAGAGGACCAGTACTTTTTATCAGTTTCAGAAGCAGGGTTGGACTAGATATGGTACGTGTGGGTAGGAAACACCGTTCTGTTTTCCTCAGCACACTCACGTTTCCTTTGCCTTAGAGACTCTAGAAAGCAAGAGCATGCTTCTTATCTAAAGCAAAATGTGACAAATGGATGAGAACACTGCTGTGTGTTTCACTTCAGAAATGGAATTAAATCCCTGGCTCTGAGTCTTCATACAATCAAGACTTAGTTTCAGGAAAGGGCAGTTACTTTACAGCTCAATCGAACTACATCGTTCACGAAGCTCACAGGTTTCTCATCCTAAATGACATGCGTTCGTTGTTAGAGGACCTGTGCTTTGTTGTAGTTTCAGAAGCAGATTTGGACTAGATGTTGTCTGTATGTGTAGGAAACACCGTTCTTTTGCTCTCAGGACACTCACGTTTCCTGCTGTCTTAGAGACTCTAGAAAGCAAGTGCGTGCTTCTTTCTCTAAAGCAGAGTGTGATCTATGGATGGGAACTCTGCTGAGTGTTTCACTTCAGAAATGGAGTTAAATCCCAGGCTCTGAGTCTTCCTACATGCAAGACTTCATTTCAGGAAAAGGCAGTTACTTTACAGCTCAAGCGAACTACATCATTCACGAAGCTCACAGGTTTCTTATCTTAAATGACAAGCATTGGATGTTAGAGGACCAGTACTTTGTATCAGTTTCAGAAGCAGGGTTGGACTAGATATGGTACGTATATGTAGGAAACACCGTTCATTTGTTCTGAGCACACTCAAGTTTCCTGCTGTATTAGAGACTCTAGAAAGCAAGAGCGTGCGAATAGCTCTAAAGCAGAATGTGATCCATGGATGAGAACTATGCTGTGTCTTTTCCTTCAGAAATGGAGTTAAATCCCAGGCTCTGAGTCTTCCTACAAGCAAGACTTCATGTCAGGTAAGGGCAGGCACTTTTCAGCTCAAACGAACTACATCGTTCATGAAGCTCACACGTTTCTCATCTTAAATGACAAGCATTGGATGTTAGAGGACCAGTGCTTTGTATCAGTTTCAGAAGCAGAGTTGGACTAGATATCGTCTGTATGTGTAGTAAACACCGTTCTTTTGCTCTCAGCACACTCACGTTTCCTGCTGTCTTAGAGACTCTAGAAAGCAAGAGCGTGCTTCTTGCTCTAAACCAGAGTGTGATCCCTGGATGGGAACTCTGCTGTGTGTTTCACTTCAGAAATGGAGTTAAGTCCCATTCTCTGAGTCTTCCTACAAGCAAGACTTCGTTTCAGGTAAGGGCAGTTACTTTACAGGTCAAAAGAACTACAACGTACACAAAGCTCACCCGTTTCTTGCTCTTAATTAAAAAGCATTGGATGTGACAGGACGTGTGTTTTGTGTCAGTTTCAGAAGCAGTGTTGAACTAGATATGGCCCCTATGTGTAGGAAACACCGTTCTTTTGTTCTCACCACACTCACGTTTCCTGATGTATTAGAGACTCAAGAAAGCAAGAGTGTGCTTCTTGCTCTAAAGCAGAGGGTGATCGATGGATGAGAACTATGCTATGTGTTTCCCTTCAGAAATGGAGTTAAATCCCATTCTCTGAGTCTTCCTACAATCAAGACTTCATTTCAGGAAAGGGCAGTTACTTTACAGCTCAAGCGAACTACATCATTCACGAAGCTCACACGTTTCTTATCTTAAATGACAAGCATTGGATGTTACAGGACCTGTGGTTTGTTGCAGTTTCAGAAGCAGAGTTGAACTAGATATGGTCCGTATATGTAGGAAAAACCGTTCATTTGTTCTGAGCACACTCAAGTTTCCTGCTGTATTAGAGACTCTAGAAAGCAAGAGCATGCTAATAGCTCTAAAGCAGAGTATGATCCATGGATGAGAACTATGCTGTGTCTTTCCCTTCAGAAATGGAGTTAAATCCCAGGCTCTGTGTCTTCCTACAAGCAAGACTTCGTTCCAGGTAAGGGCAGGCACATTTCAGCTCAAATGATCTACATCGTTCATGAAGCTCACATGTTTCTCATCTTAAATGACAAGCATTGGATGTTAGAGGACCAGTACTTTGTTTCAGTTTCAGAAGCATGTTTGGACTAGATATGGTACGTATGGGTAGGAAACACCGTTCTGTTTTCCTCAGCACACTCACGTTTCCTTTGCCTTAGAGACTCTAGAAAGCAAGAGCATGCTTCTTATCTAAAGCAGAATGTGATAAATGGATGACAACTCTGCTGTGTGTTTCACTTCAGAAATTGAATTAAATCCCTGGCTCTGAGTCTTCATACAATCAAGACTTAATTTTAGGAAAGGGCAGTTACTTTACAGCTCAATCGAACTACATCGTTCACGAAGCTCACAGGTTTCTCATCCTAAATGACATGCGTTGTGTGTTAGAGGACCTGTGATTTGTTGTAGTTTCAGAAGCAGAGTTGGACTAGATATGGTCTGTATGTGTAGGAAACACCATTCTGTTGTTCTCAGCACACTCACGTATCCTGCTGTCTTAGAGACTCTAGAAAGCAAGAGCGTGCTTCTTGCTCTAAAGCAGAGTGTGATCAATGGATGAGAACTCTGCTGTGTGTTTCGCTTCAGAAATGGAGTTAAATCCCAGGCTCTGTGTCTTCCTACAAGCAAGACTTCGTTTAAGGTAAGGGAAGTCACTTTTCAGCTAAAACGAACTACATCATTCACGAAGCTCAACGTTTCTCATCTTCCCTGACAAGCATTGGATGTTAGAGGACCAGTGCTTTGTATCAGTTTCAGAAGCAGAGTTGGTCTAGATATGGTCCGTATGTGTAGGAAACACCGTTCAGTTGTTCTAAGCACACTCACGTATCCTGCTCTCTTAGAGACTCTAGAAAGCAAGAGCGTGCTTCTTGCTCTAAAGCAGAGTGTGATCAATGGATGAGAACTCTGCTGTGTGTTTCACTTCAGATATGGAGTTAAATCCCAGGCTCTGTGTCTTCCTACAAGCAAGACTTCGTTTCAGGTAAGGGAAGTCACTTTTCAGCTAAAACGAACTACATCATTCACGAAGCTCAACGTTTCTCATCTTAACTGACAAGCATTTGATGTTAGAAGACCAGTGCTTTGTATCAGTTTCAGAAGCAGAGTTGGACTACATATGGTCCATATGTGTAGGAAACACCGTTCTGTTGTTCTCAGCACTCTCATGTATCCTGCTGTCTTAGAGACTCTAGAAAGCAAGAGCGTGCTTCTTGCTCTAAAGCAGAGTGTGATCAATGGATGAGAACTCTGCTGTGCGTTTCACTTCAGAAATAGAGTTAAATTACAGGCTCTGTGTCTTCCTACAAGCAAGACTTCATTTCAGGTAAGGGCAGGCACTTTTCAGCTCAAACGAACTACATCTTTTATGAAGCTCACACGTTTCTCATCTTAAATGACAAGCATTGGATGTTAGAGGACCAGTACTTTGTATCAGTTTCAGAAGCAGGGTTGGACTAGATATGGTACGTATATGTAGGAAACACCGTTCATTTGTTCTGAGCACACTCAAGTTTCCTGCTGTATTAGAGACTCTAGAAAGCAAGAGCGTGCTAATAGCTCTAAAGCAGAATGTGATCCATGGATGAGAACTATGGTGTGTCTTTCCCTTCAGAAATGGAGTTAAATCCCAGGCTCTGAGTCTTCCTACAAGCAAGACTTCATGTCAGGTAAGGGCAGGCACTTTTCAGCTCAAACGAACTACATCGTTCATGAAGCTCACACGTTTCTCATCCTAACTGACAAGCATTGGATGTTAGAGGACCAGTGCTTTGTATCAGTTTCAGAAGCAGAGTTGGACTAGATATCGTCTGTATGTGTAGGAAATCCGTTCTTTTGCTCTCAGCATACTCACGTATCCTGTTCTCTTAGAGAATCTAGAAAGCAAGAGCGTGCTTCTTGCTCTAAAGCAGAGTGTGATCAATGGATGAGAACTCTGCTGTGTGTTTCACTTCAGAAATGGAGTTAAATCCCAGGCTCTGTGTCTTCCTACAAGCAAGACTTCGTTTCAGGTAAGGGAAGTCACTTTTCAGCTAAAACGAACTACATCATTCACGAAGCTCAACGTTTCTCATCTTAACTGATAAGCATTTGATGTTAGAAGACCAGTGCTTTGTATCAGTTTCAGAAGCAGAGTTGGACTAGATATGGTCCGTATGTGTAGGAAACACCGTTCTGTTGTTCTCAGCACACTCACATATCCTGCTGTGTTAGAGATTCTAGAAGCAAGAGCGTGCTAATAGCTCTAAAGCAGAATGTGATCCATGGATGAGAACAATGCTGGTTCTTTCCCTTCAGAAATGGAGTTAAATCCCAGGCTCTGTGTTTTCCTACAAGCAAGACTTCATTTCAGGTAAGGGCAGGCACTTTTCAGCTCAAACGAACTCCATCGTTCACGAAGCCAACACATTTCTCATCTTAACTGACAAGCATTGGATTTTAGAGGACCAGTGCTTTGTATCACTTTCCGAAGCAGAGTTGGACTAGATATGGTCCATATGTGTATGAAACACCGTTCTGTTGTTCTCAGCACACTCAAATTTCCTGCTGTCTTAGAGACTCTAGAAAGCAAGAGCATGCTTCTTGCTCTAAACCAGAGTGTGATCAATGGATGAGAACTCTGCTGTGTGTTTCACTTCAGATATGGAGTTAAATCCCAGGCTCTGAGTCTTCATACAAGCAAGACTTCGTTTCAGGAAAGGGGAATTACTTTTCAGCTCAAGCGAACTACATCGTTCAAGAAGCTCACACGTTTCTCATCTTAACTGACAAGCATTGGATGTTAGAGGACCTGTGCTTATTATCAATTTCAGAAGAAGAGTTGGACTAGATATGGTCCATATGTGTAGGAAACACCGTTCTTTTGTTCTGAGCACACTCACGTTTCATGTTGTATTAGAGACTCTAGAAAGCAAGAGTGTGTTTCTTGCTCTAAAGCAGAGTTTGACTAACGGATGAGAACTCTGCTGTGTGTTCCGCTTCAGAAATGGAGTTAAATCCCAGGCTCTGAGTCTTCCTACAAGCAAGACTTCGTTTCAGGTAAGGGAAGTCACTTTTCAGCTAAAACGAACTACATCATTCACGAAGCTCAACGTTTCTCATCTTAACTGATAAGCATTTGATGTTAGAAGACCAGTGCTTTGTTGTAGTTTCAGAAGCAGAGTTGGACTAGATATGGTCCGTATGTGTAGGAAACACCGTTCTGTTGTTCTCAGCACACTCACGTATCCTGCTGTCTTAGAGACTCTAGAAGCAAGAGCGTGCTAATAGCTCTAAAGCAAAATGTGATCCATGGATGAGAACAATGCTGGTTCTTTCCCTTCAGAAATGGAGTTAAATCCCAGGCTCTGTGTTTTCCTACAAGCAAGACTTCATTTCAGGTAAGGGCAGGCACTTTTCAGCTCAAACGAACTACATCGTTCACGAAGCTCACACGTTTCTCATCTTAAATGACAAGCATTGGATGTTAGAGGACCAGTACTTTGTATCAGTTTCAGTAGCAGGGTTGGACTAGATATGGTACGTGTGGGTAGGAAACACCGTTCTGTTTTCCTCAGCACACTCACGTTTCCTTTGCCTTAGAGACTCTAGAAAGCAAGAGCATGCTTCTTATCTAAAGCAAAATGTGACAAATGGATGAGAACACTGCTGTGTGTTTCACTTCAGAAATGGAATTAAATCCCTGGCTCTGAGTCTTCATACAATCAAGACTTAGTTTCAGGAAAGGGCAGTTACTTTACAGCTCAATCGAACTACATCGTTCATGAAGCTCACACGTTTCTCATCCTAACTGACAAGCATTGGATGTTAGAGGACCAGTGCTTTGTATCAGTTTCAGAAGCAGAGTTGGACTAGATATCGTCTGTATGTGTAGTAAACACCGTTCTTTTGCTCTCAGCACACTCACGTTTCCTGCTGTCTTAGAGACTCTAGAAAGCAAGAGTGTGCTTCTTGCTCTAAAGCAGTGTGTGATCCCTGGATGGGAACTCTGCTGTGTGTTTCACTTCAGAAATGGAGTTAAATCCCATTCTCTGAGTCTTCCTTCAATCAAGACTTCGTTTCAGGAAAGGGCATTTACTTTACAGCTCAAGCGAACTACATCATTCACGAAGCTCACACGTTTCTCATCTTAACTTACAAGCATTGGATGGTAGAGGACCAGTGCTTTGTATCAGTTTCAGAAGCAGAGTTGGACTAGAAATGGTCCATATGTGTAGGAAACACCGTTCTGTTGTTCTCAGCACACTCACTTATCCTGCTGTCTTAGAGAATTAGAAAGCAAGAGCGTGCTTCTTGCTCTAAAGCAGTGTGATCATTGGATGGGAACTCTGCTGTGTTGTTCACTACAGAATTGGAGTTAAATCCCAGGCTCTGAGTCTTCCTACAAGCAAGACTTCGATTAAGGTAAGGGCAGTTACTTTACAGGTCAAAAGAACTACAACGTACACGAAGCTCACACGTTTCTTGCTCTTAATTAAAAAGCATTGGATGTGACAGGACCTGTGTTTTGTGTCAGTTTCAGAAGCAGTGTGGAACTAGATATGGCCCCTATGTGTAGGAAACACCGTTCTTTTGTTCTCAGCACACTCACGTTTCCTGATGTATTAGAGACTCAAGAAAGCAAGAGTGTGCTTCTTGCTCTAAAGCAGAGGGTGATCGATGGATGAGAATTATGCTGTGTGTTTCCCTTCAGAAATGGAGTTAAATCCCATTCTCTGAGTCTTCCTACAATCAAGACTTCATTTCAGGAAAGGGCAGTTACTTTACAGCTCAAGCGAACTACATCATTCACGAAGCTCACACGTTTCTTATCTTAAATGACAAGCATTGGATGTTACAGGACCTGTGGTTTGTTGCAGTTTCAGAAGCAGAGTTGAACAAGATATGGTCCATATATGTAGGAAAAACCGTTCATTTGTTCTGAGCAAACTCAAGTTTCCTGCTGTATTAGAGAATCTAGAAAGCAAGAGCATGCTAATAGCTATAAAGCAGAGTATGATCCATGGATGAGAACTATGCTGTGTCTTTCCCTTCAGAAATGGAGTTAAATCCCAGGCTCTGTGTCTTCCTACAAGGAAGACTTCGTTCCAGGTAAGGGCAGGCACTTTTCAGCTCAAATGAACTACATCATTCATGAAGCTCACATGTTTCTCATCTTAAATGACAAGCATTGGATGTTAGAGGACTAGTACTTTGTATCAGTTTCAGAAGCAGGGTTGGACTAGATATGGTACGTATATGTAGGAAACACCGTTCATTTGTTCTGAGCACACTCAAGTTTCCTGCTGTATTAGAGACTCTAGAAAGCAAGAGCGTGCGAATAGCTCTAAAGCAGAATGTGATCCATGGATGAGAACTATGCTGTGTCTTTTCCTTCAGAAATGGAGTTAAATCCCAGGCTCTGAGTCTTCCTACAAGCAAGACTTCATGTCAGGTAAGGGCAGGCACTTTTCAGCTCAAACGAACTACATCGTTCATGAAGCTCACACGTTTCTCATCTTAAATGACAAGCATTGGATGTTAGAGGACCAGTGCTTTGTATCAGTTTCAGAAGCAGAGTTGGACTAGATATCGTCTGTATGTGTAGTAAACACCGTTCTTTTGCTCTCAGCACACTCACGTTTCCTGCTGTCTTAGAGACTCTAGAAAGCAAGAGTGTTCTTCTTGCTCTAAACCAGAGTGTGATCCCTGGATGGGAACTCTGCTGTGTGTTTCACTTCAGAAATGGAGTTAAGTCCCATTCTCTGAGTCTTCCTACAAGCAAGACTTCGTTTCAGGTAAGGGCAGTTACTTTACAGGTCAAAAGAACTACAACGTACACAAAGCTCACCCGTTTCTTGCTCTTAATTAAAAAGCATTGGATGTGACAGGACGTGTGTTTTGTGTCAGTTTCAGAAGCAGTGTTGAACTAGATATGGCCCCTATGTGTAGGAAACACCGTTCTTTTGTTCTCAGCACACTCACGTTTCCTGTTGTATTAGAGACTCAAGAAAGCGAGAGTGTGCTTCTTGCTCTAAAGCAGAGGTTGATCGATGGATGAGAACTATGCTATGTGTTTCCCTTCAGAAATGGAGTTAAATCCCATTCTCTGAGTCTTCCTACAATCAAGACTTCATTTCAGGAAAGGGCAGTTACTTTACAGCTCAAGCGAACTACATCATTCACGAAGCTCACACGTTTCTTATCTTAAATGACAAGCATTGGATGTTACAGGACCTGTGGTTTGTTGCAGTTTCAGAAGCAGAGTTGAACTAGATATGGTCCGTATATGTAGGAAAAACCGTTCATTTGTTCTGAGCACACTCAAGTTTCCTGCTGTATTAGAGACTCTAGAAAGCAAGAGCATGCTAATAGCTCTAAAGCAGAGTATGATCCATGGATGAGAACTATGCTGTGTCTTTCCCTTCAGAAATGGAGTTAAATCGCAGGCTCTGTGTCTTCCTACAAGAAAGACTTCGTTCCAGGTAAGGGCAGGCACATTTCAGCTCAAATGATCTACATCGTTCATGAAGCTCACATGTTTCTCATCTTAAATGACAAGCATTGGATGTTAGAGGACCAGTACTTTGTTTCAGTTTCAGAAGCATGTTTGGACTAGATATGGTACGTATGGGTAGGAAACACCGTTCTGTTTTCCTCAGCACACTCACGTTTCCTTTGCCTTAGAGACTCTAGAAAGCAAGAGCATGCTTCTTATCTAAAGCAGAATGTGATAAATGGATGACAACTCTGCTGTGTGTTTCACTTCAGAAATTGAATTAAATCCCTGGCTCTGAGTCTTCATACAATCAAGACTTAATTTTAGGAAAGGGCAGTTACTTTACAGCTCAATCGAACTACATCGTTCACGAAGCTCACAGGTTTCTCATCCTAAATGACATGCGTTGGGTGTTAGAGGACCTGTGCTTTGTTGTAGTTTCAGAAGCAGATTTGGACTAGATATGGTCCGTATGTGTAGGAAACATCGTTCTCTTGTTCTCAGCACACTCACGTATCCTGCTGTCTTAGAGACTCTAGAAAGCAAGAGCGTGCTTCTTGCTCTAAAGCAGAGTGTGATCAATGGATGAGAACTCTGCTGTGTGTTTCGCTTCAGAAATGGAGTTAAATCCCAGGCTCTGTGTCTTCCTACAAGCAAGACTTCGTTTAAGGTAAGGGAAGTCACTTTTCAGCTAAAACGAACTACATCATTCACGAAGCTCAACGTCTCTCATCTTAACTGACAAGCATTTGATGTTAGAAGACCAGTGCTTTGTATCAGTTTCAGAAGCAGAGTTGGACTACATATGGTCCATATGTGTAGGAAACACCGTTCTGTTGTTCTCAGCACACTCATGTATCCTGCTGTCTTAGAGACTCTAGAAAGCAAGAGCGTGCTTCTTGCTCTAAAGCAGAGTGTGATCAATGGATGAGAACTCTGCTGTGCGTTTCACTTCAGAAATAGAGTTAAATTACAGGCTCTGTGTCTTCCTACAAGCAAGACTTCATTTCAGGTAAGGGCAGGCACTTTTCAGCTCAAACGAACTACATCGTTTATGAAGCTCACACGTTTCTCATCTTAAATGACAAGCATTGGATGTTAGAGGACCAGTACTTTGTATCAGTTTCAGAAGCAGGGTTGGACTAGATATGGTACGTATATGTAGGAAACACCGTTCTGTTGTTCTCAGCACACTCACGTATCCTGCTGTGTTAGAGATTCTAGAAGCAAGAGCGTGCTAATAGCTCTAAAGCAGAATGTGATCCATGGATGAGAACAATGCTGGTTCTTTCCCTTCAGAAATGGAGTTAAATCCCAGGCTCTGTGTTTTCCTACAAGCAAGACTTCATTTCAGGTAAGGGCAGGCACTTTTCAGCTCAAACGAACTACATCGTTCACGAAGCCAACACATTTCTCATCTTAACTGACAAGCATTGGATTTTAGAGGACCAGTGCTTTGTATCAGTTTCCAAAGCAGAGTTGGACTAGATATGGTCCATATGTGTATGAAACACCGTTCTGTTGTTCTCAGCACACTCAAATTTCCTGCTGTCTTAGAGACTCTAGAAAGCAAGGGCATGCTTCTTGCTCTAAACCAGAGTGTGATCAATGGATGAGAACTCTGCTGTGTGTTTCACTTCAGATATGGAGTTAAATCCCAGGCTCTGAGTCTTCATACAAGCAAGACTTCGTTTCAGGAAAGGGGAATTACTTTTCAGCTCAAGCGAACTACATCGTTCAAGAAGCTCACACGTTTCTCATCTTAACTGACAAGCATTAAATGTTAGAGGACCTGTGCTTATTATCAATTTCAGAAGAAGAGTTGGACTAGATATGGTCCATAAGTGTAGGAAACACCGTTCTTTTGTTCTGAGCACACTCACGTTTCATGCTGTATTAGAGACTCTAGAAAGCAAGAGTGTGTTTCTTGCTCTAAAGCAGAGTTTGACTAACGGATGAGAACTCTGCTGTGTGTTCCGCTTCAGAAATGGAGTTAAATCCCAGGCTCTGAGTCTTCCTACAAGCAAGACTTCGTTTCAGGTAAGGGAAGTCACTTTTCAGCTAAAACGAACTACATCATTCACGAAGCTCAACGTTTCTCATCTTAACTGATAAGCATTTGATGTTAGAAGACCAGTGCTTTGTTGTAGTTTCAGAAGCAGAGTTGGACTAGATATGGTCCGTATGTGTAGGAAACACCGTTCTGTTGTTCTCAGCACACTCACGTATCCTGCTGTCTTAGAGACTCTAGAAGCAAGAGCGTGCTAATAGCTCTAAAGCAAAATGTGATCCATGGATGATAACAATGCTGGTTCTTACCCTTCAGAAATGGAGTTAAATCCCAGGCTCTATGTTTTCCTACAAGCAAGACTTCATTTCAGGTAAGGGCAGGCACTTTTCAGCTCAAACGAACTACATCGTTCACGAAGCTCACACGTTTCTCATCTTAAATGACAAGCATTGGATGTTAGAGGACCAGTACTTTGTATCAGTTTCAGTAGCAGGGTTGGACTAGATATGGTACGTGTGGGTAGGAAACACCGTTCTGTTTTCCTCAGCACACTCACGTTTCCTTTGCCTTAGAGACTCTAGAAAGCAAGAGCATGCTTCTTATCTAAAGCAAAATGTGACAAATGGATGAGAACACTGCTGTGTGTTTCACTTCAGAAATGGAATTAAATCCCTGGCTCTGAGTCTTCATACAATCAAGACTTAGTTTCAGGAAAGGGCAGTTACTTTACAGCTCAATCGAACTACATCGTTCATGAAGCTCACACGTTTCTCATCCTAACTGACAAGCATTGGATGTTAGAGGACCAGTGCTTTGTATCAGTTTCAGAAGCAGAGTTGGACTAGATATCGTCTGTATGTGTAGTAAACACCGTTCTTTTGCTCTCAGCACACTCACGTTTCCTGCTGTCTTAGAGACTCTAGAAAGCAAGAGTGTGCTTCTTGCTCTAAAGCAGTGTGTGATCCCTGGATGGGAACTCTGCTGTGTGTTTCACTTCAGAAATGGAGTTAAATCCCATTCTCTGAGTCTTCCTACAAGCAAGACTTCGTTTCAGGTAAGGGCAGTTACTTTACAGGTCAAAAGAACTACAACGTACACAAAGCTCACCCGTTTCTTGCTCTTAATTAAAAAGCATTGGATGTGACAGGACGTGTGTTTTGTGTCAGTTTCAGAAGCAGTGTTGAACTAGATATGGCCCCTATGTGTAGGAAACACCGTTCTTTTGTTCTCAGCACACTCACGTTTCCTGATGTATTAGAGACTCAAGAAAGCAAGAGTGTGCTTCTTGCTCTAAAGCAGAGGGTGATCGATGGATGAGAACTATGCTATGTGTTTCCCTTCAGAAATGGAGTTAAATCCCATTCTCTGAGTCTTCCTACAATCAAGACTTCATTTCAGGAAAGGGCAGTTACTTTACAGCTCAAGCGAACTACATCATTCACGAAGCTCACACGTTTCTTATCTTAAATGACAAGCATTGGATGTTACAGGACCTGTGGTTTGTTGCAGTTTCAGAAGCAGAGTTGAACTAGATATGGTCCGTATATGTAGGAAAAACCGTTCATTTGTTCTGAGCACACTCAAGTTTCCTGCTGTATTAGAGACTCTAGAAAGCAAGAGCATGCTAATAGCTCTAAAGCAGAGTATGATCCATGGATGAGAACTATGCTGTGTCTTTCCCTTCAGAAATGGAGTTAAATCGCAGGCTCTGTGTCTTCCTACAAGAAAGACTTCGTTCCAGGTAAGGGCAGGCACATTTCAGCTCAAATGATCTACATCGTTCATGAAGCTCACATGTTTCTCATCTTAAATGACAAGCATTGGATGTTAGAGGACCAGTACTTTGTTTCAGTTTCAGAAGCATGTTTGGACTAGATATGGTACATATGGGTAGGAAACACCGTTCTGTTTTCCTCAGCACACTCACGTTTCCTTTGCCTTAGAGACTCTAGAAAGCAAGAGCATGCTTCTTATCTAAAGCAGAATGTGATAAATGGATGACAACTCTGCTGTGTGTTTCACTTCAGAAATTGAATTAAATCCCTGGCTCTGAGTCTTCATACAATCAAGACTTAATTTTAGGAAAGGGCAGTTACTTTACAGCTCAGTCGAACTACATCGTTCACGAAGCTCACAGGTTTCTCATCCTAAATGACATGCGTTGGGTGTTAGAGGACCTGTGCTTTGTTGTAGTTTCAGAAGCAGAGTTGGAGTAGATATGGTCCGTATGTGTAGGAAACACCATTCTGTTGTTCTCAGCACACTCACGTATCCTGCTGTCTTAGAGACTCTAGAAAGCAAGAGCGTGCTTCTTGCTCTAAAGCAGAGTGTGATCAATGGATGAGAACTCTGCTGTGTGTTTCGCTTCAGAAATGGAGTTAAATCCCAGGCTCTATGTCTTCCTACAAGCAAGACTTCGTTTAAGGTAAGGGAAGTCACTTTTCAGGTAAAACGAACTACATCATTCACGAAGCTCAACGTTTCTCATCTTCCCTGACAAGCATTGGATGTTAAAGGACCAGTGCTTTGTATCAGTTTCAGAAGCAGAGTTGGTCTAGATATGGTCCGTATGTGTAGGATACACCGTTCAGTTGTTCTAAGCACACTCACGTATCCTGCTCTCTTAGAGACTCTAGAAAGCAAGAGCGTGCTTCTTGCTCTAAAGCAGAGTGTGATCAATGGATGAGAACTCTGCTGTGTGTTTCACTTAAGAAATGGAGTTAAATCCCAGGCTCTGTGTCTTCCTACAAGCAAGACTTCGTTTCAGGTAAGGGAAGTCACTTTTCAGCTAAAACGAACTACATCATTCACGAAGCTCAACGTCTCTCATCTTAACTGACAAGCATTTGATGTTAGAAGACCAGTGCTTTGTATCAGTTTCAGAAGCAGAGTTGGACTACATATGGTCCATATGTGTAGGAAACACCGTTCTGTTGTTCTCAGCACACTCATGTATCCTGCTGTCTTAGAGACTCTAGAAAGCAAGAGCGTGCTTCTTGCTCTAAAGCAGAGTGTGATCAATGGATGAGAACTCTGCTGTGCGTTTCACTTCAGAAATAGAGTTAAATTACAGGCTCTGTGTCTTCCTACAAGCAAGACTTCATTTCAGGTAAGGGCAGGCACTTTTCAGCTCAAACGAACTACATCGTTTATGAAGCTCACACGTTTCTCATTTTAAATGACAAGCATTGGATGTTAGAGGACCAGTACTTTGTATCAGTTTCAGAAGCAGGGTTGGACTAGATATGGTACGTATATGTAGGAAACACCGTTCATTTGTTCTGAGCACACTCAAGTTTCCTGCTGTATTAGAGACTCTAGAAAGCAAGAGCGTGCTAATAGCTCTAAAGCAGAATGTGATCCATGGATGAGAACTATGGTGTTTCTTTCCCTTCAGAAATGGAGTTAAATCCCAGGCTCTGAGTCTTCCTACAAGCAAGACTTCATGTCAGGTAAGGGCAGGCACTTTTCAGCTCAAACGAACTACATCGTTCATGAAGCTCACACGTTTCTCATCCTAACTGACAAGCATTGGATGTTAGAGGACCAGTGCTTTGTATCAGTTTCAGAAGCAGAGTTGGACTAGATATCGTCTGTATGTGTAGGAAACACCGTTCTTTTGCTCTCAGCACACTCACGTATCCTGTTCTCTTAGAGAATCTAGAAAGCAAGAGCGTGCTTCTTGCTCTAAAGCAGAGTGTGATCCATGGTTGAGAACTCTGCTGTGTGTTTCACTTCAGAAATGGAGTTAAATCCCAGGCTCTGTGTCTTCCTACAAGCAAGACTTCGTTTCAGGTAAGGGAAGTCACTTTTCAGCTAAAACGAACTACATCATTCACGAAGCTCAACGTTTCTCATCTTAACTGATAAGCATTTGATGTTAGAAGACCAGTGCTTTGTTGTAGTTTCAGAAGCAGAGTTGGACTAGATATGGTCCGTATGTGTAGGAAACACCGTTCTGTTGTTCTCAGCACACTCACGTATCCTGCTGTGTTAGAGATTCTAGAAGCAAGAGCGTGCTAATAGCTCTAAAGCAGAATGTGATCCATGGATGAGAACAATGCTGGTTCTTTCCCTTCAGAAATGGAGTTAAATCCCAGGCTCTGTGTTTTCCTACAAGCAAGACTTCATTTCAGGTAAGGGCAGGCACTTTTCAGCTCAAACGAACTACATCGTTCACGAAGCCAACACATTTCTCATCTTAACTGACAAGCATTGGATTTTAGAGGACCAGTGCTTTGTATCAGTTTCCGAAGCAGAGTTGGACTAGATATGGTCCATATGTGTATGAAACACCGTTCTGTTGTTCTCAGCACACTCAAATTTCCTGCTGTCTTAGAGACTCTAGAAAGCAAGAGCATGCTTCTTGCTCTAAACCAGAGTGTGATCAATGGATGAGAACTCTGCTGTGTGTTTCACTTCAGATATGGAGTTAAATCCCAGGCTCTGAGTCTTCATACAAGCAAGACTTCGTTTCAGGAAAGGGGAAATACTTTTCAGCTCAAGCGAACTACATCGTTCAAGAAGCTCACACGTTTCTCATCTTAACTGACAAGCATTGGATGTTAGAGGACCTGTGCTTATTATCAATTTCAGAAGAAGAGTTGGACTAGATATGGTCCATATGTGTAGGAAACACCGTACTTTTGTTCTGAGCACACTCACGTTTCATGCTGTTTTAGAGACTCTAGAAAGCAAGAGTGTGTTTCTTGCTCTAAAGCAGAGTTTGACTAATGGATGAGAACTCTGCTGTGTGTTCCGCTTCAGAAATGGAGTTAAATCCCAGGCTCTGAGTCTTCCTACAAGCAAGACTTCGTTTCAGGTAAGGGAAGTCACTTTTCAGCTAAAACGAACTACATCATTCACGAAGCTCAATGTTTCCCATCTTAACTGATAAGCATTTGATGTTAGAAGACCAGTGCTTTGTTGTAGTTTCAGAAGCAGAGTTGGACTAGATATGGTCCGTATGTGTAGGAAACACAGTTCTGTTTTCCTCAGCACACTCACGTATCCTGCTGTCTTAGAGACTCTAGAAGCAAGAGCGTGCTAATAGCTCTAAAGCAAAATGTGATCCATGGATGAGAACAATGCTGGTTCTTTCCCTTCAGAAATGGAGTTAAATCCCAGACTCTGTGTTTTCCTACAAGCAAGACTTCATTTCAGGTAAGGGCAGGCACTTTTCAGCTCAAACGAACTACATCGTTCAAGAAGCTCACACGTTTCTCATCTTAAATGACAAGCATTGGATGTTAGAGGACCAGTACTTTGTATCAGTTTCAGAAGCAGGGTTGGACTAGATATGGTACGTGTGGGTAGGAAACACCGTTCTGTTTTCCTCAGCACACTCACGTTTCCTTTGCCTTAGAGACTCTAGAAAGCAAGAGCATGCTTCTTATCTAAAGCAAAATGTGACAAATGGATGAGAACACTGCTGTGTGTTTCACTTCAGAAATGGAATTAAATCCCTGGCTCTGAGTCTTCATACAATCAAGACTTAGTTTCAGGAAAGGGCAGTTACTTTACAGCTCAATCGAACTACATCGTTCATGAAGCTCACAGGTTTCTCATCCTAAATGACATGCGTTCGGTGTTAGAGGACCTGTGCTTTGTTGTAGTTTCAGAAGCAGATTTGGACTAGATGTTGTCTGTATGTGTAGGAAACACCGTTCTTTTGCTCTCAGGACACTCACGTTTCCTGCTGTCTTAGAGACTCTAGAAAGCAAGTGCGTGCTTCTTTCTCTAAAGCAGAGTGTGATCTATGGATGGGAACTCTGCTGAGTGTTTCACTTCAGAAATGGAGTTAAATCCCAGGCTCTGAGTCTTCCTACATGCAAGACTTCATTTCAGGAAAAGGCAGTTACTTTATAGCTCAAGCGAACTACATCATTCACGAAGTTCACAGGTTTCTTATCTTAACTGACAAGCATTGGATGTTAGAGGACCTGTGGTTTGTTGCAGTTTCAGAAGCAGAGTTGAACTAGATATGGTCCGTATATGTAGGAAACACCGTTCATTTGTTCTGAGCACACTCAAGTTTCCTGCTGTATTAGAGACTCTAGAAAGCAAGAGCGTGCTAATAGCTCTAAAGCAGAATGTGATCCATGGATGAGAACTATGGTGTGTCTTTCCCTTCAGTAATGGAGTTAAATCCCAGGCTTTGAGTCTTCCTACAAGCAAGATTTCATGTCAGGTAAGGGCAGGCACTTTTCAGCTCAAACGAACTACATCGTTCATGAAGCTCACACGTTTCTCATCCTAACTGACAAGCATTGGATGTTAGAGGACCAGTGCTTTGTATCAGTTTCAGAAGCAGAGTTGGACTAGATATCGTCTGTATGTGTAGTAAACACCGTTCTTTTGCTCTCAGCACACTCACGTTTCCTGCTGTCTTAGAGACTCTAGAAAGCAAGAGTGTGCTTCTTGCTCTAAAGCAGAGTGTGATCCCTGGATGGGAACTCTGCTGTGTGTTTCACTTCAAAAATGGAGTTAAATCCCATTCTCTGAGTCTTCCTGCAATCAAGACTTCGTTTCAGGAAAGGGCAGTTACTTTACAGCTCAAGCGAACTACATCATTCACGAAGCTCACACGTTTCTCATCTTAACTTACAAGCATTGGATGGTAGAGGACCAGTGCTTTGTATCAGTTTCACAAGCAGAGTTGGACTAGATATGGTCCATATGTGTAGGAAACACCGTTCTGTTGTTCTCAGCACACTCACTTATCCTGCTGTCTTAGAGAATTAGAAAGCAAGAGCGTGCTTCTTGCTCTAAAGCAGAGTGTGATCCCTGGATGGGAACTCTGCTGTGTGTTTCACTTCAGAAATGGAGTTAAATCCCATTCTCTGAGTCTTCCTGCAATCAAGACTTCGTTTCAGGAAAGGGCAGTTACTTTACAGCTCAAGCGAACTACATCATTCACGAAGCTCACACGTTTCTCATCTTAACTTACAAGCATTGGATGGTAGAGGACCAGTGCTTTGTATCAGTTTCACAAGCAGAGTTGGACTAGATATGGTCCATATGTGTAGGAAACACCGTTCTGTTGTTCTCAGCACACTCACTTATCCTGCTGTCTTAGAGAATTAGAAAGCAAGAGCGTGCTTCTTGCTCTAAAGCAGAGTGTGATCATTGGATGGGAACTCTGCTTTGCTGTTCACTACAGAATTGGAGTTAAATCCCAGGCTCTGAGTCTTCCTACAATCAAGACTTCGATTAAGGTAAGGGCAGTTACTTTACAGGTCAAAAGAACTACAACGTACACGAAGCTCACACGTTTCTTGCTCTTAATTAAAAAGCATTGGATGTGACAGGACCTGTGTTTTGTGTCAGTTTCAGAAGCAGTGTGGAACTAGATATGGCCCCTATGTGTAGGAAACACCGTTCTTTTGTTCTCAGCACACTCACGTTTCCTGCTGTCTTAGAGACTCAAGAAAGCAAGAGTGTGCTTCTTGCTCTTAAGCAGAGGGTGATCGATGGATGAGAACTATGCTGTGTTTTTCCCTTCAGAAATGGAGTTAAATCCCATTCTCTGAGTCTTCCTACAATCAAGACTTCATTTCAGGAAAGGGCAGTTACTTTACAGCTCAAGCGAACTACATCATTCACGAAGCTCACACGTTTCTTATCTTAAATGACAAGCATTGGATGTTACAGGACCTGTGGTTTGTTGCAGTTTCAGAAGCAGAGTTGAACTAGATATGGTCCGTATATGTAGGAAACACCGTTCATTTGTTCTGAGCACACTCAAGTTTCCTGCTGTATTAGAGACTCTAGAAAGCAAGAGCGTGCTAATAGCTCTAAAGCAGAATGTGATCCATGGATGAGAACTATGGTGTGTCTTTCCCTTCAGAAATGGAGTTAAATCCCAGGCTCTGAGTCTTCCTACAAGCAAGACTTCATGTCAGGTAAGGGCAGGCACTTTTCTGCTCAAACGAACTACATCGTTCATGAAGCTCACAAGTTTCTCATCCTAACTGACAAGCATTGGATGTTAGAGGACCAGTGCTTTGTATCAGTTTCAGAAGCAGAGTTGTACTAGATATCGTCTGTATGTGTAGTAAACACCGTTCTTTTGCTCTCAGCACACTCACGTATCCTGCTCTCTTAGAGAATCTAGAAAGCAAGAGCGTGCTTCTTGCTCTAAAGCAGAGTGTGATCAATGGATGAGAACTCTGCTGTGTGTTTCACTTCAGAAATGGAGTTAAATCCCAGGCTCTGTGTCTTCCTACAAGCAAGACTTCGTTTCAGGTAAGGGAAGTCACTTTTCAGCTAAAACGAACTACATCATTCACGAAGCTCAACGTTTCTCATCTTAACTGATAAGCATTTGATGTTAGAAGACCAGTGCATTGTTGTAGTTTCAGAAGCAGAGTTGGACTAGATATGGTCCGTATAGTAGGAAACACCGTTCTGTTGTTCTCAGCACACTCACGTATCCTGCTGTCTTAGAGACTCTAGAAGCAAGAGCGTGCTAATAGCTCTAAAGCAAAATGTGATCCATGGATGAGAACAATGCTGGTTCTTTCCCTTCAGAAATGGAGTTAAATCCCAGGCTCTGTGTTTTCCTACAAGCAAGACTTCATTTCAGGTAAGGGCAGGCACTTTTCAGCTCAAACGAACTACATCGTTCACGAAGCTCACACGTTTCTCATCTTAAATGACAAGCATTGGATGTTAGAGGACCAGTACTTTGTATCAGTTTCAGAAGCAGGGTTGGACTAGATATGGTACGTGTGGGTAGGAAACACCGTTCTGTTTTCCTCAGCACACTCACGTTTCCTTTGCCTTAGAGACTCTAGAAAGCAAGAGCATGCTTCTTATCTAAAGCAAAATGTGACAAATGGATGAGAACACTGCTGTGTGTTTCACTTCAGAAATGGAATTAAATCCCTGGCTCTGAGTCTTCATACAATCAAGACTTAGTTTCAGGAAAGGGCAGTTACTTTACAGCTCAATCGAACTACATCGTTCACGAAGCTCACAGGTTTCTCATCCTAAATGACATGCGTTCGGTGTTAGAGGACCTGTGCTTTCTTGTAGTTTCAGAAGCAGATTTGGACTAGATGTTGTCTGTATGTGTAGGAAACACCGTTCTTTTGCTCTCAGGACACTCACGTTTCCTGCTGTCTTAGAGACTCTAGAAAGCAAGTGCGTGCTTCTTTCTCTAAAGCAGAGTGTGATCTATGGATGGGAACTCTGCTGAGTGTTTCACTTCAGAAATGGAGTTAAATCCCAGGCTCTGAGTCTTCCTACATGCAAGACTTCATTTCAGGAAAAGGCAGTTACTTTACAGCTCAATCGAACTACATCGTTCACGAAGCTCACAGGTTTCTCATCCTAAATGACATGCGTTCGGTGTTAGAGGACCTGTGCTTTGTTGTAGTTTCAGAAGCAGATTTGGACTAGATGTTGTCTGTATGTGTAGGAAACACCGTTCTTTTGCTCTCAGGACACTCACGTTTCCTGCTGTCTTAGAGACTCTAGAAAGCAAGTGCGTGCTTCTTTCTCTAAAGCAGAGTGTGATCTATGGATGGGAACTCTGCTGAGTGTTTCACTTCAGAAATGGAGTTAAATCCCAGGCTCTGAGTCTTCCTACATGCAAGACTTCATTTCAGGAAAAGGCAGTTACTTTACAGCTCAAGCGAACTACATCATTCACGAAGCTCACAGGTTTCTTATCTTAACTGACAAGCATTGGATGTTAGAGGACCTGTGGTTTGTTGCAGTTTCAGAAGCAGAGTTGAACTAGATATGGTCCGTATATGTAGGAAACACCGTTCATTTGTTCTGAGCACACTCAAGTTTCCTGCTGTATTAGAGACTCTAGAAAGCAAGAGCGTGCTAATAGCTGTAAAGCAGAATGTAATCCATGGATGAGAACTATGGTGTGTCTTTCCCTTCAGTAATGGAGTTAAATCCCAGGCTTTGAGTCTTCCTACAAGCAAGATTTCATGTCAGGTAAGGGCAGGCACTTTTCAGCTCAAACGAACTACATCGTTCATGAAGCTCACACGTTTCTCATCCTAACTGACAAGCATTGGATGTTAGAGGACCAGTGCTTTGTATCAGTTTCAGAAGCAGAGTTGGACTAGATATCGTCTGTATGTGTAGTAAACACCGTTCTTTTGCTCTCAGCACACTCACGTTTCTTGCTGTCTTAGAGACTCTAGAAAGCAAGAGTGTGCTTCTTGCTCTAAAGCAGTGTGTGATCCCTGGATGGGAACTCTGCTGTTTTTCACTTCAGAAATGGAGTTAAATCCCATTCTCTGAGTCTTCCTGCAATCAAGACTTCGTTTCAGGAAAGGGCAGTTACTTTACAGCTCAAGCGAACTACATCATTCACGAAGCTCACACGTTTCTCATCTTAACTTACAAGCATTGGATGGTAGAGGACCAGTGCTTTGTATCAGTTTCAGAAGCAGATTTGGACTAGATATGGTCCATATGTGTAGGAAACACCGTTCTGTTGTTCTCAGCACACTCACTTATCCTGCTGTCTTAGAGAATTAGAAAGCAAGAGCGTGCTTCTTGCTCTAAAGCAGTGTGATCATTGGACGGGAACTCTGCTGTGTTGTTCACTACAGAATTGGAGTTAAATCCCAGGCTCTGAGTCTTCCTACAAGCAAGACTTCGATTAAGGTAAGGGCAGTTACTTTACAGGTCAAAAGAACTACAACGTACACGAAGCTCACACGTTTCTTGCTCTTAATTAAAAAGCATTGGATGTGACAGGACCTGTGTTTTGTGTCAGTTTCAGAAGCAGTGTGGAACTAGATATGGCCCCTATGTGTAGGAAACACCGTTCTTTTGTTCTCAGCACACTCACGTTTCCTGATGTATTAGAGACTCAAGAAAGCAAGAGTGTGCTTCTTGCTCTAAAGCAGAGGGTGATCGATGGATGAGAACTATGCTGTGTGTTTCCCTTCAGAAATGGAGTTAAATCCCATTCTCTGAGTCTTCCTACAATCAAGACTTCATTTCAGGAAAGGGCAGTTACTTTACAGTTCAAGCGAACTACATCATTCACGAAGCTCACACATTTCTTATGTTAAATGACAAGCATTGGATGTTACAGGACCTGTGGTTTGTTGCAGTTTCAGAAGCAGAGTTGAACTAGATATGGTCCGTATATGTAGGAAAAACCGTTCATTTGTTCTGAGCACACTCAAGTTTCCTGCTGTATTAGAGACTCTAGAAAGCAAGAGCATGCTAATAGCTCTAAAGCAGAGTATGATCCATGGATGAGAACTATGCTGTGTCTTTCCCTTCAGAAATGGAGTTAAATCCCAGGCTCTGTGTCTTCCTACAAGCAAGACTTCGTTCCAGGTAAGGGCAGGCACATTTCAGCTCAAATGATCTACATCGTTCATGAAGCTCACATGTTTCTCATCTTAAATGACAAGCATTGGATGTTAGAGGACCAGTACTTTGTTTCAGTTTCAGAAGCATGTTTGGACTAGATATGGTACGTATGGGTAGGAAACACCGTTCTGTTTTCCTCAGCACACTCACGTTTCCTTTGCCTTAGAGACTCTAGAAAGCAAGAGCATGCTTCTTATCTAAAGCAGAATGTGATAAATGGATGACAACTCTGCTGTGTGTTTCACTTCAGAAATTGAATTAAATCCCTGGCTCTGAGTCTTCATACAATCAAGACTTAATTTTAGGAAAGGGCAGTTACTTTACAGCTTAATCGAACTACATCGTTCACGAAGCTCACAGGTTTCTCATCCTAAATGACATGCGTTGGGTGTTAGAGGACCTGTGCTTTGTTGTAGTTTCAGAAGCAGAGTTGGACTAGATATGGTCCGTATGTGTAGGAAACACCGTTCTGTTGTTCTCAGCACACTCACGTATCCTGCTGTCTTAGAGACTCTAGAAAGCAAGAGCGTGCTTCTTGCTCTAAAGCAGAGTGTGATCAATGGATGAGAACTCTGCTGTGTGTTTCGCTTCAGAAATGGAGTTAAATCCCAGGCTCTGTGTCTTCCTACAAGCAAGACTTCGTTTAAGGTAAGGGAAGTCACTTTTCAGCTAACACGAACTACATCATTCACGAAGCTCAACGTTTCTCATCTTCCCTGACAAGCATTGGATGTTAGAGGACCAGTGCTTTGTATCAGTTTCAGAAGCAGAGTTGGTCTAGATATGGTCCGTATGTGTAGGAAACACCGTTCAGTTGTTCTAAGCACACTCACGTATCCTGCTCTCTTAGAGACTCTAGAAAGCAAGAGCGTGCTTCTTGCTCTAAAGCAGAGTGTGATCAATGGATGAGAACTCTGCTGTGGGTTTCACTTCAGAAATAGAGTTAAATTACAGGCTCTGTGTCTTCCTACAAGCAAGACTTCATTTCAGGTAAGGGCAGGCACTTTTCAGCTCAAACGAACTACATCGTTTATTAAGCTCACACGTTTCTAATCTTAAATGACAAGCATTGGATGTTAGAGGACCAGTACTTTGTATCAGTTTCAGAAGCAGGGTTGGACTAGATATGGTACGTATATGTAGTAAATACCGTTCTGTTGTTCTCAGCACACTCAAGTTTCCTGCTGTATTAGAGACTCTAGAAAGCAAGAGCGTGCTAATTGCTCTAAAGCAGAATGTGATCCATGGATGAGAACTATGGTGTGTCTTTCCCTTCAGAAATGGAGTTAAATCCCAGGCTTTGAGTCTTCCTACAAGCAAGATTTCATGTCAGGTAAGGGCAGGAACTTTTGAGCTCAAACGAACTACATCGTTCATGAATCTCACACGTTTCTCATCCTAACTGACAAGCATTGGATGTTAGAGGACCAGTGCTTTGTATCAGTTTCAGAAGCAGAGTTGGACTAGATATCGTCTGTATGTGTAGTAAACACCGTTCTTTTGCTCTCAGCACACTCACGTTTCCTGCTGTCTTAGAGACTCTAGAAAGCAAGAGTGTGCTTCTTGCTCTAAAGCAGTGTGTGATCCCTGGATGGGAACTCTGCTGTGTGTTTCACTTCAGAAATGGAGTTAAATCCCATTCTCTGAGTCTTCCTACAAGCAAGACTTCGTTTCAGGTAAGGGCAGTTACTTTACAGGTCAAAAGAACTACAACGTACACAAAGCTCACCCGTTTCTTGCTCTTAATTAAAAAGCATTGGATGTGACAGGACGTGTGTTTTGTGTCAGTTTCAGAAGCAGTGTTGAACTAGATATGGCCCCTATGTGTAGGAAACACCGTTCTTTTGTTCTCAGCACACTCACGTTTCCTGATGTATTAGAGACTCAAGAAAGCAAGAGTGTGCTTCTTGCTCTAAAGCAGAGGGTGATCGATGGATGAGAACTATGCTATGTGTTTCCCTTCAGAAATGGAGTTAAATCCCATTCTCTGAGTCTTCCTACAATCAAGACTTCATTTCAGGAAAGGGCAGTTACTTTACAGCTCAAGCGAACTACATCATTCACGAAGCTCACACGTTTCTTATCTTAAATGACAAGCATTGGATGTTACAGGACCTGTGGTTTGTTGCAGTTTCAGAAGCAGAGTTGAACTAGATATGGTCCGTATATGTAGGAAAAACCGTTCATTTGTTCTGAGCACACTCAAGTTTCCTGCTGTATTAGAGACTCTAGAAAGCAAGAGCATGCTAATAGCTCTAAAGCAGAGTATGATCCATGGATGAGAACTATGCTGTGTCTTTCCCTTCAGAAATGGAGTTAAATCGCAGGCTCTGTGTCTTCCTACAAGAAAGACTTCGTTCCAGGTAAGGGCAGGCACATTTCAGCTCAAATGATCTACATCGTTCATGAAGCTCACATGTTTCTCATCTTAAATGACAAGCATTGGATGTTAGAGGACCAGTACTTTGTTTCAGTTTCAGAAGCATGTTTGGACTAGATATGGTACGTATGGGTAGGAAACACCGTTCTGTTTTCCTCAGCACACTCACGTTTCCTTTGCCTTAGAGACTCTAGAAAGCAAGAGCATGCTTCTTATCTAAAGCAGAATGTGATAAATGGATGACAACTCTGCTGTGTGTTTCACTTCAGAAATTGAATTAAATCCCTGGCTCTGAGTCTTCATACAATCAAGACTTAATTTTAGGAAAGGGCAGTTACTTTACAGCTCAGTCGAACTACATCGTTCACGAAGCTCACAGGTTTCTCATCCTAAATGACATGCGTTGGGTGTTAGAGGACCTGTGCTTTGTTGTAGTTTCAGAAGCAGAGTTGGAGTAGATATGGTCCGTATGTGTAGGAAACACCATTCTGTTGTTCTCAGCACACTCACGTATCCTGCTGTCTTAGAGACTCTAGAAAGCAAGAGCGTGCTTCTTGCTCTAAAGCAGAGTGTGATCAATGGATGAGAACTCTGCTGTGTGTTTCGCTTCAGAAATGGAGTTAAATCCCAGGCTCTATGTCTTCCTACAAGCAAGACTTCGTTTAAGGTAAGGGAAGTCACTTTTCAGGTAAAACGAACTACATCATTCACGAAGCTCAACGTTTCTCATCTTCCCTGACAAGCATTGGATGTTAAAGGACCAGTGCTTTGTATCAGTTTCAGAAGCAGAGTTGGTCTAGATATGGTCCGTATGTGTAGGATACACCGTTCAGTTGTTCTAAGCACACTCACGTATCCTGCTCTCTTAGAGACTCTAGAAAGCAAGAGCGTGCTTCTTGCTCTAAAGCAGAGTGTGATCAATGGATGAGAACTCTGCTGTGTGTTTCACTTAAGAAATGGAGTTAAATCCCAGGCTCTGTGTCTTCCTACAAGCAAGACTTCGTTTCAGGTAAGGGAAGTCACTTTTCAGCTAAAACGAACTACATCATTCACGAAGCTCAACGTCTCTCATCTTAACTGACAAGCATTTGATGTTAGAAGACCAGTGCTTTGTATCAGTTTCAGAAGCAGAGTTGGACTACATATGGTCCATATGTGTAGGAAACACCGTTCTGTTGTTCTCAGCACACTCATGTATCCTGCTGTCTTAGAGACTCTAGAAAGCAAGAGCGTGCTTCTTGCTCTAAAGCAGAGTGTGATCAATGGATGAGAACTCTGCTGTGCGTTTCACTTCAGAAATAGAGTTAAATTACAGGCTCTGTGTCTTCCTACAAGCAAGACTTCATTTCAGGTAAGGGCAGGCACTTTTCAGCTCAAACGAACTACATCGTTTATGAAGCTCACACGTTTCTCATCTTAAATGACAAGCATTGGATGTTAGAGGACCAGTACTTTGTATCAGTTTCAGAAGCAGGGTTGGACTAGATATGGTACGTATATGTAGGAAACACCGTTCATTTGTTCTGAGCACACTCAAGTTTCCTGCTGTATTAGAGACTCTAGAAAGCAAGAGCGTGCTAATAGCTCTAAAGCAGAATGTGATCCATGGATGAGAACTATGGTGTGTCTTTCCCTTCAGAAATGGAGTTAAATCCCAGGCTCTGAGTCTTCCTACAAGCAAGACTTCATGTCAGGTAAGGGCAGGCACTTTTCAGCTCAAACGAACTACATCGTTCATGAAGCTCACACGTTTCTCATCCTAACTGACAAGCATTGGATGTTAGAGGACCAGTGCTTTGTATCAGTTTCAGAAGCAGAGTTGGACTAGATATCGTCTGTATGTGTAGGAAACACCGTTCTTTTGCTCTCAGCACACTCACGTATCCTGTTCTCTTAGAGAATCTAGAAAGCAAGAGCGTGCTTCTTGCTCTAAAGCAGAGTGTGATCCATGGTTGAGAACTCTGCTGTGTGTTTCACTTCAGAAATGGAGTTAAATCCCAGGCTCTGTGTCTTCCTACAAGCAAGACTTCGTTTCAGGTAAGGGAAGTCACTTTTCAGCTAAAACGAACTACATCATTCACGAAGCTCAACGTTTCTCATCTTAACTGATAAGCATTTGATGTTAGAAGACCAGTGCTTTGTTGTAGTTTCAGAAGCAGAGTTGGACTAGATATGGTCCGTATGTGTAGGAAACACCGTTCTGTTGTTCTCAGCACACTCACGTATCCTGCTGTGTTAGAGATTCTAGAAGCAAGAGCGTGCTAATAGCTCTAAAGCAGAATGTGATCCATGGATGAGAACAATGCTGGTTCTTTCCCTTCAGAAATGGAGTTAAATCCCAGGCTCTGTGTTTTCCTACAAGCAAGACATCATTTCAGGTAAGGGCAGGCACTTTTCAGCTCAAACGAACTACATCGTTCACGAAGCCAACACATTTCTCATCTTAACTGACAAGCATTGGATTTTAGAGGACCAGTGCTTTGTATCAGTTTCCGAAGCAGAGTTGGACTAGATATGGTCCATATGTGTATGAAACACCGTTCTGTTGTTCTCAGCACACTCAAATTTCCTGCTGTCTTAGAGACTCTAGAAAGCAAGAGCATGCTTCTTGCTCTAAACCAGAGTGTGATCAATGGATGAGAACTCTGCTGTGTGTTTCACTTCAGATATGGAGTTAAATCCCAGGCTCTGAGTCTTCATACAAGCAAGACTTCGTTTCAGGAAAGGGGAAATACTTTTCAGCTCAAGCGAACTACATCGTTCAAGAAGCTCACACGTTTCTCATCTTAACTGACAAGCATTGGATGTTAGAGGACCTGTGCTTATTATCAATTTCAGAAGAAGAGTTGGACTAGATATGGTCCATATGTGTAGGAAACACCGTTCTTTTGTTCTGAGCACACTCACGTTTCATGCTGTTTTAGAGACTCTAGAAAGCAAGAGTGTGTTTCTTGCTCTAAAGCAGAGTTTGACTAATGCATGAGAACTCTGCTGTGTGTTCCGCTTCAGAAATGGAGTTAAATCCCAGGCTCTGAGTCTTCCTACAAGCAAGACTTCGTTTCAGGTAAGGGAAGTCACTTTTCAGCTAAAACGAACTACATCATTCACGAAGCTCAATGTTTCCCATCTTAACTGATAAGCATTTGATGTTAGAAGACCAGTGCTTTGTTGTAGTTTCAGAAGCAGAGTTGGACTAGATATGGTCCGTATGTGTAGGAAACACAGTTCTGTTTTCCTCAGCACACTCACGTATCCTGCTGTCTTAGAGACTCTAGAAGCAAGAGCGTGCTAATAGCTCTAAAGCAAAATGTGATCCATGGATGAGAACAATGCTGGTTCTTTCCCTTCAGAAATGGAGTTAAATCCCAGACTCTGTGTTTTCCTACAAGCAAGACTTCATTTCAGGTAAGGGCAGGCACTTTTCAGCTCAAACGAACTACATCGTTCACGAAGCTCACACGTTTCTCATCTTAAATGACAAGCATTGGATGTTAGAGGACCAGTACTTTGTATCAGTTTCAGAAGCAGGGTTGGACTAGATATGGTACGTGTGGGTAGGAAACACCGTTCTGTTTTCCTCAGCACACTCACGTTTCCTTTGCCTTAGAGACTCTAGAAAGCAAGAGCATGCTTCTTATCTAAAGCAAAATGTGACAAATGGATGAGAACACTGCTGTGTGTTTCACTTCAGAAATGGAATTAAATCCCTGGCTCTGAGTCTTCATACAATCAAGACTTAGTTTCAGGAAAGGGCAGTTACTTTACAGCTCAATCGAACTACATCGTTCATGAAGCTCACAGGTTTCTCATCCTAAATGACATGCGTTCGGTGTTAGAGGACCTGTGCTTTGTTGTAGTTTCAGAAGCAGATTTGGACTAGATGTTGTCTGTATGTGTAGGAAACACCGTTCTTTTGCTCTCAGGACACTCACGTTTCCTGCTGTCTTAGAGACTCTAGAAAGCAAGTGCGTGCTTCTTTCTCTAAAGCAGAGTGTGATCTATGGATGGGAACTCTGCTGAGTGTTTCACTTCAGAAATGGAGTTAAATCCCAGGCTCTGAGTCTTCCTACATGCAAGACTTCATTTCAGGAAAAGGCAGTTACTTTATAGCTCAAGCGAACTACATCATTCACGAAGTTCACAGGTTTCTTATCTTAACTGACAAGCATTGGATGTTAGAGGACCTGTGGTTTGTTGCAGTTTCAGAAGCAGAGTTGAACTAGATATGGTCCGTATATGTAGGAAACACCGTTCATTTGTTCTGAGCACACTCAAGTTTCCTGCTGTATTAGAGACTCTAGAAAGCAAGAGCGTGCTAATAGCTCTAAAGCAGAATGTGATCCATGGATGAGAACTATGGTGTGTCTTTCCCTTCAGTAATGGAGTTAAATCCCAGGCTTTGAGTCTTCCTACAAGCAAGATTTCATGTCAGGTAAGGGCAGGCACTTTTCAGCTCAAACGAACTACATCGTTCATGAAGCTCACACGTTTCTCATCCTAACTGACAAGCATTGGATGTTAGAGGACCAGTGCTTTGTATCAGTTTCAGAAGCAGAGTTGGACTGGATATCGTCTGTATGTGTAGTAAACACCGTTCTTTTGCTCTCAGCACACTCACGTTTCCTGCTGTCTTAGAGACTCTAGAAAGCAAGAGTGTGCTTCTTGCTCTAAAGCAGAGTGTGATCCCTGGATGGGAACTCTGCTGTGTGTTTCACTTCAAAAATGGAGTTAAATCCCATTCTCTGAGTCTTCCTGCAATCAAGACTTCGTTTCAGGAAAGGGCAGTTACTTTACAGCTCAAGCGAACTACATCATTCACGAAGCTCACACGTTTCTCATCTTAACTTACAAGCATTGGATGGTAGAGGACCAGTGCTTTGTATCAGTTTCACAAGCAGAGTTGGACTAGATATGGTCCATATGTGTAGGAAACACCGTTCTGTTGTTCTCAGCACACTCACTTATCCTGCTGTCTTAGAGAATTAGAAAGCAAGAGCGTGCTTCTTGCTCTAAAGCAGAGTGTGATCATTGGATGGGAACTCTGCTTTGCTGTTCACTACAGAATTGGAGTTAAATCCCAGGCTCTGAGTCTTCCTACAATCAAGACTTCGATTAAGGTAAGGGCAGTTACTTTACAGGTCAAAAGAACTACAACGTACACGAAGCTCACACGTTTCTTGCTCTTAATTAAAAAGCATTGGATGTGACAGGACCTGTGTTTTGTGTCAGTTTCAGAAGCAGTGTGGAACTAGATATGGCCCCTATGTGTAGGAAACACCGTTCTTTTGTTCTCAGCACACTCACGTTTCCTGCTGTCTTAGAGACTCAAGAAAGCAAGAGTGTGCTTCTTGCTCTTAAGCAGAGGGTGATCGATGGATGAGAACTATGCTGTGTTTTTCCCTTCAGAAATGGAGTTAAATCCCATTCTCTGAGTCTTCCTACATGCAAGACTTCATTTCAGGAAAAGGCAGTTACTTTATAGCTCAAGCGAACTACATCATTCACGAAGTTCACAGGTTTCTTATCTTAACTGACAAGCATTGGATGTTAGAGGACCTGTGGTTTGTTGCAGTTTCAGAAGCAGAGTTGAACTAGATATGGTCCGTATATGTAGGAAACACCGTTCATTTGTTCTGAGCACACTCAAGTTTCCTGCTGTATTAGAGACTCTAGAAAGCAAGAGCGTGCTAATAGCTCTAAAGCAGAATGTGATCCATGGATGAGAACTATGGTGTGTCTTTCCCTTCAGTAATGGAGTTAAATCCCAGGCTTTGAGTCTTCCTACAAGCAAGATTTCATGTCAGGTAAGGGCAGGCACTTTTCAGCTCAAACGAACTACATCGTTCATGAAGCTCACACGTTTCTCATCCTAACTGACAAGCATTGGATGTTAGAGGACCAGTGCTTTGTATCAGTTTCAGAAGCAGAGTTGGACTAGATATCGTCTGTATGTGTAGTAAACACCGTTCTTTTGCTCTCAGCACACTCACGTTTCCTGCTGTCTTAGAGACTCTAGAAAGCAAGAGTGTGCTTCTTGCTCTAAAGCAGAGTGTGATCCCTGGATGGGAACTCTGCTGTGTGTTTCACTTCAGAAATGGAGTTAAATCCCATTCTCTGAGTCTTCCTGCAATCAAGACTTCGTTTCAGGAAAGGGCAGTTACTTTACAGCTCAAGCGAACTACATCATTCATGAAGCTCACACGTTTCTCATCTTAACTTACAAGCATTGGATGGTAGAGGACCAGTGCTTTGTATCAGTTTCACAAGCAGAGTTGGACTAGATATGGTCCATATGTGTAGGAAACACCGTTCTGTTGTTCTCAGCACACTCACTTATCCTGCTGTCTTAGAGAATTAGAAAGCAAGAGCGTGCTTCTTGCTCTAAAGCAGAGTGTGATCATTGGATGGGAACTCTGCTTTGCTGTTCACTACAGAATTGGAGTTAAATCCCAGGCTCTGAGTCTTCCTACAATCAAGACTTCGATTAAGGTAAGGGCAGTTACTTTACAGGTCAAAAGAACTACAACGTACACGAAGCTCACACGTTTCTTGCTCTTAATTAAAAAGCATTGGATGTGACAGGACCTGTGTTTTGTGTCAGTTTCAGAAGCAGTGTGGAACTAGATATGGCCCCTATGTGTAGGAAACACCGTTCTTTTGTTCTCAGCACACTCACGTTTCCTGCTGTCTTAGAGACTCAAGAAAGCAAGAGTGTGCTTCTTGCTCTTAAGCAGAGGGTGATCGATGGATGAGAACTATGCTGTGTTTTTCCCTTCAGAAATGGAGTTAAATCCCATTCTCTGAGTCTTCCTACAATCAAGACTTCATTTCAGGAAAGGGCAGTTACTTTACAGCTCAAGCGAACTACATCATTCACGAAGCTCACACGTTTCTTATCTTAAATGACAAGCATTGGATGTTACAGGACCTGTGGTTTGTTGCAGTTTCAGAAGCAGAGTTGAACTAGATATGGTCCGTATATGTAGGAAACACCGTTCATTTGTTCTGAGCACACTCAAGTTTCCTGCTGTATTAGAGACTCTAGAAAGCAAGAGCGTGCTAATAGCTCTAAAGCAGAATGTGATCCATGGATGAGAACTATGGTGTGTCTTTCCCTTCAGAAATGGAGTTAAATCCCAGGCTCTGAGTCTTCCTACAAGCAAGACTTCATGTCAGGTAAGGGCAGGCACTTTTCTGCTCAAACGAACTACATCGTTCATGAAGCTCACAAGTTTCTCATCCTAACTGACAAGCATTGGATGTTAGAGGACCAGTGCTTTGTATCAGTTTCAGAAGCAGAGTTGTACTAGATATCGTCTGTATGTGTAGTATACACCGTTCTTTTGCTCTCAGCACACTCACGTATCCTGCTCTCTTAGAGAATCTAGAAAGCAAGAGCGTGCTTCTTGCTCTAAAGCAGAGTGTGATCAATGGATGAGAACTCTGCTGTGTGTTTCACTTCAGAAATGGAGTTAAATCCCAGGCTCTGTGTCTTCCTACAAGCAAGACTTCGTTTCAGGTAAGGGAAGTCACTTTTCAGCTAAAACGAACTACATCATTCACGAAGCTCAACGTTTCTCATCTTAACTGATAAGCATTTGATGTTAGAAGACCAGTGCATTGTTGTAGTTTCAGAAGCAGAGTTGGACTAGATATGGTCCGTATAGTAGGAAACACCGTTCTGTTGTTCTCAGCACACTCACGTATCCTGCTGTCTTAGAGACTCTAGAAGCAAGAGCGTGCTAATAGCTCTAAAGCAAAATGTGATCCATGGATGAGAACAATGCTGGTTCTTTCCCTTCAGAAATGGAGTTAAATCCCAGGCTCTGTGTTTTCCTACAAGCAAGACTTCATTTCAGGTAAGGGCAGGCACTTTTCAGCTCAAACGAACTACATCGTTCACGAAGCTCACACGTTTCTCATCTTAAATGACAAGCATTGGATGTTAGAGGACCAGTACTTTGTATCAGTTTCAGAAGCAGGGTTGGACTAGATATGGTACGTGTGGGTAGGAAACACCGTTCTGTTTTCCTCAGCACACTCACGTTTCCTTTGCCTTAGAGACTCTAGAAAGCAAGAGCATGCTTCTTATCTAAAGCAAAATGTGACAAATGGATGAGAACACTGCTGTGTGTTTCACTTCAGAAATGGAATTAAATCCCTGGCTCTGAGTCTTCATACAATCAAGACTTAGTTTCAGGAAAGGGCAGTTACTTTACAGCTCAATCGAACTACATCGTTCACGAAGCTCACAGGTTTCTCATCCTAAATGACATGCGTTCGGTGTTAGAGGACCTGTGCTTTGTTGTAGTTTCAGAAGCAGATTTGGACTAGATGTTGTCTGTATGTGTAGGAAACACCGTTCTTTTGCTCTCAGGACACTCACGTTTCCTGCTGTCTTAGAGACTCTAGAAAGCAAGTGCGTGCTTCTTTCTCTAAAGCAGAGTGTGATCTATGGATGGGAACTCTGCTGAGTGTTTCACTTCAGAAATGGAGTTAAATCCCAGGCTCTGAGTCTTCCTACATGCAAGACTTCATTTCAGGAAAAGGCAGTTACTTTACAGCTCAAGCGAACTACATCATTCACGAAGCTCACAGGTTTCTTATCTTAACTGACAAGCATTGGATGTTAGAGGACCTGTGGTTTGTTGCAGTTTCAGAAGCAGAGTTGAACTAGATATGGTCCGTATATGTAGGAAACACCGTTCATTTGTTCTGAGCACACTCAAGTTTCCTGCTGTATTAGAGACTCTAGAAAGCAAGAGCGTGCTAATAGCTGTAAAGCAGAATGTAATCCATGGATGAGAACTATGGTGTGTCTTTCCCTTCAGTAATGGAGTTAAATCCCAGGCTTTGAGTCTTCCTACAAGCAAGATTTCATGTCAGGTAAGGGCAGGCACTTTTCAGCTCAAACGAACTACATCGTTCATGAAGCTCACACGTTTCTCATCCTAACTGACAAGCATTGGATGTTAGAGGACCAGTGCTTTGTATCAGTTTCAGAAGCAGAGTTGGACTAGATATCGTCTGTATGTGTAGTAAACACCGTTCTTTTGCTCTCAGCACACTCACGTTTCTTGCTGTCTTAGAGACTCTAGAAAGCAAGAGTGTGCTTCTTGCTCTAAAGCAGTGTGTGATCCCTGGATGGGAACTCTGCTGTTTTTCACTTCAGAAATGGAGTTAAATCCCATTCTCTGAGTCTTCCTGCAATCAAGACTTCGTTTCAGGAAAGGGCAGTTACTTTACAGCTCAAGCGAACTACATCATTCACGAAGCTCACACGTTTCTCATCTTAACTTACAAGCATTGGATGGTAGAGGACCAGTGCTTTGTATCAGTTTCAGAAGCAGATTTGGACTAGATATGGTCCATATGTGTAGGAAACACCGTTCTGTTTTTCTCAGCACACTCACTTATCCTGCTGTCTTAGAGAATTAGAAAGCAAGAGCGTGCTTCTTGCTCTAAAGCAGTGTGATCATTGGACGGGAACTCTGCTGTGTTGTTCACTACAGAATTGGAGTTAAATCCCAGGCTCTGAGTCTTCCTACAAGCAAGACTTCGATTAAGGTAAGGGCAGTTACTTTACAGGTCAAAAGAACTACAACGTACACGAAGCTCACACGTTTCTTGCTCTTAATTAAAAAGCATTGGATGTGACAGGACCTGTGTTTTGTGTCAGTTTCAGAAGCAGTGTGGAACTAGATATGGCCCCTATGTGTAGGAAACACCGTTCTTTTGTTCTCAGCACACTCACGTTTCCTGATGTATTAGAGACTCAAGAAAGCAAGAGTGTGCTTCTTGCTCTAAAGCAGAGGGTGATCGATGGATGAGAACTATGCTGTGTGTTTCCCTTCAGAAATGGAGTTAAATCCCATTCTCTGAGTCTTCCTACAATCAAGACTTCATTTCAGGAAAGGGCAGTTACTTTACAGTTCAAGCGAACTACATCATTCACGAAGCTCACACATTTCTTATGTTAAATGACAAGCATTGGATGTTACAGGACCTGTGGTTTGTTGCAGTTTCAGAAGCAGAGTTGAACTAGATATGGTCCGTATATGTAGGAAAAACCGTTCATTTGTTCTGAGCACACTCAAGTTTCCTGCTGTATTAGAGACTCTAGAAAGCAAGAGCATGCTAATAGCTCTAAAGCAGAGTATGATCCATGGATGAGAACTATGCTGTGTCTTTCCCTTCAGAAATGGAGTTAAATCCCAGGCTCTGTGTCTTCCTACAAGCAAGACTTCGTTCCAGGTAAGGGCAGGCACATTTCAGCTCAAATGATCTACATCGTTCATGAAGCTCACATGTTTCTCATCTTAAATGACAAGCATTGGATGTTAGAGGACCAGTACTTTGTTTCAGTTTCAGAAGCATGTTTGGACTAGATATGGTACGTATGGGTAGGAAACACCGTTCTGTTTTCCTCAGCACACTCACGTTTCCTTTGCCTTAGAGACTCTAGAAAGCAAGAGCATGCTTCTTATCTAAAGCAGAATGTGATAAATGGATGACAACTCTGCTGTGTGTTTCACTTCAGAAATTGAATTAAATCCCTGGCTCTGAGTCTTCATACAATCAAGACTTAATTTTAGGAAAGGGCAGTTACTTTACAGCTTAATCGAACTACATCGTTCACGAAGCTCACAGGTTTCTCATCCTAAATGACATGCGTTGGGTGTTAGAGGACCTGTGCTTTGTTGTAGTTTCAGAAGCAGAGTTGGACTAGATATGGTCCGTATGTGTAGGAAACACCGTTCTGTTGTTCTCAGCACACTCACGTATCCTGCTGTCTTAGAGACTCTAGAAAGCAAGAGCGTGCTTCTTGCTCTAAAGCAGAGTGTGATCAATGGATGAGAACTCTGCTGTGTGTTTCGCTTCAGAAATGGAGTTAAATCCCAGGCTCTGTGTCTTCCTACAAGCAAGACTTCGTTTAAGGTAAGGGAAGTCACTTTTCAGCTAACACGAACTACATCATTCACGAAGCTCAACGTTTCTCATCTTCCCTGACAAGCATTGGATGTTAGAGGACCAGTGCTTTGTATCAGTTTCAGAAGCAGAGTTGGTCTAGATATGGTCCGTATGTGTAGGAAACACCGTTCAGTTGTTCTAAGCACACTCACGTATCCTGCTCTCTTAGAGACTCTAGAAAGCAAGAGCGTGCTTCTTGCTCTAAAGCAGAGTGTGATCAATGGATGAGAACTCTGCTGTGCGTTTCACTTCAGAAATAGAGTTAAATTACAGGCTCTGTGTCTTCCTACAAGCAAGACTTCATTTCAGGTAAGGGCAGGCACTTTTCAGCTCAAACGAACTACATCGTTTATGAAGCTCACACGTTTCTAATCTTAAATGACAAGCATTGGATGTTAGAGGACCAGTACTTTGTATCAGTTTCAGAAGCAGGGTTGGACTAGATATGGTACGTATATGTAGTAAATACCGTTCTGTTGTTCTCAGCACACTCAAGTTTCCTGCTGTATTAGAGACTCTAGAAAGCAAGAGCGTGCTAATTGCTCTAAAGCAGAATGTGATCCATGGATGAGAACTATGGTGTGTCTTTCCCTTCAGAAATGGAGTTAAATCCCAGGCTTTGAGTCTTCCTACAAGCAAGATTTCATGTCAGGTAAGGGCAGGAACTTTTGAGCTCAAACGAACTACATCGTTCATGAAGCTCACACGTTTCTCATCCTAACTGACAAGCATTGGATGTTAGAGGACCAGTGCTTTGTATCAGTTTCAGAAGCAGAGTTGGACTAGATATCGTCTGTATGTGTAGTAAACACCGTTCTTTTGCTCTCAGCACACTCACGTTTCCTGCTGTCTTAGAGAATCTAGAAAGCAAGAGTGTGCTTCTTGCTCTAAAGCAGAGTGTGATCCCTGGATGGGAACTCTGCTGTGTGTTTCACTTCAGAAATGGAGTTAAATCCCATTCTCTGAGTCTTCCTACAATCAAGACTTCGTTTCAGGAAAGGGCAGTTACTTTACAGCTCAAGCGAACTACATAATTCACGAAGCTCACACGTTTCTCATCTTAACTGACAAGCATTGGATGTTAGAGGACCAGTGCTTTGTATCAGTTTCAGAAGCAGAGTTGGACTAGATATCGTCTGTATGTGTAGTAAACACCGTTCTTTTGCTCTCAGCACACTCACGTATCCTGTTCTCTTAGAGAATCTAGAAAGCAAGAGCGTGCTTCTTGCTCTAAAGCAGAGTGTGATCAATGGATGAGAACTCTGCTGTGTGTTTCACTTCAGAAATGGAGTTAAATCCCAGGCTCTGTGTCTTCCTACAAGCAAGACTTCGTTTCAGGTAAGGGAAGTCACTTTTCAGCTAAAACGAACTACATCATTCACGAAGCTCAACGTTTCTCATCTTAACTGATAAGCATTTGATGTTAGAAGACCAGTGCTTTGTTGTAGTTTCAGAAGCAGAGTTGGACTAGATATGGTCCGTATGTGTAGGAAACACCGTTCTGTTGTTCTCAGCACACTCACGTATCCTGCTGTCTTAGAGACTCTAGAAGCAAGAGCGTGCTAATAGCTCTAAAGCAGAATGTGATCCATGGAGGAGAACAATCCTGGTTCTTTCCCTTCAGAAATGGAGTTAAATCCCAGGCTCTGTGTTTTCCTCCAAGAAAGACTTCATTTCAGGTAAGGGCAGGCACTTTTCAGCTCAAACGAACTACATTGTTCACGAAGCTCACACGTTTCTCATCTTAAATGACAAGCATTGGATGTTAGAGGACCAGTACTTTGTATCAGTTTCAGAAGCAGGGTTGGACTAGATATGGTACGTGTGGGTAGGAAACACCGTTCTGTTTTCCTCAGCACACTCACGTTTCCTTTGCCTTAGAGACTCTAGAAAGCAAGAGCATGCTTCTTATCTAAAGCAAAATGTGATAAATGGATGAGAACTCTGCTGTGTGTTTCACTTCAGAAATGGAATTAAATCCCTGGCTCTGAGTCTTCATACAATCAAGACTTAGTTTCAGGAAAGGGCAGTTACTTTACAGCTCAATCGAACTACATCGTTCACGAAGCTCACAGGTTTCTCATCCTAAATGACATGCGTTGGGTGTTACAGGACCTGTGCTTTGTTGTAGTTTCAGAAGCAGAGTTGGACTAGATGTTGTCTGTATGTGTAGGAAACACCGTTCTTTTGCTCTCAGGACACTCACGTTTCCTGCTCTCTTAGAGACTCTAGAAAGCAAGTGCGTGCTTCTTTCTCTAAAGCAGAGTGTGATCTATGGATGGGAACCCTGCTGAGTGTTTCACTTCAGAAATGGAGTTAAATCCCAGGCTCTGAGTCTTCCTACATGCAAGACTTCATTTCAGGAAAAGGCAGTTACTTTACAGCTCAAGCGAACTACATCATTCATGAAGCTCACAGGTTTCTTATCTTAACTGACAAGCATTGGATGTTAGAGGACCTGTGGTTTGTTGCAGTTTCAGAAGCAGAGTTGAACTAGATATGGTCCGTATATGTAGGAAACACTGTTCATTTGTTCTGCGCACACTCAAGTTTCCTGCTGTATTAGAGACTCTAGAAAGCAAGAGTGTGCTAATAGCTCTAAAGCAGAATGTGATCCATGGATGAGAACTATGGTGTGTCTTTCCATTCAGAAATGGAGTTAAATCCCAGGCTTTGAGTCTTCCTACAAGCAAGATTTCATGTCAGGTAAGGGCAGGCACTTTTGAGCTCAAACGAACTACATCGTTCATGAAGCTCACACGTTTCTCATCCTAACTGACAAGCATTGGATGTTAGAGGACCAGTGCTTTGTATCAGTTTCAGAAGCAGAGTTGGACTAGATATCGTCTGTATGTGTAGTAAACACCGTTCTTTTGCTCTCAGCACACTCACGTTTCCTGCTGTCTTAGAGACTCTAGAAAGCAAGAGTGTGCTTCTTGCTCTAAAGCAGAGTGTGATCCCTGGATGGGAACTCTGCTGTGTGTTTCACTTCAGAAATGGAGTTAAATCCCATTCTCTGAGTCTTCCTACAATCAAGACTTCGTTTCAGGAAAGGGCAGTTACTTTACAGCTCAAGCGAACTACATCATTCACGAAGCTCACACGTTTCTCATCTTAACTTACAAGCATTGGATGGTAGAGGCCCAGTGCTTTGTATCAGTTTCAGAAGCAGAGTTGGACTAGATATGGTCCATATGTTTAGGAAACACCGTTCTGTTGTTCTCAGCACACTCACTTATCCTGCTGTCTTAGAGAATCTAGAAAGCAAGAGCGTGCTTCTTGCTCTAAAGCAGAGTGTGATAATTGGGTGGGAACTCTGCTGTGTTGTTCACTACAGAATTGGAGTTAAATCCCAGGCTCTGAGTCTTCCTACAAGCAAGACTTCGATTAAGGTAAGGGCAGTTACTTTACAGGTCAAAAGAACTACAACGTACACGAAGCACACACGTTTCTTGCTCTTAATTAAAAAGCATTGGATGTGACAGGACCTGTGTTTTGTGTCAGTTTCAGAAGCAGTGTGGAACTAGATATGGCCCCTATGTGTAGGAAACACCGTTCTTTTGTTCTCAGCACACTCACGTTTCCTGATGTATTAGAGACTCAAGAAAGCAAGAGTGTGCTTCTTGCTCTAAAGCAGAGGGTGATCGATGGATGAGAGCTATGCTGTGTGTTTCCCTTCAGAAATGGAGTTAAATCCCATTCTCTGAGTCTTCCTACAATCAAGACTTCATTTCAAGAAAGGGCAGTTACTTTACAGCTCAAGCGAACTACATCATTCACGAAGCTCACACGTTTCTTATCTTAAATGACAAGCATTGGATGTTACAGGACCTGTGGTTTGTTGCAGTTTCAGAAGCAGAGTTGAACTAGATATGGTCCGTATATGTAGGAAACACCGTTCATTTGTTCTGAGCACACTCAAGTTTCCTGCTGTATTAGAGACTCTAGAAAGCAAGAGCGTGCTAATAGCTCTAAAGCAGAATGTGATCCATGGATGAGAACTATGCTGTGTCTTTCCCTTCAGAAATGGTGTTAAATCCCAGGCTCTGAGTCTTCCTACAAGCAAGACTTCATGTCAGGTAAGGGCAGGCACTTTTCAGCTCAAACGAACTACATCGTTCATGAAGCTCACACGTTTCTCATCCTAACTGACAAGCATTGGATGTTAGAGGACCAGTGCTTTGTATCAGTTTCAGAAGCAGAGTTGGACTAGATATCGTTTGTATGTGTAGTAAACACCGTTCTTTTGCTCTCAGCACACTCACGTATCCTGCTCTCTTAGAGAATCTAGAAAGCAAGAGCGTGCTTCTTGCTCTAAAGCAGAGTGTGATCCCTAGATGGGAACTCTGCTGTGTGTTTCACTTCAGAAATGGAGTTAAATCCCAGGCTCTGTGTCTTCCTACAAGCAAGACTTCATTTCAGGTAAGGGAAGTCACTTTTCAGCTAAAACGATCTACATCATTCACGAAGCTCAACGTTTCTCATCTTAACTGATAAGCATTTGATGTTAGAAGACCAGTGCTTTGTTGTAGTTTCAGAAGCAGAGTTGGACTAGATATGGTCAGTATGTGTAGGAAACACCGTTCTGTTGTTCTCAGCACACTCACGTATCCTGCTGTCTTAGAGACTCTAGAAGCAAGAGCGTGCTAATAGCTCTAAAGCAAAATGTGATCCATGGATGAGAACAATGCTGGTTCTTTCCCTTCAGAAATGGAGTTAAATCCCAGGCTCTGTGTTTTCCTACAAGCAAGACTTCATTTCAGGTAAGGGCAGGCACTTTTCAGCTCAAACGAACTACATCGTTCACGAAGCTCACACGTTTCTCATCTTAAATGACAAGCATTGGATGTTAGAGGACCAGTACTTTTTATCAGTTTCAGAAGCAGGGTTGGACTAGATATGGTACGTGTGGGTAGGAAACACCGTTCTGTTTTCCTCAGCACACTCACGTTTCCTTTGCCTTAGAGACTCTAGAAAGCAAGAGCATGCTTCTTATCTAAAGCAAAATGAGACAAATGGATGAGAACACTGCTGTGTGTTTCACTTCAGAAATGGAATTAAATCCCTGGCTCTGAGTCTTCATACAATCAAGACTTAGTTTCAGGAAAGGGCAGTTACTTTACAGCTCAATCGAACTACATCGTTCATGAAGCTCACAGGTTTCTCATCCTAAATGACATGCGTTCGGTGTTAGAGGACCTGTGCTTTGTTGTAGTTTCAGAAGCAGATTTGGACTAGATGTTGTCTGTATGTGTAGGAAACACCGTTCTTTTGCTCTCAGGACACTCACGTTTCCTGCTGTCTTAGAGACTCTAGAAAGCAAGTGCGTGCTTCTTTCTCTAAAGCAGAGTGTGATCTATGGATGGGAACTCTGCTGAGTGTTTCACTTCAGAAATGGAGTTAAATCCCAGGCTCTGAGTCTTCCTACATGCAAGACTTCATTTCAGGAAAAGGCAGTTACTTTATAGCTCAAGCGAACTACATCATTCACGAAGTTCACAGGTTTCTTATCTTAACTGACAAGCATTGGATGTTAGAGGACCTGTGGTTTGTTGCAGTTTCAGAAGCAGAGTTGAACTAGATATGGTCCGTATATGTAGGAAACACCGTTCATTTGTTCTGAGCACACTCAAGTTTCCTGCTGTATTAGAGACTCTAGAAAGCAAGAGCGTGCTAATAGCTCTAAAGCAGAATGTGATCCATGGATGAGAACTATGGTGTGTCTTTCCCTTCAGTAATGGAGTTAAATCCCAGGCTTTGAGTCTTCCTACAAGCAAGATTTCATGTCAGGTAAGGGCAGGCACTTTTCAGCTCAAACGAACTACATCGTTCATGAAGCTCACACGTTTCTCATCCTAACTGACAAGCATTGGATGTTAGAGGACCAGTGCTTTGTATCAGTTTCAGAAGCAGAGTTGGACTAGATATCGTCTGTATGTGTAGTAAACACCGTTCTTTTGCTCTCAGCACACTCACGTTTCCTGCTGTCTTAGAGACTCTAGAAAGCAAGAGTGTGATTCTTGCTCTAAAGCAGAGTGTGATCCCTGGATGGGAACTCTGCTGTGTGTTTCACTTCAGAAATGGAGTTAAATCCCATTCTCTGAGTCTTCCTGCAATCAAGACTTCGTTTCAGGAAAGGGCAGTTACTTTACAGCTCAAGCGAACTACATCATTCACGAAGCTCACACGTTTCTCATCTTAACTTACAAGCATTGGATGGTAGAGGACCAGTGCTTTGTATCAGTTTCACAAGCAGAGTTGGACTAGATATGGTCCATATGTGTAGGAAACACCGTTCTGTTGTTCTCAGCACACTCACTTATCCTGCTGTCTTAGAGAATTAGAAAGCAAGAGCGTGCTTCTTGCTCTAAAGCAGAGTGTGATCATTGGATGGGAACTCTGCTTTGCTGTTCACTACAGAATTGGAGTTAAATCCCAGGCTCTGAGTCTTCCTACAATCAAGATTTCGATTAAGGTAAGGGCAGTTACTTTACAGGTCAAAAGAACTACAACGTACACGAAGCTCACACGTTTCTTGCTCTTAATTAAAAAGCATTGGATGTGACAGGACCTGTGTTTTGTGTCAGTTTCAGAAGCAGTGTGGAACTAGATATGGCCCCTATGTGTAGGAAACACCGTTCTTTTGTTCTCAGCACACTCACGTTTCCTGCTGTCTTAGAGACTCAAGAAAGCAAGAGTGTGCTTCTTGCTCTAAAGCAGAGGGTGATCGATGGATGAGAACTATGCTGTGTTTTTCCCTTCAGAAATGGAGTTAAATCCCATTCTCTGAGTCTTCCTACAATCAAGATTTCATTTCAGGAAAGGTCAGTTACTTTACAGCTCAAGCGAACTACATCATTCACGAAGCTCACACGTTTCTTATCTTAAATGACAAGCATTGGATGTTACAGGACCTGTGGTTTGTTGCAGTTTCAGAAGCAGAGTTGAACTAGATATGGTCCGTATATGTAGGAAACACCGATCATTTGTTCTGAGCACACTCAAGTTTCCTGCTGTATTAGAGACTCTAGAAAGCAAGAGCGTGCTAATAGCTCTAAAGCAGAATGTGATCCATGGATGAGAACTATGGTGTGTCTTTCCCTTCAGAAATGGAGTTAAATCCCAGGCTCTGAGTCTTCCTACAAGCAAGACTTCATGTCAGGTAAGGGCAGGCACTTTCCAGCTCAAACGAACTACATCGTTCATGAAGCTCACAAGTTTCTCATCCTAACTGACAAGCATTGGATGTTAGAGGACCAGTGCTTTGTATCAGTTTCAGAAGCAGAGTTGGACTAGATATCGTCTGTATGTGTAGTAAACACCGTTCTTTTGCTCTCAGCACACTCACGTATCCTGCTCTCTTAGAGAATCTAGAAAGCAAGAGCGTGCTTCTTGCTCTAAAGCAGAGTGTGATCAATGGATGAGAACTCTGCTGTGTGTTTCACTTCAGAAATGGAGTTAAATCCCAGGCTCTGTGTCTTCCTACAAGCAAGACTTCGTTTCAGGTAAGGGAAGTCACTTTTCAGCTAAAACGAACTACATCATTCACGAAGCTCAACGTTTCTCATCTTAACTGATAAGCATTTGATGTTAGAAGACCAGTGCTTTGTTGTAGTTTCAGAAGCAGAGTTGGACTAGATATGATCCGTATGTGTAGGAAACACCGTTCTGTTGTTCTCAGCACACTCACGTATCCTGCTGTCTTAGAGACTCTAGAAGCAAGAGCGTGCTAATAGCTCTGAAGCAAAATGTGATCCATGGATGAGAACAATGCTGGTTCTTTCCCTTCAGAAATGGAGTTAAATCCCAGGCTCTGTGTTTTCCTACAAGCAAGACTTCATTTCAGGTAAGGGCAGGCACTTTTCAGCTCAAACGAACTACATCGTTCACGAAGCTCACACGTTTCTCATCTTAAATGACAAGCATTGGATGTTAGAGGACCAGTACTTTGTATCAGTTTCAGAAGCAGGGTTGGACTAGATATGGTACGTGTGGGTAGGAAACACCGTTCTGTTTTCCTCAGCACACTCACGTTTCCTTTGCCTTAGAGACTCTAGAAAGCAAGAGCATGCTTCTTATCTAAAGCAAAATGTGACAAATGGATGAGAACACTGCTGTGTGTTTCACTTCAGAAATGGAATTAAATCCCTGGCTCTGAGTCTTCATACAATCAAGACTTAGTTTCAGGAAAGGGCAGTTACTTTACAGCTCAATCGAACTACATCGTTCACGAAGCTCACAGGTTTCTCATCCTAAATGACATGCGTTCGGTGTTAGAGGACCTGAGCTTTGTTGTAGTTTCAGAAGCAGATTTGGTCTAGATGTTGTCTGTATGTGTAGGAAACACCGTTCTTTTGCTCTCAGGACACTCACGTTTCCTGCTGTCTTAGAGACTCTAGAAAGCAAGTGCGTGCTTCTCTCTCTAAAGCAGAGTGTGATCTATGGATGGGAACTCTGCTGAGTGTTTCACTTCAGAAATGGAGTTAAATCCCAGGCTCTGAGTCTTCCTACATGCAAGACTTCGTTTCAAGAAAGGGCACTTACTTTACAGCTCAAGCGAACTACATCATTCACGAAGCTCACAGATTTCTTATCTTAACTGACAAGCATTGGATGTTAGAGGACCTGTGGTTTGTTGCAGTTTCAGAAGCAGAGTTGAACTAGATATGGTCCATATATGTAGGAAACACCGTTCATTTGTTCTGAGCACACTCAAGTTTCCTGCTGTATTAGAGACTCTAGAAAGCAAGAGCGTGCTAATAGCTGTAAAGCAGAATGTAATCCATGGATGAGAACTATGGTGTGTCTTTCCCTTCAGTAATGGAGTTAAATCCCAGGCTTTGAGTCTTCCTACAAGCAAGATTTCATGTCAGGTAAGGGCAGGCACTTTCCAGCTCAAACGAACTACATCGTTCATGAAGCTCACACGTTTCTCATCCTAACTGACAAGCATTGGATGTTAGAGGACCAGTGCTTTGTATCAGTTTCAGAAGCAGAGTTGGACTAGATATCGTCTGTATGTGTAGTAAACACCGTTCTGTTGTTCTCAGCACACTCACGTATCCTGCTGTGTTAGAGACTCTAGAACGCAAGAGCGTGCTAATAGCTCTAAAGCAGAATGTGATCCATGGATCAGAAATATGGTGTGTCTTTCCCTTCAGAAATGGAGTTAAATCCCAGGCTCTGAGTCTTCCTACAAGCAAGACTTCATGTCAGGTAAGGGCAGGCACTTTTCAGCTCAAACGAACTACATCGTTCATGAAGCACACACGTTTCTCATCTTAAATGACAAGCATTGGATGTTAGAGGACCAGTACTTTGTATCAGTTTCAGAAGCAGGGTTGGACTAGATATGGTACGTATGGGTAGGAAACACCGTTCTGATTTTCTCAGCACAGTCACTTTTCAGTTGTCTTAGAGACTCTAGAAAGCAAGAGCATGCTTCTTATCTAAAGCAGAATGTGATAAATGGATGGGAACTCTGCTGTGTGTTTCACTTCAGAAATGGAATTAAATCCCTGGCTCTGAGTCTTCATACAATCAAGACTTAGTTTCAGGAAAGGGCAGTTACTTTACAGCTCAATCGAACTACATCGTTCACGAAGCTCACAGGTTTCTCATCCTAAATGACATGCGTTGGGTGTTACAGGACCTGTGCTTTGTTGTAGTTTCAGAAGCAGAGTTGGACTAGATGTTGTCTGTATGTGTAGGAAACACCGTTCTTTTGCTCTCAGGACACTCACGTTTCCTGCTGTCTTAGAGACTCTAGAAAGCAAGTGCGTGCTTCTTTCTCTAAAGCAGAGTGTGATCTATGGATGGGAACTCTGCTGAGTGTTTCACTTCAGAAATGGAGTTAAATCCCAGGCTCTGAGTCTTCCTACATGCAAGACTTCATTTCAGGAAAAGGCAGTTACTTTACAGCTCAAGCGAACTACATCATTCATGAAGCTCACAGGTTTCTTATCTTAACTGACAAGCATTGGATGTTAGAGGACCTGTGGTTTGTTGCAGTTTCAGAAGCAGAGTTGAACTAGATATGGTCCGTATATGTAGGAAACTCCGTTCATTTGTTCTGCGCACACTCAAGTTTCCTGCTGTATTAGAGACTCTAGAAAGCAAGAGTGTGCTAATAGCTCTAAAGCAGAATGTGATCCATGGATGAGAACTATGGTGTGTCTTTCCATTCAGAAATGGAGTTAAATCCCAGGCTTTGAGTCTTCCTACAAGCAAGATTTCATGTCAGGTAAGGGCAGGCACTTTTGAGCTCAAACGAACTACATCGTTCATGAAGCTCACACGTTTCTCATCCTAACTGACAAGCATTGGATGTTAGAGGACCAGTGCTTTGTATCAGTTTCAGAAGCAGAGTTGGACTAGATATCGTCTGTATGTGTAGTAAACACCGTTCTTTTGCTCTCAGCACACTCACGTTTCCTGCTGTCTTAGAGACTCTAGAAAGCAAGAGTGTGCTTCTTGCTCTAAAGCAGAGTGTGATCCCTGGATGGGAACTCTGCTGTGTGTTTCACTTCAGAAATGGAGTTAAATCCCATTCTCTGAGTCTTCCTACAATCAAGACTTCGTTTCAGGAAAGGGCAGTTACTTTACAGCTCAAGCGAACTACATAATTCACAAGCTCACACGTTTCTCATCTTAACTTACAAGCATTGGATGGTAGAGGCCCAGTGCTTTGTATCAGTTTCAGAAGCAGAGTTGGACTAGATATGGTCCATATGTTTAGGAAACACCGTTCTGTTGTTCTCAGCACACTCACTTATCCTGCTGTCTTAGAGAATCTAGAAAGCAAGAGCGTGCTTCTTGCTCTAAAGCAGAGTGTGATAATTGGGTGGGAACTCTGCTGTGTTGTTCACTACAGAATTGGAGTTAAATCCCAGGCTCTGAGTCTTCCTACAAGCAAGACTTCGATTAAGGTAAGGGCAGTTACTTTACAGGTCAAAAGAACTACAACGTACACGAAGCACACACGTTTCTTGCTCTTAATTAAAAAGCATTGGATGTGACAGGACCTGTGTTTTGTGTCAGTTTCAGAAGCAGTGTGGAACTAGATATGGCCCCTATGTGTAGGAAACACCGTTCTTTTGTTCTCAGCACACTCACGTTTCCTGATGTATTAGAGACTCAAGAAAGCAAGAGTGTGCTTCTTGCTCTAAAGCAGAGGGTGATCGATGGAAGAGAGCTATGCTGTGTGTTTCCCTTCAGAAATGGAGTTAAATCCCATTCTCTGAGTCTTCCTACAATCAAGACTTCATTTCAAGAAAGGGCAGTTACTTTACAGCTCAAGCGAACTACATCATTCACGAAGCTCACACGTTTCTTATCTTAAATGACAAGCATTGGATGTTACAGGACCTGTGGTTTGTTGCAGTTTCAGAAGCAGAGTTGAACTAGATATGGTCCGTATATGTAGGAAACACCGTTCATTTGTTCTGAGCACACTCAAGTTTCCTGCTGTATTAGAGACTCTAGAAAGCAAGAGCGTGCTAATAGCTCTAAAGCAGAATGTGATCCATGGATGAGAACTATGCTGTGTGTTTCACTTCAGAAATGGAATTAAATCCCTGGCGCTGCGTCTTCATACAATCAAGACTTAGTTTCAGGAAAGGGCAGTTACTTTACAGCTCAATCGAACTACATCGTTCACGAAGCTCACAGGTTTCTCATCCTAACTGACATGCGTTGGGTGTTAGAGGACCTGTGCTTTGTTGTAGTTTCAGAAGCAGAGTTGGACTAGATATGGTCCGTATGTGTACGAAACACCGTTCTGTTTTTCTCAGCACAGTCACGTTTCAGTTGTCTTAGAGACTCTAGAAAGCAAGAGCATGCTTCTTATCTAAAGCAGAATGTGATAAATGGATGGGAACTCTGCTGTGTGTTTCACTTCAGAAATGGAATTAAATCCCTGGCTCTGAGTCTTCCTACAATCAAGATTTCGTTTCAGGAAAGGGCAGTTACTTTACAGCTCAAGCGAACTACATCATTCACGAAGCTCACACGTTTCTCATCTTAACTTACAAGCATTGGATGGTAGAGGACCAGTGCTTTGTATCAGTTTCAGAAGCAGAGTTGGACTAGATATGGTCCATATGTGTAGGAAACACCGTTCTGTTGTTCTCAGCACACTCACGTATCCTGCTGTCTTAGAGAATCTAGAAAGCAAGAGCATGCTTCTTTCTCTAAAGCAGAGTGTGATCATTGGATGGGAACTCTGCTGTGTTGTTCACTACAAAATTGGAGTTAAATCCCAGGCTCTGAGTCTTCCTACAAGCAAGACTTCGATTAAGGTAAGGGCAGTTACTTTACCGGTCAAAAGAACTACAACGTACACGAAGCTCACACGATTCTTGCTCTTAATTAAAAAGCATTGGATGTGACAGGACCTGTGTTTTGTGTCAGTTTCAGAAGCAGTGTGGAACTAGATATGGCCCCTATGTGTAGGAAACACCGTTCTTTTGTTCTCAGCACAATCACGTTTCCTGATGTATTAGAGACTCAAGAAAGCAAGAGTGTGCTTCTTGCTCTAAAGCAGAGGGTGATCGATGGATGAGAACTATGCTGTGTGTTTCCCTTCAGAAATGGAGTTAAATCCCATTCTCTGAGTCTTCCTACAATCAAGACTTCATTTCAGGAAAGGGCAGTTACTTTACAGCTCAAGCGAACTACATCATTCACGAAGCTCACACGTTTCTTATCTTAAATGACAAGCATTGGATGTTACAGGACCTGTGGTTTGTTGCAGTTTCAGAAGCAGATTTGAACTAGATATGGTCCATATATGTAGGAAAAACCGTTCATTTGTTCTGAGCACACTCAAGTTTCCTGCTGTATTAGAGAATCTAGAAAGCAAGAGCATGCTAATAGCTCTAAAGCAGAGTAGGATCCATGGATGAGAACTATGCTGTGTCTTTCCCTTCAGAAATGGAGTTAAATCCCAGGCTCTGTGTCTTCCTACAAGGAAGACTTCGTTCCAGGTAAGGGCAGGCACTTTTCAGCTCAAATGAACTACATCGTTCATGAAGCTCACATGTTTCTCATCTTAAATGACAAGCATTGGATGTTAGAGGACCAGTACTTTGTATTAGTTTCAGAAGCAGGTTTGGACTAGATATGGTACGTATGGGTAGGAAACACCGTTCTGTTTTCCTCAGCACACTCACGTTTCCTTTGCCTTAGAGACTCTAGAAAGCAAGAGCATGCTTCTTATCTAAAGCAGAATGTGATAAATGGATGAGAACTCTGCTGTGTGTTTCACTTCAGAAATGGAATTAAATCCCTGGCTCTGAGTCTTCATACAATCAAGACTTAGTTTCAGGAAAGGGCAGTTACTTTACAGCTCAATCGAACTACATCGTTCACGAAGCTCACAGGTTTCTCATCCTAACTGACATGCGTTGGGTGTTAGAGGACCTGTGCTTTGTTGTAGTTTCAGAAGCAGAGTTGGACTAGATACGGTCCGTATTGTAGGAAACACCGTTCTTTTGTTCTGAGCACACTCACGTTTCATGCTGTATTAGAGACTCTAGAAAACAAGAGCGTGCTTCTTATCTAAAGCAGAATGTGATAAATGGATGAGAACTCTGCTGTGTGTTTCACTTCAGAAATGGAATTAAATCCCTGGCTCTGCGTATTCATACAATCAAGACTTAGTTTCAGGAAAGGGCAGTTACTTTACAGCTCAAGCGAACTACATCATTCACGAAGCTCAACGTTTCTCATCTTCCCTGACAAGCATTGGATGTTAGAGGACCAGTACTTTGTATCAGTTTCAGAAGCAGGGTTGGACTAGATATGGTACGTATGTGTAGGAAACCCCGTTCTGTTTTTCTCAGCACAGTCACATTTCAGTTGTCTTAGAGACTCTAGAAAGCAAGAGCATGCTTCTTATCTAAAGCAGAATGTGATAAATGGATGGGAACTCTGCTGTGTGTTTCACTTCAGAAATGGAATTAAATCCCTGGCTCTGAGTCTTCCTACAATCAAGACTTCGTTTCAGGAAAGGGCAGTTACTTTACAGCTCAAGCGAACTACATCATTCACGAAGCTCACACGTTTCTCATCTTAACTTACAAGCATTGGATGGTAGAGGACCAGTGCTTTGTATCAGTTTCAGAAGCAGAGTTGGACTAGATATGGTCCATATGTGTAGGAAACACCGTTCTGTTGTTCTCAGCACACTCACGTATCCTGCTGTCTTAGAGAATCTAGAAAGCAAGAGCATGCTTCTTGCTCTAAAGCAGAGTGTGATCATTGGATGGGAACTCTGCTGTGTTGTTCACTACAAAATTGGAGTTAAATCCCAGGCTCTGAGTCTTCCTACAAGCAAGACTTCGATTAAGGTAAGGGCAGTTACTTTACCGGTCAAAAGAACTACAACGTACACGAAGCTCACACGATTCTTGCTCTTAATTAAAAAGCATTGGATGTGACAGGACCTGTGTTTTGTGTCAGTTTCAGAAGCAGTGTGGAACTAGATATGGCCCCTATGTGTAGGAAACACCGTTCTTTTGTTCTCAGCACAATCACGTTTCCTGATGTATTAGAGACTCAAGAAAGCAAGAGTGTGCTTCTTGCTCTAAAGCAGAGGGTGATCGATGGATGAGAACTATGCTGTGTGTTTCCCTTCAGAAATGGAGTTAAATCCCATTCTCTGAGTCTTCCTACAATCAAGACTTCATTTCAGGAAAGGGCAGTTACTTTACAGCTCAAGCGAACTACATCATTCACAAAGCTCACACGTTTCTTATCTTAAATGACAAGCATTGGATGTTACAGGACCTGTGGTTTGTTGCAGTTTCAGAAGCAGATTTGAACTAGATATGGTCCATATATGTAGGAAAAACCGTTCATTTGTTCTGAGCACACTCAAGTTTCCTGCTGTATTAGAGAATCTAGAAAGCAAGAGCATGCTAATAGCTCTAAAGCAGAGTAGGATCCATGGATGAGAACTATGCTGTGTCTTTCCCTTCAGAAATGGAGTTAAATCCCAGGCTCTGTGTCTTCCTACAAGGAAGACTTCGTTCCAGGTAAGGGCAGGCACTTTTCAGCTCAAATGAACTACATCGTTCATGAAGCTCACATGTTTCTCATCTTAAATGACAAGCATTGGATGTTAGAGGACCAGTACTTTGTATTAGTTTCAGAAGCAGGTTTGGACTAGATATGGTACGTATGGGTAGGAAACACCGTTCTGTTTTCCTCAGCACACTCACGTTTCCTTTGCCTTAGAGACTCTAGAAAGCAAGAGCATGCTTCTTATCTAAAGCAGAATGTGATAAATGGATGAGAACTCTGCTGTGTGTTTCACTTCAGAAATGGAATTAAATCCCTGGCTCTGAGTCTTCATACAATCAAGACTTAGTTTCAGGAAAGGGCAGTTACTTTACAGCTCAATCGAACTACATCGTTCACGAAGCTCACAGGTTTCTCATCCTAACTGACATGCGTTGGGTGTTAGAGGACCTGTGCTTTGTTGTAGTTTCAGAAGCAGAGTTGGACTAGATACGGTCCGTATTGTAGGAAACACCGTTCTTTTGTTCTGAGCACACTCACGTTTCATGCTGTATTAGAGACTCTAGAAAACAAGAGCGTGCTTCTTATCTAAAGCAGAATGTGATAAATGGATGAGAACTCTGCTGTGTGTTTCACTTCAGAAATGGAATTAAATCCCTGGCTCTGCGTCTTCATACAATCAAGACTTAGTTTCAGGAAAGGGCAGTTACTTTACAGCTCAAGCGAACTACATCATTCACGAAGCTCAACGTTTCTCATCTTCCCTGACAAGCATTGGATGTTAGAGGACCAGTACTTTGTATCAGTTTCAGAAGCAGGGTTGGACTAGATATGGTACGTATGTGTAGGAAACCCCGTTCTGTTTTTCTCAGCACAGTCACATTTCAGTTGTCTTAGAGACTCTAGAAAGCAAGAGCATGCTTCTTATCTAAAGCAGAATGTGATAAATGGATGGGAACTCTGCTGTGTGTTTCACTTCAGAAATGGAATTAAATCCCTGGCTCTGAGTCTTCCTACAATCAAGACTTCGTTTCAGGAAAGGGCAGTTACTTTACAGCTCAAGCGAACTACATCATTCACGAAGCTCACACGTTTCTCATCTTAACTTACAAGCATTGGATGGTAGAGGACCAGTGCTTTGTATCAGTTTCAGAAGCAGAGTTGGACTAGATATGGTCCATATGTGTAGGAAACACCGTTCTGTTGTTCTCAGCACACTCACGTATCCTGCTGTCTTAGAGAATCTAGAAAGCAAGAGCATGCTTCTTGCTCTAAAGCAGAGTGTGATCATTGGATGGGAACGCTGCTGTGTTGTTCACTACAAAATTGGAGTCAAATCCCAGGCTCTGAGTCTTCCTACAAGCAAGACTTCGATTAAGGTAAGGGCAGTTTCTTTACCGGTCAAAAGAACTACAACGTACACGAAGCTCACACGTTTCTTGCTCTTAATTAAAAAGCATTGGATGTGACAGGACCTGTGTTTTGTGTCAGTTTCAGAAGCAGTGTGGAACTAGATATGGCCCCTATGTGTAGGAAACACCGTTCTTTTGTTCTCAGCATACTCACGTTTCCTGATGTATTAGAGACTCAAGAAAGCAAGAGTGTGCTTCTTGCTCTAAAGCAGAGGGTGATCGATGGATGAGAACTATGCTGTGTGTTTTCCTTCAGAAATGGAGTTAAATTCCATTCTCTGAGTCTTCCTACAATCAAGACTTCATTTCAGGAAAGGGCAGTTACTTTACAGCTCAAGCGAACTACATCATTCACGAAGCTCACACGTTTCTTATCTTAAATGACAAGCATTGGATGTTACAGGACCTGTGGTTTGTTGCAGTTTCAGAAGCAGAGTTGAACTAGATATGGTCCATATATGTAGGAAAAACCGTTCATTTGTTCTGAGCACACTCAAGTTTCCTGCTGTATTAGAGAATCTAGAAAGCAAGAGCATGCTAATAGCTCTAAAGCAGAGTATGATCAATGGATGAGAACTCTGCTGTGTGTTTCGCGTCGGAAATGGAGTTAAATCCCAGGCTCTGTGTCTTCCTACAAGCAAGACTTCGTTTCAGGTAAGAGAAGTCACTTTTCAGCTAAAACGAACTACATCATTCACGAAGCTCAACGTTTCTCATCTTCCCTGACAAGCATTGGATGTTAGAGGACCAATACTTTGTATCAGTTTCAGAAGCAGGGTTGGACTAGATATGGTACGTATGGGTAGGAAACACCGTTCTGTTTTCCTCAGCACACTCACGTTTCCTTTGCCTTAGAGACTCTAGAAAGCAAGAGCATGCTTCTTATCTAAAGCAGAATGTGATAAATGGATGAGAACTCTGCTGTGTGTTTCACTTCAGAAATGGAATTAAATCCCTGGCTCTGCGTCTTCATACAATAAAGACTTAGTTTCAGGAAAGGGCAGTTACTTTACAGCTCAATCGAACTACATCGTTCACGATGCTCACAGGTTTCTCATCCTAACTGACATGCGTTGGGTGTTAGAGGACCTGTGCTTTGTTGTAGTTTCAGAAGCAGAGTTGGACTAGATATGGTCCGTATGTGTAGGAAACATCGTTCTGTTGTTCTCAGCACACTCACGTATCCTGCTGTATTACAGACTCTAGAAAGCAAGAGCGTGCTTCTTGCTCTAAAGCAGAGTGTGATCAATGGATGAGAACTCTGCTGTGTGTTTCACTTCAGAAATAGAGTTAAATTTCAGGCTCTGTGTCTTCCTACAAACAAGACTTCGTTTCAGGTAAGGGAAGTCACTTTTCAGCTCAAACAAACTACAACATTCAAGAAGCCCACACATTTCTCATCTTAACTTACAAGCATTGGATGGTAGAGGACCAGTGCTTTGTATCAGTTTCGGAAGCAGAGTTGGACTACATATGGTCCATATGTGTAGGAAACACCGTTCTTTTGTTCTCAGCACACTCATGTATCCTGCTGTCTTAGAGACTCTAGAAAGCAAGAGCGTGCTTCTTGCTCTAAAGCAGAGTGTGATCAATGGATGAGAACTCTGCTGTGTGTTTCGCTCAGAAATGGAGTTAAATCCCAGGCTCTGTGTCTTCCTACAAGCAAGACTTCGTTTCAGGTAAGGGAAGTCACTTTTCAGCTAAAACGAACTATATCATTCACGAAGCTCAACGTTTCTCATCTTCCCTGACAAGCATTGGATGTTAGAGGACCAGTGCTTTGTATCAGTTTCAGAAGCAGAGTTGGTCTAGATATGGTCCGTATGTGTAGGAAACACCGTTCTGTTGTTCTAAGCACACTAACATATACTGCTCTCTTAGAGACTCTAGAAAGCAAGAGCGTGCTTCTTGCTCTAAAGCAGAGTGTGATCAATGGATGAGAACTCTGCTGTGTGTTTCACGTCAGAAATGGAGTTAAATCCCAGGCTCTGTGTCTTCCTACAAGCAAGACTTCGTTTCAGGTAAGGGAAGTCACTTTTCAGCTAAAACGAACTACATCATTCACGATGCTCAACGTTTCTCATCTTAACTGACAAGCATTTGATGTTAGAAGACCAGTGATTTTTTGTAGTTTCAGAAGCAGAGTTGGACTAGATATGGTCCGTATGTGTAGGAAACACCGTTCTGTTGTTCTCAGCACACTCACGTATCCTGCTGTGTTAGAGACTCTAGAAAGCAAGAGCGTGCTAATAGCTCTAAAGCACAATGTGATCCATGGATGAGAACTATGCTGGTTCTTTCCCTTCAGAAATGGAGTTAAATCCCAGGCTCTGTGTCTTCCTACAAGCAAGACTTCGTTTCAGGTAAGGGCAGGCACTTTTCAGCTCAAACGAACTACATCGTTCATGAAGCTCCCACGTTTCTCATCTTAAATGACAAGCATTGGATGTTAGAGGACCAGTACTTTGTATCAGTTTCAGAAGCAGGGTTGGACTAGATATGGTACGTATGTGTAGGCAACACCTTTCTGTTTTTCACAGCACACTCACGTTTCCTTTGCCTTAGAGACTCTAGAAAGCAAGAGCATGCCTCTTATCTAAAGCAGAATGTGATAAATGGATGAGAACTCTGCTGTGTGTTTCACTTCAGAAATGGAATTAAATCCCTGGCTCTGAGTCTTCATACAATCAAGACTTAGTTTCAGGAAAGGGCAGTTACTTTACAGCTCAATCGAACTACATCGTTCACGAAGATCACAGGTTTCTCATCCTAACTGACATGCGTTGGGTGTTAGAGGACCTGTGCTTTGTTGTAGTTTCAGAAGCAGAGTTGGACTAGATATGGTCCGTATGTGTAGGAAACACCGTTCTGTTTTTCTGAGCACACTCACGTTTCATGCTGTATTAGAGACTCTAGAAAGCAAGAGCGTGCTTCTTGCTCTAAAGCAGAGTGTGATCAATGGATGAGAACTCTGCTGTGTGTTTCGCTTCAGAAATGGAGTTAAATCCCAGGCTCTGTGTCTTCCTACAAGCAAGACTTCGTTTCAGGTAAGAGAAGTCACTTTTCAGCCAAAACGAACTACATCATTCACGAAGCTCAACGTTTCTCATCTTCCCTGACAAGCATTGGATGTTAGAGGACCAGTACTTTGTATCAGTTTCAGAAGCAGGGTTGCACTAGATATGGTACGTATGGGTAGGAAACACCGTTCTGTTTTCCTCAGCACACTCAAGTATCCTGCTGTATTAGAGACTCTAGAAAGCAAGAGCGTGCTTCTTGCTCTTAAGCAGAGTGTGATCAATGGATGAGAACTCTGCTGTGTGTTTCACTTCAGAAATAGAGTTAAATTACAGGCTCTGTGTCTTCCTACAAACAAGACTTCGTTTCAGGTAAGGGAAGTCACTTTTCAGCTCAAACAAACTACAACATTCACGAAGCCCACACATTTCTCATCTTAACTTACAAGCATTGGATGGTAGAGGACCAGTGCTTTGTATCAGTTTCGGAAGCAGAGTTGGACTAGATATGGTCCATATGTGTAGGAAACACCGTTCTGTTGTTCTCAGCACACTCATGTATCCTGCTGTCTTAGAGAATCTAGAAAGCAAGAGCGTGCTTCTTGCTCTAAAGCAGAGTGTGATCAATGGATGAGAACTCTGCTGTGTGTTTCGCTTCAGAAATGGAGTTAAATCCCAGGCTCTGTGTCTTCCTACAAGCAAGACTTCGTTTCAGGTAAGGGAAGTCACTTTTCAGCTAAAACGAACTACATCATTCACGATGCTCAACGTTTCTCATCTTAACTGACAATCATTTGATGTTAGAAGGCCAATGCTTTGTTGTAGTTTCAGAAGTAGAGTTGGACTAGATATGGTCTGTATGTGTAGGAAACACCGTTCTGTTGTTCTCAGCACACTCACGTATCCTGCTGTCTTAGAGATTCTAGAAAGCAAGAGCGTGCTAATAGCTTTAAAGCAGAATGTGATCCATGGATGAGAACTATGCTGGTTCTTTCCCTTCAGAAATGGAGTTAAATCCCAGGCTCTGTGTCTTCCTACAAGCAAGACTTCGTTTCAGGTAAGGGCAGGCACTTTTCAGCTCAAACGAACTACATCGTTCATGAAGCTCACACGTTTCTCATCTTAAATGACAAGCATTGGATGTTAGAAGACCAGTACTTTGTATCAGTTTCAGAAGCAGGGTTGGACTAGATATGGTACGTATGTGTAGGAAACACCTTTCTGTTTTTCTCAGCACAGTCACTTTTCCTTTGTCTTAGAGACTCTAGAAAGCAAGAGCATGCTTCTTATCTAAAGCAGAATGTGATAAATGGATGGGAACTCTGCTGTGTGTTTTACTTCAGAAATGGAATTAAATCCCTGGCTCTGAGTCTTCCTACAAGCAGGACTTGGTTTCAGGAAAGGGCAGTTTCTTTACAGCTCAAACGAACTACATTGTTCACGAAGCTCACAGGTTTCTCATCCTAACTAACAAGCATTGGGTGTTAGAGGGCCAGTGCTTTGTATCAGTTTCCAAAGCAGAGTTGGACTAGATATTGTCTGTATGTGTAGGAAACACCGTTCTTTTGCTCTCAGCACACTCACGTTTCCTGCTGTCTTAGAGAATCTAGAAGGCAAGTGCGTGCTTCTTTCTCTAAAGCAGAGTGTGATCTATGGATGGGAACTCTGCTGAGTGTTTCACTTCAGAAATGGAGTTTAATCCCAGGCTCTGAGTCTTCCTACATGCAAGACTTCATTTCAGGAAAGGGCAGTTACTTTACAGCTCAAGCGAACTACATCATTCACGAAGCTCACACGTTTCTTATCTTAACTGACAAGCATTGGATGTTACAGGACCTGTGGTTTGTTGCAGTTTCAGAAGCAGAGTTGAACTAGATATGGTCCGTATATGTAGGAAACACCGTTCATTTGTTCTGAGCACACTCATTTTTCGTGCTGTATTAGAGACTCTAGAAAGCAAGAGCATGCTAATAGCTGTAAAGCAGAATGTGATCCATGGATTAGAACTATGGTGTGTCTTCCCCTTCAGTAATGGAGTTAGATCCCAGGCTCTGAGTCTTCCTACAAGCAAGACTTCATGTCAGGTAAGGGCAGGCACATTTCAGCTCAAACGAACTACATCGTTCATGAAGTTCACACGTTTCTCATCTTAACTTACAAGCATTGGATGGTAGAGGACCAGTGCTTTGTATCAGTTTCAGAAGCAGAGTTGGACTAGATATGGTCCATATGTGTAGGAAACACCGTTCTGTTGTTCTCAGCACACTCACGTATCCTGCTGTCTTAGAGAATCTAGAAAGCAAGAGCATGCTTCTTGCTCTAAAGCAGAGTGTGATCATTGGATGGGAACGCTGCTGTGTTGTTCACTACAAAATTGGAGTTAAATCCCAGGCTCTGAGTCTTCCTACAAGCAAGACTTCGATTAAGGTAAGGGCAGTTTCTTTACCGGTCAAAAGAACTACAACGTACACAAAGCTCACACGTTTCTTGCTCTTAATTAAAAAGCATTGGATGTGACAGGACCTGTGTTTTGTGTCAGTTTCAGAAGCAGTGTGGAACTAGATATGGCCCCTATGTGTAGGAAACACCGTTCTTTTGTTCTCAGCATACTCACGTTTCCTGATGTATTAGAGACTCAAGAAAGCAAGAGTGTGCTTCTTGCTCTAAAGCAGAGGGTGATCGATGGATGAGAACTATGCTGTGTGTTTTCCTTCAGAAATGGAGTTAAATTCCATTCTCTGAGTCTTCCTACAATCAAGACTTCATTTCAGGAAAGGGCAGTTACTTTACAGCTCAAGCGAACTACATCATTCACGAAGCTCACACGTTTCTTATCTTAAATGACAAGCATTGGATGTTACAGGACCTGTGGTTTGTTGCAGTTTCAGAAGCAGAGTTGAACTAGATATGGTCCATATATGTAGGAAAAACCGTTCATTTGTTCTGAGCACACTCAAGTTTCCTGCTGTATTAGAGAATCTAGAAAGCAAGAGCATGCTAATAGCTCTAAAGCAGAGTATGATCAATGGATGAGAACTCTGCTGTGTGTTTCGCTTCGGAAATGGAGTTAAATCCCAGGCTCTGTGTCTTCCTACAAGCAAGACTTCGTTTCAGGTAAGAGAAGTCACTTTTCAGCTAAAACGAACTACATCATTCACGAAGCTCAACGTTTCTCATCTTCCCTGACAAGCATTGGATGTTAGAGGACCAATACTTTGTATCAGTTTCAGAAGCAGGGTTGGACTAGATATGGTACGTATGGGTAGGAAACACCGTTCTGTTTTCCTCAGCACACTCACGTTTCCTTTGCCTTAGAGACTCTAGAAAGCAAGAGCATGCTTCTTATCTAAAGCAGAATGTGATAAATGGATGAGAACTCTGCTGTGTGTTTCACTTCAGAAATGGAATTAAATCCCTGGCTCTGCGTCTTCATACAATAAAGACTTAGTTTCAGGAAAGGGCAGTTACTTTACAGCTCAATCGAACTACATCGTTCACGAAGCTCACAGGTTTCTCATCCTAACTGACATGCGTTGGGTGTTAGAGGACCTGTGCTTTGTTGTAGTTTCAGAAGCAGAGTTGGACTAGATATGGTCCGTATGTGTAGGAAACATCGTTCTGTTGTTCTCAGCACACTCACGTATCCTGCTGTATTACAGACTCTAGAAAGCAAGAGCGTGCTTCTTGCTCTAAAGCAGAGTGTGATCAATGGATGAGAACTCTGCTGTGTGTTTCACTTCAGAAATAGAGTTAAATTTCAGGCTCTGTGTCTTCCTACAAACAAGACTTCGTTTCAGGTAAGGGAAGTCACTTTTCAGCTCAAACAAACTACAACATTCAAGAAGCCCACACATTTCTCATCTTAACTTACAAGCATTGGATGGTAGAGGACCAGTGCTTTGTATCAGTTTCGGAAGCAGAGTTGGACTACATATGGTCCATATGTGTAGGAAACACCGTTCTTTTGTTCTCAGCACACTCATGTATCCTGCTGTCTTAGAGACTCTAGAAAGCAAGAGCGTGCTTCTTGCTCTAAAGCAGAGTGTGATCAATGGATGAGAACTCTGCTGTGTGTTTCGCTCAGAAATGGAGTTAAATCCCAGGCTCTGTGTCTTCCTACAAGCAAGACTTCGTTTCAGGTAAGGGAAGTCACTTTTCAGCTAAAACGAACTATATCATTCACAAAGCTCAACGTTTCTCATCTTCCCTGACAAGCATTGGATGTTAGAGGACCAGTGCTTTGTATCAGTTTCAGAAGCAGAGTTGGTCTAGATATGGTCCGTATGTGTAGGAAACACCGTTCTGTTGTTCTAAGCACACTAACATATACTGCTCTCTTAGAGACTCTAGAAAGCAAGAGCGTGCTTCTTGCTCTAAAGCAGAGTGTGATCAATGGATGAGAACTCTGCTGTGTGTTTCACGTCAGAAATGGAGTTAAATCCCAGGCTCTGTGTCTTCCTACAAGCAAGACTTCATTTCAGGTAAGGGAAGTCACTTTTCAGCTAAAACGAACTACATCATTCACGATGCTCAACGTTTCTCATCTTAACTGACAAGCATTTGATGTTAGAAGACCAGTGATTTTTTGTAGTTTCAGAATAGAGTTGGACTAGATATGGTCCGTATGTGTAGGAAACACCGTTCTGTTGTTCTCAGCACACTCACGTATCCTGCTGTGTTAGAGACTCTAGAAAGCAAGAGCGTGCTAATAGCTCTAAAGCACAATGTGATCCATGGATGAGAACTATGCTGGTTCTTTCCCTTCAGAAATGGAGTTAAATCCCAGGCTCTGTGTCTTCCTACAAGCAAGACTTCGTTTCAGGTAAGGGCAGGCACTTTTCAGCTCAAACGAACTACATCGTTCATGAAGCTCCCACGTTTCTCATCTTAAATGACAAGCATTGGATGTTAGAGGACCAGTACTTTGTATCAGTTTCAGAAGCAGGGTTGGACTAGATATGGTACGTATGTGTAGGAAACACCTTTCTGTTTTTCGCAGCACACTCACGTTTCCTTTGCCTTAGAGACTCTAGAAAGCAAGAGCATGCCTCTTATCTAAAGCAGAATGTGATAAATGGATGAGAACTCTGCTGTGTGTTTCACTTCAGAAATGGAATTAAATCCCTGGCTCTGAGTCTTCATACAATCAAGACTTAGTTTCAGGAAAGGGCAGTTACTTTACAGCTCAATCGAACTACATCGTTCACGAAGCTCACAGGTTTCTCATCCTAACTGACATGCGTTGGGTGTTAGAGGACCTGTGCTTTGTTGTAGTTTCAGAAGCAGAGTTGGACTTGATATGGTCCGTATGTGTAGGAAACACCGTTCTGTTTTTCTGAGCACACTCACGTTTCATGCTGTATTAGAGACTCTAGAAAGCAAGAGCGTGCTTCTTGCTCTAAAGCAGAGTGTGATCAATGGATGAGAACTCTGCTGTGTGTTTCGCTTCAGAAATGGAGTTAAATCCCAGGCTCTGTGTCTTCCTACAAGCAAGACTTCGTTTCAGGTAAGAGAAGTCACTTTTCAGCCAAAACGAACTACATCATTCACGAAGCTCAACGTTTCTCATCTTCCCTGACAAGCATTGGATGTTAGAGGACCAGTACTTTGTATCAGTTTCAGAAGCAGGGTTGCACTAGATATGGTACGTATGGGTAGGAAACACCGTTCTGTTTTCCTCAGCACACTCAAGTATCCTGCTGTATTAGAGACTCTAGAAAGCAAGAGCGTGCTTCTTGCTCTTAAGCAGAGTGTGATCAATGGATGAGAACTCTGCTGTGTGTTTCACTTCAGAAATAGAGTTAAATTACAGGCTCTGTGTCTTCCTACAAACAAGACTTCGTTTCAGGTAAGGGAAGTCACTTTTCAGCTCAAACAAACTACAACATTCACGAAGCCCACACATTTCTCATCTTAACTTACAAGCATTGGATGGTAGAGGACCAGTGCTTTGTTTCAGTTTCGGAAGCAGAGTTGGACTAGATATGGTCCATATGTGTAGGAAACACCGTTCTGTTGTTCTCAGCACACTCATGTATCCTGCTGTCTTAGAGAATCTAGAAAGCAAGAGCGTGCTTCTTGCTCTAAAGCAGAGTGTGATCAATGGATGAGAACTCTGCTGTGTGTTTCGCTTCAGAAATGGAGTTAAATCCCAGGCTCTGTGTCTTCCTACAAGCAAGACTTCGTTTCAGGTAAGGGAAGTCACTTTTCAGCTAAAACGAACTACATCATTCACGATGCTCAACGTTTCTCATCTTAACTGACAATCATTTGATGTTAGAAGGCCAATGCTTTGTTGTAGTTTCAGAAGTAGAGTTGGACTAGATATGGTCTGTATGTGTAGGAAACACCGTTCTGTTGTTCTCAGCACACTCACGTATCCTGCTGTCTTAGAGATTCTAGAAAGCAAGAGCGTGCTAATAGCTTTAAAGCAGAATGTGATCCATGGATGAGAACTATGCTGGTTCTTTCCCTTCAGAAATGGAGTTAAATCCCAGGCTCTGTGTCTTCCTACAAGCAAGACTTCGTTTCAGGTAAGGGCAGGCACTTTTCAGCTCAAACGAACTACATCGTTCATGAAACTCACACGTTTCTCATCTTAAATGACAAGCATTGGATGTTAGAAGACCAGTACTTTGTATCAGTTTCAGAAGCAGGGTTGGACTAGATATGGTACGTATGTGTAGGAAACACCTTTCTGTTTTTCTCAGCACAGTCACTTTTCCTTTGTCTTAGAGACTCTAGAAAGCAAGAGCATGCTTCTTATCTAAAGCAGAATGTGATAAATGGATGGGAACTCTGCTGTGTGTTTTACTTCAGAAATGGAATTAAATCCCTGGCTCTGAGTCTTCCTACAAGCAGGACTTGGTTTCAGGAAAGGGCAGTTTCTTTACAGCTCAAACGAACTACATTGTTCACGAAGCTCACAGGTTTCTCATCCTAACTAACAAGCATTGGGTGTTAGAGGGCCAGTGCTTTGTATCAGTTTCCAAAGCAGAGTTGGACTAGATATTGTCTGTATGTGTAGGAAACACCGTTCTTTTGCTCTCAGCACACTCACGTTTCCTGCTGTCTTAGAGAATCTAGAAGGCAAGTGCGTGCTTCTTTCTCTAAAGCAGAGTGTGATCTATGGATGGGAACTCTGCTGAGTGTTTCACTTCAGAAATGGAGTTTAATCCCAGGCTCTGAGTCTTCCTACATGCAAGACTTCATTTCAGGAAAGGGCAGTTACTTTACAGCTCAAGCGAACTACATCATTCACGAAGCTCACACGTTTCTTATCTTAACTGACAAGCATTGGATGTTAGAGGACCTGTGGTTTGTTGCAGTTTCAGAAGCAGAGTTGAACTAGATATGGTCCGTATATGTAGGAAACACCGTTCATTTGTTCTGAGCACACTCATTTTTCGTGCTGTATTAGAGACTCTAGAAAGCAAGAGCATGCTAATAGCTGTAAAGCAGAATGTGATCCATGGATTAGAACTATGGTGTGTCTTCCCCTTCAGTAATGGAGTTAGATCCCAGGCTCTGAGTCTTCCTACAAGCAAGACTTCATGTCAGGTAAGGGCAGGCACTTTTCAGCTCAAACGAACTACATCGTTCATGAAGCTCACACGTTTCTCATCTTAAATGACAAGCATTGGATGTTAGAGGACCAGTGCTTTGTATCAGTTTCAGAAGCAGAGTTGGACTAGATATCATCTGTATGTGTAGTAAACACCGTTCTTTTGCTCTCAGCAAACTCACGTTTCCTGCTGTCTTAGAGACTCTAGAAAGCAAGAGTGTGCTTCTTGCTCTAAAGCAGAGTGTGATCCCTGGATGGGAACTCTGCTGTGTGTTTTACTTCAGAAATGGAGTTAAAACCCAGGCTCTGAGTCTTCCTACAAACAAGACTTCGTTTCAGGTAAGAGAAGTCACTTTTCAGCTAAAACGAACTACATCATTCACGAAGCTCAACGTTTCTCATCTTCCCTGACAAGCACTGGATGTTAGAGGACCAGTACTTTGTATCAGTTTCAGAAGCTGGGTTGGACTAGATATGGTACGTATGGGTAGGAAACACCGTTCTGTTTTCCTCAGCACACTCACGTTTCCTTTGCCTTAGAGACTCTAGAAAGCAAGAGCATGCTTCTTATCTAAAGCAGAATGTGATAAATGGATGAGAACTCTGCTGTGTGTTTCACCTCGGAAAAGGAATTAAATCCCTGGCTCTGAGTCTTCATACAATCAAGACTTAGTTTCAGGAAAGGGCAGTTACTTTACAGCTCAATCGAACTACATCGTTCACGAAGCTCACAAGTTTCTCATCCTAACTGACATGCGTTGTGTGTTAGAGGACCTGTGCTTTGTTGTAGTTTCAGAAGCAGAGTTGGACTAGATATGGTCCGTATGTGTACGAAACACCGTTCTGTTTTTCTCAGCACAGTCACGTTTCAGTTGTCTTAGAGACTCTAGAAAGCAAGAGCATGCTTCTTATCTAAAGCAGAATGTGATAAATGGATGGGAACTCTGCTGTGTGTTTCACTTCAGAAATGGAATTAAATCCCTGGCTCTGAGTCTTCCTACAATCAAGATTTCGTTTCAGGAAAGGGCAGTTACTTTACAGCTCAAGCGAACTACATCATTCACGAAGCTCACACGTTTCTCATCTTAACTTACAAGCATTGGATGGTAGAGGACCAGTGCTTTGTATCAGTTTCAGAAGCAGAGTTGGACTAGATATGGTCCATATGTGTAGGAAACACCGTTCTGTTGTTCTCAGCACACTCACGTATCCTGCTGTCTTAGAGAATCTAGAAAGCAAGAGCATGCTTCTTGCTCTAAAGCAGAGTGTGATCATTGGATGGGAACTCTGCTGTGTTGTTCACTACAGAATTGGAGTTAAATCCCAGGCTCTGAGTCTTCCTACAAGCAAGACTTCGATTAAGGTAAGGGCAGTTACTTTACCGGTCAAAAGAACTACAACGTACACGAAGCTCACACGATTCTTGCTCTTAATTAAAAAGCATTGGATGTGACAGGACCTGTGTTTTGTGTCAGTTTCAGAAGCAGTGTGGAACTAGATATGGCCCCTATGTGTAGGAAACACCGTTCTTTTGTTCTCAGCACACTCACGTTTCCTGATGTATTAGAGACTCAAGAAAGCAAGAGTGTGCTTCTTGCTCTAAAGCAGAGGGTGATCGATGGATGAGAACTATGCTGTGTGTTTCCCTTCAGAAATGGAGTTAAATCCCATTCTCTGAGTCTTCCTACAATCAAGACTTCATTTCAGGAAAGGGCAGTTACTTTACAGCTCAAGCGAACTACATCATTCACGAAGCTCACACGTTTCTTATCTTAAATGACAAGCATTGGATGTTACAGGACCTGTGGTTTGTTGCAGTTTCAGAAGCAGATTTGAACTAGATATGGTCCATATATGTAGGAAAAACCGTTCATTTGTTCTGAGCACACTCAAGTTTCCTGCTGTATTAGAGAATCTAGAAAGCAAGAGCATGCTAATAGCTCTAAAGCAGAGTAGGATCCATGGATGAGAACTATGCTGTGTCTTTCCCTTCAGAAATGGAGTTAAATCCCAGGCTCTGTGTCTTCCTACAAGGAAGACTTCGTTCCAGGTAAGGGCAGGCACTTTTCAGCTCAAATGAACTACATCGTTCATGAAGCTCACATGTTTCTCATCTTAAATGACAAGCATTGGATGTTAGAGGACCAGTACTTTGTATTAGTTTCAGAAGCAGGTTTGGACTAGATATGGTACGTATGGGTAGGAAACACCGTTCTGTTTTCCTCAGCACACTCACGTTTCCTTTGCCTTAGAGACTCTAGAAAGCAAGAGCATGCTTCTTATCTAAAGCAGAATGTGATAAATGGATGAGAACTCTGCTGTGTGTTTCACTTCAGAAATGGAATTAAATCCCTGGCTCTGCGTCTTCATACAATCAAGACTTAGTTTCAGGAAAGGGCAGTTACTTTACAGCTCAATCGATCTACATCGTTCACGAAGCTCACAGGTTTCTCATCCTAACTGACATGCGTTGGGTGTTAGAGGACCTGTGCTTTGTTGTAGTTTCAGAAGCAGAGTTGGACTAGATATGGTCCGTATTGTAGGAAACACCGTTCTTTTGTTCTGAGCACACTCACGTTTCATGCTGTATTAGAGACTCTAGAAAGCAAGAGAGTGCTTCTTGCTCTAAAGCAGAGTATGATCAATGGATGAGAACTCTGCTGTGTGTTTCGCTTCAGAAATGGAGTTAAATCCCAGGCTCTGTGTCTTCCTACAAGCAAGACTTCGTTTCAGGTAAGAGAAGTCACTTTTCAGCCAAAACGAACTACATCATTCACGAAGCTCAACGTTTCTCATCTTCCCTGACAAGCATTGGATGTTAGAGGACCAGTACTTTGTATCAGTTTCAGAAGCAGGGTTGGACTAGATATGGTACGTATGTGTAGGAAACACCGTTCTGTTTTTCTCAGCACAGTCACGTTTCAGTTGTCTTAGAGACTCTAGAAAGCAAGAGCATGCTTCTTATCTAAAGCAGAATGTGATAAATGGATGGGAACTCTGCTGTGTGTTTCACTTCAGAAATGGAATTAAATCCCTGGCTCTGAGTCTTCCTACAACCAAGACTTCGTTTCAGGAAAGGGCAGTTACTTTACAGCTCAAGCGAACTACATCATTCACGAAGCTTACACGTTTCCTATCTTAAATGACAAGCATTGGATGTTACAGGACCTGTGGTTTGTTGCAGTTTCAGAAGCAGAGTTGAACTAGATATGGTCCATATATGTAGGAAAAACCGTTCATTTGTTCTGAGCACACTCAAGTTTCCTGCTGTATTAGAGATTCTAGAAAGCAAGAGCATGCTAATAGCTCTAAAGCAGAGTATGATCCATGGATGAGAACTATGCTGTGTCTTTCCCTTCAGAAATGGAGTTAAATCCCAGGCTCTGTGTCTTCCTACAAGCAAGACTTCGTTCCATGTAAGGGCAGGCACTTTTCAGCTCAAATGAACTACATCGTTCATGAAGCTCACATGTTTCTCATCTTAAATGACAAGCATTGGATGTTAGAGGACCAGTACTTTGTATCAGTTTCAGAAGCAGGGTTGGCCTAGATATGGTACGTATGGTTAGGAAACACCGTTCTGTTTTCCTCAGCACACTCACGTTTCCTTTGCCTTAGAGACTCTAGAAAGCAAGAGCATGCTTCTTATCTAAAGCAGAATGTGATAAATGGATGAGAACTCTGCTGTGTGTTTCACTTCAGAAATGGAATTAAATCCCTGGCTCTGCGTCTTCATACAATCAAGACTTAGTTTCAGGAAAGGGCAGTTACTTTACAGCTCAATCGAACTACATCGTTCACGAAGCTCACAGGTTTCTCATCCTAACTGACATGCGTTGGGTGTTAGAGGACCTGTGCTTTGTTGTAGTTTCAGAAGCAGTGTTGGACTAGATATGGCCCGTATTGTAGGAAACACCGTTCTGTTGTTATGAGCACACTCACGTTTCATGCTGTATTAGAGACTCTAGAAAGCAAGAGCGTGCTTCTTGCTCTAAAGCAGAGTATGATCAATGGATGAGAACTCTGCTGTGTGTTTCGCTTCAGAAATGGAGTTAAATCCCAGGCTCTGTGTCTTCCTACAAGCAAGACTTCGTTTCAGGTAAGAGAAGTCACTTTTCAGCCAAAACGAACTACATCATTCACGAAGCTCAACGTTTCTCATCTTCCCTGACAAGCATTGGATGTTAGAGGACCAGTACTTTGTATCAGTTTCAGAAGCAGGGTTTGACTAGATATGGTACGTATGTGTAGGAAACACCGTTCTGTTTTTCTCAGCACAGTCACTTTTCAGTTGTCTTAGAGACTCTAGAAAGCAAGAGCATGCTTCTTATCTAAAGCAGAATGTGATAAATGGATGGGAACTCTGCTGTGTGTTTCACTTCAGAAATGGAATTAAATCCCTGGCGCTGCGTCTTCCTACAATCAAGACTTAGTTTCAGGAAAGGGCAGTTACTTTACAGCTCAATCGAACTACATCGTTCACGAAGCTCACAGGTTTCTCATCCTAACTGACATGCGTTGGGTGTTAGAGGACCTGTGCTTTGTTGTAGTTTCAGAAGCAGAGTTGGACTAGATATGGTCCGTATGTGTACGAAACACGGTTCTGTTTTTCTCAGCATAGTCACGTTTCAGTTGTCTTAGAGACTCTAGAAAGCAAGAGCATGCTTCTTATCTAAAGCAGAATGTGATAAATGGATGGGAACTCTGCTGTGTGTTTCACTTCAGAAATGGAATTAAATCCCTGGCTCTGAGTCTTCCTACAATCAAGATTTCGTTTCAGGAAAGGGCAGTTACTTTACAGCTCAAGCGAACTACATCATTCACGAAGCTCACACGTTTCTCATCTTAACTTACAAGCATTGGATGGTAGAGGACCAGTGCTTTGTATCAGTTTCAGAAGCAGAGTTGGACTAGATATGGTCCATATGTGTAGGAAACACCGTTCTGTTGTTCTCAGCACACTCACGTATCCTGCTGTCTTAGAGAATCTAGAAAGCAAGAGCATGCTTCTTGCTCTAAAGCAGAGTGTGATCATTGGATGGGAACTCTGCTGTGTTGTTCACTACAAAATTGGAGTTAAATCCCAGGCTCTGAGTCTTCCTACAAGCAAGACTTCGATTAAGGTAAGGGCAGTTACTTTACCGGTCAAAAGAACTACAACGTACACGAAGCTCACACGATTCTTGCTCTTAATTAAAAAGCATTGGATGTGACAGGACCTGTGTTTTGTGTCAGTTTCAGAAGCAGTGTGGAACTAGATATGGCCCCTATGTGTAGGAAACACCGTTCTTTTGTTCTCAGCACAATCACGTTTCCTGATGTATTAGAGACTCAAGAAAGCAAGAGTGTGCTTCTTGCTCTAAAGCAGAGGGTGATCGATGGATGAGAACTATGCTGTGTGTTTCCCTTCAGAAATGGAGTTAAATCCCATTCTCTGAGTCTTCCTACAATCAAGACTTCATTTCAGGAAAGGGCAGTTACTTTACAGCTCAAGCGAACTACATCATTCACGAAGCTCACACGTTTCTTATCTTAAATGACAAGCATTGGATGTTACAGGACCTGTGGTTTGTTGCAGTTTCAGAAGCAGATTTGAACTAGATATGGTCCATATATATAGGAAAAACCGTTCATTTGTTCTGAGCACACTCAAGTTTCCTGCTGTATTAGAGAATCTAGAAAGCAAGAGCATGCTAATAGCTCTAAAGCAGAGTAGGATCCATGGATGAGAACTATGCTGTGTCTTTCCCTTCAGAAATGGAGTTAAATCCCAGGCTCTGTGTCTTCCTACAAGGAAGACTTCGTTCCAGGTAAGGGCAGGCACTTTTCAGCTCAAATGAACTACATCGTTCATGAAGCTCACATGTTTCTCATCTTAAATGACAAGCATTGGATGTTAGAGGACCAGTACTTTGTATTAGTTTCAGAAGCAGGTTTGGACTAGATATGGTACGTATGGGTAGGAAACACCGTTCTGTTTTCCTCAGCACACTCACGTTTCCTTTGCCTTAGAGACTCTAGAAAGCAAGAGCATGCTTCTTATCTAAAGCAGAATGTGATAAATGGATGAGAACTCTGCTGTGTGTTTCACTTCAGAAATGGAATTAAATCCCTGGCTCTGAGTCTTCATACAATCAAGACTTAGTTTCAGGAAAGGGCAGTTACTTTACAGCTCAATCGAACTACATCGTTCACGAAGCTCACAGGTTTCTCATCCTAACTGACATGCGTTGGGTGTTAGAGGACCTGTGCTTTGTTGTAGTTTCAGAAGCAGAGTTGGAATAGATACGGTCCGTATTGTAGGAAACACCGTTCTTTTGTTCTGAGCACACTCACGTTTCATGCTGTATTAGAGACTCTAGAAAGCAAGAGCGTGCTTCTTATCTAAAGCAGAATGTGATAAATGGATGAGAACTCTGCTGTGTGTTTCACTTCAGAAATGGAATTAAATCCCTGGCTCTGCGTCTTCATACAATCAAGACTTAGTTTCAGGAAAGGGCAGTTACTTTACAGCTCAATCGAACTACATCGTTCACGAAGCTCACAGGTTTCTCATCCTAACTGACATGCGTTGGGTGTTAGAGGACCTGTGCTTTGTTGTAGTTTCAGAAGCAGAGTTGGACTAGATATGGTCCGTATTGTAGGAAACACCGTTCTGTTGTTCTCAGCACACTCACGTATCCTGCTGTCTTAGAGAATCTAGAAAGCAAGAGCATGCTTCTTGCTCTAAAGCAGAGTGTGATCATTGGATGGGAACGCTGCTGTGTTGTTCACTACAGAATTGGAGTTAAATCCCAGGCTCTGAGTCTTCCTACAAGCAAGACTTCGATTAAGGTAAGGGCAGTTTCTTTACCGGTCAAAAGAACTACAACGTACACGAAACTCACACGTTTCTTGCTCTTAATTAAAAAGCATTGGATGTGACAGGACCTGTGTTTTGTGTCAGTTTCAGAAGCAGTGTGGAACTAGATATGGCCCCTATGTGTAGGAAACACCGTTCTTTTGTTCTCAGCATACTCACGTTTCCTGATGTATTAGAGACTCAAGAAAGCAAGAGTGTGCTTCTTGCTCTAAAGCAGAGGGTGATCGATGGATGAGAACTATGCTGTGTGTTTTCCTTCAGAAATGGAGTTAAATTCCATTCTCTGAGTCTTCCTACAATCAAGACTTCATTTCAGGAAAGGGCAGTTACTTTACAGCTCAAGCGAACTACATCACTCACGAAGCTCACACGTTTCTTATCTTAAATGACAAGCATTGGATGTTACAGGACCTGTGGTTTGTTGCAGTTTCAGAAGCAGAGTTGAACTAGATATGGTCCATATATGTAGGAAAAACCGTTCATTTGTTCTGAGCACACTCAAGTTTCCTGCTGTATTAGAGAATCTAGAAAGCAAGAGCATGCTAATAGCTCTAAAGCAGAGTATGATCAATGGATGAGAACTCTGCTGTGTGTTTCGCTTCGGAAATGGAGTTAAATCCCAGGCTCTGTGTCTTCCTACAAGCAAGACTTCGTTTCAGGTAAGAGAAGCCACTTTTCAGCTAAAACGAACTACATCATTCACGAAGCTCAACGTTTCTCATCTTCCCTGACAAGCATTGGATGTTAGAGGACCAATACTTTGTATCAGTTTCAGAAGCAGGGTTGGACTAGATATGGTACGTATGGGTAGGAAACACCGTTCTGTTTTCCTCAGCACACTCACGTTTCTTTTGCCTTAGAGACTCTAGAAAGCAAGAGCATGCTTCTTATCTAAAGCAGAATGTGATAAATGGATGAGAACTCTGCTGTGTGTTTCACTTCAGAAATGGAATTAAATCCCTGGCTCTGCGTCTTCATACAATAAAGACTTAGTTTCAGGAAAGGGCAGTTACTTTACAGCTCAATCGAACTACATCGTTCACGAAGCTCACAGGTTTCTCATCCTAACTGACATGCGTTGGGTGTTAGAGGACCTGTGCTTTGTTGTAGTTTCAGAAGCAGAGTTGGACTAGATATGGTCCGTATGTGTAGGAAACATCGTTCTGTTGTTCTCAGCACACTCACGTATCCTGCTGTATTACAGACTCTAGAAAGCAAGAGCGTGCTTCTTGCTCTAAAGCAGAGTGTGATCAATGGATGAGAACTCTGCTGTGTGTTTCACTTCAGAAATAGAGTTAAATTTCAGGCTCTGTGTCTTCCTACAAACAAGACTTCGTTTCAGGTAAGGGAAGTCACTTTTCAGCTCAAACAAACTACAACATTCAAGAAGCCCACACATTTCTCATCTTAACTTACAAGCATTGGATGGTAGAGGACCAGTGCTTTGTATCAGTTTCGGAAGTAGAGTTGGACTACATATGGTCCATATGTGTAGGAAACACCGTTCTTTTGTTCTCAGCACACTCATGTATCCTGCTGTCTTAGAGACTCTAGAAAGCAAGAGCGTGCTTCTTGCTCTAAAGCAGAGTGTGATCAATGGATGAGAACTCTGCTGTGTGTTTCGCTCAGAAATGGAGTTAAATCCCAGGCTCTGTGTCTTCCTACAAGCAAGACTTCGTTTCAGGTAAGGGAAGTCACTTTTCAGCTAAAACGAACTATATCATTCACGAAGCTCAACGTTTCTCATCTTCCCTGACAAGCATTGGATGTTAGAGGACCAGTGCTTTGTATCAGTTTCAGAAGCAGAGTTGGTCTAGATATGGTCCGGATGTGTAGGAAACACCGTTCTGTTGTTCTAAGCACACTAACATATACTGCTCTCTTAGAGACTCTAGAAAGCAAGAGCGTGCTTCTTGCTCTAAAGCAGAGTGTGATCAATGGATGAGAACTCTGCTGTGTGTTTCACGTCAGAAATGGAGTTAAATCCCAGGCTCTGTGTCTTCCTACAAGCAAGACTTCGTTTCAGGTAAGGGAAGTCACTTTTCAGCTAAAACGAACTACATCATTCACGATGCTCAACGTTTCTCATCTTAACTGACAAGCATTTGATGTTAGAAGACCAGTGATTTTTTGTAGTTTCAGAAGCAGAGTTGGACTAGATATGGTCCGTATGTGTAGGAAACACCGTTCTGTTGTTCTCAGCACACTCACGTATCCTGCTCTGTTAGAGACTCTAGAAAGCAAGAGCGTGCTAATAGCTCTAAAGCACAATGTGATCCATGGATGAGAACTATGCTGGTTCTTTCCCTTCAGAAATGGAGTTAAATCCCAGGCTCTGTGTCTTCCTACAAGCAAGACTTCGTTTCAGGTAAGGGCAGGCACTTTTCAGCTCAAACGAACTACATCGTTCATGAAGCTCCCACGTTTCTCATCTTAAATGACAAGCATTGGATGTTAGAGGACCAGTACTTTGTATCAGTTTCAGAAGCAGGGTTGGACTAGATATGGTACGTATGTGTAGGAAACACCTTTCTGTTTTTCACAGCACACTCACGTTTCCTTTGCCTTAGAGACTCTAGAAAGCAAGAGCATGCCTCTTATCTAAAGCAGAATGTGATAAATGGATGAGAACTCTGCTGTGTGTTTCACTTCAGAAATGGAATTAAATCCCTGGCTCTGAGTCTTCATACAATCAAGACTTAGTTTCAGGAAAGGGCAGTTACTTTACAGCTCAATCGAACTACATCGTTCACGAAGCTCACAGGTTTCTCATCCTAACTGACATGCGTTGGGTGTTAGAGGACCTGTGCTTTGTTGTAGTTTCAAAAGCAGAGTTGGACTAGATATGGTCCGTATGTGTAGGAAACACCGTTCTGTTTTTCTGAGCAAACTCACGTTTCATGCTGTATTAGAGACTCTAGAAAGCAAGAGCGTGCTTCTTGCTCTAAAGCAGAGTGTGATCAATGGATGAGAACTCTGCTGTGTGTTTCGCTTCAGAAATGGAGTTAAATCCCAGGCTCTGTGTCTTCCTACAAGCAAGACTTCGTTTCAGGTAAGAGAAGTCACTTTTCAGCCAAAACGAACTACATCATTCACGAAGCTCAACGTTTCTCATCTTCCCTGACAAGCATTGGATGTTAGAGGACCAGTACTTTGTATCAGTTTCAGAAGCAGGGTTGCACTAGATATGGTACGTATGGGTAGGAAACACCGTTCTGTTTTCCTCAGCACACTCAAGTATCCTGCTGTATTAGAGACTCTAGAAAGCAAGAGCGTGCTTCTTGCTCTTAAGCAGAGTGTGATCAATGGATGAGAACTCTGCTGTGTGTTTCACTTCAGAAATAGAGTTAAATTACAGGCTCTGTGTCTTCCTACAAACAAGACTTCGTTTCAGGTAAGGGAAGTCACTTTTCAGCTCAAACAAACTACAACATTCACGAAGCCCACACATTTCTCATCTTAACTTACAAGCATTGGATGGTAGAGGACCAGTGCTTTGTATCAGTTTCGGAAGCAGAGTTGGACTAGATATGGTCCATATGTGTAGGAAACACCGTTCTGTTGTTCTCAGCACACTCATGTATCCTGCTGTCTTAGAGAATCTAGAAAGCAAGAGCGTGCTTCTTGCTCTAAAGCAGAGTGTGATCAATGGATGAGAACTCTGCTGTGTGTTTCGCTTCAGAAATGGAGTTAAATCCCAGGCTCTGTGTCTTCCTACAAGCAAGACTTCGTTTCAGGTAAGGGAAGTCACTTTTCAGCTAAAACGAACTACATCATTCACGATGCTCAACGTTTCTCTTCTTAACTGACAATCATTTGATGTTAGAAGGCCAATGCTTTGTTGTAGTTTCAGAAGTAGAGTTGGACTAGATATGGTCTGTATGTGTAGGAAACACCGTTCTGTTGTTCTCAGCACACTCACGTATCCTGCTGTCTTAGAGATTCTAGAAAGCAAGAGCGTGCTAATAGCTTTAAAGCAGAATGTGATCCATGGATGAGAACTATGCTGGTTCTTTCCCTTCAGAAATGGAGTTAAATCCCAGGCTCTGTGTCTTCCTACAAGCAAGACTTCGTTTCAGGTAAGGGCAGGCACTTTTCAGCTCAAACGAACTACATCGTTCATGAAGCTCACACGTTTCTCATCTTAAATGACAAGCATTGGATGTTAGAAGACCAGTACTTTGTATCAGTTTCAGAAGCAGGGTTGGACTAGATATGGTACGTATGTGTAGGAAACACCTTTCTGTTTTTCTCAGCACAGTCACTTTTCCTTTGTCTTAGAGACTCTAGAAAGCAAGAGCATGCTTCTTATCTAAAGCAGAATGTGATAAATGGATGGGAACTCTGCTGTGTGTTTTACTTCAGAAATGGAATTAAATCCCTGGCTCTGAGTCTTCCTACAAGCAGGACTTGGTTTCAGGAAAGGGCAGTTTCTTTACAGCTCAAACGAACTACATTGTTCACGAAGCTCACAGGTTTCTCATCCTAACTAACAAGCATTGGGTGTTAGAGGGCCAGTGCTTTGTATCAGTTTCCAAAGCAGAGTTGGACTAGATATTGTCTGTATGTGTAGGAAACACCGTTCTTTTGCTCTCAGCACACTCACGTTTCCTGCTGTCTTAGAGAATCTAGAAGGCAAGTGCGTGCTTCTTTCTCTAAAGCAGAGTGTGATCTATGGATGGGAACTCTGCTGAGTGTTTCACTTCAGAAATGGAGTTTAATCCCAGGCTCTGAGTCTTCCTACATGCAAGACTTCATTTCAGGAAAGGGCAGTTACTTTACAGCTCAAGCGAACTACATCATTCACGAAGCTCACACGTTTCTTATCTTAACTGACAAGCATTGGATGTTAGAGGACCTGTGGTTTGTTGCAGTTTCAGAAGCAGAGTTGAACTAGATATGGTCCGTATATGTAGGAAACACCGTTCATTTGTTCTGAGCACACTCATTTTTCGTGCTGTATTAGAGACTCTAGAAAGCAAGAGCATGCTAATAGCTGTAAAGCAGAATGTGATCCATGGATTAGAACTATGGTGTGTCTTCCCCTTCAGTAATGGAGTTAGATCCCAGGCTCTGAGTCTTCCTACAAGCAAGACTTCATGTCAGGTAAGGGCAGGCACTTTTCAGCTCAAACGAACTACATCGTTCATGAAGCTCACACGTTTCTCATCTTAAATGACAAGCATTGGATGTTAGAGGACCAGTGCTTTGTATCAGTTTCAGAAGCAGAGTTGGACTAGATATCATCTGTATGTGTAGTAAACACCGTTCTTTTGCTCTCAGCAAACTCACGTTTCCTGCTGTCTTAGAGACTCTAGAAAGCAAGAGTGTGCTTCTTGCTCTAAAGCAGAGTGTGATCCCTGGATGGGAACTCTGCTGTGTGTTTTACTTCAGAAATGGAGTTAAAACCCAGGCTCTGAGTCTTCCTACAAACAAGACTTCGTTTAAGGTAAGAGAAGTCACTTTTCAGCTAAAACGAACTACATCATTCACGAAGCTCAACGTTTCTCATCTTCCCTGACAAGCACTGGATGTTAGAGGACCAGTACTTTGTATCAGTTTCAGAAGCTGGGTTGGACTAGATATGGTACGTATGGGTAGGAAACACCGTTCTGTTTTCCTCAGCACACTCACGTTTCCTTTGCCTTAGAGACTCTAGAAAGCAAGAGCATGCTTCTTATCTAAAGCAGAATGTGATAAATGGATGAGAACTCTGCTGTGTGTTTCACCTCGGAAAAGGAATTAAATCCCTGGCTCTGAGTCTTCATACAATCAAGACTTAGTTTCAGGAAAGGGCAGTTACTTTACAGGTCAATCGAACAACATCGTTCACGAAGCTCACAGGTTTCTCATCCTAACTGACATGCATTGGGTGTTAGAGGACCTGTGCTTTGTTGTAGTTTCAGAAGCAGAGTTGGACTAGATATGGTCCGTATGTGTAGGAAACACCGTTCTGTTGTTCTGAGCACACTCACGTTTCATGCTGTATTAGAGACTTTAGAAAGCAAGAGCGTGCTTCTTGCTCTAAAGCAGAGTATGATCAATGGATGAGAACTCTGCTGTGTGTTTCGCTTCAGAAATGGAGTTAAATCCCAGGCTCTGTGCCTTCCTACAAGGAAGACTTCGTTTCAGGTAAGAGAAGTCACTTTTCAGCCAAAATGAACTACATCATTCACGAAGCTCACACGTTTCTCATCTTCCTTGACAAGCATTGGATGTTAGAGGACCAGTACTTTGTATCAGGTTCAGAAGCAGGGTTGGACTAGATATGGTCCATATGTGTAGGAAACACCGTTCTGTTGTTCTCAGCACACTCACGTATCCTGCTGTCTTAGAGAATCTAGAAAGCAAGAGCGTGCTTCTTGCTCTAAAGCAGAGTGTGATCATTGGATGGGAACTCTGCTGTGTTGTTCACTGCAGAATTGGAGTTAAATCCCAGGCTCTGAGTCTTCCTACACGCAAGACTTCGATTAAGGTAAGGGCAGTTTCTTTACCGGTCAAAAGAACTACAACGTACACGAAGCTCACACGTTTCTTGCTCTTAATTAAAAAGCATTGGATGTGACAGGACCTGTGTTTTGTGTCAGTTTCAGAAGCAGTGTGGAACTAGATATGGCCCCTATGTGTAGGAAACACCGTTCTTTTGTTCTCAGCACACTCACGTTTCCTGCTGTCTTAGAGACTCAAGAAAGCAAGAGTGTGCTTCTTGCTCTAAAGCAGAGGGTGATCGATGGATGAGAACTATGCTGTGTGTTTCCCTTCAGAAATGGAGTTAAATTCCATTCTCTGAGTCTTCCTACAATCAAGACTTCATTTCAGGAAAGGGCAGTTACTTTACAGCTCAAGCGAACTACATCATTCACGAAGCTCACACGTTTCTTATCTTAAATGACAAGCATTGGATGTTACAGGACCTGTGGTTTGTTGCAGTTTCAGAAGCAGATTTGAACTAGATATGGTCCATATATGTAGGAAAAACCTTCATTTGTTCTGAGCACACTCAAGTTTCCTGCTGTATTAGAGAATCTAGAAAGCAAGAGCATGCTAATAGCTCTAAAGCAGAGTATGATCCATGGATGAGAACTATGGTGTGTCTTTCCCTTCAGAAATGGAGTTAAATCCCAGGCTCTGTGTCTTCCTACAAGGAAGACTTCGTTCCAGGTAAGGGCAGGCACTTTTCAGCTCAAATGAACTACATCGTTCATGAAGCTCACATGTTTCTCATCTTAAATGACAAGCGTTGGATTTTAGAGGACCAGTACTTTGTATTAGTTTCAGAAGCAGGTTTGGACTAGATATGGTATGTATGGGTAGGAAACACCGTTCTGTTTTCCTCAGCACACTCACGTTTCCTTTGCCTTAGAGACTCTAGAAAGCAAGAGCATGCTTCTTATCTAAAGCAGAATGTGATAAATGGATGAGAACTCTGCTGTGTGTTTCATTTCAGAAATGGAATTAAATCCCTGGCTCTGCGTCTTCATACAATCAAGACTTAGTTTCAGGAAAGGGCAGTTACTTTACAGCTCAATCGAACTACATCGTTCACGAAGCTCACAGGTTTCTCATCCTAACTGACATGCGTTGGGTGTTAGAGGACCTGTGCTTTGTTGTAGTTTCAGAAGCAGAGTTGGACTAGATATGGTCCGTATTGTAGGAAACACTGTTCTTTTGTTCTGAGCACACTCACGTTTCATGCTGTATTAGAGACTCTAGAAAGCAAGAGCGTGCTTCTTGCTCTAAAGCAGAGTATGATCAATGGATGAGAACTCTGCTGTGTGTTTCGCTTCGGAAATGGAGTTAAATCCCAGGCTCTGTGTCTTCCTACAAGCAAGACTTCGTTTCAGGTAAGAGAAGTCACTTTTCAGCTAAAACGAACTACATCATTCACGAAGCTCAACGTTTCTCATCTTCCCTGACAAGCATTGGATGTTAGAGGACCAATACTTTGTATCAGTTTCAGAAGCAGGGTTGGACTAGATATGGTACGTATGGGTAGGAAACACCGTTCTGTTTTCCTCAGCACACTCACGTTTCCTTTGCCTTAGAGACTCTAGAAAGCAAGAGCATGCTTCTTATCTAAAGCAGAATGTGATAAATGGATGAGAACTCTGCTGTGTGTTTCACTTCAGAAATGGAATTAAATCCCTGGCTCTGCGTCTTCATACAATAAAGACTTAGTTTCAGGAAAGGGCAGTTACTTTACAGCTCAATCGAACTACATCGTTCACGAAGCTCACAGGTTTCTCATCCTAACTGACATGCGTTGGGTGTTAGAGGACCTGTGCTTTGTTGTAGTTTCAGAAGCAGAGTTGGACTAGATATGGTCCGTATGTGTAGGAAACATCGTTCTGTTGTTCTCAGCACACTCACGTATCCTGCTGTATTACAGACTCTAGAAAGCAAGAGCGTGCTTCTTGCTCTTAAGCAGAGTGTGATCAATGGATTAGAACTCTGCTGTGTGTTTCACTTCAGAAATAGAGTTAAATTTCAGGCTCTGTGTCTTCCTACAAACAAGACTTCGTTTCAGGTAAGGGAAGTCACTTTTCAGCTCAAACAAACTACAACATTCACGAAGCCCACACATTTCTCATCTTAACTTACAAGCATTGGATGGTAGAGGACCAGTGCTTTGTATCAGTTTCGGAAGCAGAGTTGGACTACATATGGTCCATATGTGTAGGAAACACCGTTCTGTTGTTCTCAGCACACTCATGTATCCTGCTGTGTTAGAGAATCTAGAAAGCAAGAGCGTGCTTCTTGCTCTAAAGCAGAGTGTGATCAATGGATGAGAATTCTGCTGTGTGTTTCGCTCAGAAATGGAGTTAAATCCCAGGCTCTGTGTCTTCCTACAAGCAAGACTTCGTTTCAGGTAAGGGAAGTCACTTTTCAGCTAAAACGAACTATATCATTCACGAAGTTCAACGGTTCTCATCTTCCCTGACAAGCATTGGATGTTAGAGGACCAGTGCTTTGTATCAGTTTCAGAAGCAGAGTTGGTCTAGATATGGTCCGTATGTGTAGGAAACACCGTTCTGTTGTTCTCAGCACACTCACGTATCCTGCTGTGTTAGAGACTCTAGAAAGCAAGAGCGTGCTAATAGCTCTAAAGCACAATGTGATCCATGGATGAGAACTATGCTGGTTCTTTCCCTTCAGAAATGGAGTTAAATCCCAGGCTCTGTGTCTTCCTACAAGCAAGACTTCGTTTCAGGTAAGGGCAGGCACTTGTCAGCTCAAATGAACTACATCGTTCATGAAGCTCCCACGTTTCTCATCTTAAATGACAAGCATTGGATGTTAGAGGACCAGTACTTTGTATCAGTTTCAGAAGCAGGGTTGGACTAGATATGGTCCGTTTGTGTAGGAAACACCTTTCTGTTTTTCACAGCACACTCACGTTTCCTTTGCCTTAGAGACTCTAGAAAGCAAGAGCATGCTTCTTATCTAAAGCAGAATGTGATAAATGGATGAGAACTCTGCTGTGTGTTTCGCTTCAGAAATGGAGTTAAATCCCAGGCTCTGTGTCTTCCTACAAGCAAGATTTCGTTTCAGGTAAGGGAAGTCACTTTTCAGCTAAAACGAACTACATCATTCACGATGCTCAACGTTTCTCATCTTAACTGACAATCATTTGATGTTAGAAGGCCAATGCTTTGTTGTAGTTTCAGAAGTAGAGTTGGACTAGATATGGTCTGTATATGTAGGAAACACAGTTCTGTTGTTCTCAGCACACTCACGTATCCTGCTGTCTTAGAGATTCTAGAAAGCAAGAGCGTGCTAATAGCTTCAAAGCAGAATGTGATCCATGGATGAGAACTATGCTGTGTGTTTCACTTCAGAAATGGAATTAAATCCCTGGCTCTGAGTCTTCCTACAAGCAGGACTTGGTTTCAGGAAAGGGCAGTTTCTTTACAGCTCAAAGGAACTACATCGTTCACGAAGCTCACAGGTTTCTCATCCTAACTGACAAGCATTGGGTGTTAGAGGACCAGTGCTTTGTATCAGTTTCCAAAGCAGAGTTGGACTAGATATTGTCTGTTTGTGTAGGAAACACCGTTCTTTTGCTCTCAGCACACTCATGTTTCCTGCTGTCTTAGAGACTCTAGAAAGCAAGTGCGTGCTTCTTTCTCTAAAGCAGAGTGTGATCTATGGATGGGAACTCTGCTGAATGTTTCACTTCAGAAATGGAGTTTAATCCCAGGCTCTGAGTCTTCCTACATGCAAGACTTCATTTCAGGAAAGGGCAGTTACTTTACAGCTCAAGCGAACTACATCATTCACGAAGCTCACACGTTTCTTATCTTAACTGACAAGCATTGGATGTTAGAGGACCAGTGCTTTGTATCAGTTTCAGAAGCAGAGTTGGACTAGATATCATCTGTATGTGTAGTAAACACCGTTCATTTGCTCTCAGCACACTCACGTATCCTGCTGTCTTAGAGACTCTAGAAAGCAAGAGTGTGCTTCTTGCTCTAAAGCAGAGTGTGATCCCTGGATGGGAACTCTGCTGTGTGTTTCACTTCAGAAATGGAGTTAAATCCCATTCTCTGAGTCTTCCTACAATCAAGAGTTCGTTTCAGGAAAGGGCAGTTACTTTACAGCTCAAGCGAACTACATCATTCACGAAGCTCACACGTTTCTCATCTTAACTTACAAGCATTGGATGGTAGAGGACCAGTGCTTTGTATCAGTTTCAGAAGCAGAGTTGGACTAGATATTGTCCATATGTGTAGGAAACACCGTTCTGTTGTTCTCAGCACACTCAAATATGCTGGTGTCTTAGAGAATCTAGAAAGCAAGAGCGTGCTTCTTGCTCTAAAGCAGAGTGTGATCATTGGATGGGAACTCTGCTGTGTTGTTCACTACAGAATTGGAGTTTAATCCCAGGCTCTGAGTCTTCCTACAAGCAAGACTTCGATTAAGGTAAGGGCAGTTACTTTACAGGTCAAAAGAACTACAACGTACACGAAGCTCACACGTTTCTTGCTCTTAATTAAAAAGCTTTGGATGTGACAGGACCTGTGTTTTGTGTCAGTTGCAGAAGCAGTGTTGAAATAGATATGGCCCCTATGTGTAGGAAACACCGTTCTTTTGTTCTCAGCACACTCATGTTTCCTGATGTATTATAGACTCAAGAAAGCAAGAGCTTGCTAATAGCTCTAAAGCAGAGTGTGACCCATGGATGAGAAGTATGCTGGTTCTTTCCCTTCAGAAATGGAGTTAAATCCCAGGCTCTGTGTCTTCCTACAAGGAAGACTACGTTCCAGGTAAGGGCAGGCACTTTTCAGCTCAAACGAACTACATCGTTCATGAAGCTCACATGTTTCTCATCTTAAATGACAAGCATTGGATGTTAGAGGACCAGTACTTTGTATCAGTTTCAGAAGCATGGTTGGACTAGATATGGTACGTATGGGTAGGAAACACCTTTCTGTTTTCCTCAGCACACTCACGTTTCTTTGTCTTAGAGACTCTAGAAAGCAAGAGCATGCTTCTTATCTAAAGCAGAATGTGATAAATGGATGACGACTCTGCTGTGTGTTTCACTTCAGAAATGGAATTAAATCCCTGGCTCTGAGTCTTAATACATTCAAGACTTAGTTACAGGAAAGGGCAGTTACTTTACAGCTCAAACGAACTACATCGTTCACGAAGCTCACAGGTTTCTCATCCTAACTGACAAGCATTGGGTGTTACAGGACCTGTGCTTTGTTGTAGTTTCAGAAGCAGAGTTGGACTAGACATTGTCTGTATGTGTAGGAAACACCGTTCTTTTGCTCTCAGCATACTCACGTTTCCTGCTGTCTTAGAGACTCTAGAAAGCAATAGCGTGCTTCTTGCTCTAAAGCAGAGTGTGATCTATGGATGGGAACTCTGCTGTGTGTTTCACTTCAGAAATGGAGTTAAATCCCAGGCTCTGAGTCTTCCTACAATCAAGACTTCGTTTCAGGAAAGGGCAGTTACTTTACAGCTCAATGAACTACATCATTCACGAAGCTCACACGTTTCTCATCTTAACTTACAAGCATTGGATGGTACAGGACCAGTGCTTTGTATCAGTTTCAGAAGCAGAGTTGGACTAGATATGGTCCATATGTGTAGGAAACACCGATCTGTTGTTCTCAGCACCCTCACGTATCCTGCTGTCTTAGAGACTCTAGAAAGCAAGAGCGTGCTTCTTGCTCTAAATCAGAGTGTGATCATTGGATGGGAACTCTGCTTTGTTGTTCACTACAGAATTGGAGTTAAAGCCCAGGCAATGAGTCTTCCTACAAGCAAGACTTCATGTCATGTAAGGGCAGGCACTTTTCTGCTCAAACGAACTACATCGTTCATGAAGCTCACACGTTTCTCATCTTAAATGACAAGCATTGGATGTTAGAGGACCAGTGCTTTGTATCAGTTTCAGAAGCAGAGTTGGACTAGATATCGTCTGTATGTGTAGTAAACACCGTTCTTTTGCTCTCAGCACACTCACGTTTCCTGCTGTCTTAGAGACTCTAGAAAGCAAGAGTGTGCTTCTTGCTCTAAAGCAGAGTGTGATCCCTAGATGGGAACTCTGCTGTGTGTTTCACTTCAGAAATGGAGTTAAATCCCATTCTCTGAGTCTTCCTACAAGCAAGACTTCGTTTCAGGAAAGGGCAGTTACTTTACAGCTCAAGCGAACTACATCATTCACGAAGTTCACACGTTTCTTATCTGAACTGACAAGCATTGGATGTTACAGGACCTGTGGTTTGTTGCAGTTTCAGATGCAGAGTTGAACTAGATATGGTCTGTATATGTCGGAAACACCGTTCATTTGTTCTGAGCACACTCAAGTTTCCTGCTGTATTAGAGACTCTAGAAAGCAAGAGCGTGCTAATAGCTCTAAAGCAGAGTGCGATCCATGGATGAGAACTATGCTGTGTCTTTCCCTTCAGAAATGGAGGTAAATCCCAGGCTCTGTGTCATCCTACAAGCAAGACTTCATTCCAGGTAAGGGCAGGATCTTTTCAGCTCAAACGAACTACATCGATCATGAAGCTCACATGTTTCTCATCTTAAATGACAAGCATTGGATGTTAGAGGACCTGTACTTTGTATTAGTTTCAGAAGCAGGGTTGGACTAGATATGGTACGTATGTGTAGGAAACACCGTTCTGTTTTTCTCAGCACAGTCATGTTTCCTTTGTCTTACAGACTCTAGAAAGCAAGAGCATGCTTCTTATCTAAAGCAGAATGTGATAAATCGATGGGAACTCTGCTGTGTGTTTCACTTCAGAAATGTAATTAAATCCCAGGCTCTGAGTCTTCCTACAAGGAAGACTTGGTTTCAGAAAAGGGCACTTACTTTACAGCTCAAATTAACTACATCGTTCACGAAGCTCACAGGTTTCTTGCTCTTAATTAAAAAGCATTGGATGTGACAGGACCTGTGTTTATTGTCAGTTGCAGAAGCAGTGTTGAACTAGATATGGCCCCTATGTGTAGGAAACACCGTTCTTTTGTTCTCAGCACACTCACGTTTCCTGATGTATTAGAGACTCTAGAAAGCAAGAGCATGCTAATAGCTCTTAAGCAGAATGTGATCCATGGATGAGAACTATGCTGTGTCTTTCCCTTCAGAAATGGAGTTAAATCCCAGGCTCTGAGTCTTCCTACAAGCAAGACTTCATGTCAGGTAAGGGCAGGCACGTTTCAGCTCAAACGAACTTCATCGTTCATGAATCTCACACGTTTCTCATCTTAAATGACAAGCATTGGATGTTAGAGGACCAGTGCTTTGTATCAGTTTCAGAAGCAGAGTTGGACTAGATATCGTCTGTATGTGTAGTAAACACCGTTCTTTTGCTCTCAGCACAGTCACGTTTCCTTTTGTCTTAGAGACTCTAGAAAGCAAGAGTGTGCTTCTTGCTCTAAAGCAGAGTGTGATCCCTAGATGGGAACTCTGCTGTGTGTTTCACTTCAGAAATGGAGTTAAATCCCATTCTCTGAGTCTTCCTACAAGCAAGAATTCATGTCAGGTATGGGCAGTTACTTTACAGGTCAAGCGAACTACATCATTCACGAAGCTCACACGTTTCTTATCTTAAATGACAAGCATTGGATGTTACAGGACCTGTGGTTTGTTGCAGTTTCAGAAGCAGAGTTGAACTAGATATGGTCCGTATATGTAGGAAACACCGTTCATTTGTTCGGAGCACAATCAAGTTTCCTGCTGTATTAGAGACTCTAGAAAGCAAGAGCGTGCTAATAGCTCTAAAGCAGAGTGTGATCCATGGATGAGAACTATGCTGGTTCTTTCCCTTCAGAAATGGAGTTAAATCCCTGGCTCTGTGTCTTCCTACAAGGAAGACTTCGTTCCATGTAAGGGCAGGCACTTTTCAGCTCAAACGAACTACATCGTTCATGAAGCTCACATTTTTCTCATCTTAAATGACAAGCATTGGATGTTAGAGGACCAGTAATTTGTATCAGTTTCAGAAGCATGGTTGGCCTAGATATGGTACGTATGGTTAGGAAACACCGTTCTATTTTCCTCAGCACACTCACGTTTCCTTTGTCTTAGAGACTCTAGAAAGCAAGAGCATGCTTCTTATCTAAAGCAGAATGTGATAAATGGATGACAACTCTGCTGTGTGTTTCACATCAGAAATGGAATTAAATCCCTGGCTCTGAGTCTTAATACAACCAAGACTTAGTTTCAGGAAAGTGCAGTTACTTTACAGCTCAAACGAACTACATCGTTCACCAAGCTCACAGGTTTCTCATCCTAACTGACCAGCGTTGGGTGTTAGAGGACCTGTGCTTTGTTGTAGTTTCAGAAGCAGAGTTGGACTAGATATGGTCCCTATTGTAGGAAACACCGTTCTTTTGTTCTGAGCACACTCACGTTTCATGCTGTACTAGAGACTCTAGAAAGCAAGAGCGTGCTTCTTGCTCTAAAGCAGAGTATGATCAATGGATGAGAACTCTGCTGTGTGTTTCCCTTCAGAAATGGAGTTAAATCCCTGGCTCTGTGTCTTCCTACAAGCAAGACTTCGTTTCAGGTAAGGGAAGTCACTTTTCAGCTAAAACGAACTACATCATTCACGAAGCTCAACGTTTCTCATCTTCCCTGACAAGCATTGGATTTTAGAGGACCAGTACTTTGTATCAGTTTCAGAAGCAGGGTTGGACTAGATATGGTACGTATGTGTAGGAAACACCGTTCTGTTTTTCTCAGCACAGTCACGTTTCCTTTGTCTTAGAGAATCTAGAAAGCAAGAAGCATGCTTCTTATCTAAAGCAGAATGTGATAAATGGATGGGAACTCTGCTGTGTGTTTCACTTCAGAAATGGAATTAAATCCCTGGCTCTGAGTCTTCCTACAAGCAAGACTTGGTTTCAGGAAAGGGCAGTTACTTTACAGCTCAAATGAACTACATCGTTCACAAAGCTCACAGGGTTCTCATCCTAACTGACAAGCATTGGGTGTTAGAAGACCAGTGCTTTGTATCAGTTTCAGAAGCAGAGTTGGACTACATATGGTCCATATGTGTAGGAAACACCGTTCTGTTGTTCTCAGAACACTCATGTATCCTGCTGTCTTAGAGACTCTAGAAAGCAAGAGCGTGCTTCTTGCTCTAAAGCAGAGTGTGAGCAATGGATGAGAACTCTGCTGTGCATTTCACTTCGGAAATAGAGTTAAATTACAGGCTCTGTGTCTTCCTACAAACAAGACTTCGTTTCAGGTAAGGGAAGTCACTTTTCAGTTTAACGATCTACAACATTCACGAAGCCCACACATTTCTCATCTTAACTGACAAGCATTGGATGTTAGAGGACCAGTGCTTTGTATCAGTTTCAGAAGCAGAGTTGGACTAGATATGGTCTGTATGTGTGGGAAACTCCGTTCTTTTGTTCTGAGCACACTCAAATTTCCTGTTGTATTAGAGACTATAGAAATCAAGAGCGTGCTTCTTGCTCTAAAGCAGAGTTTGTGCAATGGATGAGATCTCTGCTGTGTGTTTCACTTCAGAAATGGAGTTAAATCCCAGGCTCTGAGTCTTCCTACAAGCAAGACTTCGTTTCAAGAAAGGGCAGTTACTTTACAGCTCAGGTGAACTACATCATTCACGAAGCTCACACGTTTCTCATCTTACCTGACAAGCATTGGATGTTAGAGAACCAGTACTTTGTATCAGTTTCAGAAGCTGGGTTGGACTAGATATGGTACGTATGTGTAGGAAACACCGTTCTGTTTTTCTCAGCACAGTCACGTTTGCTTTGTCTTAGAGAATCTAGAAAGCAAGAGCATGCTTCTTATCTAAAGCAGAATTTGATAAATTGATGGGAACTCTGCTGTGTGTTTCACTTCAGAAATGGAATTAAATCCCTGGCTCTGAGTCTTCCTACAAGCAAGACCTCGTTTCAGGAAAGTGCAGTTACTTTACAGCTCAAGCGAACTACATCATTCACGAAGCTCACACGTTTCTTATCTTAACTGACAAGCATGGGATGTTAGAGGACCTGTGGTTTGTTGCAGTTTCAGAAGCAGAGTTGAACTAGATATGGTCGGTATATGTAGGAAACACCGTTCATTTGTTCTGAGCACTCTCAAGTTTCCTGCTGTATTAGAGACTCTAGAAAGCAAGAGCGTGCTAATAGCTCTAAAGCAGAATGTGATCCATGGATGACAACTATGCTGTGTCTTTCCCTTCAGAAATGGAGTTAAATCCCAGGCTCTGAGTCTTCCTACAAGCAAGACTTCGTTTCAGGAAAGGGCAGTTACTTTACAGCTCAATCGAACTACATCATTCACGAAGCTCACACGTTTCTCATCTTAACTTACAAGCATTGGATGGTAGAGGACCAGTGCTTGTATCAGTTTCAGAAGCAGAGTTGGACTAGATATGGTCCATATGTGTAGGAAACACCGTTCAGTTGTTCTCAGCACACTCACGTATCCTGCTGTCTTAGAGACTCTAGAAAGCAAGAGCGTGCTTCTTGCTCTAAAGCAGAGTGTGATCATTGGATGGGAACTCTGCTGTGTGGTTCACTATTGAATTGGAGTTTAATCCCAGGCTCTGAGTCTTCCTACAAGCAAGACTTCGATTCAGGTAAGGGCAGTTACTTTACAGGTCAAAAGAACTACATCGTTCACGAAGCTCACACGTTTCTTGCTCTTAATTAAAAAGCATTGGATGTGACAGGACCTGTGTTTTGTGTCAGTTGCAGAAGCAGTGTTGAACTAGATATGGCCCCTATGTGTAGGAAACACCGTTCTTTTGTCCTCAGCACACTCACGTTTCCTGATGTATTAGAGACTCAAGAAAGCAAGAGCGTGCTTCTTGCTCTAAAGCAGAGTGTGATTGATGGATGAGAACTATGCTGTGTGTTTCCCTTAAGAAATGGAGTTAAATCCCATTCTCTGAGTCTTCCTACAATCAAGACTTCGTTTTTGGAAAGGGCAGTTACTTTACAGCTCAAGCGAACTACATCATTCACGAAGCTCAGACGTTTCTTATCTTAAATGACAAGCATTGGATGTTAGAGGACCAGTACTTTGTATCAGTTTCAGAAGCATGGTTGCACTAGATATGGTACGTATGGGAAGGAAACACCGTTCTGTTTTCCTCAGCACATTCGCGTTTCCTTTGTCTTAGAGACTCTAGAAAGCAAGAGCATGCTTCTTATCTAAAGCAGAATGTGATAAATGGATGACAACTCTGCTGTGTGTTTCACTTCAGAAATGGAATTAAATCCCTGGCTCTGAGTCTTCATACAATCAAGTCTTAGATTCAGGAAAGGGCAGTTACTTTACAGCTCAAACGAACTACATCGTTCACGAAGCTCACAGGTTTCTCATCCATCTGACAAGCGCTGGGTGTTAGAGGACCTGTGCTTTGTTGTAGTTTCAGAAGCAGAGTTGGACTAGATATGGTCCGTATGTGTAGGAAACACCGTTCTTTTGTTCTTAGCACACTCACGTTTCATGCTGTATTAGAGACTCTAGAAAGCAAGAGCGTGCTTCTTGCTCTAAAGCAGAGTTTATGCAATGGATGAGATCTCTTCTGTGTGTTTCGCTTCGGAAATGGAGTAAAATTCCAGGCTCTGTGTCTTCCTACAAGCAAGACTTCGTTTCAGGTAAGGGAAGTCACTTTTCAGCTAAAACGAACTACATCATTCACGAAGCTCAACGTTACTCATCTTCCCTGAGAAGCATTGGATGGTAGAGGACCAGTGCTTTGTATCAGTTTCAGAAGCATAGTTTGATAGATATGGTCCGTATGTGTAGGAAACACCGTTCTGTTGTTCTCAGCACACTCATGTATCCTGCTGTCTTAGAGAATCTAGAAAGCAAGAGCGTGCTTCTTGCTCTAAAGCAGAGTGTGATCAATGGATGAGAACTCTGCTGTGCGTGTCACTTCAGAAATAGAGTTAAATTACATGCTCTGTGTCTTCCTACAAACAAGACTTCGTTTCAGGTAAGGGAAGTCACTTTTCAGCTTAAAGGATCTACCACATTCACGAAGCCCACACATTTCTCATCTTAACTGACAAGCATTGGATGTTAGAGGACCAGTGCTTTGTATCAGTTTCAGAAGCAGAGTTGGACTAGATATGGTCTGTATGTGTTGGAAACACCGTTCTTTTGTTCTGAGCACACTCAAATTTCCTGCTGTAATAGGGACTATAGAAAGCAAGAGCGTGCTTCTTGCTCTAAAGCAGAGTTTATGCAATGGATGAGATCTCTTCTGTGTGTTTCACTTCAGAAATGGAGTTAAATCCCAGGCTCTGAGTCTTCCTACAAGCAAGACTTCGTTTCAAGAAAGGGCAGTTACTTTACAGCTCAGGTGAACTACATCATTCATGAAGCTCACACGTTTCTCATCTTACCTGACAAGCATTGGATGTTAGAGGACCAGTACTTTGTATCAGTTTCAGAAGCAGGGTTGGGCTAGATATGGTACGTATGTGTAGGAAACACCGTTCTGTTTTTCTCAGCACAGTCACGTTTCCCTTGTCTTACAGACTCTAGAAAGCAAGAGCATGCTTCTTATCTAAAGCAGAATGTGATAAATGGATGACAACTCTGCTGTGTGTTTCACTTCAGAAATGGAATTAAATCCCTGGCTCTGAGTCTTCATACAATCAAGTCTTAGTTTCAGGAAAGGGCAGTTACATTACAGCTCAAACGAACTACATCGTTCACGAAGCTCACAGGTTTCTCATCCTAACTGACAAGCGCTGGGTGTTAGAGGACCTGTGCTTTGTTGTAGTTTCAGAAGCAGAGTTGGACTAGATATGGTCCGTATGTGTAGGAAACACCGTTCTTTTGTTCAGAGCACACTCACGTTTCATGCTGTATTATCTAAAGCAGAGTGTGATCCCTGGATGGGAACTCTGCTGTGTGTTTCACTTCAGAAATGGAGTTAAATCCCATTCTCTGAGTCTTCCTACAATCAAGACTTCGTTTCAGGAAAGGGCAGTTACTTTACAGCTCAAGCGAACTACATCATTCACGAAGCTCACACGTTTCTTATCTTAACTGACAAGCATTGGATGTTACAGGACCTGTGGTTTGTTTCAGTTTCAGAAGCAGAGTTGAACTAGATATGGTCTGTATATGTAGGAAACACCGTTCATTTGTTCTGAGCACACTCAAGTTTCCTGCTGTATTAGAGACTCTAGAAAGCAAGAGCGTGCTAATAGCTGTAAAGCAGAGTGCGATCCATGGATGAGAACTATGCTGTGTCTTTCCCTTCAGAAATGGAGTTAAATCCCAGGCTCTGTGTCATCCTACAAGCAAGACTTCGTTCCAGGTAACGGCAGGATCTTTTCAGCTCAAACGAACTACATCGTTCATGAAGCTCACATGTTTCTCATCTTAAATGACAAGCATTGGATGTTAGAGGACCAGTACTTTGTATTAGTTTCAGAAGCAGGGTTGGACTAGATATGGTACGTATGTGTAGGAAACACCGTTCTGTTTTCCTCAGCACAGTCACGTTTCCTTTGTCTTAGAGACTCTAGAAAGCAAGAGCATGCTTCTTATCTAAAGCAGAATGTGATAAATGGATGGGAACTCTGCTGTGTGTTTCACTTCAGAAATGGAATTAAATCCCTGGCTCTGAGTCTTCCTACAAGCAAGACTTGGTTTCAGGAAAGGGCAGTTTCTTTACAGCTCAAACGAACTACATCGTTCACGAAGCTCACAGGTTTCTCATCCTAACTGACAAGCATTGGTTGTTAGAGGACCAGTGCTTTGTATCAGTTTCCGAAGCAGAGTTGGACTAGATATTGTCTGTATCTGTAGGAAACACCGTTCTTTTGCTCTCAGCACACTCACGTTTCCTGCTGCCTTAGAGACTCTAGAGAGCAAGAGCGTGCTTCTTACTCTATAGCAGAGTGTGATCTATGGATAGGAACTCTGCTGTGGGTTTCACTTCAGAAATGGAGTTAAAGCCCAGGCTCTGAGTCTTCCTAAAAGCAAGACTTCATTTCAGGAAAGGGCAGTTACTTGACAGCTCAAGCGAACTACATCATTCACGAAGCTCACACGTTTCTTATCTTAAATGACAAGCATTGGATGTTAGAGGACCAGTACTTTGTATCAGTTTCAGAAGCATGGTTGGACTAGATATGGTACGTATGGGTAGGAAACACCGTTCTGTTTTCCTCAGCACACTCACGTTTCCTTTGTCTTAGAGACTCTAGAAAGCAAGAGCATGCTTCTTATTTAAGCTGAATGTGATAAATGGATGACAACTCTGCTGTGTGTTTCACTTCAGAAATGGAATTAAATCCCTGGCTCTGAGTCTTCATACAATCAAGACTTAGTTTCAGGAAAGGGCAGTTACTTTACAGCTCAAACGAACTACATCGTTCACGAAGCTCACAGGTTTCTCATCCTAACTGACAAGCACTGGGTGTTAGAGGACCTGTGCTTTGTTGTAGTTTCAAAAGCAGAGTTGGACTAGATATGGTCCGTATGTGTAGGAAACACCGTTCTTTTGTTCTGAGCACACTCACGTTTCATGCTGTATTAGAGACTCTAGAAAGCAAGAGCGTGCTTCTTGCTCTAAAGCAGAGTATGATCAATGGATGAGAACTCTGCTGTGTGTTTCGCTTCGGAAATGGAGTTAAAGCCCAGGCTCTGTGTCTTCCTACAAGCAAGACTTCGTTTCAGGTAAGGGAAGTCACTTTTCAGCTAAAACGACTTTATTTCAGGAAAGGGCAGTTACTTTACAGCTCAAGCGAACTACATCGTTCATGAAGCTCACACGTTTCTCATCTTAAATGACAAGCATTGGATGTTAGAGGACCAGTGCTTTGTATCAGTTTCAGAAGCAGAGTTGGACTAGATATGGTCTGTATGTGTGGGAAACTCCGTTCTTTTGTTCTGAGCTCACTCAAATTTCCTGCAGTATTAGAGACTATAGAAAGCAAGAGCGTGCTTCTTGCTCTAAAGCAGAGTTTGTGCTATGGATGAGATCTCTGCTGTGTGTTTCACTTCAGAAATGGAATTAAATCCCTGGCTCTGAGTCTTCCTACAAGCAAGACTTCGTTTCAAGAAAGGGCAGTTACTTTACAGCTCAGGTGAACTACATCATTCACGAAGCTCACACGTTTCTCATCTTGACTGACAAACTTTGGATGTTAGAGGACGTGTGGTTTGTTGCAGTTTCAGAAGCAGTGTTGAACTAGATGTTTCCCCTAAGTGTAGGAAACAACGTTCATTTGTTCTGAGCACACTCAAGTTTCCTGCTGTATTAGAGACTCTACAAAGTAAGAGCATGCTAATCGCTCTAAAGCAGAATGTGATCCATGGATGAGAACTATGCAGTGTGTTTCCCTTCAGAAATGGAGATAAATCCCAGGCTCTGTGTCTTCCTACCAGCAAGACTTCGTTTCAGGTAAGGGCAGTTACTTTTCAGCTCAAACGAACTACATAGTTCACGAAGCTCACAGGTTTCTCATCCTAACTGTCAAGCATTGGGTGTTAGAGGTCCTGTGGTTTGCTGTAGTTTCAGAAGCAGAGTTGGACTAGATATGGTCCGTATGTGTAGGAAATACCGTTCTGTTGTTCTCAGCACACTCACATTTCCTGCTGTTTTAGAGACTCTAGAAAGTTAGAGCGTGCTTCTTCCTCTAAAGCAGAGTGTGATCAATGGAAGAGAACTCTACTGTGTGTTTCACTTCAGAAAAAGAGTTAAATCCCAGGCTCTGTGTCTTCCTACAAGCAAGACTTCGTTTCAGGTAAGGGAAGTCACTTTTCAGCTCAATCAAACTACATCATTCATGAAGCTCACACATTTCTCATCTTAAATGACAAGCATTGGAATATCGATGACCATTACTTTGTATCAGTTTCAGAAGCAGGTTTGGACTAGATATGGTACGTATGTGTAGGAAACACCGTTCTGTTTTTCTCAGCACCGTCAGGTTTCCTTTGTCTTAGAGACTCTACAACGCAAGAGCATGCTTCTTATCTAAAGCAGAATGTGATAAATGGATGAGAACTCTGCTGTGTGTTTCACTTCAGATATGGAATTAAAACCTGGCTCTGAGTCTTCCTACAAGCAAGATTGGTTTCAGGAAAGGGCAGTTACATAACAGCTCAAACGAACTACATAGTTCACGAAGCTCACTGGTTTCTCATCCTAACTGACAAGCATTGGGTGTTAGAGGACCTGTGGTTTGTTGTAGTTTCAGAAGCAGAGTTGGACTAGATATCGTCTGTATGTGTAGGAAACACCGTTCTTTTGCTCTCAGCACACTCACGTTTCCTGCTGTCTTAGAGGCTCTAGAAAGCAAGAGCGTGCTTCTTGCTCTAAAGCAGAGTGTGAGCAATGGATGACAACTCTGCTGTGCGTTTCACTTCAGAAATGTAGTTAAATCCCAGGCTCTGAGTCTTCCAACAAGCAAAACTTCGTTTCAGGAAAGGGCAGTTACTTTACAGCTCAAGCGAACTACATCATTCACGAAGCTGCCACGTTTCTCATCTTAACTGACAAGCACTGGATGTTAGAGGACCTGTGGTTGGTCTCAGTTTCAGAAGCAGATTAGAACTAGATATGGCCCCTATGTGTAGGAAACACCGTTCATGTGTTCTGAGCAGACTCAAATTTCCTGCTGTATTATTGACTCTAGAAAGCAAGAGCGTGCTAATAGCTCTAAAGCAGAGTGTGATCCATGGATGGGTAATATGCTGGGTCTTTCCATTCATAAATGGAGTTAAATCCCATGCTCTGACTCTTCCTACAAGCAAGACTTCATGACAGGTAAGGGCAGTTACTTTACAGCTCAAACGAACTACATCGTTCTCGAATCTCACACGTTTCTCATCTTAACTGACAAGCATTGGATGTTAGAGGAACAGTACTTTGTATCAGTTTTAGAAGCAGAGTTGGGCTAGATATTGTTCGTATGTGTAGGAAACACCGTTCTGTTGTTCTCAGCACACTTACATTTCCTTTGTCTTAGAGACTCTAAAAAGCAAGAGCATTCTTCTTATCTAAAGCAGAATGTGATCAATGGATGAGAACTCTGCTGTGTGTTTCCCTTCAGAAATGGAGTTAAATCCCTGGCTCTGAGTCTTCCTACAAGCAAGACTTCGTTTCAGGAAAGGGCAGTTACTTTACAGCTCAAAAGAACTACATAGTTCACGAAGCTCACTGGTTTATCATCCTAACTGACAAGCATTGGGTGTTAGAGGACCTGTGGTTTGTTGTAGTTTCAGAAGCAGAGTTGAGCTAGATATGGCCCCTATATGTAGGAAACACCGTTCATTTGTTCTGAGCACACTCAAGTTTCCTGCTGTATTAGAGTCTCTAGAAAGCAAGAGCATGCTAATCGCTCAAAAGCAGAATGTGATCCATGGATGAGAACTATGCTGTGTGTTTTCCTTCAGAAATGGAGTTAAATCCCAGGCTCTGTGTCTTCCTACATGCAAGACTTCGTTTCAGGTAAGGGAAATCACTTTTCAGCTCAAAAGAACCACATCATTCACGAAGCTCACACGTTTCTCATCTTAACTGACAAGCATTGGATGTTACAGGAACTGTGCTTTGTATCAGCTTCAGAAGCTGAGTTGGACTAGATATGGTCCGTATGTGTAGGAAACACCGTTCTTTTGTTCTCAGCACACTCACGTTTCATCCTGTATTAGAGACTCTAGAAAGCAAGAGCGTGGTTCTTGCTCTAATGCAGAGTGTGATCCATGGATGATAACTGTGCTGTGTGTTTCCCTTCAGAAAGGGAGTTAAATCCCAGCCTCTGTGTCTTCCTACAAGCAAGACTACCTTTCAGGCAAGGGCAGTCACTTTTCAGCTAAATCGAACTACATCATTCACGAAGCTCACACATTTCTCATCCTAACTGACAAGCATTGGGTGTTAGAGGAACTGTGGTTTGTTGCTGTTTCAGAAGCCGAATTGACCTAGATATGGTCCGTATATGTAGGAAACACTGTTCTTTTTTTCTGAGCACACTCTTGTTTCCTGCTGTATTAGAGACTCTAGAAAGTTAGAGCTTGCCACTTGCTCTAAAGCAGAGTGTGTTTCATAGATGAGAACTGTGCTGTGTGTTACCCTTCTCAAATGGAGTTAAATCCCAAGCTCTGTGTCTTCCTACAAGCAAGTCTTCAATTCATGTAAACGCAGTCACTTTTCAGCTCAAAGGAACTACATCCTTCCCGAAGCTCACACATTCCTGATCTTAACTGACAACCATTGAATGTTAGAGGACCTGTGGTTTTTATCAGCTTCAGAAGAAGAGTTGAACTAGATATGGTCCGTATGTGTAGGAAACACCGTTCTTTTGTTCTGAGTACACTCACTTTTTCTGCAGTGTTAGAGATTCTAGAAAGCAAGGGCGTGCTTCTTGCTCTAAAGCAGAGTGTGTTTCATGGATGAGAACTGTACTGTGTGTTTCCCTCCAGAATTGGAGTTAAATCGCAGGCTGTGTGTCTTCCTACATGCAAGACTTCGTTTCAGGTAAGGGCTGTCACTTTTCAGCTCAAACGAACTACATCGTTCATGAAGCTCACACGTTTCTCATCTTAACTGACAAGCATTGGATATTAGAGGACCAGTGCTTTATATCAGTTTCAGAAGCAGAGTTGGACTAGATATGGTCCGTATGTGTAGGAAACACCATTCTGTTGTTCTCAGCACACTCACGTATCCTGCTCTCTTAGAGACTCTAGAAAGCAAGAGCATGCTTCTTGGTCTCTAGCAGAGTGATCAATGGATGAGAACTATGCTGTGTGTTTCACTTCAAAAATGGAGTTAAATCCCAGGCTCTGAGTCTTCCTACAAGCAAGACTTCGTTTCACGTAAGGGCAGTTACTTTACAGCTCAAACGAACAACATCGTTCACGAAGCTCACACATTTCTCATCTTAACTGACAAGCATTGGATGTTAGAGGACCAGTGCTTTGTGTCAGTTTCAGATGCCGAGTTGGACTAGATATGGTCCATATGTGTAGGAAACTCCATTCTTTTGTTCTCAGCACACTCACGTTTCCTGCTGTCTTAGAGACTCTAGAAAACAAGAGCGTGCTTCTTGCTCTAAAGCAGAGTGTGATCAATGGATGAGAACTCTGCTGTGTATTTCACATCAGAAATGGAGTTAAATCCCAGGCTCTGTGTCTTCCTACAAGGAAGGCTTCGTTTCAGGTAAGGGCCGTCACTTTTTAGCTCAAACAAACTACATCGTTCACGAAGCTCACACGTTTCTCATCCTAACTGACAAGCATTGGGTGTTAGAGGACCTGTGGTTTGTTGCAGTTTCAGAAGCAGAATTGAACTAGATATGGTCCGTATAAGTAGGAAACACTGTTCGCTTTTTCTGAGCACACTCTTGTTTCCTGCAGTATTAGAGACTCCTGAAAGTTAGAGCTTGCCTCTTGCTCTAAAGCAGAGTGTGATCATTGGATGAGAACTCTGCTGTGTGTTTCACATCAGAAATGTAGTTAAATCCCAAGCTCTGTGTCTTCCTACATGCAAGTCTTCAATTCATGTAAATGTACTCACTTTTCAGCTCAAAGGAACTACATCCTTCCCGAAGCTCACACGTTTCTGATCTTAAATGACAAGCATTGAATGTTAGAGGACCTGTGCTTATTATCAATTACAAAAGAAGAGTTGGACTAGATATGGTCCTTATGTGTAGGAAACCCCGCTCTTTTTTTCTGAGCACACTCATGTTTCCTGCTGTATTAGAGACTATAGAAAGCAAGAGCGTTCTTCTTGCTCTAAAGCAGAGTGTGATGAATGGATGAGAACTATGCTGTGTGTTTACCTTCAGACATTGAGTTAAATTCCAGGCTCTGTGTCTTCCTACAAGCAAGACTTCGCTTCAGGTAAGTGCAGTCACTTTTCAGCTCAAACGAACTACAACATTCACGAAGCTCACACGAATCTCATCTTAAATGACAAGCATTGGATGTTAGAGGTCCTGTGGTTTATTTCAGTTTCAGAAGCAGAGTTGGACTAGATATGGTCTGTATGTGTAGGAAACACCGTTCTGTTGTTCTCAGCACACTCACGTATCCTGCTGTCTTAGAGACTCTAGAAAGCAAGAGCATGATTCTTGCTCTCTAGCAGAGTGTGATCAATGGATGGGAACTATGCTGTGTGTTTTACTTCAGAAATGGAGTTAAATCCCAGGCTCTGAGTTTTCATACAAGCAAGAGTTCGTTTCAGGAAAGGGCAGTCACTTTTTAGCTCAAGCGAACTACATCGTTCACGAAGCTCACACGTTTCTCATCTTAACTGACAAATATTGGATGTTACAGGAACAGTGCTTTGTATCAGTTTCAGAAGCAGAGTTGGACTAGATATGGTCCATATGTGTAGGAAACACCGTTCTTTTGTTCTCAGCACACTCACGTTTACTGCTGTCTTAGAGACTCTAGAAAGCAAGAGCGTGCTTCTTATCTAAAGCAGAAAGTGATTAATGGATGAGAACTCTGCTGTGTGTTTCACTTCAGAAATGGAGTTAAATCCCTGGCTCTGAGTCTTCCTACAAGCAAGACTTCGTTTCAGGAAAGGGAAATTACTTTACAGATCATACGAACTACATAGTTCACGAAGCTCACAGGTTTCTCATCCTAACAGACAAGCATTGGGTGTTAGAGGACCTGTGGTTTGTTGCAGTTTCAGAAGCAGAGTTGGACTAGAAATGGTCCGTATGTGTAGGAAACACCGTTCTTTTGCTCTCAGCACACTCACGTTTCCTGCTGTCTTAGAGACTCTAGAAAGCAAGAGCATGTTTCTTTCTCTAAAGCAGAGTGTGATCTATGGATGGGAACTCTGCTGTGTGTTTCACTTCAGAAACGGAGTTAAATCCCAGGCTCTGAGTCTTCCTACAAGCAAGACTTCGTTTCAGGAAAGGGCAGTTACTTTACAGCTCAAGCGAACTACATCATTCACAAAGCTCACACGTTTCTTATCTTAACTGACAAGCATTGGATGTTAGAGGACCTGTGGTTTGTTGCAGTTTCAGAAGCAGATTAGAACTAGATATGGTCCCTATGTGTAGGAAACACAGTTCTTTTGTTCTCAGCACACTCAGGTTTCCTGCTGTATTAGAGACTCTAGAAAGCAAGAGCGTCCTTCTTGCTCTAAAGCACAGTGTGATCGATGGATGAGAACTATGTTCTGTCTTTCCCTGCAGAAATGTAGTTAAATCCCAGGCTCTCCCTTTTCCTACAAGAAAGAAATCATTTCAGTTAAGGGCAGTCACTTTTCAGCTCAAACGAACTACATCGTTCACGAAGCTCACACATTTCTCATCTTAAATGACAAGCATTGGATGTTAGAGGAACAGTACTTTGTCTCAGTTCCAGAAGCAGAGTTGCGCTAGATATGGTTCGTATGTGTAGGGAACACCATTCTGTTGTTCTCAGCACACTCAAGTTTCCTTTGTCTTAGAGACTCTAGAAAGCAAGAGCATGCTTCTTATCTAAAGCAGAATGTGATCAATGGATGAGAACTCTGCTGTGTGTTTCACTTCAGAAATGGAGTTAAATCCCTGGCTCTGAGTCTTCCTACAAGCTAGACTTCGTTTCAGGAAAGGGCAGTTACTTTACAGCTCAGACGATCTACATCGTTCATGAAGCTCACACATTTCTCATCTTAACTGACAAGCATTGGATGTTAGAATACCTGTGGTTTGTTGCAGTTTCAGAAGCAGAGTTGAACTAGATATGGCCCCTATGTGTAGGAAACACCATTCATTTGTTCTGAGCACACTCAAGTTTCCTGCTGTATTAGAGACTCTAGAAAGCAAGAGCATGCTAATCGCTCTAAATCAGAATGTGATTCATGGATGAGAACTATGCTGTGTGTTTCCTTTCAGAAATGGAGTTAAATCCCAGGCTCTGTGTCTTCCTACAAGCAAGACTTCGTTTCAGGTAAGGGAAGTCACTTTTCAGGTCAAACGAATTACATCATTCATGAAGCTCACACGTTTCTCATCTTAACTGACTAGCATTGGATGTTACAGGTACTGTGCTTTATATCAGTTTCAGAAGCTGAGTTGGACTAGATATGGTCCGTATGTATAGGAAACACCGTTCTTTTATTCTGAGCACACTCACGTTTCATGCTGTATTAGAGACTCTAGAAAGCAAGAGCGTGGTTCTTGCTCTAATGAAGAGTGTGATCCATGGATGGGAACTATGTTGTGTGTTTCCCTTCAGAAATGGAGTTAAATCCCAGCCTCTCTGTCTTCCTACAAGCAAGAGTTCGTTCCAGGTAAGGGCAGTCACTTTTCAGCTCAAATGAACTACATCGTTCATGAAGCTCACAGGTTTCTCATCTTAACTGACAAGAATTGGATGTTAGAGGACCAGTGCTTTGTATGAGTTTCAGAAGCAGAGTTGGACTAGATATGGTCCGTATGTGTAGGAAACACCGTTCTGTTTTTCTCAGCACACTCACGTATCCTGCTGTCTTAGAGACTCTAGAAAGCAAGAGCTTTCTTCTTGCTCTAAAGCAGAGTGTGATCAAAGTGTGGGAACTCTGCTGTGTGTTTCCCTTCAGAAATGGAGTTAAATCCCAGGCTCTGTGTCTTCCTATAAGCAAGACTTCGTTTCAGATAAGTGCAGTTACTTTTCAGCTCAAACGAACTACATCATACACGAAGCTCACACGATTCTCATCTTAACGGACAAGCATTGGATGTTAGAGGACTTGTGGTTTATTTCAGTTTCAGAAGCAGTGTTGAACTAGATATGGTCCGTATGTGTTGGAAACACTGTTCTTTTTTTCTGAGCACACTCAAGTTTCCTGCTGTATCAGAGACTCTAGAGAACAAGAGCGTGCTTCTTGATCTAAAGCAGAGTGTGATCCATGGATGATAACTGTGCTGTGTGTTTCCCTTCAGAAATGGAGTTAAATCCCAGGCTCTGTGTCTTCCTACAAGCAAGACTTCGTTTCAGGTAAGGGCATTCACTCTTCAACTAAAATGAACTACATCGTTCACTAAGCTCACACGTTTCTCATCCTAACTGACAAGCATTGGGTGTTAGAGGACCTGTGGTTTGTTGCAGTTTCAGAAGCAGAATTGAACTAGATATGGTCCGTATATGTAGGAAACACTGTTCTTTTTTTCTGAGCACACTCTTTTTTCCTGCTGTATTAGAGACTCTAGAAAGGAAGAGCGTGCCTCTTGCTCTAAAGCAGAGTGTGTTTCATGCATGAGAACTGTGCTGTGTGTTTCCCTTCTTAAATGGAGTCAAATCCCAAGCTCTATGTCTTCCTACATGCAAGTTTTCAAATCATGTAAACGCAGTCACTTTTCAGCACAAAGGAACTACATCCTTCCCGAAGCTCACATGTTTCTGATCTTAACTGACAAGCATTGAATGTTAGAGGACCTGTGGTTTTTATCAGCTTCAGAAGCAGAGTTGAACTAGATATGGTCCGTATGTGTTGGAAACACTGTTCTTTTGTTCTGAGCACACTCACTTTTTCTGCAGTGTTAGAGATTCTAGAATGCAAGGGCGTGCTTCTTGCTCTAAAGCAGAGTGTGTTTCATGGAGGAGAACTGTGCTGTGTGTTTCCCTCAGAATTGGAGTGAAATCTCAGGCTCTGTTTCTTCCTACAGGCAAGACTTCGTTTCAGGTAAACGCAGTCACATTTCAGCTCAAACGAACTACATAGTTCATGAAGCTCACACGTTTCTCATCTTAATTGACAAGCATTGCATGTTAGAGGACCTGTACTTATTATCAATTTCCGAAGAAGAGTTGGACTACATATGGTCCATATGTGTGGGAAGCACCGATCTGTTGTTCTCAGCACACTCACGTATCCAGCTGTCTTAGAGACTCTACAAAGCAAGAGCATGCTTCTTGCTCTCTAGCAGAGTGTGATCAATGGATGAGATCTCTGCTGTGTGTTTCACTTCAGAAATGGGGTTAAATCCCAGGCTCTGAGTCTTCATACAAGCAAGACTTCGTTTCAGGAAAGGGCAGTTACTTTTCAGCTCCAGCGAACTACATCGTTCACGAAGCTCACACGTTTCTCATCGTAAGTGACAAGCATTGGATGTTAGAGAACCAGTGCTTTGTATCAGTTTCAGAAGGAGAGTTGGACAATATATGGTCCATATGTGTAGGAAACACCGTTCTTTTGTTCTCAGCACACTCAGGTTTCCTGTTGTCTTAGAGACTCTACAATGCAAGAGCGTGCTTCTTGCTCTACAGCAGACTGTGATGAATGGATGAGAACTATGCTGTTTGTTTCCCTTCAGAAATGGAGTTAAATCCCAGGCTCTGTGTCTTCCTACAAGCCAGACTTCGTTTCAGATAAGTGCAGTCACTTTTCAGCTCAAACGAACTACATCATACACGAAGCTCACACGATTCTCATCTTAACTGACAAGCATTGGATGTTAGAGGACCTGTAGTTTATTTCAGTTTCAGAAGCAGTGTTGAACTAGATATGGTCCGTATATGTAGGAAACACTGTTCTTTTTTTCTGAGCACACTCTTGTTTCCTGCTGTATTAGAGACTCTAGAAAGGAAGAGCGTGCCTGTTGCTCTAAAGCAGAGTGTGTTTCATGGATGAGAACTGTGCTGTGTGTTTCCCTTCTTAAATGGAGTTAAATCCCAAGCTCTGTGTCTTCCTACAAGCAAGTCTTCAATTCATGTAAACGCAGTCACTTTTCAGCTAAAGGGAACTACATCGTTGACGAAGCTCACACGATTCTGATCTTAACTGACAAGCATTGAATGTTAGAGGACCTGTGGTTTTTATCAGCTTCAGAAGCAGAGTTGAACTAGATAAGGTCCGTATGTGTGGGAAACACCGTTCATTTGTTCTCAGCACACTCACTTTTTCTGCAGTGTTAGAGATTCTAGAAAGCAAGGGCGTGCTTCTTGCTCTAAACCAGAGTGTGTTTCATGGATGAGAACTGTGCTGTGTGTTTCCCTCCAGAAAAGGTGTTAAATCTCAGGCTCTGTGTCTTCCTACATGCAAGACTTCGTTTCAGGTAAACGCAATCACTTTTCAGATCAAAAAACTACATAGTTCACGAAGCTCAAACGTTTCTCATCTTAATTGACAAGCATTGGATGTTAGAGGACCTGTGCTTAATATCAATTTCAGAAGAAGAGTTGGACTAGATATGGTCCTTACGTGTAGGAAACACCGTTCTTTTGTTCTCAGCACACTCACAATTCCTGTTGTCTTAGAGACTCTAGAAAGCAAGAGCGTGCTTCTTGCTCTAAAGCAGATTGTGATCCATGGATGAGAACTCTGCTGTGTGTTTCACTTCAGAAATGGAGTTAAATCCCAGGCTCTGAGTCTTCCTACAAGCAAGGCTTCGTTTCAGGTAAGGGCAGTCACTTTTCAGCTCAAACGAACTACATCATTCACGAAGCTCACACGTTTCTCATCTTAACTGACAAGCATTGCATGTTAGAGGACCAGTGCATTATATCAGTTTCAGAAGCAGAGTTGGACTAGATATGGTCCGTATGTGTAGGAAACACCGTTCTTTTGTTCTTAGCACACTCACGTTTCCTCCTGTCTTAGAGGCTCTAGAAAGCAAGAGCTTTCTTCTTGCTCTAAAGCAGAGTGTGATCGAAGTATGAGAACTCTGCTGTGTGTTTCGCTTCAGAAATGGAGTTCAATCCCAGGCTCTGTGTATTCCTACAAGCAAGACTTCGTTTCAGGTCAGGGCAGTTACTTTTCAGCTCAAACGAAGTACATAATTCACGAAGCTCAACGTTTCTCATCTAAACTGACAATCATTGGATGTTAGAGGACCACTGCTTTGTATCAGTGTCAGATGCAGAGTTGGACAATATATGGTCCATATGTATAGGAAACACCGTTCTTTGATCTCAGCACACTCAGGTTTCCTGCTGTCTCAGAGACTCTAGAAAGTAAGAGCGTGCTTCTTGCTCTAAAGCAGAGTGTGATGAATGGATGAGAACTATGCTGTGTGTTTCCCTTCAGAAAAGGAGTTAAATCCCAGGCTCTGTGTCTTCCCACAAGCAAGACTTCGTTTCAGATAAGTGCAGTCACTTTTCAGCTCAAACGAACTACATCATTCACGAAGCTCACACGATTCTCATCTTAACTGACAAGCATTGGATGTTAGAGGACCTGTGGTTTATTTCAGTTTCAGAAGCAGTGTTGAACTAGATATGGTCCGTATGTGTTGGAAACACTGTTCTTTTGTTGTGAGCACACTCACTTTTTCTGCAGTGTTAGAGACTCTAGAATGCAAGGGCGTGCTTCTTGCTCTAAAGCAGAGTGTGTTTCATGGATGATAACTGTGCTGTATGTTTCCCTTCAGAAATGGAGTTAAATCCCAGGCTCTGTGTCTTCCTACATGCAAGACTTCGTTTCAGGTAAGGGCATTCACTCTTCAGCTAAAATGAACTACATCGTTCACTAAGCTCACACGTTTCTCATCCTAACTGACAAGCATTGGGTGTTGGAGGACCTGTGGTTTGTTGCAGTTTCAGAAGCAGAATTGAACTAGATATGGTCCGTATATGTTGGAAACCATGTTCTTTTTTTCTGAGCACACACTTTTTCCCTGCTGTTTAGAGACTCTAGAAATGAAGAGTGTGCCTCTTGCTCTAAAGCAGAGTGTGTTTCATGGAGGAGAACTGTGCTGTGTGTTTCCCTCAGAATTGGAGTGAAATCTCAGGCTCTGTTTCTTCCTACAGGCAAGACTTCATTTCAGGTAAACACAGTCACTTTTCAGCTCAAACGAACTACATCGTTCACGAAGCTCACACGTTTCTCATCTTAATTGACAAGCATTGGATGTTAGAGGACCTGTGCTTATTATCAATTTCAGAAGAAGAGTTGGACTAGATATGGTCTGTATGTGTGGGAAACACCGTTCTGTTGTTCTCAGCACACTCACGTATCCTGCTGTCTTAGAGACTCTAGAAAGCAAGAGCATGCTTTTTGCTCTCTAGCAGAGTGTGATCAATGGATGAGAACTCTGCTGTGTGTTTCACTTCAGAAATGGAGTTAAATCCCAGGCTCTGAGTCTTCCTACAAGCCAGACTTCGTTTCTTTAAAGGGCATTTTCTTTACAGCTCAAACGAACAACATCATTCACGAAGCTCACACGTTTCTCATCTTAACTGACAAACATTGGATGTTAGAGGACCACTGCTTTGTATCAGTTTCAGACGCAGAGTTGGACTAGATATGGTCCATATGTGTAGGAAACACCATTCTGTTCTTTGGAGCCCACTCAAGTATCCTGCTGTCTTAGAGACTCTAGAAAGCAAGAGCATGCTTCTTGCTCTAAAGCAGAGTGTGATCAATGGATGAGAACTCTGCTGTGTGTTTCACTTCAGAAATGGAGTTAAATCCCAGGCTCTGTGTCTTCCTACAAGCAAGACTTCGTTTCAGATAAGTGCAGTCACTTTTCAGCTCAAAAAACTACATCATTCACGAAGCTCACACGATTCTCATCTTAACTGACAAGCATTGAATGTTAGAGGACCTGTGGTTTTTATCAGCTTGAGAAGCAGAGGTGAACTAGATATGGTCCGTATTTGTAGGAAACACCGTTCTTTTGTTCTGAGCACACTCACTTTTTCTGCAGTGTTAGAGATTCTAGAAAGCAAGGGCGTGCTTCTTGCTCTAAAGCAGAGTGTGTTTCATGGAGGAGAACTGTGCTGTGTGTTTCCCTCCAGAAAAGGTGTTAAATCTCAGGCTCTGTGTCTTCCTACATGCAAGACTTCGTTTCAGGTAAACGCAGTCACTTTTCAGCTCAAAGGAACTACATAGTCCACGAAGCTCACACGTTTCTCATTGTAATTGACAAGCATTGGATGTTAGAGGACCTGTGCTTATTATCAATTTCAGAAGAAGAGTTGGACTAGATAAGGTCCTTATGTGTAGGAAACACCGCTCTTTTGTTCTCAGCACACTCACAATTCCTGTTGTCTTAGAGACTCTAGAAAGCAAGAGCGTGCTTCTTGCTCTAAAGCAGATTGTGATCCATGGATGAGAACTCTGCTGTGTGTTTCACTTCAGAAATGGAGTTAAATCCCAGGCTCTGAGTCTTCCTACAAGCAAGGCTTCGTTTCAGGTAAGGGGGGTCACTTTTCAGCTCAAACGAACTACATCATTCACGAAGCTCACACGTTTCTCATCTTAACTGACAAGCATTGGATGTTAGAGGAACAGTGCATTATATCAGTTTCAGAAGCAGAGTTGGACTAGATATGGTCTGTATGTGTAGGAAACACCGTTCTGTTGTTCTCGCACACTCACGTATCCTGCTGTCTTAGAGACTCTAGAAAGCAAGAGCTTTCTTCTTGCTATAAAACAGAGTGTGATCAAAGTATGAGAACTCTGCTGTGTGTTTCGCTTCAGAAATATAGTTCAATCCCAGGCTCTGTGTCTTCCTACAAGCAAGACTTAGTTTCACGTAAGGTAAGTCACTTTTCAGCTCAAAAGAAGTACATAATTCACGAAGCTCAACATTTCTCATCTAAACTGACCAAAATTGGATGTTAGAGGACCACTGCTTTGTATCAGTTTCAGACGCAGAGTTGGACTATATATGGTCCATATGTGTAGGAAACACCGTTCTTTTGTTCTTAGCACACTCACGTTTCCTCCTGTCTTAGAGACTCTAGAAAGCAAGAGCGTGCTTCTTGCTCTAAAGCAGAGTGTGATCAATGGATGAGAACTCTGCTGTGTGTTTCACTTCAGAAATGGAGTTAAATCCCAGGCTCTGAGTCTTCATACAAGCAAGACTTCGTTTCAGGAAAGGGCAGTTACTTTTCAGCTCCAGCTAACTAAATCGTTCACGAAGCTCACACGTTTCTCATCTTAACTGACAAGCATTGGATGTTAGAGGACCTGTGGTTTATTTCAGTTTCAGAAGCAGTGTTGAACTAGATATGGTCCGTATGTGTTGGAAACACTGTTCTTTTTTTCTGAGCACACTCATGTTTCCTGCTCTATCAGAGACTGTAGAAAGCAAGAGCGTGCTTCTTGATCTAAAGCAGAGAGTGATCCATGGATGATAACTCTGCTGTGTGTTTCCCTTCAGAAATGGAGTTCTATCCCAGGCTCTGTGTCTTCCTACATGCAAGACTTCGTTTTAGGTAAGGGCATTCACTCTTCAGCTAAAATGAACTACATCGTTCACTAAGCTCACACGTTTCTCATCCTAACTGACAAGCATTTTGTGTTGGAGGACCTGTGGTTTGTTGCAGTTTCAGAAGCAGAATTGAACTAGATATGGTCCGTATATGTTGGAAACACTGTTCTTTTTTTCTGAACACACTCTTGTTTCCTTCTGTATTAGAGAATCTAGAAAGGAAGAGCATGCTTCTTGCTCTAAAGCAGAGTGTGTTTCATGGATAAGAACTGTGCTGTGTGTTTCCCTTCTTAAATGGAGTTAAATCCCAAGCTCTATGTCTTCCTACAAGCAAGTCTTCAATTCATGTAAACACAGTCACTTTTCAGCTCAAAGGAACTACATCCTTCCCGAAGCTCACACGTTTCTGATCTTAACTGAGAAGCATTGAATGTTAGAGGACCTGTGGTTTTTATCAGCTTCAGAACCAGAGTTGAACTAGATATGGTCCGTATGTGTTGGAAACACCGTTCCTTTGTTCTGAGCACACTCACTTTTTCTGCAGTGTTAGAGATTCTAGAAAGCAAGGGCGTGCTTCTTGCTCTAAAGCAGAGTGTGTTTCATGGATGAGAATTGTGCTGTGTGTTTCCCTCAGAATTGGAGTGAAATCTCAGGCTCTGTTTCTTCCTACAGGCAAGACTTCATTTCAGGTAAACGCAGTCACTTTTCAGCTCAAACGAACTACATAGTTCACGAAGCTCAGACATTTCTCATCTTAATTGACAAGCATTGGATGTTGGAGGACCTGTGCTTATTATCAATTTCAGAAGAATAGTTGGACTAGATATGGTCTGTATGTGTGGGAAACACCGTTCTGTTGTTCTCAGCACACTCACGTATCCTGCTGTCTTAGAGACTCTAGAAAGCAAGAGCATGCTTCTTGCTCTCTAGAAGAGTGTGATCAATGGATGAGAACTATGCTGTGTGTTTCACTTCAGAAATGGAGTTAAATCCCAGGCTCTGAGTCTTCCTACAAGCCAGACTTCGTTTCAGGAACGGGCAGTTACTTTACAGCTCAAACGAACTACATCATTCACGAAGCTCACACTTTTCTCATCTTAACTGACAAGCATTGGATGTTAGAGGACCTGTGGTTTATTTCAGTTTCAGAAGCAGTGTTGAACTAGATATGGTCCGTATGTGTTGGAAACACTGTTCTTTTTTTCTGAGCACACTCATGTTTCCTGCTCTATCAGAGACTGTAGAAAGCAAGAGCGTGCTTCTTGATCTAAAGCAGAGAGTGATCCATGGATGATAACTCTGCTGTGTGTTTCCCTTCAGAAATGGAGTTCTATCCCAGGCTCTGTGTCTTCCTACATGCAAGACTTCGTTTTAGGTAAGGGCATTCACTCTTCAGCTAAAATGAACTACATCGTTCACTAAGCTCACACGTTTCTCATCCTAACTGACAAGCATTTTGTGTTGGAGGACCTGTGGTTTGTTGCAGTTTCAGAAGCAGAATTGAACTAGATATGGTCCGTATATGTTGGAAACACTGTTCTTTTTTTCTGAACACACTCTTGTTTCCTTCTGTATTAGAGAATCTAGAAAGGAAGAGCATGCTTCTTGCTCTAAAGCAGAGTGTGTTTCATGGATAAGAACTGTGCTGTGTGTTTCCCTTCTTAAATGGAGTTAAATCCCAAGCTCTATGTCTTCCTACAAGCAAGTCTTCAATTCATGTAAACACAGTCACTTTTCAGCTCAAAGGAACTACATCCTTCCCGAAGCTCACACGTTTCTGATCTTAACTGAGAAGCATTGAATGTTAGAGGACCTGTGGTTTTTATCAGCTTCAGAACCAGAGTTGAACTAGATATGGTCCGTATGTGTTGGAAACACCGTTCCTTTGTTCTGAGCACACTCACTTTTTCTGCAGTGTTAGAGATTCTAGAAAGCAAGGGCGTGCTTCTTGCTCTAAAGCAGAGTGTGTTTCATGGATGAGAATTGTGCTGTGTGTTTCCCTCAGAATTGGAGTGAAATCTCAGGCTCTGTTTCTTCCTACAGGCAAGACTTCATTTCAGGTAAACGCAGTCACTTTTCAGCTCAAACGAACTACATAGTTCACGAAGCTCAGACATTTCTCATCTTAATTGACAAGCATTGGATGTTGGAGGACCTGTGCTTATTATCAATTTCAGAAGAATAGTTGGACTAGATATGGTCTGTATGTGTGGGAAACACCGTTCTGTTGTTCTCAGCACACTCACGTATCCTGCTGTCTTAGAGACTCTAGAAAGCAAGAGCATGCTTCTTGCTCTCTAGAAGAGTGTGATCAATGGATGAGAACTATGCTGTGTGTTTCACTTCAGAAATGGAGTTAAATCCCAGGCTCTGAGTCTTCCTACAAGCCAGACTTCGTTTCAGGAACGGGCAGTTACTTTACAGCTCAAACGAACTACATCATTCACGAAGCTCACACTTTTCTCATCTTAACTGACAAGCATTGGATGTTAGAGGACCAGTGCTTTGTATCAGTTTCGGAAGGAGGGTTGACTAGATATGGTCCGTATGTGTAGGAATCACCATTCTGTTGTTCGCAGCTCACTCACGTATCCTACTCTCTTAGAGACTCTAGAAAGCAAGAGCATGCTTCTTGCTCCCTAGAGAGTGTGATCAATGGATGGGAAATCTGCTGTGTGTTTCGCTTCAGAAATGGAGTTCAATCCCAGGCTCTGTGTCTTCCTACAAGCAAGACTTCGTTTCAGGTCAGGGAAGTCACGTTTCAGCTCAAAGGAACTACATAATTCACGAAGCTCAACGTTTCTCATCTAAACTGACAAACATTGGATGTTAGAGGACCACTGCTTTGTATCAGTGTCAGATGCAGAGTTGGACAATATATGGTCCATATGTGTAGGAAACACCGTTCTTTGATCTCAGCACACTCAGGTTTCCTGCTGTCTCAGAGACTCTAGAAAGTAAGAGCGTGCTTCTTGCTCTAAAGCAGAGTGTGATGAATGGATGAGAACTATGCTGTGTGTTTCCCTTCAGAAAAGGAGTTAAATCCCAGGCTCTGTGTCTTCCCACAAGCAAGACTTCGTTTCAGATAAGTGCAGTCACTTTTCAGCTCAAACGAACTACATCATTCACGAAGCTCACACGATTCTCATCTTAACTGACAAGCATTGGATGTTAGAGGACCTGTGGTTTATTTCAGTTTCAGAAGCAGTGTTGAACTAGATATGGTCCGTATGTGTTGGAAACACTGTTCTTTTGTTGTGAGCACACTCACTTTTTCTGCAGTGTTAGAGACTCTAGAATGCAAGGGCGTGCTTCTTGCTCTAAAGCAGAGTGTGTTTCATGGATGATAACTGTGCTGTATGTTTCCCTTCAGAAATGGAGTTAAATCCCAGGCTCTGTGTCTTCCTACATGCAAGACTTCGTTTCAGGTAAGGGCATTCACTCTTCAGCTAAAATGAACTACATCGTTCACTAAGCTCACACGTTTCTCATCCTAACTGACAAGCATTGGGTGTTGGAGGACCTGTGGTTTGTTGCAGTTTCAGAAGCAGAATTGAACTAGATATGGTCCGTATATGTTGGAAACCATGTTCTTTTTTTCTGAGCACACACTTTTTCCCTGCTGTTTAGAGACTCTAGAAATGAAGAGTGTGCCTCTTGCTCTAAAGCAGAGTGTGTTTCATGGAGGAGAACTGTGCTGTGTGTTTCCCTCAGAATTGGAGTGAAATCTCAGGCTCTGTTTCTTCCTACAGGCAAGACTTCATTTCAGGTAAACACAGTCACTTTTCAGCTCAAACGAACTACATCGTTCACGAAGCTCACACGTTTCTCATCTTAATTGACAAGCATTGGATGTTAGAGGACCTGTGCTTATTATCAATTTCAGAAGAAGAGTTGGACTAGATATGGTCTGTATGTGTGGGAAACACCGTTCTGTTGTTCTCAGCACACTCACGTATCCTGCTGTCTTAGAGACTCTAGAAAGCAAGAGCATGCTTCTTGCTCTCTAGCAGAGTGTGATCAATGGATGAGAACTCTGCTGTGTGTTTCACTTCAGAAATGGAGTTAAATCCCAGGCTCTGAGTCTTCCTACAAGCCAGACTTCGTTTCTTTAAAGGGCATTTTCTTTACAGCTCAAACGAACAACATCATTCACGAAGCTCACACGTTTCTCATCTTAACTGACAAACATTGGATGTTAGAGGACCACTGCTTTGTATCAGTTTCAGACGCAGAGTTGGACTAGATATGGTCCATATGTGTAGGAAACACCATTCTGTTCTTTGGAGCCCACTCAAGTATCCTGCTGTCTTAGAGACTCTAGAAAGCAAGAGCATGCTTCTTGCTCTAAAGCAGAGTGTGATCAATGGATGAGAACTCTGCTGTGTGTTTCACTTCAGAAATGGAGTTAAATCCCAGGCTCTGTGTCTTCCTACAAGCAAGACTTCGTTTCAGATAAGTGCAGTCACTTTTCAGCTCAAAAAACTACATCATTCACGAAGCTCACACGATTCTCATCTTAACTGACAAGCATTGAATGTTAGAGGACCTGTGGTTTTTATCAGCTTGAGAAGCAGAGGTGAACTAGATATGGTCCGTATTTGTAGGAAACACCGTTCTTTTGTTCTGAGCACACTCACTTTTTCTGCAGTGTTAGAGATTCTAGAAAGCAAGGGCGTGCTTCTTGCTCTAAAGCAGAGTGTGTTTCATGGAGGAGAACTGTGCTGTGTGTTTCCCTCCAGAAAAGGTGTTAAATCTCAGGCTCTGTGTCTTCCTACATGCAAGACTTCGTTTCAGGTAAACGCAGTCACTTTTCAGCTCAAAGGAACTACATAGTCCACGAAGCTCACACGTTTCTCATTGTAATTGACAAGCATTGGATGTTAGAGGACCTGTGCTTATTATCAATTTCAGAAGAAGAGTTGGACTAGATAAGGTCCTTATGTGTAGGAAACACTGCTCTTTTGTTCTCAGCACACTCACAATTCCTGTTGTCTTAGAGACTCTAGAAAGCAAGAGCGTGCTTCTTGCTCTAAAGCAGATTGTGATCCATGGATGAGAACTCTGCTGTGTGTTTCACTTCAGAAATGGAGTTAAATCCCAGGCTCTGAGTCTTCCTACAAGCCAGACTTCGTTTCAGGAACGGGCAGTTACTTTACAGCTCAAACGAACTACATCATTCACGAAGCTCACACTTTTCTCATCTTAACTGACAAGCATTGGATGTTAGAGGACCAGTGCTTTGTATCAGTTTCGGATGGAGGGTTGACTAGATATGGTCCGTATGTGTAGGAATCACCATTCTGTTGTTCGCAGCTCACTCACGTATCCTACTCTCTTAGAGACTCTAGAAAGCAAGAGCATGCTTCTTGCTCCCTAGAGAGTGTGATCAATGGATGGGAAATCTGCTGTGTGTTTCGCTTCAGAAATGGAGTTCAATCCCAGGCTCTGTGTCTTCCTACAAGCAAGACTTCGTTTCAGGTCAGGGAAGTCACGTTTCAGCTCAAAGGAACTACATAATTCACGAAGCTCAAATTTCTCATCTAAACTGACAAACATTGGATGTTAGAGGACCACTGCTTTGTATCAGTGTCAGATGCAGAGTTGGACAATATATGGTCCATATGTGTAGGAAACACCGTTCTTTGATCTCAGCACACTCAGGTTTCCTGCTGTCTCAGAGACTCTAGAAAGTAAGAGCGTGCTTCTTGCTCTAAAGCAGAGTGTGATGAATGGATGAGAACTATGCTGTGTGTTTCCCTTCGAAAAGGAGTTAAATCCCAGGCTCTGTGTCTTCCCACAAGCAAGACTTCGTTTCAGATAAGTGCAGTCACTTACAGCTCAAACGAACTACATCATTCACGAAGCTCACACGATTCTCATCTTAACTGACAAGCATTGGATGTTAGAGGACCTGTGGTTTATTTCAGTTTCAGAAGCAGTGTTGAACTAGATATGGTCCGTATGTGTTGGAAACACTGTTCTTTTGTTGTGAGCACACTCACTTTTTCTGCAGTGTTAGAGACTCTAGAATGCAAGGGCGTGCTTCTTGCTCTAAAGCAGAGTGTGTTTCATGGATGATAACTGTGCTGTATGTTTCCCTTCAGAAATGGAGTTAAATCCCAGGCTCTGTGTCTTCCTACATGCAAGACTTCGTTTCAGGTAAGGGCATTCACTCTTCAGCTAAAATGAACTACATCGTTCACTAAGCTCACACGTTTCTCATCCTAACTGACAAGCATTGGGTGTTGGAGGACCTGTGGTTTGTTGCAGTTTCAGAAGCAGAATTGAACTAGATATGGTCCGTATATGTTGGAAACCATGTTCTTTTTTTCTGAGCACACACTTTTTCCCTGCTGTTTAGAGACTCTAGAAATGAAGAGTGTGCCTCTTGCTCTAAAGCAGAGTGTGTTTCATGGAGGAGAACTGTGCTGTGTGTTTCCCTCAGAATTGGAGTGAAATCTCAGGCTCTGTTTCTTCCTACAGGCAAGACTTCATTTCAGGTAAACACAGTCACTTTTCAGCTCAAACGAACTACATCGTTCACGAAGCTCACACGTTTCTCATCTTAATTGACAAGCATTGGATGTTAGAGGACCTGTGCTTATTATCAATTTCAGAAGAAGAGTTGGACTAGATATGGTCTGTATGTGTGGGAAACACCGTTCTGTTGTTCTCAGCACACTCACGTATCCTGCTGTCTTAGAGACTCTAGAAAGCAAGAGCATGCTTCTTGCTCTCTAGCAGAGTGTGATCAATGGATGAGAACTCTGCTGTGTGTTTCACTTCAGAAATGGAGTTAAATCCCAGGCTCTGAGTCTTCCTACAAGCCAGACTTCGTTTCTTTAAAGGGCATTTTCTTTACAGCTCAAACGAACAACATCATTCACGAAGCTCACACGTTTCTCATCTTAACTGACAAACATTGGATGTTAGAGGACCACTGCTTTGTATCAGTTTCAGACGCAGAGTTGGACTAGATATGGTCCATATGTGTAGGAAACACCATTCTGTTCTTTGGAGCCCACTCAAGTATCCTGCTGTCTTAGAGACTCTAGAAAGCAAGAGCATGCTTCTTGCTCTAAAGCAGAGTGTGATCAATGGATGAGAACTCTGCTGTGTGTTTCACTTCAGAAATGGAGTTAAATCCCAGGCTCTGTGTCTTCCTACAAGCAAGACTTCGTTTCAGATAAGTGCAGTCACTTTTCAGCTCAAAAAACTACATCATTCACGAAGCTCACACGATTCTCATCTTAACTGACAAGCATTGAATGTTAGAGGACCTGTGGTTTTTATCAGCTTGAGAAGCAGAGGTGAACTAGATATGGTCCGTATTTGTAGGAAACACCGTTCTTTTGTTCTGAGCACACTCACTTTTTCTGCAGTGTTAGAGATTCTAGAAAGCAAGGGCGTGCTTCTTGCTCTAAAGCAGAGTGTGTTTCATGGAGGAGAACTGTGCTGTGTGTTTCCCTCCAGAAAAGGTGTTAAATCTCAGGCTCTGTGTCTTCCTACATGCAAGACTTCGTTTCAGGTAAACGCAGTCACTTTTCAGCTCAAAGGAACTACATAGTCCACGAAGCTCACACGTTTCTCATTGTAATTGACAAGCATTGGATGTTAGAGGACCTGTGCTTATTATCAATTTCAGAAGAAGAGTTGGACTAGATAAGGTCCTTATGTGTAGGAAACACTGCTCTTTTGTTCTCAGCACACTCACAATTCCTGTTGTCTTAGAGACTCTAGAAAGCAAGAGCGTGCTTCTTGCTCTAAAGCAGATTGTGATCCATGGATGAGAACTCTGCTGTGTGTTTCACTTCAGAAATGGAGTTAAATCCCAGGCTCTGAGTCTTCCTACAAGCAAGGCTTCGTTTCAGGTAAGGGGGGTCACTTTTCAGCTCAAACGAACTACATCATTCACGAAGCTCACACGTTTCTCATCTTAACTGACAAGCATTGGATGTTAGAGGAACAGTGCATTATATCAGTTTCAGAAGCAGAGTTGGACTAGATATGGTCTGTATGTGTAGGAAACACCGTTCTGTTGTTCTCGCACACTCACGTATCCTGCTGTCTTAGAGACTCTAGAAAGCAAGAGCTTTCTTCTTGCTATAAAACAGAGTGTGATCAAAGTATGAGAACTCTGCTGTGTGTTTCGCTTCAGAAATATAGTTCAATCCCAGGCTCTGTGTCTTCCTACAAGCAAGACTTAGTTTCACGTAAGGTAAGTCACTTTTCAGCTCAAAAGAAGTACATAATTCACGAAGCTCAACATTTCTCATCTAAACTGACCAAAATTGGATGTTAGAGGACCACTGCTTTGTATCAGTTTCAGACGCAGAGTTGGACTATATATGGTCCATATGTGTAGGAAACACCGTTCTTTTGTTCTTAGCACACTCACGTTTCCTCCTGTCTTAGAGACTCTAGAAAGCAAGAGCGTGCTTCTTTCTCTAAAGCAGAGTGTGATCAATGGATGAGAACTCTGCTGTGTGTTTCACTTCAGAAATGGAGTTAAATCCCAGGCTCTGAGGCTTCATACAAGCAAGACTTCGTTTCAGGAAAGGGCAGTTACTTTTCAGCTCCAGCTAACTAAATCGTTCACGAAGCTCACACGTTTCTCATCTTAACTGACAAGCATTGGATGTTAGAGGACCTGTGGTTTATTTCAGTTTCAGAAGCAGTGTTGAACTAGATATGGTCCGTATGTGTTGGAAACACTGTTCTTTTTTTCTGAGCACACTCATGTTTCCTGCTCTATCAGAGACTGTAGAAAGCAAGAGCGTGCTTCTTGATCTAAAGCAGAGAGTGATCCATGGATGATAACTCTGCTGTGTGTTTCCCTTCAGAAATGGAGTTCTATCCCAGGCTCTGTGTCTTCCTACATGCAAGACTTCGTTTTGGGTAAGGGCATTCACTCTTCAGCTAAAATGAACTACATCGTTCACTAAGCTCACACGTTTCTCATCCTAACTGACAAGCATTTTGTGTTGGAGGACCTGTGGTTTGTTGCAGTTTCAGAAGCAGAATTGAACTAGATATGGTCCGTATATGTTGGAAACACTGTTCTTTTTTTCTGAACACACTCTTGTTTCCTTCTGTATTAGAGAATCTAGAAAGGAAGAGCATGCTTCTTGCTCTAAAGCAGAGTGTGTTTCATGGATAAGAACTGTGCTGTGTGTTTCCCTTCTTAAATGGAGTTAAATCCCAAGCTCTATGTCTTCCTACAAGCAAGTCTTCAATTCATGTAAACACAGTCACTTTTCAGCTCAAAGGAACTACATCCTTCCCGAAGCTCACACGTTTCTGATCTTAACTGACAAGCATTGAATGTTAGAGGACCTGTGGTTTTTATCAGCTTCAGAACCAGAGTTGAACTAGATATGGTCCGTATGTGTTGGAAACACCGTTCCTTTGTTCTGAGCACACTCACTTTTTCTGCAGTGTTAGAGATTCTAGAAAGCAAGGGCGTGCTTCTTGCTCTAAAGCAGAGTGTGTTTCATGGATGAGAATTGTGCTGTGTGTTTCCCTCAGAATTGGAGTGAAATCTCAGGCTCTGTTTCTTCCTACAGGCAAGACTTCATTTCAGGTAAACGCAGTCACTTTTCAGCTCAAACGAACTACATAGTTCACGAAGCTCAGACATTTCTCATCTTAATTGACAAGCATTGGATGTTGGAGGACCTGTGCTTATTATCAATTTCAGAAGAATAGTTGGACTAGATATGGTCTGTATGTGTGGGAAACACCGTTCTGTTGTTCTCAGCACACTCACGTATCCTGCTGTCTTAGAGACTCTAGAAAGCAAGAGCATGCTTCTTGCTCTCTAGAAGAGTGTGATCAATGGATGAGAACTATGCTGTGTGTTTCACTTCAGAAATGGAGTTAAATCCCAGGCTCTGAGTCTTCCTACAAGCCAGACTTCGTTTCAGGAACGGGCAGTTACTTTACAGCTCAAACGAACTACATCATTCACGAAGCTCACACTTTTCTCATCTTAACTGACAAGCATTGGATGTTAGAGGACCAGTGCTTTGTATCAGTTTCGGAAGGAGGGTTGACTAGATATGGTCCGTATGTGTAGGAATCACCATTCTGTTGTTCGCAGCTCACTCACGTATCCTACTCTCTTAGAGACTCTAGAAAGCAAGAGCATGCTTCTTGCTCCCTAGAGAGTGTGATCAATGGATGGGAAATCTGCTGTGTGTTTCGCTTCAGAAATGGAGTTCAATCCCAGGCTCTGTGTCTTCCTACAAGCAAGACTTCGTTTCAGGTCAGGGAAGTCACGTTTCAGCTCAAAGGAACTACATAATTCACGAAGCTCAACGTTTCTCATCTAAACTGACAAACATTGGATGTTAGAGGACCACTGCTTTGTATCAGTTTCAGAAGCCGAGTTGGACTAGATATGGTCCATATGTGTAGGAAACACCGTTCGTTTGTTCTTAGCACACTCACGTTTCCTCCTGTCTTAGAGACTCTAGAAAGCAAGAGCGTGCTTCTTGCTCTAAAGCAGAGTTTGTTTCATGGATAAGAACTGTGCTGAGTGTTTCCCTTCTTAAATGGAGTTAAATCCCAAGCTCTATGACTTCCTACAAGCCAGTTTTCAATTCATGTAAACGCAGTCACTTTTCAGCTCAAAGGAACTACATCCTTCCCGAAGCTCACACGTTTCTGATCTTAACTGACAAGCATTGAATGTTAGAGGACCTGTGGTTTTTATCAGCTTCAGAAGCAGAGTTGAACTAAATATTGTCCGTATGTGTTGGAAACACCGTTCTTTTGTTCTGAGCATACTCACTTTTTCTGCAGTGTTAGAGATTCTAGAAAGCAAGGGCGTGCTTCTTGCTCTAAAGCAGAGTGTGTTTCATGGATGAGAACTGTGCTGTGTGTTTCCCTCAGAATTGGAGTGAAATCTCAGGCTCTGTTTCTTCCTACAGGCAAGACTTCATTTCAGGTAAACGCAGTCACTTTTCAGCTCAAACGAACTACATAGTTCACGAAGCTCAGACGTTTCTCATCTTAATTGACAAGCATTGCATGTTGGAGGACCTGTGCTTATTATCAATTTCAGAAGAATAGTTGGACTAGATATGGTCTGTATGTGTGGGAAACACCGTTCTGTTGTTCTCAGCACACTCACGTATCCTGCTGTCTTAGAGACTCTAGAAAGCAAGAGCATGCTTCTTGCTCTCTAGAAGAGTGTGATCAATGGATGAGAACTATGCTGTGTGTTTCACTTCAGAAATGGAGTTAAATCCCAGGCTCTGAGTCTTCCTACAAGCCAGACTTCGTTTCAGGAATGGGCAGTTACTTTACAGCTCAAACGAACTACATCATTCACGAAGCTCACACTTTTCTCATCTTAACTGACAAGCATTGGATGTTAGAGGACCAGTGCTTTGTATCAGTTTCGGAAGGAGGGTTGACTAGATATGGTCCGTATGTGTAGGAATCACCATTCTGTTGTTCGCAGCTCACTCACGTATCCTACTCTCTTAGAGACTCTAGAAAGCAAGAGCATGCTTCTTGCTCCCTAGAGAGTGTGATCAATGGATGGGAAATCTGCTGTGTGTTTCGCTTCAGAAATGGAGTTCAATCCCAGGCTCTGTGTCTTCCTACAAGCAAGTCTTCGTTTCAGGTAAGGGAAGTCACGTTTCAGCTCAAAGGAACTACATAATTCACGAAGCTCAACGTTTCTCATCTAAACTGACAAACATTGGATGTTAGAGGACCACTGCTTTGTATCAGTTTCAGAAGCCGAGTTGGACTAGATATGGTCCATATGTGTAGGAAACACCGTTCGTTTGTTCTTAGCACACTCACGTTTCCTCCTGTCTTAGAGACTCTAGAAATCAAGAGCGTGCTTCTTGCTCTAAAGCAGAGTTTGTTTCATGGATAAGAACTGTGCTGAGTGTTTCCCTTCTTAAATGGAGTTAAATCCCAAGCTCTATGACTTCCTACAAGCCAGTTTTCAATTCATGTAAACGCAGTCACTTTTCAGCTCAAAGGAACTACATCCTTCCCGAAGCTCACACGTTTCTGATCTTAACTGACAAGCATTGAATGTTAGAGGACCTGTGGTTTTTATCAGCTTCAGAAGCAGAGTTGAACTAAATATTGTCCGTATGTGTTGGAAACACCGTTCTTTTGTTCTGAGCATACTCACTTTTTCTGCAGTGTTAGAGATTCTAGAAAGCAAGGGCGTGCTTCTTGCTCTAAAGCAGAGTGTGTTTCATGGATGAGATCTGTGCTGTGTGTTTCCCTCAGAATTGGAGTGAAATCTCAGGCTCTGTTTCTTCCTACAGGCAAGACTTCATTTCAGGTAAACGCAGTCACTTTTCAGCTCAAACGAACTACATAGTTCACAAAGCTCAGACGGTTCTCATCTTAATTGACAAGCATTGGATGTTGGAGGACCTGTGCTTATTATCAATTTCAGAAGAATACTTGGACTAGATATGGTCTGTATGTGTGGGAAACACCGTTCTGTTGTTCTCAGCACACTCACGTATCCTGCTGTCTTAGAGACTCTAGAAAGCAAGAGCATGCTTCTTGCTCTCTAGCAGAGTGTGATCAATGGATGGGAACTCTGCTGTGTGTTTCGCTTCAGAAATGGAGTTCAATCCCAGGCTCTGTGTCTTCCTACAAGCAAGACTTCGTTTCAGGTAAGGGAAGTCACGTTTCAGCTCAAAGGAACTACATAATTCACTAAGCTCAATGTTTCTCATCTAAACTGACAAACATTGGATGTTAGAGGACCTGTGGTTTATTTCAGTTTCAGAAGCAGTGTTGAACTGGATATGGTCCGTATGTGTTGGAAACACTTTTCTTTTTTTCTGAGCACACTCAATTTTCCTGCTGAATTAGAGACCCTAGAAATCAAGAGCGTGCTTCTTGATCTAAAGCAGAGTGTGATCCATGGATGATAAATGTGCTGTGTGTTTGCCTTCAGAAATGGAGTTAAATCCCATGCTCTGTTTCTTCCTACAAGCAAGACTTCATTTCAGGTAAGGGCAGTCACTCTTCAGCTAAAACGAACTACATCGTTCACTAAGCTCACACGTTCCTCATCCTAACTTACAAGCATGGGGTCTTGGAGGACATGTGGTTTGTTGCAGTTTCAGAAGCAGAATTGAACTAGATATGGTCCGTATATTTAGGAAACACTGTTCTTTTTTTCTGAGCACACACTTCTTTCCTGCTGTATTAGAGACTCTAGAAAGGAAGAGCGTGCCTCTTGCTCTAAATCAGAGTGTGTTTCATGGATGAGAACTGTGCTGTGATTTTCCCTTCTTAAATGGAGTTAATCCCAAGCTCTATGTCTTCCTACAAGCAAGTCTTCAATTCATGTAAACGCAGTCACTTTTCAGCTGAAGGGAACTACATCCTTCCCGAAGCTCACACGTGTCTGATCTTAACTGACAAGCAATGAATGTTAGAGGACCTGTGGTTTTTATCAGCTTCAGAAGCAGAGTTGAACTCGATATGGTCCGTATGTGTAGGAAACACCGTTCTTTTGTTCTGAGCACACTCACGTTTTCTGCAGTGTTAGAGATTCTAGAAAGCAAGGGCATGCTTCTTGCTCTACAGCAGATTGTGTTTCATTGATGAGAATTCAGCTGTGTGTTTCTCTTCAGAAATAGTGTTAAATCCCAGGCTCTGTGTCTTCCTACAAGGAAGACTTCGTTTCAGGTAAGGGCAGTCACTTTTCAGCTCAAACGAACTACATCATTCACAAAGCTAAACGTTTCTCATCTTAACTGACAAGCATTGGATGTTAGAGTACCAGTGCTTTGTATCAGTTTCAGAAGCAGAGTTGGACTAGATATGGTCCGTATGTGTAGGAAACACCATTCTGTTGTTCTCAGCACACTCACATATCCTGCTGTCTTAGAGACTCTAGAAAGCAAGAGCATGCTTCTTGCTCTCTAGCAGAGTGTGATCAATGGATGAGAACTATGCTGTGTGTTTCACCTCAGAAATGGAGTTAAATCCCAGGCTCTGAGTCTTCCTACAAGCAAGACTTCGTATCAGGAAAGGGCAATTACTTTACAGCTCAAATGAACAACATCGTTCATGAAGCTCACACATTTCTCATCTTAACTGACAAACATTGGATGTTAGAGGACCAGAGCTTTGTATCAGTTTCAGACGCAGATTTCGTCTAGATATGGTCCATATGTGTAGGAAACACCGTTCTTTTGTTCTCAGCACACTCACGTTTCCTGCTTAGAGACTCTAGAAAGCAAGAGCTTGCTTCTTGCTCTAAAGCAGAGTGTGAGCAATGCATGAGAACTCTGCTGTGTGTTTCACTTCAGAAATGGAGTTAAATCCCAGGCTCTGTGTCTTCCTACAAGCAAGAATTCGTTTCAGGTAAGGGCAGTCACTTTTCAGCTCAAAAGAACTACTTCGTTCACGAAGCTCATACGTTTCTCATCCTAACTGACAAGCATTGGGTGTTAGAGGACCTGTGGTTTGTTGCAGTTTCAGAAGCAGAATTGAACTAGATATGGTCCGTATATGTAGGAAACACTGTTCTTTTTTTCTGAGCACACTCTTGTTTCCTTCTGTATTAGAGATTCTAGAAAGGAAGAACGTGCCTCTGGCTCTAAAGCAGAGTGTGTTTTATGGATGAGAACTGTGCTCTGTGTTTCCCTTCTTAAATGGAGTTAAATCCCAAGCTCTGTGTCTTCCATTAAGCTATTTATGTAAACGCAGTCACTTTTCAGCTCAGAGGAACTACATCGTTCACGAAGCTCACACGATTCTGATCTCAACTGACATGCACTGAATGTTAGAGGACCTGTGGTTTTTATCAGCTTCAAAAGCAGAGTTGAACTAGATATGGTCCGTATGTGTAGGAAACACTGTTCTTTTTTTCTGAGCACACTCACTTTTTCTGCAGTGGTAGAGATTCTAGAAAGCAAGGTCGTGCTTCTTACTCTAAAGCAGAGTGTGATCAATGGATGAGAACTCTGCTGTGTGTTTCACTTCAGAAATGGAGTTAAATCCCAGGCTCTGAGTCTTCATACAAGCAAGAATTCATTTCAGGAAAGGGCAGTTACTTTTCAGCTCAAACGAACTACATCATTCTCAAAGTAAACGTTTCTCATCTTAACTGACAAGCATTGGATGTTAGAGGACCAGTGCTTTGTATCAATTTCAGAAGAAGAGTTGGAATAGATATGGTCCGTATGTGTAGGAAACACCTTTCTTTTGTTCTCAGCACACTCACGTTTCCTTCTTAGAGACTCTAGAAAGCAAGAGCGTGCTTCTTGCTCTAAAGCAGAGTGTGATCAATGGATGAGAACTCTGCTGTGTGTTTCGCTTCAGAAATGGAGTTAAATCCCAGACTCTGTGTCTTCCTACAAGCAAGACTTCGTTTCAGGTAAGGGAAGTCACTTTTCACCTCAAACGAACTACATCATTCACGAAGCTAAACGATTCTCATCTTAACAGACAAGCATTGGATGTTAGAGAACCAGTGCTTTGTATCCGTTTCAGAAGCAGAGTTGGACTAGGTATGGTTCGTATGTGTTGGAAACACCATTCTGTTGTTCTCAGAACACTCACGTATCCTGCTGTCTTAGAGACTCTAGAAAGCAAGAGCATGCTTCTTGCTCTCCTGCAGAGTGTGATCAATGGACGGGATCTCTGCTGTGTGTTTCACTTCAGAAATGGAGTTAAATCCGAGGCTCTGAGTCTTACTACAAGCAAGACTTCGTTTCAGGTAAGGGCAGTTACTATACAGGTCAAAAGATCTACATCGTACACAAAGCTCACACGTTTCTTGCTCTTAATTGAAAAGCATTGGATGTGACAGGACCTGTGATTTGTGTCAGTTTCAGAAGCAGTGTTGAAATAGATATGGTCTGTATGTGTAGGAAACACCGTTCTTTTGTTCTGAGCACAGTCATGTTTCCTGCTGTATTAGAGACTCTAGAAAGCAAGAGCGTTCTTCTTGTTCTAAAGCAGAGTGTGATGAATTGATGAGAACTATGCTGTGTGTTTCACTTCAGAAATGGAGTTAAATACCAGGCACTGTGGCTTCCTACAAGGAAGACTTCGTACCAGGTAAGGGCAGTCACTTTTCAGCTCAAAGGAACTACATCGTTCACGAAGCTCACACGTTTCTCATCCTAACTGACAAGCATTGGGTGTTAGAGGACCTGTGGTTTGTTGCCGTTTCAGAAGCAGAATTGAACTAGATATGGTCCGTATATGTAGGAAACACTGTTCTTTTTTTCTGAGCACACTCTTCTTTCCTCCTGTAATAGAGACTCTAGAAAGGAAGATCGTGCCTCTTCCTCTAAAGCAGAGTGTGTTTCATGGATGAGAACTCTGCTGTGTGTTTCACTTAAGAAATGGAGTTAAATCCCAGGCTCTGTGTCTTCCTACAAGGAAGACATCGTTTCAGGTAAGGGCACTCACTTTTCAGCTCAATGGAACTACATCATTCACGAAGCTCACACGTTTCTGATCTTAACTGACAAGCATTGAATGTTAGAGGACCTGTGGTTTTTATCAGCTTCAGAAGCAGAGTTGAACCAGATATGGTCCGTATGTGTAGGAAACACCGTTCTTTTGTTCTGAGCACACTCAATTTTTATTCAGTGTTAGAGATTCTAGAAAGCAAGGGCGTGCTTCTTGCTCTAAAGCGGAGTGTGTTTCATGGATGAGAACTGTGCTGTGTGTTTCCCCAAAGAAATGGAGTTAAATCCCAGGCTCTGTGTCTTCCTACAAGGAAGACTTCGTATCAGGTTATGGCCGCCACATTTCAGCTCAAGCGAAGTACATTGTTCATGAAGCTCACACGTTTCTCATCTTAACTGACAAGCATTGGATGTTAGAGGGCCAGTGCTTTGTATCTCTTTCAGAAGCAGAGTTGGACTAGATATGGTCCGTATGTGTAGGAAACACCGTTCTGCTGTTCTCACCACACTCAAGTATCCTGCTGTCTTAGAGACTCTAGAAAGCAAGGGCATGCTTCTGCTCTCTAGCAGAGTGTGATCAATGGATGAGAACTATGCTGTGTGTTTCATTTCAGAAATGGAGTTAAATCCCAGGCTCTGAGTCTTCCTACAAGCAAGACTTTGTATCAGGAAAGGGCAGTTACTTTACAGCTCAAAAGAACAACATCAGTCACGAAGCTCACACGTTTCTCATCTTAACTGACAAACATTGGATGTTAGAGGACCAGTGCTTTGTATCAGTTTCAGACGCAGAGTTGGACTAGATATGATCCATATGTGTAGGAAACACCGTTCTTTTCTTCTCATCACACTGACGTTTCTTGCTGTCTTAGAGACTCTAGAAAGCAAGAGCGTGCTTCTTTCTCTAAAGCAGAGTGTGATCAATGGATGAGAACTCTGCTGTGTGTTTCACTTCAGAAATGGGGTTAAATCCCAAACTCTGGATCTTCCTACAAGCAAGACTTCGTTTCAGGTAAGGGCAGTCACTTTTCAGCTCAAGCGAACTACCTCGTTCACGAAGCTCACACGTTTCTCCTCCTAACTGACAATCATTGGGTGTTAGAGGACCTATGGTTTGTTGCAGTTTCAGAAGCAGAATTGAACTAGATATGGTCTGTATGCGTTGGAAACACCGTACTTTTGTTCTGAGCACACTCACTTTTTCTGCAGTGTTAGAGATTCTATAAAGCAAGAGCTTGCTTCTTGCTCTAAAGAAGAGTGTGATCCATGGATGATAACTGTTCTGTGTGTTTCACTTCAGAAATGAGGTTAAATCCCAGGCTCTGAGTCTTCCTACAAGCAATACTTCGTTTCGGGTAAGGGCAGCCTCTTTTCAGCTCAAGCGAACTACATCGTTCACGAAGCTCACACGTTTCTCATCTTAACTTACAAGCACTGGATGTTAGAGGACGTGTGTTTTGTTTCAGTTTCAGAAGCAGATTAGAACTAGATATGGCCCCTGTGTGTAGGAAAAACCATTCTTTTGATCTCAGCACACACAGGTTTCCTGCTGTATTAGAGACTCTAGAAAGCAAGAGCGTGCTTCTTGATCTAAAGCAGAGTGTGATCCATGTATGATAACTGTGCTGTGTGTTTCCCTTCACAAATGGAGGTAAATCCCAGGCTCTGTGTCTTCCTACAAGCAAGACTTCTTTTCAGGTAAGGGCAGTCACTTTTCAGCTAAAATGAACTACATCATTCACAAAGCTCACACGTTTCACATCTTAACTGACAAGCATTCGTTGTTAGTGGACCAGTTCTTTGTATCAGTTTCAGAAGCAGAGTTGGACTAGATATGGTCCGCATGTGTAGGAAACACCATTCTGTTGTTCTCAGCACACTCACGTATCCTGCTGTCTTAGAGACTCTAGAAAGCAAGAGCATGCTTCTTGCTCTCTAGCAGAGTGTGATCAATGGATGAGAACTCTGCTGTGTGTTTCACTTCAGAAATGGAGTTAAATCCCAGGCTCTGAGTCTTCCTACAAGCAAGACTTCGTTTCTGGTAAGGGCAGTCTCTTTTCAGCTCAAGCGAACTACATCGTTCACAAAGATCACACGTTTCTCATCTTAACTTACAAGCATTGGATGTTAGAGGACGTGTGTTTTGTTTCAGTTTCAGAAGCAGATTAGAACTAGATATGGCCCCTGTGTGTAGGAAAAACCATTCTTTTGATCTCAGCACACACACGTTTCCTGCTTTATTAGAGAATCTAGAAAGCAAGAGCGTGCTTCTTGATCTAAAGCAGAGTGTGATCCATGTATGATAACTGTGCTGTGTGTTTCCCTTCAGAAATGGAGTTAAATCCCAGGCTCTGTGTCTTCCTACAAGCAAGACTTCTTTTCAGGTAAGGGCAGTCACTTTTCATCTAAAATGAACTACATCATTCACGAAGCTCACACGTTTCACATCTTAACTTACAAGCATTGGATGTTAGAGGACGTGTGTTTTGTTTCTGTTTCAGAAGCAGATTAGAACTAGATATGGCCCCTGTGTGTAGGAAACACCATTCTGTTGTTCTCAGCACACTCAAGTATCCTGCTGTCTTAGAGACTCTAGAAAGCAAGAGCATGCTTCTTGCTCTCTAGCAGAGTGTGATCAACGGATGAGAACTCTGCTGTGTGTTTCACTTCAGAAATGGAGTTAAATCCCAGGCTCTGAGTCTTCATACAAGCAAGACTTCGTTTCAGGAAAGGGCAGTTACTTTTCAGCTCAAGCGAACTACATCATTCACGAAGCTCACACGTTTCTGATCTTAACTGACAAGCATTGAATGTTAGAGGACCTGTGGTTTTTATCAGATTCAGAAACAGAGTTGAACTAGATATGGTCCGTATGTGTACGAAAAACCGTTCTTTTGTTCTGAGCACACTCACTTTTTCTGCAGTGTTAGAGATTCTGGAAAGCAAGGGCGTGCTTCTTGCTCTAGCAGAGTGTGTTTCATGGATGAGAAATGTGCTGTGTGTTTCTCTCCAGAATTGGAGGTAAATCTCAGCCTCTGTGTCTTCCTACAAGCAAGACTTCGTTTCAGGTAAACACAGTCAATTTTCAGCTCAAACAAACTACATAGTTCACGAAGCTCATACGTTTCTCATCTTAATTGACAAGCATTGGAGGTTAGAGGACCTGTGCTTATTATCAATTTCAGAAGAAGTGTTGGACTAGATATGGTCCTTATGTGTAGGAAACGCCGTTCTTTTGTTCTTAACACACTCATGTTTCCTCCTGTCTTAGAGACTCTAGAAAGCAAGAGCGTTCTTCTTGCTCTAAAACAGAGTGTGATCAATGGATGAGAACTGTGCTGTGTGTTTCACTTCAGAAATGGAGTTAAATCCCAGGCTCTGAGTCTTCATACAAGCAAGACTTCGTTTCAGGAAAGGGCAGTTACTTTTCAGCGCAAGCGAACTACATCGTTCACGAAGCTCACACATTTTTCATATTAAGTGACAAGCATTGGATGTTAGAGGACCAGTGCTTTGTATCAGTTTCAGAAGCAGAGTTGAACAATATATGGTCCATATGTGTAGGAAACACCGTTCTTTTGTTCTCAGCACACTCATGTTTCCTGCTGTATTAAGACTCTAGAAAGCAAGAGCGTGCTTCTTGCTCTAAAGCAGAGTATGATCAATGGATGAGAACTCTGCTGTGTGTTTCACTTCAGAAAGGGAGTTAAATCCCAGGCTCTGTGTCTTCCTACAAGCAAGACTTCGTTTCAGGTAAGGGCAGTCACTTTTAAGCTCAAACGAACTACATCGTTCACAAAGCTCACACTTTTCTCATCTTAACTGACCAACACTGGATGTTAGAGGACCAGTGATTTATATCAGTTTCAGACGCAGAGTTGGACTAGATATGGTCTATATGTGTAGGAAACACCGTTCTTTTGTTCTCAGCACACTCACGTTTCCTGCTGTCTTAGAGACTCTAGAAAGCATGAGCGTGCTTCAAGATCTAAAGCAGGGTGTGATCCATGGATGAGAACTCTGCTGTGTGTTTCCCTTTAGAAATGGAGTTAAATCCCAGGCTCTGTGTCTTCCTACAAGGAAGACTTCGTTTTAGGTAAGGGCAGTCACTTTTCAGCTCAAACGAATAACATCTTTCACGAAGCTCACACGTTTCTCATCTTAACTGACAAACATTGGATGTTAGAGGTCCAGTGCTTTGTATCAGTTTTAGACGCAGAGTTGGACTAGATATGGTCCATATGTGTAGGAAACACCATTCATTTGTTCTCAGCACACTCACGTTTCCTGCTTTCTTATTGACCCTAGAAAGGCAGAGCGTGCCTCTTGCTCTAAAGCAGAGTGTATTTTATGGATGAGAACTGTGCTGTGTGTTTCCCTTCTTAAATGGAGTTAAATCCCAAGCTCTCTGTCTTCCTACAAGCAAGTCTTCAATTTATGTAAATGCAGTCACTTTTCAGGTCAAAGGAACTACATCGTTAACGAAGTTCACACTTTTCTGATCTTAACTGACAAGAATTGAATGTTAGAGGACCTGTGGTTTTTTCAGCTTCAGAAGCAGAGTTGAACTAGATATGGTCCGTATATGTAGGAAACACCATTCTTTTGTTCTGAGCACACTCACTTTTTCTGCAGTGTTAGAGATTCTAGAAAGCAAGGCCTGCTTCTGGCTCTAAAGCAGATTGTGTTTCATGAATGAGAACTGTGCTGTGTGTTTCCCTCCAGAATTGGAGTTAAATCTCAGGCTCTGTGTCTTCCTACAAGCAAGACTTCGTTTCAGGTAAACGCAGTCACTTTTCAGCTCAAACGAACTACATAGTTCACGAAGCTCACACGTTTCTCATCTTAATTGACAAGCATTGGATGTTAGAGGACCTGTGCTTATTATCAATTTCAGAAGAAGAGTTGGACTAGATATGGTCCGTAGGTGTAGGAAACACCATTCTTTTGTTCTGAGTACACTCACGTTTCATGCTGTATTAGACACTCTAGAAAGCAAGAGTGTGTTTCTTGCTCTAATGCAGAGTGTGATCAATGGATGAGAACTCTACTGTGTGTTTGGCTACAGAAATGGAGTTAAATCACAGGCTCTGTGTCTTCCTACAAGCAAGACTTCGTTTCTGGTAAGGGAAGTCTCTTTTCAGCTCAAACGAACTACATCATTCACGAAGCTCAGGTTTCTCAAATTAAATGACAAGCATTGGATGTTAGAGGACCAGTGCTTTGTATCAGTTTCAGAAGCAGAGTTGGACTAGATATGGTCCATATGTGTAGGAAACACCGTTCTTTTGTTCTCAGCACACTCACATTTCCTGCTGTCTTGGAGATTATAGAAAGCAACAGCGTGCTTCTTCCCCTAAAGCAGAGTGTGATCAATGGATGAGAACTCTGCTGTGTGTTTAACATCAGAAATGGACTTCAATCCCAGGATCTATGTCTTCCTACAAGCAAGACTTCATATCAGGAAAGGGCAGTTACTTTACAGCTCAAACGAACAACATCGTTCATGAAGCTCACACGATTCTGATCTTAATTGACAAGCATTGGATTTTAGAGGACCTGTGGTTTTTATCAGCTTCAGAAGAAGAGTTGTACTAGATATGGTCCGTATGTGTAGGAAACAACCTTCTTTTGTTCTGAGCACACTCATGTTTCCTGCTGTATTAGAGAGTCTAGAAATAAAGAGCGTTCTTCTTGCTCTAAAGCAAAGAGTGATGAATGCATGAGAGCTATGCTGTGTGTTTCCCTTCCGAAATGGAGTTAAATCCCAGGCTCTGTGTCTTCCTACAAGCAAGACTTAGTTTCAGGTAAGTGCAGTCACTTTTCAGCTGAAAGGAACTACATCGTTCACGAAGCTCACACGTTTCTGATCTTAAGTGACAAGCATTGAATGTTAGAGGACCTGTGGTTTTTATCAACTTCAAAAGCAGAGTTGAACTAGATATGGTCCATATGTGTTGGAAACACCGTTCTTTTGTTCTGAGCACACTCACTTTTTCTGCAGTGTTAGAGTTTCTAGAAAGCAAGGGCGTGCTTCTTGCTCTAAAGCAGAGTGTGTTTCATGGATGAGAACTGTGCTGTGTGTTTCCCTCAAGAAATGGAGTTAAATCTCAGGCTCTGTGTCTTCCTACATGCAAGACTTCGTTTCAGGTAAACACAGTTACTTTTCAGCTAAAATGAACTACATCATTCACGAAGCTCCCACGTTTCTCATCTTAATTGAAAAGCATTGGATGTTAGAGGACCAGTGCTTTGTATCTCTTTCAGAAGCAGAGTTGGACTAGATATGGTCCGTCTGTGTAGGAAACACCGTTCTGTTGTTCTCAGCACACTCAAGTATCCTGCTGTCTTAGAGACTCTAGAAAGCAAGGGCATGCTTCTGCTCTCTAGCAGAGTTTGATCAATGGATGAGAACTATGCTGTGTGTTTCATTTCAGAAATGGAGTTAAATCCCAGGCTCTGAGTCTTCCTACAAGCAAGACTTCGTTTAGGGAAAGGGCAGTTACTTTACAGCTCAAACGAACAACATCAGTCACGAAGCTCACACGTTTCTCATCTTAACTGACAGGCATTGGATGTTACAGGAACAGTGCTTTGTATCAGTTTCAGAAGCACAGTTGGACAAGATATTGTTCCGTATGTGTTGGAAACACCATTCTTTTGTTCTGAGCACACTCACTTTTTCTGCAGTGTTAGAGATTCTAGAAAGCAAGGGCATGCTTCTTGCTCTAGCAGAGTGTGTTTCATGGATGAGAACTATGCTGTGTGTTTCTCTCCAGAATTGGAGGTAAATCTCAGCCTCTGTGTCTTCCTACAAGCAAGACCTCGTTTCAGGTAAACACAGTCACTTTTCAGCTCAAACATACTACATAGTTCATGAAGCTCACACGTTTTTCATCTTAATTGACTAGCATTGGAGGTTAGAGGACCTGTGCTTATTATCAATTTCAGAAGAAGTTTTGGACTAGATATGGTCCTTATGTGTAGGAAACGCCGTTCTTTTGTTCTTAACACACTCATGTTTCCTCCTGTCTTAGAGACTCTAGAAAGCAAGAGCGTTCTTCTTGCTCTAAAACAGAGTGTGATCAATGGATGAGAACTCTGCTGTGTGTTTCACTTCAGAAATGGAGTTAAATCCCAGGCTTTGAGTCTTCATACAAGCAAGACTTCGTTTCAGGAAAGGGCAGTTACTTTTCAGCACAAGCGAACTACATCATTCACGAAGCTCACACGTTTCTCATCGTAAGTGACAAGCATTGGATGTTAGAGGACCTGTGCTTTGTATCAGTTTCAGAAGCAGAGTTGGACAATATATGGTCCATATGTGTAGGAAACACCGTTCTTTTGTTCTCAGCACACTCTTGTTTCCTTCTTTATTAGAGACTCTAGAAAGGCAGAGCATGCCTCTTGTTCTAAAGCAGAGTGTGTTTTATGGATGAGAACTGTGCTGTGTGTTTCCCTTCTTAAATGGAGTTAAATCCCAAGCTCTGTGTCTTCCTACAAGCAAGTCTTCAATTTATGTAAACGCAGTCACTTTTCAGCTCAAAGGAACTACATTGTTCACGAAGTTCACACGTTTCTGATCTTAACTGACAAGCATTGAAAGTTAGAGGACCTGTGGTTTTTATCAGCTTCAGAAGCAGAGTTGAACTAGATATGGTCCGTATGTGTAGGAAACACCGTTCTTTTGTTCTGAGCACACTCACAATTTCTGCAGTGTTAGAGATTCTAGAAAGCAAAGGCGTGCTTCTTGCTCTAAAGCAGAGTGTGTTTCATGGATGAGAACTGTGCTGTGTGTTTCTCTCCAGAATTAGAGTTAAATCTCTGGCTCTGTGTCTTCCTACATGCAAGACTTCGTTTCAGGTAAATGTAGTCACTTTTCAGCTCAAACGAACTACATAGTTCACGAATCTCACATGTTTCTCATCTTAAATGACAAGCATTGGATGTTAGAGGACCTGTGCTTATTATCAATTTCAGAAGAAGAGTTGGACTAGATATGGTCCGTATGTGTAGGAAACACCGTTCTTTTGTTCAGAGCACAATCATGTTTCCTGCTGTATTAGGGACTCTAGAAAGGAAGAGCGTACCTCTTGCTCTAAATCAGAGTGAGTTTCATGGATGAGAACTGTGCTGTGCGTTTCTCTTCTTAAATGGAGTTAAATCCCAAGCTCTAACAAACTACATCGTTCACGAAGCTCACACGTTTCTCATCCTAACTGACAAGCATTGGATGTTAGAGGACGTGGGGTTTGTTTAAGTTTCAGAAGCAGATTAGAACTAGATATGGCCCCTATGTGTAGGAAAAACCGTTCTTTTGTTCTCAGCACACACACGTTTCCTGCTGTATTAGAGAATCTAGAAAGCAAGAGCGTGCTTCTCACTCTACAGCAGAGTGTGATCAATGGATGAGAACTCTGCTGTGTGTTTCACTTCAGAAATAGAGTTAAATCCCAGGCTCTGTGTCTTCCTACAAGCAAGAATTCCTTTCAGGTAAGGGAAGTCACTTTTCAGCTCAAACGAACTACAACATTCACGAAGCCCACATGTTTCTCATCTTAACTGACAAGCATTGGATGTTAGAGGACCAGTGCTTTGTATCAGTTTCAGAAGCAGAGTTGGTCTAGATATGGTATGTATGTGTAGGAAACTCCGTTCTTTTATTCTCAGCACACTCACGTTTCCTGCTGTATTAGAGACTCTAAAAAGCAAGAGCGTTCTTCTTGCTCTACAGCAGAGTGTGATCAATGGATGAGAACTATGCTGTGTGTTTCACTTCAGAAATAGAGTTAAATCCCAGGCTCTGTGTCTTCCTACAAGCAAGAATTCCTTTCAGGTAAGGGAAGTCACTCCTCAGCTCAAACGAACTACAACATTCACGAAGCCCACACGTTTCTCATCTTAACTGACAAGCATTGGATGTTAGAGGACCAGTGCTTTGTATCAGTTTCAGAAGCAGAGTTGGTCTAGATATGGTATGTATGTGTAGGAAACTCCGTTCTTTATTCTCAGCACACTCACGTTTCCTGCTGTATTAGAGACTCTAAAAAGCAAGAGCGTTCTTCTTGCTCTAAAGCAGAGTGTGATCAATGGATGGGAACTCTGCTGTGTGTTTCACTACAGAAATGGAGTTAAATCCCAGGCTCTGAGTTTTCCTACAAGCAAGACTTGGTTTCAGGTAAACGCAGTCACTTTTCAGCTCTAACGAACTACATTGTTCAAGAAGCTCACACGTTTCTCATCTTAACTCACAAGCATTGGATGTTAGAGAACTTGTGGTTTGTTTCAGTTTCAGAAGCAGATTAGAACTAGATATGGCCCTTATGTTTAGGAAAAGCCATTCTTTTGTTCTCAGTACACACACGTTTCCTGCTGTATTAGAGACTCTAGAAAGCAAGAGCGTGCTTCTTGCTCAAAGCGGAGTGTGATGAATGGATGAGAACTATGCTGTGTGTTTCCCTTCAGAATTGGAGTTAAATCCCAGGCTCTGTGTCTTCCTACAAGCAAGACTTCGTTTCAGGAAAGGGCAGTTACTTTACAGCTCAAACGAACAACATCGTTCACAAAGCTCACACGTTTCTCATCCTAACAGACAAGCATTGGGTGTTAGAGGATCTGTGGTTTGTTGCAGTTTCAGAAGCAGTTTTGAACTAGATATGGTCCCTATATGTAGGAAACACTGTTCTTTTTTTCTGAGCACACTCTTGTTTCCTGCTGTATTAGAGACTCTAGTAAGCAAGAGCGTTCTTCTTGCTCTAAAGCAGAGTGTGATCAATGGATGAGAACTATGCTGTGTGTTTCCCTTCAGAAATGGAGTTAAATCCCAGGCTCTTTGTCATCCTACAAGCAAGACTTCGTTTCAGGTATGGGCAGTCATTTTTCAGCTAAAATGAACTACATCATTCATGAAGCTCACACGTTTCTCATCTTAACTGACAGGCATTGGATGTTATAGGAACAGTGCTTTGTATCAGTTTCAGAAGCAGAGATGGACTAGATATGGTCCGTATGTGTAGGAAACACCGTTCTTTTGTTCTGAGCACAATCATGTTTCCTGCTGTATTAGAGACTCTAGAAAGGAAATGCGTACCTCTTGCTCTAAATCAGAGTGAGTTTCATGGATGAGAACTGTGCTGTGCGTTTCCCTTCTTAAATGGAGTTAAATCCCAAGCTCTGTGTCTTCCTACATAGAAGACTTCATTTCAGGTAAACGCAGTCACTTTTCAGCTCTAACAAACTACATGGTTCACGAAGCTCACACGTTTCTCATCCTAACTGACAAGCATTGGATGTTAGAGGACGTGGGGTTTGTTTAAATTTCAGAAGCAGATTAGAACTAGATATGGCCCCTATGTGTAGGAAAAACCGTTCTTTTGTTCTCAGCACACACACGTTTCCTGCTGTATTAGAGAATCTAGAAAACAAGAGTGTGCTTCTCGCTCTACAGCAGAGTGTGATCAATGGATGAGAACTCTGCTGTGTGTTTCACTTCAGAAATAGAGTTAAATCCCAGGCTCTGTGTCTTCCTACAAGCAAGAATTCCTTTCAGGTAAGGGAAGTCACTTTTCAGCTCAAACGAACTACAACATTCACGAAGCCCACACGTTTCTCATCTTAACTGACAAGCATTGGATGTTAGAGGACCAGTGCTTTGTATCAGTTTCAGAAGCAGAGTTGGACTAGATATGGTATGTATGTGTAGGAAACTCCGTTCTTTTATTCTCAGCACACTCATGTTTCCTGCTGTATTAGAGACTCTAAAATGCAAGAGCGTTCTTCTTGCTCTAAAGCAGAGTGTGATCAATGGATGGGAACTCTGCTGTGTGTTTCACTACAGAAATGGAGTTAAATCCCAGGCTCTGAGTTTTCCTACAAGCAAGACTTGGTTTCAGGTAAACGCAGTCATTTTTCAGCTCTAACGAACTACATTGTTCACAAAGCTCACACGTTTCTCATCTTAACTCACAAGCATTGGATGTTAGAGAACGTGTGGTTTGTTTCAGTTTCAGAAGCAGATTAGAACTAGATATGGCCCTTATGTGTAGGAAAAACCGTTCTTTTGTTCTCAGTACACACACGTTTCCTGCTGTATTAGAGACTCTAGAAAGCAAGAGCATGCTTCTTGCTCTAAAGCGGAGTGTGATGAATGGATGAGAACTATGCTGTGTGTTTCCCTTCAGAATTGGAGTTAAATCCCAGGCTCTGTGTCTTCCTACAAGCAAGACTTCGTTTCAGGAAAGGGCAGTTACTTTACAGCTCAAACGAACAACATGGTTCACAAAGCTCATACGTTTCTCATCCTAACAGACAAGCATTGGGTGTTAGAGGATCTGTGGTTTGTTGCAGTTTCAGAAGCAGTTTTGAACTAGATATGGTCCGTATATGTAGGAAACACTGTTCTTTTTTTCTGAGCACACTCTTGTTTCCTGCTGTATTAGAGACTCTAGTAAGCAAGAGCGTTCTTCTTGCTCTAAAGCAGAGTGTGATCAATGGATGAGAACTATGCTGTGTGTTTCCCTTCAGAAATGGAGTTAAATCCCAGGCTCTTTGTCATCCTACAAGCAAGACTTCGTTTCAGGTAAGGGCAGTCATTTTTCAGCTAAAATGAACTACATGATTCATGAAGCTCACACGTTTCTCATCTTAACTGACAGGCATTGGATGTTATAGGAACAGTGCTTTGTATCAGTTTCAGAAGCAGAGTTGGACTAGATATGGTCCTTATGTGTAGGAAACACCGTTCTTTTGTTCAGAGCACAATCATGTTTCCTGCTGTATTAGAGACTCTAGAAAGGAAGAGCGTACCTCTTGCTCTAAATCAGAGTGAGTTTCATGGATGAGAACTGTGCTGTGCGTTTCTCTTCTTAAATGGAGTTAAATCCCAAGCTCTGTGTCTTCCTACATGCAAGACTTCATTTCTGGTAAACGCAGTCACTTTTCAGCTCTAACAAACTACATGGTTCACGAAGCTCACACGTTTCTCATCCTAACTGACAAGCATTGGATGTTAGAGGACGTGGGGTTTGTTTAAATTTCAGAAGCAGATTAGAACTAGATATGGCCCCTATGTGTAGGAAAAACCGTTCTTTTGTTCTCAGCACACACACGTTTCCTGCTGTATTAGAGAATCTAGAAAGCAAGAGCGTGCTTCTGGCTCTACAGCAGAGTGTGAACAATGGATGAGAACTCTGCTGTGTGTTTCACTTCAGAAATAGAGTTAAATCCCAGGCTCTGTGTCTTCCTACAAGCAAGAATTCCTTTCAGGTAAGGGAAGTCACTTTTCAGCTCAAACGAACTACAACATTCACGAAGCTCACACGTTTCTCATCCTAACTGACAAGCATTAGATGTTAGAGGACGTGGGGTTTGTTTAAATTTCAGAAGCAGATTAGAACTAGATATGGCCCCTATGTGTAGGAAAAACCGTTCTTTTGTTCTCAGCACACACACGTTTCCTGCTGTATTAGAGAATCTAGAAAGCAAGAGCGTGCTTCTGGCTCTACAGCAGAGTGTGATCAATGGATGAGAACTCTGCTGTGTGTTTCACTTCAGAAATAGAGTTAAATCCCAGGCTCTGTGTCTTCCTACAAGCAAGAATTCCTTTCAGGTAAGGGAAGTCACTTTTCAGCTCAAACGAACTACAACATTCACGAAGCCCACACGTTTCTCATCTTAACTGACAAGCATTGGATGTTAGAGGACCAGTGCTTTGTATCAGTTTCAGAAGCAGAGTTGGACTAGATATGGTATGTATGTGTAGGAAACTCCGTTCTTTAATTCTCAGCACACTCACGTTTCCTGCTGTATTAGAGACTCTAAAATGCAAGAGCGTTCTCCTTGCTCTAAAGCAGAGTGTGATCAATGGATGGGAACTCTGCTGTGTGTTTCACTACAGAAATGGAGTTAAATCCCAGGCTCTGATTTTTCCTACAAGCAAGACTTGGTTTCAGGTAAACGCAGTCACTTTTCAGCTCAAACGAACTACATTGTTCAAGAAGCTCACACGTTTCTCATCTTAACTCACAAGCATTGGATGTTAGAGAACGTGTGGTTTGTTTCAGTTTCAGAAGCAGATTAGAACTAGATATGGCCCTTATGTGTAGGAAAAACCGTTCTTTTGTTCTCAGTACACACACGTTTCCTGCTGTATTAGAGACTCTAGAAAGCAAGAGCATGCTTCTTGCTCTAAAGCAGAGTGTGATGAATGGATGAGAACTGTGCTGTGTGTTTCCCTTCAGAATTGGAGTTAAATCCCAGGCTCTGTGTCTTCCTACAAGCAAGACTTCGTTTCAGGTAAGGGCAGTCATTTTTCAGCTAAAATGAACTACATCATTCATGAAGCTCACACGTTTCTCATCTTAACTGATAGGCATTGGATGTTATAGGAACAGTGCTTTGTATCTGTTTCAGAAGCAGAGATGGACTAGATATGGTCCGTATGTGTAGGAAACACCGTTCTTTTGTTCTGAGCACAATCATGTTTCCTGCTGTATTAGAGACTCTAGAAAGGAATTGCGTACCTCTTGCTCTAAATCAGAGTGAGTTTCATGGATGAGAACTGTGCTGTGCGTTTCCCTTCTTAAATGGAGTTAAATCCCAAGCTCTGTGTCTTCCTACATGCAAGACTTGGTTTCAGGTAAACACAGTCACTTTTCAGCTCTAACGAACTACAGCGTTCACGAACTCACCCGTTCCTCATCTTAACTGACAAGCAATGGATGTTAGATGACGTGTGGTTTGTTGCAGTTTCAGAAGCAGTATTGAACTAGATATGGTCCGTATATGTAGGAAACAGTGTTCTTTTTTTCTGAGCACACTCTTGTTTCCTGCTTTATTAGAGACTCTAGTAAGCAAGAGCGTTCTTCTTGCTCTAAAGCAGAGTGTGATGAATGGATGAGAACTATGCTGTGTGTTTCACTTCGGAAATAGAGTTAAATCCCAGTCTATGAGTCTTCCTACAAGCAATACATCATTTCAGGAAAGGGCAGTTACTTTACAGCTCAAAAGAACAACATCGTTCACGAAGCTCACGCGTTTCTCATCCTAACAGAGAAGCATTGGATGTTAGAGGACCTGTGGTTTATTTCAGTTTCAGAAGCAGTGTTGAACTAGATATGGTCCGTATGTGTTGGAAACACCATTCTTTTTTTCTGAGCACACTCCTGTTTCCTGCTGTATTAGAGACGCTAGAAAGCAAGAGCATGCTTCTTGATCTAAAGCAGAGAGTGATGAATGGATGAGAACTATGCTGTGTGTTTCCCTTCAGAAATGGAGTTAAATCCCAGGCTCTTTGTCATCCTACAAGCAAGACTTCGTTTCAGGTAAGGGCAGTCAATTTTCAGCTAAAATGAACTACATCATTCATGAAGCTCACACGTTTCTCATCTTAACAGACAAGCATTGGAAGTTATAGGAACAGTGCTTTGTATCAGTTTCAGAAGCAGAGTTGGACTAGATATGGACCGTATGTGTAGGAAACACCGTTCTTTTGTTTGGAGCACAATCATGTTTCCTGCTGTATTAGAGACTCTAGAAAGGAAGAGCGTACCTCTTGCTCTAAATCAGAGTGAGTTTCATGGATGAGAACTGTGCTGTGCGTTTCCCTTCTTAAATGGAGTTAAATCCCAAGCTCTGTGTCTTCCTACATGCAAGACTTCGTTTCAGGAAAACGCAGTCACTTTTCAGCTCTAACAAACTACATCGTTCACGAAGCTCACACGTTTCTCATCCTAACTGACATGCATTGGATGTTAGAGGACATGGGGTTTGTTTAAGTTTCAGATGCAGATTAGAACTAGATATGGCCCCTATGTGTAGGAAAAACCATTCTTTTGTTCTCAACACACACATGTTTCCTGCTGTATTAGAGAATCTAGAAAGCAAGAGCGTGCTTCTGGCTCTACAGCAGAGTGTGATCAATGGATGAGAACTCTGCTGTGTGTTTCACTTCAGAAATAGAGGTAAATCCCAGGCTCTGTGTCTTCATACAAGCCAAACTTCGTTTCAGGAAAGGGCAGTTACTTTACAGCTCAAAGGAACAACATCGTTCACAAAGCTCACACGGTTCTCATCCTAAAAGAAAAGAATTGGGTGTTAGAGGATCTGTGGTTTGTTGCAGTTTCAGAAGCAGTTTTGAACTAGATATGGTCCGTATATGTAGGAAACACTGTTCTTTTTTTCTGAGCACACACTTGTTTCCTGCTGTATTAGAGACTCTAGTAAGCAAGAGCGTTCTTCTTGCTCTAAAGCAGAGTGTGATGAATGGATGAGAACTATGCTGTGTGTTTCCCTTCAGAAATGCAGTTAAATCCCAGGCTCTTTGTCATAGTACAAGCAAGACTTCGTTTCAGGTAAGGGCAGTCATTTTTCAGCTAAAATGAACTACATCATTCACGGAGCTCACAGGTTTCTCGTCTTAACTGACAAGCATTGGATGTTATAGGAACAGTGCTTTGTTTCAGTTTCAGAAGCAGAGTTGGACTAGATATGGTCTGTATGTGTAGGAAACACCGTTCTTTTATTCTGAGCACAATCATGATTCCTGCTGTATTAGAGACTCTAGAAAGCAAGAGCGTGCTTCTAGCTCTAAAGCAGAGTGTGATCAATGGAGGAGAACTCTGCTGTGTGTTTTGCTTCAGAAATGGAGTTAAATCCCAGGCTCTGGGTCTTCTTTCAAGCAAGACTTCGTTTCAGGAAAGGGCAGTTACTTTACAGCTCAAATGAACTACATCTTTCACGAAGCTCACACGTTTCTCATCCTAACTGACAAGCATTGGGTGTTAGAGGACCTGTGGTTTGTTGCAGTTTCAGAAGCAGAATTGAACTAGATATGGTCCGTATATGTAGGAAACACTGTTCTTTTTTTCTGAGCACACTCTTGTTTCCTGCTGTATTAGAGACTCTAGAAAGGAAGAGGTTACCTCTTACTCTAAATCAGAGTTTGTTTCATTGATGAAAACTGTGCTGTGTGTTTCCCTTCTTAAATGGAGTTAAATCCCAAGCTGTGTGTCTTCCTACAAGCAAGACTTCGTTTCAGGTAAACGCAGTCACTCTTCTGCTCTAACGAACTACAACGTTCACGAAGCTCACACGTTTCTCATCTTAACTGACAAGCATTGGATGTTAGAGGATGTGTGGTTTGTTTCAGTTTCAGAAGCATATTAAAACTAGATATGACCCCTATGTGTAGGAAAAACCGTTCTTTTGTTCTCAGCACACTCTTGTTTCCTGCTGTATTACAGACTCTAGAAAGGAAGAGCATGCTTCTTGCTCTAAAGCAGAGTGTGATGAATGGATGAGAACTCTGCTGTGTGTTTCCCTTCAGAAATGGAGTTAAATCCCTGGCTCTGTGTCTTCCTACAAGCAAGACTTCGTTTCAGGAAAGGGCAGTTACTTTACAGCTCAAGCGAACAACATCGTTCACTAAGCTCAAACGTTTCTCATCCTAACAGACAAGCATTGGGTGTTAGAGGACCTGTGGTTTGTTGCAGTTTCAGAAGCAGTATTGAACTAGATATGGTCCGTATATGTAGGAAACCCTGTTCTTTTTTTCTGAGCACACTCTTGTTTCCTGCTGTATTAGAGACTCTAGTAAGCAAGAGCGTTCTTCTTGCTCTAAAGCAGAGTGTGATGAATGGATGAGAACTATGCTGTGTGTTTCCCTTAAGAAATGCAGTTAAATCCCAGGCTCTGTGTCTTCCTACAAGCAAGTCTTCGTTTCAGGTAAGTGCAGTCACTTTTCAGCTCAAACAAACTACATCATTAACGAAGCTCTCACGTTTCTCATCTTAACTGACAAGCATTGGATGTTAGAGGATGTGTGGTTTGTTTAAGTTTCAGAAGCAGATTAGAACTAGATATGGCCCCTCTGTGTAGCAAAAACTGTTCTTTTGTTCTCAGCACACACACGTTTCCTGCTGTATTAGAGAATCTAGAAAGCAAGAGCGTGCTTCTTGCTCTAAAGCAGAGTGTGATCCATGGATGAGAACTCTGCTGTGTGTTTCACTTCAGAAATAGAGTTAAATCCCAGGCTCTGTTGCTTCCTACAAGCAAGACTAGGTTTCAGGTAAGGAAAGTCACTTTTCAGCTCAAACGAACTACAACATTCACGAAGCCCACACATTTCTCATCTTAACTGACAAGGATTGGATGTTAGAGGACCAGTGCTTTGTATCAGTTTCAGAAGCAGTGTTGGACTACATATGGTATGTATGTGTAGGAAACTCCGTTCTTTTGTTCTCAGCACACACACGTTTCCTGCTGTCTTAGAGACTCTAGAAATCAAGAGCGTGCTTCTTGCTCTAAAGCAGAGTATGATCAATGGATGGGAACTCTGCTGTGTGTTTCACTACAGAAATGGGGTTAAATCCAGGCTCTGAGTCTTCCTACAAGCAAGACTTCGTTTCAGGAAAGGGCAGTTACTTTCCAGCTCAAATAACTACATCGTTCACGAAGCTCACACGTTTCTCATGCTAACAGACAAGCATTGGATGTTAGAGGACCTGTGGTTTATTTCAGTTTCAGAAGCAGTGTTGAACTAGATATGGTCTGTATGTGTTGGAAACACCATTCTTTTTTTCTGAGCACACTCATGTTTCCTGCTGTATTAGAGACTCTAGGAAGCAAGAGCGTGCTTCTTGATCTAAAGCAGAGAGTGATGAATGGATGAGAACAATGCTCTGTGTTTCCCTTCAGAAATGGAGTTAAATCCCAGGCTCTTTGTCATCCTACAAGCAAGACTTCGTTTCAGGTATGCAGTCACTTTTCAGCTCTAACAAACTATATGGTTCAGGAAGCTCACACGTTTCTCATCTTAACTGACAAGCATTGGATGTTAGAGGACGTGTGGTTTGTTTCAGTTTCAGAAGCAGATTACAACTAGATATGGCCTCTATGTGTAGGAAAAACCGTTCTTTTGTTCTCAGCACACACATGTTTCCTGCTGTATTAGAGACTCTAGAAAGCAAGAGCGTGTTTCTTGCTCTAAAGCAGAGTGTGATGAATGGATGAGAACTATGCTATGTGTTTCCCATCAGAAATGGAGTTAAATCCCAGGATCTGTGTCTTCCTACAAGCAAGACTTCGTTTCAGGAAAGGGCAGTTACTTTACAGCTCAAAGGAACAACATCGTTCATGAAGCTCACACGTTTCTCATCCTAACAGACAAGCATTGGATGTTAGAGGACCTGTGGTTTGTTGCAGTTTCAGAAGCAGTATTGAACTAGATATGGTCCGTATATGTAGGACACACTGTTCTTTTTTTCTGAGCACACTCTTGTTTCCTGCTGTATTAGAACTCTAGTAAGCAAGAGCGTTCTTCTTGCTCTAAAGCAGAGTGTGATGAATGGATGAGAACTATGCTTTGTGTTTCCCTTCAGAAATGCAGTTAAATCCCAGGCTCTGTGTCTTCCTACAAGCAAGACTTCGTTTCAGGTAAACGCAGTCACTTTTCAGCTCAAACGAACTACATCATTCACGAAGCTCACACGTTTCTCATCTTAACTGACAAGCATTGGAAGTTAGAGGACCTGTGGTTTGTTTCAGTTTCAGAAGCACAGTTGAACTAGATATGGTCCGTATGTGTAAGAAATACCTTTTCTTTTGTTCTGAGCAAACTCATGTTTCCTGCTGTATTAGAGACTCTAGAAAGCTAGAGCGTGCTTCTTGCTCTAAAGCAGAGTGTGATCAATGGATGGGAACTCTGCTGTGTGTTTCACTACAGAAATGGAGTTAAATCCCAGGCTCTGAGTCGTCCTACAAGCAAGACTTCGTTTCAGGTAAGGGCAGTTACTTTACAGCTCAAAAGAACTACATCGTACACGAAGCTCACACGTTTCTTGCTATTAATTGAAATGCATCGGATGTCACAGGACCTGTGGTTTATTTCAGTTTCAGAAGCAGTGTTGAACTAGATATGGTCTGTATGTGTTGGAAACACCGTTCTTTTTTTCTGAGCACACTCACATTTCCTGCTATATTAGAGACTCTAGAAAGCAAGAGCATACTTCTTGATCTAAAGCAGAGTGTGATGAATGGATCAGAACTATGCTGTGTGTTTCCCTGCAGAAATGGAGTTAAATCCCACGCTCTTTGTCATCCTACAAGCAAGACTTCGTTTCTTGTAAGGGCAGTCATTTTTCAGCTCAAACGAACTACATCATTCACGAAGCTCACACATTTCCCATTTTAACTGACAAGCATCGGGTGTTAGAGGACCATTGCTTTGTATCAGTTTCAGAAGCAGAGTAGGACTAGATATGGTCCGTATGTTTTGGAAACACCGTCCTTTTGTTATCAGAACACTCACTTTTCCTGCTGTCTTAGAGACTCTAGAAATCTAGAGCGTGCTTCTTGCTCTAAAGCAGAGTGTGATCAATGGATGAGAACTCTGCTGTGTGTTTCACTTCAAAAATGGAGTTAAATCCCAGGCTCTGAGTCTTCCTACAAGCATGACTTCGTTTCAAGTAAGGGCAGTTAATTTACAGCTCAAAAGAACTACATCGTTCAAGAAGCTCACACGTTTCTCATCATAACTGACAAGCATTGGATGTTAGACGAACTGTGGTTTGTTTCAGTTTCAGAAGCAGAGTTGAACTAGATATGGTCCCTATGTGTAGGAAACACTGTACTTTTGTTCTGAGCACACTCAATTTTCTTGCTGTATTAGAGACTCTGGAAAACAAAAGCGTGCTTCTAGCTCTAAAGCAGAGTGTGATCCATATATGAGAACTCTGCTGTGTGTTTCCCTTCAGAAATGGAGTTAAATCCCAGGCTCTGTGTCTTCCTACAATCAAGACTTCGTTTCAGGTAAGGGCAGTCACTTTTCCGCACAAAGGAACTACATCGTTCACGAAGCTCACACGTTTCTCATCTGAAATGACAAGCATTGTAAGTTAGAGGATCTGTGGTTTGTTTCAGTTTCAGAAGCAGAGTTGGACTAGATATGATCTGTATGTGTAGGAAACACCGTTCATTTTTTCTCAGCACACACAAGTTTCTTGCTCTCTTAGAGACTCAAGAAATTTAGAGCGTGCTTCTTGCTCTAAAGCAGAGTGTAAACAATGGATGCGAACTCTGCTGTGTGTTTCACTGCAGAAATGGAGTGAAATCCAGGCGCTGTGTCTGCCTACAAGCAAGAATTCTTTTCAGGTAAGGGCAGTCACTTTTCAGCTCAAACGAACTACATTGTTCATTAAGCTCACACGTTTCTCGTCTTAACTGACAAGCATTGGATGTAAGATGACCAGTGCTTTGTATCAGTTTCCGAAGCTTATTTGGACTAGATATGATCCGTATGTATAGGAAACACCATTCATTTGTACTCAGCACACTCAAGTCCTGCTGTCTTAGAGATTCTAGAAAGCTAGAGCGTGCTTCTTGCTCTAAAGCAGAGTGTGATCAATAGATGAGAACTCTGTTGTGTGTTTCACTTCAGAAATTGAGTTAAATCCCTGGCTCTGAGTCTTCCTACAAGCAAGACTTCGTTTCAGGTAAGGGCAGTTACTTTACAGCACAAAAGAACTACATTGTTCATGAAGGTCACACGTTTCTCATCTTAACTGAGAAGCATTGGATGTTAGAGGACCTTTGCGTTGTATCAATTTCAAGCAGAGTTGAACTAGATATGGTCCGTATGTATAGGAAACATGGTTCTTTTCTTCTGAGCACACTCACGTTTCCTGCTGTCTTAGAGATTCTGGAAAGCAAGAGCGTGCATCTTGCTCTAAAGCAGAGTGTAATTCATGGATGAGAACTCTGCTGTGTCTTTCCCTTCAGAAATGTAGATAAATCCCAGGCTTTGTGTCTTCCTCCAAGCAAGACTTCGTTTCAAGTAAGGGCAGACACTTTGACGCTCAAATGAACTACATCGTTCACGAAGCTAACAAGTTTCCCATCTTAACTGACAAGCATTTGATGTTAGAGGACCAGTGCTTTGTATCAGTTTCAGAAGCAGAGTTGGACTAGATATGGTCCGTATGTGTAGGAAACACCGTTCTTTTGTTTCAGCACACACACGTTTCCTGCTGTCTTAGAGAATCTAGAAAGCATGAGCATGCTTCTTGCTCTAATGCAGATTGTGATCAATGGATGCAAACTCTGCTGTGTGTTTCACTTTAGAAACGGATTTAAATCCCAGGCTCTGTGTCTTCCTACAAGCAAGACTTCGTTTCAGGTAAGGGCAGTCACTTTTCAGAAAAAAGGAACTACATCGTTCACGAAGATCAAACATTTCTCATCTTAACTGACAAGCATCGGGTGTTAGAGGACCATTGCTTTGTATCAGTTTCAGAAGCAGAGTTGAACTAGATATGGTCCGTATGTGTAGGAAACACCGTTCTTTTGTTCTGAGCACACTCATGTTTCCTGCTGTGTTAGAGTCTCTGGAAAGAAAGAACTTTCTTCTTGCTCTGAAGCAGAGTGTGATCCATGGACGAGAACTCTGCTGTGTGTTTCTCTTCAGAATTGGAGTTTAATCCCAGGCTCTGTGTCTTCCTACAAGCAAGACTTCGTTTCAGGTAATGGCAGTCACTTTTCAGCACAAAGGAACTACATCGTTCACTAAGCTCACACGTTTCTCATCTGAACTTACAAGCATTGGATGTTAGAGGACCTGTGCTTTGTTTCAGTTTCAGAAGCAGAGTTGGACTAGATATAGTCCGTATGTGTATGAAACACCGTTCTTTTGTTCTGAAAACACTCAAGTTTCCTGCGGTATTAGAGTCTGTAGAAAGAAATAGCGTTCTTCTTGCTCTAAAGCAGAGTTTCATCCATGGATGAGAACGATTCTCTGTGTTTTCCTTCAGAAATGGAGTTAAATCCCAGGATCTGTGTCTTCCTACAATCAAGACTTCGTTTCAGGTAAGGGCAGGTACTTTACAGCTCAAACGAACTACATCGTTCACGAAGCTCACACGTTTCTCATCTTAACTGACAAGCATTGGATGTTAGAGGACCTTTGCGTTGTATCAATTTCAAGCAGAGTTGAACTAGATATGGTCCGTATGTATAGGAAACACGGTACATTTCTTCTGAGCACACTCACGTTTCCTGCTGTGTTAGAGTCTCTGGAAAGCAAGAGCTTTCTTCTTGCTCTGAAGCAGAGTGCGATCCATGGATGAGAACTCTGCTGTGTGTTTCCCTTCAGAAATGGAAATAAATCCCAGGCTCTGTGTCGTCCTGCAATCAAGACTTCGTTTCAGGCAAGGGCAGTCACTTTTCAGCACAAATGAACTACATCGTTCATGAAGCTCACATGTTTCTCATCTTAACTGACAAGCATTGGATGTTAGAGGACCAGTGCTTTGTATCAGTTTCAGGAGCACATTTGGACTAGATATTATACGAATGTGTAGGAAACACCGTTCTTTTGTTCTCATCACACTCATGGTTCCTGCTGTCTTAGAGACTCTAGAAAGCAAGAGCATTCTTCTTATTCTAAAGCAGAGTGTGAACAATGGATGAGAACTCTGCTGTGTGTTTCACTTCAAAAATGGAGTTAAATCCCATGCTCTAAGTCTTGTTACAAGCAAGACTTCTTTTCAAGTAAGGGCAGTTACTTTACAGCTCAAAAGAACTACATCATTCACGAAGCTCACACGTTTCTCATCTTAACTGACAAGCATTGGATGTTAGAGGACCAGTGCTTTGTATCAGTTTCAGAAGTGGATTTGGACTAGATATGATCCGTATGTGTAGGAAACACCGTTCATTTGTTCTCAGGACACTCATGTTTCCTGCTGTCATAGAGATTCTAGAGAGCTAGAGCGTGCTTCTTGCTCTAAAGCAGAGTGTGAACAATGGATGAGAACTCTGCTGTGTGTTTCACTTCATAAATGGAGTTAATTCCCAGGCTCTGAGTCTTCCTACAAGCAAGACTTCGTTTCAGGTAATTGCAGTTACTTTACAGCTCAAACGAACTACATCGTTCACGAAGGTCACACGTATCTCATCTTAACTGAGAAGCATTTGATGTTACAGGACCTTTGCATTGTATCAATTTCAAGCATAGTTGAACTAGATATGGTCTGTATGTATAGGAAACACGGTTCTTTCCTTCTGAGCACACTCACGTTTCCTGCTGTATTAGAGAATCTAGAAAGCAAGAGCGTGCTTCTTGCTCTAAAGCAGAGTGTAATCCATGGATGAGAACTCTGCTGTGTGTTTCCATTCAGAAATGGAGATAAATACCAGGCTTTGTGTCTTCCTACAAGCAAGACTTCTTTTCAGGTAAGGGCAGACACTTTGAAGCTCAAACGAACTACATCGTTCACAAAGCTTACACGTTTCTCATCTTAACTGACAAGCATCGGATGTTAGAGGACCACTGCTTTGTGTCAGTTTCAGAAGCAGAGTTGGTCTACATATGGTCTGTATGTGTAGGAAACATGGTTCATTTCTTCTGAGCACACTCACGTTTCCTGCTGTCTTAGAGACTCTAGAAAGCAAGAGCGTTCTTCTTGCTCTAAAGCAGAGTGTAATCCATGGATGAGAACTCTGCTGTGTGTTTCCCTTCAGAAATGGAGATAAATACCAGGCTTTGTGTCTTCCTACAAGCAAGACTTCTTTTCAGGTAAGGGCAGACACTTTGAAGCTCAAACGAACTACATCGTTCACGAAGCTAACAAGTTTCCCATCTTAACTGAAAAGCATTTGATGTTAGAGGACCAGTGCTTTGTATCAGTTTCAGAAGCATAGTTGGACTAGATATGATCCGTATGTGTAGGAAACACCGTTCTTTTGTTCTCAGCACACACAGGTTTCCTGATGTCTTAGAGAATCTAGAAAGCAAGAGCATGCTTCTTGATCTAAAGCAGATTGTGATCAATGGATGCAAACTCTGCTGTGTGTTTCACTTCAGAAACGGGTTTAAATCCCAGGCTCTAAGTCTTCCTCCAAGGAAGATTTCGTTTCAACTAAGGGCAGTAACTTTACAGCTCAAACGAACTACTTCGTTCACGAAGCTCACACGTTTCTCATCTTAACTGAAAAGCATTGGATGTTAGAGGACCTGTGGTTTGTTTCAGTTTCAGAAGCAGATTTGAACTAGATATGGTCCGTATGTGTAGGAAATACCGTTCATTTTTTCTAAGCACGCACAAGTTTCCTGCTGTCTTAGAGACTCTAGAAAGCTAGAGCGTGCTTTTTGCTCTAAAGCAGAGTGTAAACAATGGATGCGAACTCTGCTGTATGTTTCACTGCAGAAATGGAGTTAAATTCCAGGCTCTGTGTCTTCCTACAAGCAAGAATTCTTTTCAGGTAAGGGATTTCACTTTTCAGCTCAAACGAACTACAGCGTTCACGAAGGTCACACGTTTCTTGTCTTAACTGACAAGCATTGGATGTTAGATGATCAGTGCTTTGTATCAGTTTCAGACGCAGATTTATACTAGATATGATCTGTATGTGTAGGAAACACCGTTCATTTGTTCTGAGCACACTCAAGTCCTGCTGTATTAGAGACTCTGGAAAGCAAGAGTGTGCTTCTAGCTCTAAAGCAGAGTGTGATCCATGGATGAGAACTCTGCTGTGTGTTTCCCTTCAGAAATGGAGTTAAATCCTAGGCTCTGTGTCTTCCTTCAATCAAGACTTCGTTTCATGTAAGGGCTGTCACTTTTCAGCTCAAACGAACTACATCGTTCACGAAGCTCACACGTTTCTCATCTTAACGGAGAAGCATTGGATGTTAGAGTACCTTTGCTTTGTATCAATTTCAACCAGAGTTGAAGTAGATATGGTCCGTATGTATAGGAACCACGGTTCTTTTCTTCTGAGCACACTCACATTTCCTGCTGTATTAGAGAATCTAGAAAGCAAGAGCGTGCTACTTGCTCTAAAGCAGAGTGTGATCCACGGATGAGAACTATGTTGTGTGTTTTCCTTCCGAAATGGAATTAAATCCCAGGATCTGTGTCTTTCGCAAGCAAGACTTCGTTTCAGGTAAGGCCAGTCACTTTTCAGCTCAAACAAACTACATCGTTCACGAAGCTTACACGTTTCTCATCTTAACTGACAAGCATCGGCTGATAGAGGACCACTGCTTTGTGTCAGTTTCAGAAGCAGAGTTGGTCTACATATGGTCTGTATGTGTAGGAAACATGGTTCATTTCTTCTTAGCACACTCACGTTTCCTGCTGTCTTAGAGACTCTAGAAAGCAAGAGCGTTCTTCTTGCTCTAAAGCAGAGTGTAATCCATGGATGAGAACTCTGCTGTGTGTTTCCCTTCAGAAATGGAGATAAATACCAGGCTTTGTGTCTTCCTACAAGCAAGACTTCTTTTCAGGTAAGGGCAGACACTTTGAAGCTCAAACGAACTACATCGTTCACGAAGCTAACAAGTTTCCCATCTTAACTGACAAGCATTTGATGTTAGGGGACCAGTGCTTTGTATCAGTTTCAGAAGCAGAGTTGGACTATATGGTCTCTATGTCCTTACCTGAAACGAATTCTTGTTGTAGGAAGACACAGAGCCTGGGATTTAACTCCATTTCTGAAGTAAAACACACTTCAGTGTAATCATCCATTGATCACAATCTGCTTTAGAACAAGAAGCATGCTCTTGCTTTCTAGAGTCTATATGACAGCAGGAAAGGTGAGTGTGCTGAGAACAAAAGAATGGTGTTTCCTACACACACGGACCACATGTAGTCCAACTCTGCTTCTGAAACTGATACAACGCACTGGTCCTCTAATATCCAATGCTTGTCAGTTAAGATGAGAAACGTCTGAGCTTCGTGAACAATGTAGTTCCTTTGAGCTATAAACAAACTGCCCTTATCTGAAACGAAGTCTTGCTTGTAGGAATACTCAGAGCCTGGGATTTAACTCCATTTCTGAAGCGAAACACAGAGAAGAGTTCTCATCCATGGATCACACTCTGCTGTAGAGCAAGAGGCACGCTCTTGCTTTCTAGAATCTCTAAGACAGCATGAAACATGAGTGTGCTGAGAACAAAAGAACGGTGTTTCCTACACATACAGACCATATCTAGTCCACGTCTGCCTCTGAAATTGATACAAAGCACAGGTCCTCTAACATCCAATTCTTGTCAGTTAAGATGAGAAACTTGTGAGCTTCGTGAACGATATAGTTCGTTTGAGCTGTGAAGTAATTGCCCTTACCTGAAACGAGGTCTTGCTTGTAGGAAGACTCAGAGCCTTGGATTTCAATCCATTTCTGAAGGGAAAAACACAGCATAGTTCTCATCCATAGATCACACTCTACTTTAGAGCAAGAAGCACGCTCTTGCTTTCTAGAGTCTCTAAGACAGCAGGAAACATGAGTGTGGTCAGAAAAAAAGAACGGTGTTTCCTACACATACGGACCATATCTAGTCCAACTCTTACTCTGGAACTGATACAAAGCACTGGTCGTCTAACATCCAATGTTTGTCATTTAAGATCAAAAACCTGTGAACTTCGTGAACGATGTAATTTGTTAGAGCTGAAAAGTGACTGCCCTTACTTATAACAAAGTCTTGCTTTTAGGAAGACACAGAGCCTGGAATTTAACTCCACTTCTGAAGGGAAACACACAGCATAGTTCTCATCCATGAGTCACATTTTGTTTTAGAGCAAGAAGCACGCTGTTGCTTTCTAGAAACCCTAATACAACAGGAAATGTGAGTGTGCTCAGAACAAAAGAACGGTGTTTCCTACACATATGGGCCATATCGAGTTCAACTCTGCTTCTGAAAGAGAAACAAACCACAGGTCCTCTAACATCCAATGCTTATCAGTTAAGATCAGAAACGTGTGAACTTTGTGAACAATGCAGTTCGTTTGAGCTGTAAAGTAACTTCCCTTACATGAGATGAAGTCTTGATTGTAGGAAGACTCAGATCCTGGGATTTAACTCCATTTCTGAAGTGAAACACCCAGCAGAGTTCTCATTCATAGATCACACTCTGCTTTAGAGCAAGAAACACACTCTTGCTTTCTAGAATCTCTAAGACAGCATGAAACATGAGTGTGCTGAGAACAAAAGAACGGTGTTTCCTACACATACCGACCATATCTAGTTCAACTCTTATTCTGAAACTGACATAAAGAACAGGTCCGGTAACATCCAATGCTTTTTAATTAAGACCGAGAAACGAGTGAGCCTCATATACGTTGTAGTTCGTTTGAGCTCTAAGGTAACTGCACTTGCCTGAAACGAAGTCTTTAATGTAGGAAGACTCAGAGCCTGGCATTTAACTCCATTTCTGAAGTGGAACACACCGCAGAGATCTCATCCATTGCTCACTTTCGGCTTTAGAGCAAGAATTACGCTCTTGCTTTCTAGAGTCTCTAAAACAGCAGGAAACGTGAGTGTGGTCAGAAAAAAAGAACGGTGTTTCCTACACATACGGACCATATCTAGTCGAACTCTTCCTCTGGAACTGTTACAAAGCACTGGTCCTCTAACATCCAATGTTTGTCAGTTAAGATCAGAAACCTGTGAACTTCGTGAACGATGTAGTTCGTTAGAGCTGAAAAGTGACTGCCCTTACCTGAAACAAAGTAGTGTTTGTAGGAAGACACAGAGCCTGGGATTTAACTCCATTTCTGAAGGGAAACACACAGCATAGTTCTCATCCATGGATCACACTCTGCTTTAGAGCAAGAAGAACGCTCTTGCTTTCTAGAGTCTCTAATAAAACAGGAAAATTGAGTGTGCTGAGAACAAAAGAACGGTGTTTCCTACACATACGGACCGTATCTAGTCCAACTCTGCTTCTGAAATTGATACAAGCACAGGTCCTCTAACATCCAATGCTTGTCATTTAAGATATGCTCGTGTGAGCTTCGTGAACGATGTAGTTCATTAGAGCTGAAAAGTGAGTGCCATTATCTGAAACGATGTCTTGCTTGTAGGAAGACACAGAGCCTGGTATTTAAATCCATTTCTGAAGGGAAACACACAGCATAGTTCTCATCCATGGATCACACTCTGCTTTAGAGCAAGAAGCACGCTCTTCCTTTCTAGAGTCTCTAATACAGCAGTAAACGTGAGTGTGCTCAGAACAAAAGAAAGGAGTTTCCTACACTTATGAGCCATATCTAGTTCAACTGTGATTCTAAAACTGAAACAAATCACAGGTCCTCTAAAATCCAATGCTTGTCAGGTAAGATGTGAAACGTGTGAGCTTCGTGAACGATGTAGTGCGTTTTAGCTGTAAAGTAACTGCCCTTACCTGAAACTAAGTCTTGCTTGTAGGAAGACTCACAGCCTGGGATTTAACACCATTTCTGAAGTGAAACACACATCAGGGTTCTTATCCATTGATCACACTCTGCTTTAGAGCAAGAAGCACGCTCTACCTTTCTAGAGTCTCTAATACAGCAGGAAAAGTGAGTGTGCTCACAACAAAAGAACGGTGTTTCTTACACATATGGACCTATCTAGTTCAACTGTGCTTCTGAAACTGAAACAAACCACAGCTCCTCTAACATCCAATGCATTTCAGTTAAGATGAGAAACGTGTGAGCTTCGTGAACGATGTAGTTCGTTTGAGCTGTAAAGTAACTGCCCTTACCTGAAACCAAGTCTTGCTTGTAGGAAGACTCAGAGCCTGGGATTTAACTCCATTTCTGAAGTGAAACACACATCAGGGTTCTTATCCATTGATCACACTCTGCTTTAGAGCAACAAGCACGCTCTAGCTTTCTAGAGTCTCTAATACAGCAGGAAACTTGAGTGTGCTGAGAACAAAAGAATAGTGTTTCCTACACATATGGACCATATGTAGTCCAACTCTGCTTCTGAATCTGATAAAAAGCACTGGTCCTCTAACATCCAATGCTTGTCAGTTAAGATGAGAAACGTGTGAGCTTCGTGAACGTTGTAGTTCGTTAGAGCTGAAACGTGACAGCCCTCCCTGAAACGAGGTCTTGTTTGTAGGAAGACACAGAGCATGGAATTTAACTCCATTTCTGAAGGGAAACACACAGCATAGTTCTCATCCATGGATCACACTCTGCTTTACAGCAAGAAGCACGCACTTGCTTTCTAGAGTCTCTAATACAACAGGAAACTTGAGTGTGCTGAGAACAAAAGAACGGTGTTTCCTACACATAGGGGCCATATCTAGTTAAACTCTGCTTTTGAAACTGAAACAAACCACAGGTCCTCTATCATCCAATGCTTGTCAGTTAAGATGAGAAACGTGTGAGATTCGTGAACGATGCAGTTCCTTTGAGCTATTAGTAACTGCCCTTACCTGAAACGAAGTCCTGCTTGTAGGAAGACTCAGAGCTTGGGATTTAACTCCATTTCTGAAGAGAAACACACATCAGAGTTCTCATATATACATCACACTCTGCTTTTAGCAAGAAGCACGCTCTTGCTTTCTAGAGACTCTAAGACAGAAGGAAACATGAGTGTGCTGAGAACAAAAGAACGGTGTTTCCTACACTTGAGCCATATCTAGTTCCACTCTGATTCTAAAACTTAAACAAACCACAGGTCCTCTAAAATCCAATGCTTGTCAGTTAAGATGAGATACGTGTGAGCTTCGTGAACGATGTAGTTCGTTTGAGCAGAAACGTGACTACCCTTAACTAAAACAAAGTCTTGCTTGTAGGAAGACACAGAGCATGGAATTTAACTCCATTTCTGAAGGGAAACACACAGCATAGTTCTCATCCATGGATCACACTCTGCTTTAGAGCAAGAAGCATGCTCTTCCTTTCTAGAGTCTCTAATACAGAAGGAAACCTGAGTGTGCTCCGAACAAAAGAACGGTGTTTCCTACACTTATGAGCCATATCTAGTTCAACTCTGATTCTAAAACTGAAACAAATCACAGGTCCTCTAAAATCCAATGCTTGTCAGGTAAGATGAGAATCGTGTGAGCTTCGTGAACGATGTAATTCATTTGAGCTGTAAAGTAACTGCCCTTACCTGAAACTAATTCTTGCTTGTAGGAAGACTCACAGCCTGGGATTTAACTCCATTTCTGAAGTGAAGCACACATCAGGGTTCTTATCCCTTGATCACACTCTGCTTTAGAGCAAGAAGCACGCTCTAGCTATCTAGAGTCTCTAATACAGCAGGAAACTTGAGTGTGCTCAGAACAAAAGAACGGTGTTTCTTACACATACGGACCATATCTAGTTCAACTGTGCTTCTGAAACTGAAAAAAACCACAGCTCCTCTAACATCCAATGCTTTTCAGTTAAGATGAGAAACGTGTGAGCTTCGTGAATGATGTAGTTCGATTGAGGTGTAAAGTAACTGCCCTTACTTGAAACGAAGTCTTCCTTGTAGGAAGACTCAGAGCCTGGGCTTTAACTCCATTTCTGAAGTGAAACATACAGCAGAGTTGTCATCCATTGATCACCCTCTGGTTTAGAGCAGGAAGCACGCTCTAGCTTTCTAGAGTCTCTAAGACAGCACTAAACTTGAGTGTGCTGAGAACAAAAGAATGGTGTTTCCTACACGTACGGACCATACCTAATCCAACTCTGCTTCTGAAACTGATACAAATCACTGACCTCTAACATCCAATGCTTGTCACTTAAGATGAGAAACATGTGCGCTTCGTGAACGATGTAGTTCATTTGAGCTGAAAAGTGACAGCCCTTCCTGAAACGAGTCTTGATTGTAGGAAGACAAAGAGCATGGAATTTAACTCCATTTCTGAAGGGAAACACACAGCATAGTTCTCATCCATGGATCACACTCTGCTTTAGAGCAGAAGCACGCACTTGCTTTCTAGAGTCTCTAATACAACAGGAAACTTGAGTGTGCTCAGAACAAAAGAACGGTGTTTCCTACACATACGGGCCATATGTAGTTAAACTCTGCTTCTGAAACTGAAACAAACCACAGGTCCTCTATCATCCAATGCTTGTCAGTTAAGATGAGAAAAGTGTGAGATTTGTGAACGACGTAGTTCCTTTGAGCTATTAGTAACTGCCCTTAACTGAAACGATGACGTGCTTGTAGGAAGACCCAGAGCTTGGGATTTAACTCCATTTCTGAAGTGAAACACACATCACAGTTCTCATATATAGATCACACTCTGCTTTTCGCAAGAAGCAAGCTCTTGCTTTCTAGAGACTCTAAGACAGAAGGAAACATGAGTGTGCTGAGAACAAATGAACGGTGTTTCCTACACTTGAGCCATATCTAGTTCCACTCTGATTCTAAAACTGAAACAAACCACAGGTCCTCTAAAATCCAATGCTTGTCAGTTAAGATGAGATACGTGTGAGCTTCGTGAACGATGTAGTTCGTTTGAGCTGTAAAGTAACTGCCCTTACCTGAAATTATGTCTTGCCTGTAGGAAGACTCAGAGCCTGGGATTTAACTCCATTTCTGAAGTGAAACACACAACAGAGTTCTTATCCATTGATCAAACTCTGCTTTAGAGCAAGAAGCATGCTATAGCTTCCTAGAGTCTCTAATATACCAGGAAACTTGAGTGTGCTCAGAACAAAAGAACGGTGTTTCTTACACATACGGAACCTATCTAGTTAAACTTTGCTTCTGAAACTGAAACAAACCACAGGTCCTCTAACATCCAATGCTTGTCATTTAAGATGAGAAACGTGTGAGCTTCGTGAACGATGTAGTTCGTTTGACCTGTAAAGTAACTGCCCTTACTTAAAACGAAGTCTTCCTTGTAGGAAGACTCAGAGCCTGGGCTTTAACTCCATTTCTGAAGTGAAACACACAGCCGAGTTGTCATCCATTGATCACACTCTGCTTTAGAGCAAGAAGCACGCTCTGGCTTTCTAGAGTCTCTAAGACACTAGGAAACGTGTGTGAGCTGAGAACAAAAGAACGGTGTTTCCTACACATAGGGACCATAACTAATCCAACTCTGCTTCTGAAACTGATACAAAGCACTGGTCCTCTAACATGCGATGCTTGTCAGTTAAGATGAGAAACGTGTGAGCTTCGTGACCGATGTAGTTCCTTTGAGCTGTAAAGTAACTGCCCTTACCTGAAATGAAGTCTTGCTTGTAGTAAGAGTCAGAGCCAGGGACTTAACTCCATTTCTGAAGTGAAACACACAAAAGAGTTCTCATCCATTGATCACACTCTTCTTTAGAGCAAGAAACACGCTCTAGCTTTCCAGAGTCTCTAAGACAGCAGGAAACTTGAGTGTGCTGAGAACAAAAGAAAGGTGTTTCCTACACTTATGAGCCATATCTAGTTCCACTCTGATTCTAAAAGTGAAACAAACCACAGGTCCTCTAAAATCCAATGCTTGTCATTTAAGATAAGAAACGTGTGAGCTTCGTGAACGATGTACTTCGTTTGAGCTGTAAAGTAACTGCCCTTACTTGTAATGATGTCTTGCTTGTAGGAAGACTCAGAGCCTGGGATTTAACTCCATTTCTGAAGTGAAACACACAACAGGGTTCTTATCCGTTGATCACACTCTGCTTTAGAGCAAGAAGCACGCTCTATCTTTCTAGAGTCTCTAATACAGCAGGAAACTTGAGTGTGCTCAGAACAAAAGGACGGTGTTTCTTACACATACTGACCATATCTAGTTCAACTGTGCTTCTGAAACTGAAACAAACCACAGGTCCTCTAACATCCAGTGCTTGTCAGTTAAGATGAGAAACGTGTGAGCTTCGTGAACGATGTAGTTCCTTTGAGCTGAAAAGTGACTGGCCTTACCTGAAACGAACTCTTGCTTGTAGGAAGACACAGAGCATGGAATTTAACTCCATTTCTGAAGGGAAACACACAGCATAGTTCTCATCCATGGATCACACTCTGCTTTAGAGCAAGAAGCAAGCTCTTGCTTTCTAGAGTCTAATTACAGCAGGAATCTTGAGTATGCTCAGAACAAAAGAACGGTGTTTCCTACACATACAGGTTATATCTAGTTAAACTCTGCTTCTGAAACTGAAACAAACCCCAGGTCCTCTATCATACAATGCTTCTCAGTTAAGATGAGAAACGTGTGATCTTTGTGAACGATGTAGTTCGTTTGAGCTGTTAGTAAATGCCCTTACCTGAAACGAAGTCTTGATTGTAGGAAGTCCCAGAGCCTGGGATTTAACTCCATTTCTAAAGTGAGACACACATCAGAGTTCTCATATATAGATCACACTCTGCTTTAGAGCAAGAAGCACGCTCTTCTTTTCTAGAGACTCTAAGACAGCAGGAAACTTGAGTGTGCTGAGAACAAAAGAACGGTGTTTCCTACACATACGGATCATATCTAGTCCAACTCTGCTTCTGAAACTGATACAAAGCATTGGTCCTCTAACATCCAATGCTTGTCAGTTAAGATGAGAAACGTGTGAGCTTCGTGAACGATGTAGTTCGTTTGAGCTGTAAGGTAACTGCCCTTACCTGTAATGACGTCTTGCTTGTAGGAAGACTCAGAGCCTGGGATTTAACTCCATTTCTGAAGGGAAACACACAGCATAGTTCTCATCCATGGATCACACTGTGCTTTAGAGCAAGAAGCAGGGTCTTGCATTCTAGAGTCTCTAATACAGCAGGAAACTTGAGTGTGCTCAGAACAAAAGAACGGTGTTTCTTACACATACGGACCATATCTAGTTCAACTGTGCTTCTGAAACTGAAACAAACCACAGGTCCTCTAACATCCAATGCTTGTCATTTAAGATGAGAAACGTGTGTGCTTCGTCAACGATGTAGTTCGTTTGAGCTGTAAAGTAACTGCCCTCACTTGAAACGAAGTCTACCTTGTAGGAAGACTCAGAGCCTGGGCTTTAACTCCATTTCTGAAGTGAAACACACAGCAGAGTTGTCATCCATTGATCACACTCTGCTTTAGGGCAAGAAGCACGCTCTAGCTTTCTAGAGTCTCTAAGATACCAGGAAACGTGAGTGGGCTGAGAACAAAAGAGCGGAGTTTCCTACATATACGGACCATACCTAATCCAACTCTGCTTCTGAAACCTATACAAAGCACAGGTCCTCTAGCATCCGATGCTTGTCAGTTAAGATGAGAAACGTGTGAGCTTCATCAACGATGTAGTTCGTTTAAGCTATAAAGTAACTGCCCTTACCTGAAACAAATTCTTGCTTGTAGGAAGACTCAGAGCCAGGGATTTAACTCCATTTCTGAAGTGAAACACACAACAGAGTTCTCATCCATTGATCACACTCTGCTTCAGAGCAAGAAACACGCTCTAGCTTTCCAGAGTCTCTAAGACAGCAGGAAACTTGAGTGTGCTGAGAACAAAAGAGTAGTGTTTCCTACACTTATGAGCCATATCTAGTTCCACTCTGATTCTAAAAGTGAAACAAACCACAGGTCCTCTAAAATCCAATGCTTGTCATTTAAGATGAGAAACGTGTGAGCTTCATGAACGATGTAGTTCGTTTGAGCTGTAAAGTAACTGCCCTTACCTGTAATGATGTCTTGCTTGTAGGAAGACTCAGAGCCTGGGATTTAACTCCATTTCTGTAGTGAAACACACAACAGGGTTCTTATCCATTGATCACACTCTGCTTTAGAGCAAGAAGCACGCTCTAGCTTTCTAGAGTCTCTAAGACACCAGGAAACGTGAGTGGGGTGAGATCAAAAGAACGGTGTTTCCTACACGTACGGACCATACCTAATCCAACTCTGCTTCTGAAACTGATACAAAGCACTGGTCCTCTAACATCCAATGCTTGTCAGTTAAGATGAGAAACGTGTGAGATTCGTGAACAATGTAGTATGTTAGAGCTGTTAGTAACTGCCCTTACCTGAAATGATGTCTTGCTTGTAGGAAGACTCAGAGCCTGGGATTTAACTCCATTTCTGAAGTGAAACACACATCAGAGTTCTCATATATAGATCAAACTCTGCTTTAGAGCAAGAAGCACGCTCTTCCTTTCTAGAGTCTCTAATACAGCAGGAAAACTGAGTGTGCTCAGAACAAAGAAAGGTGTTTCCCACACTTATGAGCCATATCTAGTTCAACTCTGATTCTAAAACTGAAACAAATCACAGGTCCTCTAAAATCCAATGCTTGTCATTTAAGATGAGATACGTGTGAGCTTTGTGAACGATGTAGTACGTTTGAGCGGAAACGTGACTACCCTTAACTAAAACAAAGTCTTGCTTGTAGGAAGACACAGAGCATGGAATTTAACTCCATTTCTGAAGGGAAACACACAGCATAGTTCTCATCCATGGATCACACTCTGCTTTAGAGCAAGAAGCACGCTCTTCCTTTCTAGAGTCTCCAATACAGCAGGAAATGTGAGTGTGCTCTGAACAAAAGAACGGTGTTTCCTACACTTATGAGCCATATCTAGTTCAACTCTGATTCGAAAACTGAAACAAATCACAGGTCCTCTAAAATCCAATGCTTGTCAGGTAAGATGAGAATCGTGTGAGCTTCGTGAACGATGTAGTTCGTTTGAGCTGTAAAGTAACTGCCCTTACCTGAAACTAAGTCTTGCTTGTAGGAAGACTCACAGCCTGAGATTTAACTCCATTTCTGGAGTGAAACACACATCAGGGTTCTTATCCATTGATCACACTCTGCTTTAGAGCAAGAAGCACGCTCTAGCTATCTAGAGTCTCTAATACAGCAGGAAACTTGAGTGTGCTCAGAACAAAAGAACGGTGTTTCTTACACATACGGACCATATCTAGTTCAACTGTGCTTCTGAATCTGAAAAAAACCACAGCTCCTCTAACATCCAATGCTTGTCAGTTAAGATGAGAAACGTGTGAGCTTCGTGAATGATGTAGTTCGATTGAGGTGTAAAGTAACTGCCCTTACTTGAAACGAAGTCTTCCTTGTAGTAAGACTCAGAGCCTGGGCTTTAACTCCATTTCTGAAGTGAAACACACAACAGAGTTCTTATCCATTGATCACACTCTGCTTTAGAGCAAGAAGCATGCTATAGCTTCCTAGAGTCTCTAATATACCAGTAACTTGAGTGTGCTCAGAACAAAAGAACGGTGTTTCTTACACATATGGAACCTACCTAGTTCAACTTTGCTTCTGAAACTGAAACAAACCACAGGTCCTCTAACATCCAATGCTTGTCATTTAAGATGAGAAACGTGTGAGCTTCGTGAACGATGTAGTTTGTTTGACCTGTAAAGTAACTGCCCTTACTTGAAACGAAGTCTTCCTTGTAGGAAGACTCAGAGCCTGGGCTTTAACTCCATTTCTGAAGTGAAACACACAGCCGAGTTGTCATCCATTGATCACACTCTGCTTTAGAGCAAGAAGCACGCTCTAGCTTTCTAGAGTCTCTAAGACACTAGGAAACGTGTGTGAGCTGAGAACAAAAGAATGGTGTTTGCTACACATACGGACCATACCTAATCCAACTCTGCTTCTGAAACTGATACAAAGCACTGGTCCTCTAACATCCGATGCTTGTCAGTTAAGATGAGAAACGTGTGAGCTTCGTGACCGATGTAGTTCCTTTGAGCTGTAAAGTAACTGCCCTTACCTGAAACGAAGTCTTGCTTGTAGTAAGAGTCAGAGCCAGGGATTTAACTCCATTTCTAAAGTGAAACACACAAAAGAGTTCTCATCCATTGATCACACTCTTCTTTAGAGCAAGAAACACGCTCTAGCTTTCCAGAGTCTCTAATACAGCAGGAAACTTGAGTGTGCTCAGAACAAAAGGACGGTGTTTCTTACACATACTGACCATATCTAGTTCAACTGTGCTTCTGAAACAGAAACAAACCACAGGTCCTCTAACATCCAATGCTTGTCAGTTAAGATGAGAAACGTGTGAGCTTCGTGAACGATGTAGTTCCTTTGAGCTGAAAAGTGACTGGCCTTACCTGAAATGAACTCTTGCTTGTACGAAGACACAGAGCATGGAATTTAACTCCATTTCTGAAGGGAAACACACAGCATAGTTCTCATCCATGGATCACACTCTGCTTTAGAGCAAGAAGCAAGCTCTTGCTTTATAGAGTCTATGTACAGCAGGAATCTTGAGTGTGCTCAGAACAAAAGAACGGTGTTTCCGACACATACAGGCTATATCTAGTTAAACTCTGCTTCTGAAACTGAAACAAACCCCAGGTCCTCTATCATACAATGCTTCTCAGTTAAGATGTGAAACGTGTGAGCTTTGTGAACGATGTAGTTCGTTTGAGCTGTTAGTAAATGCCCTTACCTGAAACGAAGTCTTGCTTGTAGGAAGACCAAGAGCCTGGGATTTAACTCCATTTCTGAAGTGAAACACACATCAGAGTTCTCATACATAGATCACACTCTGCTTTTAGCAAGAAGCACGCTCTTGCTTTCTAGAGATTCTAAGACAGCAGGAAACATGAGTGTGCTGGGAACAAAAGAACAGTGTTCCTACACATACGGACCATATCTAGAAGAACTCTGCCTCTGAAATTGATACAAAGCACAGGTCCTCTAACATCCAATGCTTGTCAGTTAAGATGAGAAACGTGTGAGCTTCGTGAACGATGTAGTTCGTATGAGCTGTAAAGTAACTGCCCTTACCTGAAACGAAGTCTTGCATGTAGGAAGACTCAGAGCCTGGGATTTAACTCCATTTCTGAAGGGAAACACACAGCATAGTTCTCATCCATGAATCACACTCTGCTTTAGAGCAAGAAGAACGCTCTTGCTTTCTAGAGTCTCTAATACAGCAAGAAACTTGAGTGTGCTCAGAACAAAAGAACGGTGTTTCCTATACATACAGGCCATATCTAGTTAAACTCTGCTTCTGAAACTGAAACAAACCACAGGTCCTCTATCATCCAATGCTTGTCAGTTAAGATGAGAATCGTGTGAGCTTCGTGAACGATGTAGTTCGTTTGAGCTGTTAGTAACTGCCCTTACCTGAAACGAAGTCTTGATTGTAGGAATTCCCAGAGGCTGGGATTTAACTCAATTTCTAAAGTGAGACACACATCAGAGTTCTCATATATAGATCAGACTCTGTGTTAGAGCAAGAAGCACGCTCTTCTTTTCTAGAGACTCTAAGACAGCAGGAAAATTGAGTGTGCTGAGAACAAAAGAACGGTGTTTCCTACACATACGGATCATATCTAGTCCAACTCTGCTTCTGAAACTGATACAAAGCACTGGTCCTCTAACATCCAATGCTTGTCAGTTAAGATGAGAAACGTGTGAGCTTCGTGAACGATGTAGTTCGTTTGAGCTGTAAGGTAACTGCCCTTACCTGTAATGACGTCTTGCTTGTAGGAAGACTCAGTGCCTGGGATTTAACTCCATTTCTGAAGTGAAACACACAACAGGGTTCTTATCCTTTGATCACACTCTGATTTAGAGCAAGAAGCACGCTCTATCTTTCTAGAGTCTCTAATACAGCAGGAAACTTGAGTGTGCTCAGAACAATAGAACGGTGTTTCTTACACATACGGACCATATCTAGTTCAACTGTGCTTCTGAAACTGATACAAAGCACTGGTCCTCTAACATCCAATGCTTGTCAGTTAAGATGAGAAACGTGTGAGCTTCGTGAACGTTGTAGTTCGTATGAGCTGAAACCTGACTACCCTTAACTGAAATGAAGTCTTGCTTGTAGGAAGACACAGAGCATAGAATTTAACTCCATTTCTGAAGGGCAACACACAGCATAGTTCTCATCCATGGATCACACTCTGCTTTAGAGCAAGAAGCACGCTCTTCCTTTCTAGAGTCTCTAATACAGCAGGAAACGTGAGTGTGCTCAGAACAAAAGAACGGTGTTTCCTACACTTATGAGCCATAGCTAGTTCAACTCTGATTCTAAAACTGAAACAAATCACAGATCCTCTAAAATCCAATGCTTGTCAGGTAAGATGAGAAACCTGTGAGCTTCGTGAACGATTTAGATCCTTTGAGCTGTAAAGTAACTGACCTTACCTGACCGAAGTCTTGCTTGTAGGAAGACTCAGAGGCAGGGATTTAACTCCATTTCTGAAGTGAAACACACAACAGGGTTCTTATCCATTGATCACACTCTGCTTTAGAGCAAGAAGCACGCTCTATCTTTCTAGAGTCTCTAATAGAGCAGGAAACTTGAGTGTGCTCAGAACAAAAGAACGGTGTTTCTTACACATACAGACCATATCTAGTTCAACTCTTACACATACAGACCATATCTAGTTCAACTGTGCTTCTGAAACTGAAACAAACCACAGGTCCTCTAACATCCAATCCTTGTCAGTTAAGATGAGAAACGTGTGAGCTTCGTGAACGATGTAGTTCGTTTGAGCTGTAAAGTAACTGCCCTTACCTGAAAAGAAGTCTTGCTTGTAGGAAGACCCAGATCCAGGGATTTAACTCCATTTCTGAAGTGAAACACACAACAGAGTTCTCATCCATTGATCACACTCTGCTTTAGAGCAAGAAACACGCTCTAGCTTTCCAGATTCTCTAAGACAGCAGGAAACTTGAGTGTGCTGAGAACAAAAGAATAGTGTTTCCTACACATACGGACCATATCTAGTCCAACTCTGCTTCTGACATTGATACAAAGCACTCGTCCTCTAACATCCAATGCTTGTCAGTTAAGATGAGAAACGTGTGAGCTTCGTGAACGTTGTAGTTCGTTTGAGCTGAAAAGTGACTACCCTTAACTGAAACGAAGTCTTGCTTGTGGGAAGACACAGACCATGGAATTTACCTCCATTTCTAAAGGGAAACACACAGCATAGTTCTCATCCATGGATCACACTCTGCTTTAGAGCAAGAAGCACGCTCTTGCTTTCTAGAGTCTCTAATATAGCAGGAAACGTGAGTGTGCTCAGAACAAAAGAACGGTGTTTCCTACACTTATGAGCCATATCTAGTTAAACTCTGATTCTAATACTGAAACAAACGACAGGTCCTCTAAAATCCAATGCTTGTCAGGTAAGATGAGAAACGTGTGAGATTCGTGAACGATGTAGTTCGTTTGAGCTGTTAGTAACTGCCCTTACCTGAAACGAAGTCTTACTTGTAGGAAGACCCAGAGCTTGGGATTTAACTCCATTTCTGAAGTGAAACACACAGCAGAGTTGTCATCCATTGATCACACTCTGCTTTAGAGCAAGAAGCACGCTATAGCTTTCTAGAGTCTCTAAGACACCAGGAAACGTGTGTGGGCTGAGAACAAAAGAACGGTGTTTCCTACATATACAGACCATACCTAATCCAACTCTGCTTCTGAAACTGATACAAAGCACTGGTCCTCTAACATCCGATGCTTGTCAGTTAAGATGAGAGACGTGTGAGCTTCGTGAAAGATGTAGTTCGTTTGAGCTGTAAAGTAATTGCCCTTACCTGAAACGAAGTCTTGCTTGTAGGGAGACTCAGAGCCAGGGATTTAACTCCATTTCTGAAGTGAAACACACAACAGAGTTCTCATCCATTGGTCACACTCTGCTTTAGAGCAAGAAACACGCTCTAGCTTTCCAGATTCTCTAAGACAGCAGGAAACTTGAGTGTGCTGAGAACAAAAGAATAGTGTTTCCTACACATACGGACCATATCTAGTCCAACTCTGCTTCTGACACTGATACAAAGCACTCGTCCTCTAACATCCAATGCTTGTCAGTTAAGATGAGAAACGTGTTAGCTTCGTGAACGTTGTAGTTCGTTTGAGCTGAAAAGTTACTACCCTTAACTGAAACGAAGTCTTGCTTGTGGGAAGACACAGACCATGGAATTTACCTCCATTTCTAAAGGGAAACACACAGCATAGTTCTCATCCATGGATCACACTCTGCTTTAGAGCAAGAAGCACGCTCTTGCTTTCTAGAGTCTCTAATATAGCAGGAAACGTGAGTGTGCTCAGAACAAAAGAACGGTGTTTCCTACACTTATGAGCCATATCTAGTTCAACTCTGATTCTAATACTGAAACAAACGACAGGTCCTCTAAAATCCAATGCTTGTCAGGTAAGATGAGAAACGTGTGAGATTCGTGAACGATGTAGTTTGTTTGAGCTGTTAGTAACTGCCCTTACCTGAAACGAAGTCTTACTTGTAGGAAGACCCAGAGCTTGGGATTTAACTCCATTTCTGAAGTGAAACACACATCAGAGTTCTCATATATAGATCATACTCTGCTTTTAGCAAGAAGTACGCTCTTGCTTTCTAGAGACTCTAAGACAGAAGGAAACATGAGTGTGCTGAGAACAAAATAACGGTGTTTCCTACACTTATGAGCCATATCTAGTTCCACTCTGATTCTAAAACTGAAACAAACCACAGGTCCTCTAACATCCAATGCTTGTCATTTAAGATGAGAAACGTGTGAGCTTCGTGAACGATGTAGTTTGTTTGACCTGTAAAGTAACTGCCCTTACTTGAAACGAAGTCTTCCTTGTAGGAAGACTCAGAGCCTGGGCTTTAACTCCATTTCTGAAGTGAAACACACAGCCGAGTTGTCATCCATTGATCACACTCTGCTTTAGAGCAAGAAGCACGCTCTAGCTTTCTAGAGTCTCTAAGACACTAGGAAACGTGTGTGAGCTGAGAACAAAAGAATGGTGTTTGCTACACATACGGACCATACCTAATCCAACTCTGCTTCTGAAACTGATACAAAGCACTGGTCCTCTAACATCCGATGCTTGTCAGTTAAGATGAGAAACGTGTGAGCTTCGTGACCGATGTAGTTCCTTTGAGCTGTAAAGTAACTGCCCTTACCTGAAACGAAGTCTTGCTTGTAGTAAGAGTCAGAGCCAGGGATTTAACTCCATTTCTAAAGTGAAACACACAAAAGAGTTCTCATCCATTGATCACACTCTTCTTTAGAGCAAGAAACACGCTCTAGCTTTCCAGAGTCTCTAATACAGCAGGAAACTTGAGTGTGCTCAGAACAAAAGGACGGTGTTTCTTACACATACTGACCATATCTAGTTCAACTGTGCTTCTGAAACAGAAACAAACCACAGGTCCTCTAACATCCAATGCTTGTCAGTTAAGATGAGAAACGTGTGAGCTTCGTGAACGATGTAGTTCCTTTGAGCTGAAAAGTGACTGGCCTTACCTGAAATGAACTCTTGCTTGTACGAAGACACAGAGCATGGAATTTAACTCCATTTCTGAAGGGAAACACACAGCATAGTTCTCATCCATGGATCACACTCTGCTTTAGAGCAAGAAGCAAGCTCTTGCTTTATAGAGTCTATGTACAGCAGGAATCTTGAGTGTGCTCAGAACAAAAGAACGGTGTTTCCGACACATACAGGCTATATCTAGTTAAACTCTGCTTCTGAAACTGAAACAAACCCCAGGTCCTCTATCATACAATGCTTCTCAGTTAAGATGTGAAACGTGTGAGCTTTGTGAACGATGTAGTTCGTTTGAGCTGTTAGTAAATGCCCTTACCTGAAACGAAGTCTTGCTTGTAGGAAGACCAAGAGCCTGGGATTTAACTCCATTTCTGAAGTGAAACACACATCAGAGTTCTCATACATAGATCACACTCTGCTTTTAGCAAGAAGCACGCTCTTGCTTTCTAGAGATTCTAAGACAGCAGGAAACATGAGTGTGCTGGGAACAAAAGAACAGTGTTCCTACACATACGGACCATATCTAGAAGAACTCTGCCTCTGAAATTGATACAAAGCACAGGTCCTCTAACATCCAATGCTTGTCAGTTAAGATGAGAAACGTGTGAGCTTCGTGAACGATGTAGTTCGTATGAGCTGTAAAGTAACTGCCCTTACCTGAAACGAAGTCTTGCATGTAGGAAGACTCAGAGCCTGGGATTTAACTCCATTTCTGAAGGGAAACACACAGCATAGTTCTCATCCATGAATCACACTCTGCTTTAGAGCAAGAAGAACGCTCTTGCTTTCTAGAGTCTCTAATACAGCAAGAAACTTGAGTGTGCTCAGAACAAAAGAACGGTGTTTCCTATACATACAGGCCATATCTAGTTAAACTCTGCTTCTGAAACTGAAACAAACCACAGGTCCTCTATCATCCAATGCTTGTCAGTTAAGATGAGAATCGTGTGAGCTTCGTGAACGATGTAGTTCGTTTGAGCTGTTAGTAACTGCCCTTACCTGAAACGAAGTCTTGATTGTAGGAATTCCCAGAGGCTGGGATTTAACTCAATTTCTAAAGTGAGACACACATCAGAGTTCTCATATATAGATCAGACTCTGTGTTAGAGCAAGAAGCACGCTCTTCTTTTCTAGAGACTCTAAGACAGCAGGAAAATTGAGTGTGCTGAGAACAAAAGAACGGTGTTTCCTACACATACGGATCATATCTAGTCCAACTCTGCTTCTGAAACTGATACAAAGCACTGGTCCTCTAACATCCAATGCTTGTCAGTTAAGATGAGAAACGTGTGAGCTTCGTGAACGATGTAGTTCGTTTGAGCTGTAAGGTAACTGCCCTTACCTGTAATGACGTCTTGCTTGTAGGAAGACTCAGTGCCTGGGATTTAACTCCATTTCTGAAGTGAAACACACAACAGGGTTCTTATCCTTTGATCACACTCTGATTTAGAGCAAGAAGCACGCTCTATCTTTCTAGAGTCTCTAATACAGCAGGAAACTTGAGTGTGCTCAGAACAATAGAACGGTGTTTCTTACACATACGGACCATATCTAGTTCAACTGTGCTTCTGAAACTGATACAAAGCACTGGTCCTCTAACATCCAATGCTTGTCAGTTAAGATGAGAAACGTGTGAGCTTCGTGAACGTTGTAGTTCGTATGAGCTGAAACCTGACTACCCTTAACTGAAATGAAGTCTTGCTTGTAGGAAGACACAGAGCATAGAATTTAACTCCATTTCTGAAGGGCAACACACAGCATAGTTCTCATCCATGGATCACACTCTGCTTTAGAGCAAGAAGCACGCTCTTCCTTTCTAGAGTCTCTAATACAGCAGGAAACGTGAGTGTGCTCAGAACAAAAGAACGGTGTTTCCTACACTTATGAGCCATAGCTAGTTCAACTCTGATTCTAAAACTGAAACAAATCACAGATCCTCTAAAATCCAATGCTTGTCAGGTAAGATGAGAAACCTGTGAGCTTCGTGAACGATTTAGATCCTTTGAGCTGTAAAGTAACTGACCTTACCTGACCGAAGTCTTGCTTGTAGGAAGACTCAGAGGCAGGGATTTAACTCCATTTCTGAAGTGAAACACACAACAGGGTTCTTATCCATTGATCACACTCTGCTTTAGAGCAAGAAGCACGCTCTATCTTTCTAGAGTCTCTAATAGAGCAGGAAACTTGAGTGTGCTCAGAACAAAAGAACGGTGTTTCTTACACATACAGACCATATCTAGTTCAACTCTTACACATACAGACCATATCTAGTTCAACTGTGCTTCTGAAACTGAAACAAACCACAGGTCCTCTAACATCCAATCCTTGTCAGTTAAGATGAGAAACGTGTGAGCTTCGTGAACGATGTAGTTCGTTTGAGCTGTAAAGTAACTGCCCTTACCTGAAAAGAAGTCTTGCTTGTAGGAAGACTCAGATCCAGGGATTTAACTCCATTTCTGAAGTGAAACACACAACAGAGTTCTCATCCATTGATCACACTCTGCTTTAGAGCAAGAAACACGCTCTAGCTTTCCAGATTCTCTAAGACAGCAGGAAACTTGAGTGTGCTGAGAACAAAAGAATAGTGTTTCCTACACATACGGACCATATCTAGTCCAACTCTGCTTCTGACATTGATACAAAGCACTCGTCCTCTAACATCCAATGCTTGTCAGTTAAGATGAGAAACGTGTGAGCTTCGTGAACGTTGTAGTTCGTTTGAGCTGAAAAGTGACTACCCTTAACTGAAACGAAGTCTTGCTTGTGGGAAGACACAGACCATGGAATTTACCTCCATTTCTAAAGGGAAACACACAGCATAGTTCTCATCCATGGATCACACTCTGCTTTAGAGCAAGAAGCACGCTCTTGCTTTCTAGAGTCTCTAATATAGCAGGAAACGTGAGTGTGCTCAGAACAAAAGAACGGTGTTTCCTACACTTATGAGCCATATCTAGTTAAACTCTGATTCTAATACTGAAACAAACGACAGGTCCTCTAAAATCCAATGCTTGTCAGGTAAGATGAGAAACGTGTGAGATTCGTGAACGATGTAGTTCGTTTGAGCTGTTAGTAACTGCCCTTACCTGAAACGAAGTCTTACTTGTAGGAAGACCCAGAGCTTGGGATTTAACTCCATTTCTGAAGTGAAACACACAGCAGAGTTGTCATCCATTGATCACACTCTGCTTTAGAGCAAGAAGCACGCTATAGCTTTCTAGAGTCTCTAAGACACCAGGAAACGTGTGTGGGCTGAGAACAAAAGAACGGTGTTTCCTACATATACAGACCATACCTAATCCAACTCTGCTTCTGAAACTGATACAAAGCACTGGTCCTCTAACATCCGATGCTTGTCAGTTAAGATGAGAGACGTGTGAGCTTCGTGAAAGATGTAGTTCGTTTGAGCTGTAAAGTAATTGCCCTTACCTGAAACGAAGTCTTGCTTGTAGGGAGACTCAGAGCCAGGGATTTAACTCCATTTCTGAAGTGAAACACACAACAGAGTTCTCATCCATTGGTCACACTCTGCTTTAGAGCAAGAAACACGCTCTAGCTTTCCAGATTCTCTAAGACAGCAGGAAACTTGAGTGTGCTGAGAACAAAAGAATAGTGTTTCCTACACATACGGACCATATCTAGTCCAACTCTGCTTCTGACACTGATACAAAGCACTCGTCCTCTAACATCCAATGCTTGTCAGTTAAGATGAGAAACGTGTTAGCTTCGTGAACGTTGTAGTTCGTTTGAGCTGAAAAGTTACTACCCTTAACTGAAACGAAGTCTTGCTTGTGGGAAGACACAGACCATGGAATTTACCTCCATTTCTAAAGGGAAACACACAGCATAGTTCTCATCCATGGATCACACTCTGCTTTAGAGCAAGAAGCACGCTCTTGCTTTCTAGAGTCTCTAATATAGCAGGAAACGTGAGTGTGCTCAGAACAAAAGAACGGTGTTTCCTACACTTATGAGCCATATCTAGTTCAACTCTGATTCTAATACTGAAACAAACGACAGGTCCTCTAAAATCCAATGCTTGTCAGGTAAGATGAGAAACGTGTGAGATTCGTGAACGATGTAGTTTGTTTGAGCTGTTAGTAACTGCCCTTACCTGAAACGAAGTCTTACTTGTAGGAAGACCCAGAGCTTGGGATTTAACTCCATTTCTGAAGTGAAACACACATCAGAGTTCTCATATATAGATCATACTCTGCTTTTAGCAAGAAGTACGCTCTTGCTTTCTAGAGACTCTAAGACAGAAGGAAACATGAGTGTGCTGAGAACAAAATAACGGTGTTTCCTACACTTATGAGCCATATCTAGTTCCACTCTGATTCTAAAACTGAAACAAACCACAGGTCCTCTAAAATCCAATGCTTCTCAGTTAAGATGAGAAACGTGTGAGCTTCATGAACGATTAGTTCGTTTGAGCTCTAAAGTAACTGCCCTTACCTGAAATGATGTCTTGCTTGTAGGAAGACTCAGAGCCTGGGATTTAAATCCATTTCTGAATTGAAACACACAACAGGGTTCTTATCCATTGATCACACTCTGCTTTAGAGCAAGAAGCATGCTATAGCTTTCTAGAGTCTCTAATACAGCAGGAAACTTGAGTGTGCTCAGAACAAAAGAACGGTGTTTCTTACACATACGGACCATATCTAGTTCAAATATGCTTCTGAAACTGAAACAAACCACAGGTCCTCTAACATCCAATGCTTGTCATTTAAGATGAGAAACGTGTGAGCTTCGTGAACAATGTAGTTCGTTTGAGCTGTAAAGTAACTGCCCTTACTTGAAACGAAGTCTTCCTTGTAGGAAGACTCAGAGCCAGGGCTTTAACTCCATTTCTGAAGTGAAACACACAGAAGAGTTGTCATCCATTGATCACACTCTGCTATAGAGCAAGAAGCATGCTCTAGCTTTCCAGATTCTCTAAGACAGCAGGAAACTTGAGTGTGCTGAGAACAAAAGAACGGTGTTTCCTACACTTATGAGCCATATCTAGTTCCACTCTGATTCTAAAAGTGAAACAAACCACCGGTCCTCTAAAATCCAATGCTTGTCATTTAAGATGAGAAACGTGTGAGCTTCGTGAACGATGTAGTTCATTTGAGCTGAAAAGGGACAGCCCTCCCTGAAACGAGGTCTTGTTTGTAGGAAGACACATAGCATGGAATTTAACTCCATTTCTGAAGGGAAACACACAGCATAGTTCTCATCCATGGATCACACTCTGCTTTACAGCAAGAAGCACGCTCTTGCTTTCTAGATTGTCTAATACAACAGGAAACCTGAGTGTGCTCAGAACAAAAGAATGGTGTTTCCTACACTTATGAGCCATATCTATTTCCACTCTGATTCTAAAAGTGAAACAACCCACAGGTCATCTAAAATCCAATGCTTGTCAGGTAAGATGAGAAACGTGTGAGCTTCCTGAACGATGTAGTTCCTTTGAGCTGTAAAGTAACTGCCATTACCTGTAATGATGTCTTGCTTGTAGGAAGACTCAGAGCCTGGGATTTAACACCATTTCTGAAGTGAAACACACTTCAGGGTTCTTATCCTTTGATCACACTCTGCTTTAGAGCAAGAAGCACGCTCTAGCGTTCTAGAGTCTCTAATACAGCAGGAAACATGAGTGTGCTCAGAACAAAAGAACGGTGATTCTTACACATACGGATCATATCCAGTTGAACTGTGCTTCTGAAACTGAAACAAACCACAGGTCCTCTAACATCCAAAGCTTCTCAGTTAATATGAGAAATGTGTGAGCTTCGTGAACGATGTAGTTTGTTTGAGCTGTAAAGTAACTGCCCTTACCTGAAACGAAGTCTTGCTTGTAGGAAGACTCAGAGCCAGGGATTTAACTCCATTTCTGAAGTGAAACAAACAACATAGTTCTCATCCATTGATCACACTCTGCTTTAGAGCAAGAAACATGCTCTTGCTTTCCAGATTCTCTAAGACAGCAAAAAAACTTGAGTGTGCTGAGAACAAAAGAATAGTGTTTCCTACACATAAGGACCATATCTAGTCCAACTCTGCTTGTGAAACTGATACAAAGCACTGGTCCTCTAACATCCAATGCTTGTCAGTTAAGATGAGAAACGTGTGAGCTTTGTGAACGTTGTAGTTCGTTTGAGCTGAAACGTGACTACCCTTAACTGAAATGAAGTCTTGCTTATAGGAAGACACAGAGCATGGAATTTAACTCCATTTCTGAAGGGCAACACACAGCATAGTTCTCATCCATGGATCACACTCTGCTTTAGAGCAAGAAGCACGCTCTTCCTTTCTAGAGTCTCTAATACAGCAGGAAACGTGAGTGTGCTCAGAACAAAAGAACGGTGTTTCCTACATTTATGAGCCATAGCTAGTTCAACTCTGATTCTAAAACTGAAACAAATCACAGATCCTCTAAAATCCAATGCTTGTCAGGTAAGATGAGAAACCTGTGAGCTTCGTGAACGATTTAGATCCTTTGAGCTGTAAAGTAACTGACCTTACCTGACCGAAGTCTTGCTTGTAGGAAGACTCAGAGCCAGGGATTTAACTCCATTTCTGAAGTGAAACACACAACAGGGTTCTTATCCATTGATCACACTCTGCTTTAGAGCAAGAAGCACGCTCTATCTTTCTAGAGTCTCTAATAGAGCAGGAAACTTGAGTGTGCTCAGAACAAAAGAACGGTGTTTCTTACACATACAGACCATATCTAGTTCAACTCTTACACATACAGACCATATCTAGTTCAACTGTGCTTCTGAAACTGAAACAAACCACAGGTCCTCTAACATCCAATCCTTGTCAGTTAAGATGAGAAACGTGTGAGCTTCGTGAACGATGTAGTTCGTTTGAGCTGTAAAGTAACTGCCCTTACCTGAAAAGAAGTCTTGCTTGTAGGAAGACTCAGAGCCAGGGATTTAACTCCATTTCTGAAGTGAAACACACAACAGAGTTCTCATCCATTGATCACACTCTGCTTTAGAGCAAGAAACACGCTCTAGTTTTCCAGATTCTCTAAGACAGCAGGAAACTTGAGTGTGCTGAGAACAAAAGTATAGTGTTTCCTACACATACGGACCATATCTAGTCCAACTCTGCTTGTGAAACTGATACAAAGCACTGGTCCTCTAACATCCAATGCTTGTCAGTTAAGATGAGAAACGTGTGAGCTTTGTGAACGTTGCAGTTCGTTTGAGCTGAAAAGTGACTACCCTTAACTGAAACGAAGTCTTGCTTGTGGGAAGACACAGAGCATGGAATTTACCTCCATTTCTGAAGGGAAACACACAGCATAGTTCCCATCCATTGATCACACTCTGCTTTAGAGCAAGAAGCACGCTCTTGCTTTCTAGAGTCTCTAATACAGCAGGAAACGTGAGTGTGCTCAGAACAAAAGAACGGTGTTTCCTACACTTATGAGCCATATCTAGTTCAACTCTGATTCTAATACTGAAACAAACGACAGGTCCTCTAAAATCCAAAGCTTGTCAGGTAAGATGAGAAACGTGTGAGCTTTGTGAATGATGTAGTTCGTTTGAGCTGTAAAGTAACTGCCCTTACCTGAAACGAAGTCTTGCTTGTAGGAAGACTCAGAGAAATGGATTTAACTCCATTTCTGAAGTGAAACACACAACAGAGTTCTCATCCATTGATCACACCCTGCTTTAGAGCAAGAAACACGCTCTAGCTTTCCAGATTCTCTAAGACAGCAGGAAACTTGAGTGTGCTGGGAACAAAAGAATAGTGTTTCCTACACATACGGACCATGTCTAGTCCAACTCTGCTTCTGAAACTGATACAAAGCACTGGTCCTCTAACATCCAATGCTTGTCATTTAAGATGAGAAACGTGTGAGCTTCGTGAACGTTGTAGTTCCTATGAGCTGAAACCTGACTACCCTTAACTGAAATGAAGTCTTGCTTGTAGGAAGACACAGAGCATAGAATTTAACTCGATTTCTGAAGGGCAACACACAGCATAGTTCTCATAAATGGATCACACTCTGCTTTAGAGCCAGAAGCACGCTCTTCCTTTCTAGAGTCTCTAATACAGCAGGAAACGTGAGTGTGCTCAGAACAAAAGAACGGTGTTTCCTACACTTATGAGCCATAGCTAGTTCAACTCTGATTCTAAACCTGAAACAAATCACAGATCCTCTAAAATCCAATGCTTGTCAGGTAAGATGAGAAACCTGTGAGCTTCGTGAACGATTTAGATCCTTTGAGCTGTAAAGTAACTGACCTTACCTGAAACGAAGTCTTGCTTGTAGGAAGACTCAGAGCCAGGGATTTAACTCCATTTCTGAAGTGAATCACACAACAGGGTTCTTATCCATTGATCACACTCTGCTTTAGAGCAAGAAGCACGCTCTATCTTTCTAGAGTCTCTAATACAGCAGGAAACATGAATGTGCTCAGAACAAAAGAACGGTGTTTCTTACACATACGGACCATATCTAGTTCTACTGTGCTTCTGAAACTGAAACAAACCACAGGTCCTCTAACATCCAATCCTTGTCAGTTAAGATGAGAAACGTGTGAGCTTCGTGAACGATGTAGTTCGTTTGAGCATAAACCTGACTACCCTTAACTGAAATGAAGTCTTCCTTGTAGGAAGACTCAGAGCCTGGGCTTTAACTCCATTTCTGAAGTGAAACACACAGCATAGTTCTCATCCATGGATCACACTCTGCTTTAGAGCAAGAAGCACGCTCTTGCTTTCTAGAGTCTCTAATACATCAGGAAACGTGAGTCTGCTGAGAACAAAAGAACGGTGTTTCCTACATATACGGACCATACCTAATCCAACTCTGCTTCTGAAACTGATACAAAGCACTGGTCCACTAACATCCGATGCTTGTCAGTTAAGATGAGAGACGTGTGAGCTTCGTGAAAGATGTAGTTCGTTTGAGCTGTAAAGTAACTGCCCTTACCTGAAAAGAAGTTTTGCTTTTAGGAAGACTCAGAGCCAGGGATTTAACTCCATTTCTGAAGTGAAACACACAACAGAGTTCTCATCCATTGATCACACTCTGCTTTAGAGCAAGAAACACGCTCTAGTTTTCCAGATTCTCTAAGACAGCAGGAAACTTGAGTGTGCTGAGAACAAAAGTATAGTGTTTCCTACACATACGGGCCATATCTAGTCCAACTCTGCTTCTGAAACTGATACAAAGCACTGGTCCTCTAACATCCAATGCTTGTCAGTTAAGATGAGAAACGTGTGAGGATTGTGAACGTTGCAGTTCGTTTGAGCTGAAAAGTGACTACCCTTAACTGAAACGAAGTCTTGCTTGTGGGAAGACACAGAGCATGGAATTTACCTCCATTTCTGAAGGGAAACACACAGCATAGTTCCCATCCATGGATCACACTCTGCTTTAGAGCAAGAAGCACGCTCTTGCTTTCTAGAGTCTCTAATACAGCAGGAAACGTGAGTGTGCTCAGAACAAAAGAACGGTGTTTCCTACACTTATGAGCCATATCTAGTTCAACTCTGATTCTAATACTGAAACAAACGACAGGTCCTCTAAAATCCAAAGCTTGTCAGGTAAGATGAGAAACGTGTGAGCTTTGTGAATGATGTAGTTCGTTTGAGCTGTAAATTAACTGCCCTTACCTGAAACGAAGTCTTGCTTGTAGGAAGACTCAGAGAAATGGATTTAACTCCATTTCTGAAGTGAAACACACAACAGAGTTCTCATCCATTGATCACACCCTGCTTTAGAGCAAGAAACACGCTCTAGCTGTCCAGATTCTCTAAGACAGCAGGAAACTTGAGTGTGCTGGGAACAAAAGAATAGTGTTTCCTACACATACGGACCATATCTAGTCCAACTCTGCTTCTGAAACTGATACAAAGCACTGGTCCTCTAACATCCAATGCTTGTCAGTTAAGATGAGAAACGTGTGAGCTTGGTGAACGTTGTAGTTCGTATGAGCTGAAACCTGACTACCCTTAACTGAAATGAAGTCTTGCTTGTAGGAAGACACAGAGCATAGAATTTAACTCCATTTATGAAGGACAACACACAGCATAGTTCTCATCCATGGATCACACTCTGCTTTAGAGCAAGAAGCATGCTCTTCCTTTCTAGAGTATCTAATACAGCAGGAAACCTGAGTGTGCTCAGAAAAAAAAGAACGGTGTTTCCTACACTTATGAGCCATATCTACTTCAACTCTGATTCTAAAACTGAAACAAATCACAGGTCCTCTAAAATCCAATGCTTGTCAGGTAAGATGGGAAACCTGTGAGCTTTGTGAACGATATAGTTCGTTTGAGCTGTAAAGTAACTGACCTTACCTGAAACGAAGTCTTGCTTGTAGGAAGACTCAGAGCCAGGGATTTAACTCCATTTCTGAAGTGAATCACACAACAGGGTTCTTATCCATTGATCACACTCTGCTTTAGAGCAAGAAGCACGCTCTATCTTTCTAGAATCTCTAATACAGCAGGAAACATGAGTGTGCTCAGAACAAAAGAACGGTGTTTCTTACACATACGGACCATATCTAGTTCTACTGTGCTTCTGAAACTGAAACAAACCACAGGTCCTCTAACATCCAATCCTTGTCAGTTAAGATGAGAAACGTGTGAGCTTCATTAACGATGTAGTTCGTTTGAGCTGAAACCTGACTACCCTTAACTGAAATGAAGTCTTCCTTGTAGGAAGACTCAGAGCCTGGGCTTTAACTCCATTTCTGAAGTGAAACACACAGCAGAGTTGTCATCCATTGATCACACTCTGCTTTAGAGCAAGAAGCTCGCTATAGCTTTCTAGAGTCTCTAAAACAGCAGGAAACGTGAGTGGGCTGAGAACAAAAGAACGGTGTTTCCTACATATACGGACCATACCTAATCCAACTCTGCTTCTGAAACTGATACAAAGCACTGGTCCTCTAACATCCGATGCTTGTCAGTTAAGATGAGAGACGTGTGAGCTTCGTGAAAGATGTAGTTCGTTTGAGCTGTAAAGTAACTGCCCTTACCTGAAAAGAAGTTTTGCTTTTAGGAAGACTCAGAGCCAGGGATTTAACTCCATTTCTGAAGTGAAACACACAACAGAGTTCTCATCCATTGATCACACTCTGCTTTAGAGCAAGAAACACGCTCTAGTTTTCCAGATTCTCTAAGACAGCAGGAAACTTGAGTGTGCTGAGAACAAAAGTATAGTGTTTCCTACACATACGGACCATATCTAGTCCAACTCTGCTTCTGAAACTGATACAAAGCACTGGTCCTCTAACATCCAATGCTTGTCAGTTAAGATGAGAAACGTGTGAGGATTGTGAACGTTGCAGTTCGTTTGAGCTGAAAAGTGACTACCCTTAACTGAAACGAAGTCTTGCTTGTGGGAAGACACAGAGCATGGAATTTACCTCCATTTCTGAAGGGAAACACACAGCATAGTTCCCATCCATGGATCACACTCTGCTTTAGAGCAAGAAGCACGCTCTTGCTTTCTAGAGTCTCTAATACAGCAGGAAACGTGAGTGTGCTCAGAACAGAAGAACGGTGTTTCCTACACTTATGAGCCATATCTAGTTCAACTCTGATTCTAATACTGAAACAAACGACAGGTCCTCTAAAATCCAAAGCTTGTCAGGTAAGATGAGAAACGTGTGAGCTTTGTGAATGATGTAGTTCGTTTGAGCTGTAAATTAACTGCCCTTACCTGAAACGAAGTCTTGCTTGTAGGAAGACTCAGAGAAATGGATTTAACTCCATTTCTGAAGTGAAACACACAACAGAGTTCTCATCCATTGATCACACCCTGCTTTAGAGCAAGAAACACGCTCTAGCTGTCCAGATTCTCTAAGACAGCAGGAAACTTGAGTGTGCTGGGAACAAAAGAATAGTGTTTCCTACACATACGGACCATATCTAGTCCAACTCTGCTTCTGAAACTGATACAAAGCACTGGTCCTCTAACATCCAATGCTTGTCAGTTAAGATGAGAAACGTGTGAGCTTCGTGAACGTTGTAGTTCGTATGAGCTGAAACCTGACTACCCTTAACTGAAATGAAGTCTTGCTTGTAGGAAGACACAGAGCATAGAATTTAACTCCATTTATGAAGGACAACACACAGCATAGTTCTCATCCATGGATCACACTCTGCTTTAGAGCAAGAAGCACGCTCTTCCTTTCTAGAGTATCTAATACAGCAGGAAACCTGAGTGTGCTCAGAAAAAAAAGAATGGTGTTTCCTACACTTATGAGCCATATCTACTTCAACTCTGATTCTAAAACTGAAACAAATCACAGGTCCTCTAAAATCCAATGCTTGTCAGGTAAGATGGGAAACCTGTGAGCTTTGTGAACGATATAGTTCGTTTGAGCTGTAAAGTAACTGACCTTACCTGAAACGAAGTCTTGCTTGTAGGAAGACTCAGAGCCAGGGATTTAACTCCATTTCTGAAGTGAATCACACAACAGGGTTCTTATCCATTGATCACACTCTGCTTTAGAGCAAGAAGCACGCTCTATCTTTCTAGAATCTCTAATACAGCAGGAAACATGAGTGTGCTCAGAACAAAAGAACGGTGTTTCTTACACATACGGACCATATGTAGTTCTACTGTGCTTCTGAAACTGAAACAAACCACAGGTCCTCTAACATTCAATCCTTGTCAGTTAAGATGAGAAACGTGTGAGCTTCATTAACGATGTAGTTCGTTTGAGCTGAAACCTGACTACCCTTAACTGAAATGAAGTCTTCCTTGTAGGAAGACTCAGAGCCTGGGCTTTAACTCCATTTCTGAAGTGAAACACACAGCATACTTGTCATCCATTGATCACACTCTGCTTTAGAGCAAGAAGCACGCTATAGCTTTCTAGAGTCTCTAAGACACCAGGAAACGTGAGTGGGCTGAGAACAAAAGAACGGTGTTTCCTACATATACGGACCATACCTAATCCAACTCTGCTTCTGAAACTGATACAAAGCACTGGTCCTCTAACATCCGATGCTTGTCAGTTAAGATGTGAATCGTGTGAGCTTCGTGAAAGATGTAGTTCGTTTGAGCTGTAAAGTAACTGCCCTTACCTGAAAAGAAGTCTTGCTTGTAGGAAGACTCACAGCCAGGGATTTAACTCCATTTCTGAAGTGAAACACACAACAGAGATCTCATCCATTGATCACACTCTGCTTTAGAGCAAGAAACATGCTCTAGCTTTCCAGATTCTCTAACACAGCAGGAAACTAGAGTGTGCTGAGAACAAAAGAATAGTGTTTCCTACACATACGGACCATATCTAGTCCAACTCTGCTTCGGAAACTAATACAAAGCACTGGTCCTCTAACATCCAATGCTTGTCAGTTAAGATGAGAAACGTGTGAGCTTTGTGAACGTTGTAGTTCGTTTGAGCTGAAAAGTGACTACCCTGAACTGAAACGAAGTCTTGCTTGTGGGAAGACACAGACCATGGAATTAACCTCCATTTCTGAAGGGAAACACACAGCATAGTTCTCATCCATGGATCACACTCTGCTTTAGAGCAAGAAGCACGCTCTTGCTTTCTAGAGTCTCTAATACAGCAGGAAACGTGAGTGTGCTCAGAACAAAAGAACGGTGTTTCCTACACTTATGAGCCATATCTAGTTCAACTCTGATTCTAATACTGAAACAAACGACAGGTACTCTAAAATCCAATGCTTGTCAGGTAAGATGAGAAACGTGTGAGCTTCGTGAACGATGTAGTTCGTTTGAGCTGTAAAGTAACTGCCCTTACCTGAAACTAAGTCTTGCTTGTAGGAAGACTCAGAGCCTGCGCTTTAACTCCATTTCTAAAGTGAAACCCACAGCAGAGTTGTCATCCATTGATCACACTCTGCTTTAGAGCAAGAAGCACGCTATAGCTTTCTAGAGTCTCTAAGACACCAGGAAACGTGAGTGGGCTGAGAACAAAAGAACGGTGTTTCCTACATATACAGGCCATACCTAATCCAACTCTGCTTCTGAAACTGATACAAAGCACTGGTCCTCTAACATCCGATGCTTGTCAGTTAAGATGAGAAACGTGTGAGCTTCGTGAAAGATGTAGTTCGTTTGAGCTGTAAAGTAACTGCCCTTACCTGAAACGAAGTCTTGCTTGTAGGAAGACTCAGAGCCAGGGATTTAACTCCATTTCTGAAGTGAAACACACAACAGAGTTCTCATCCATTGATCACACTCTGCTTTAGAGCAAGAAACACGCTCTAGCTTTCCAGATTCTCTAAGACAGCAGGAAACTTGAGTGAGGTGAGAACAAAAGAATAGTGTTTCCTACACATATGGACCATATCTAGTCCAACTCTGCTTCTGAAACTGATACAAAGCACTGGTCCTCTAACATCCAATGCTTGTCAGTTAAGATGAGAAACGTGTGAGCTTCGTGAACGTTGTAGTTCGTTTGAGCTGAAAAGTTACTACCCTTAACTGAAACGAAGTCTTGCTTGTGGGAAGACACAGACCATGGAATTTACCTCCATTTCTAAAGGGAAACACACAGCATAGTTCTCATCCATGGATCACACTCTGCTTTAGAGCAAAAAGCACGCTCTTGCTTTCTAGAGTCTCTAATACAGCAGGAAACGTGAGTGTGCTCAGAACAAAAGAACGGTGTTGCCTACACTTATGAGCCATATCTAGTTCAACTCTGATTCTAATACTGAAACAAACGACAGGTCCTCTAAAATCCAATGCTTGTCAGGTAAGATGAGAAACGTGTGAGCTTCGTGAACGATGTAGTTCGTTTGAGCTGTAAAGTAACTGCCCTTACCTGAAACTAAGTCTTGCTTGTAGGAAGAGTCAGAGCCAGGGATTTAACTCCATTTCTGAAGTGAAACACACAACAGAGTTCTCATCCATTGATCACACTCTGCTTTAGAGCAAGAAACACGCTCTAGCTTTCAGGATTCTCTAAGACAGCAGTAAACTTGAGTGTGCTGAGAACAAAAGAATAGTGTTTCCTACACATACGGACCATATCTAGTCCAACTCTGCTTCTGAAACTGATACAAAGCACTTGTCCTCTAACATCCAATGCTTGTCAGTTAAGATGAGAAACTTGTGAGCTTTGTGACCGTTGTAGTTTGTTTGAGCTGAAAAGTGACTACCCTTAACTGAAACGAAGTCTTCCTTGTGGGAAGACACAGACCACGGAATTTACCTCCATTTCTGAAGGGAAACACACAGCATAGTTCTCATCCATGGATCACACTCTGCTTTAGAGCAAGAAGCACGCTCTTGTTTCTAGAGTCTCTAATACAGCAGGAAACGTGGGTGTGCTCAGAACAAAGATCGGTGTTTCCTACACTTATGAGCCATATCTAGTTCAACTCTGATTCTAATACTGAAACAAACGACAGGTCCTCTAAAATCCAATGCTTGTCAGGTAAGATGAGAAACGTGTGAGATTCGTGAACGATGTAGTTCATTTGAGCTGTTAGTAACTGCCCTTACCTGAAACGAAGTCTTACTTGTAGGAAGACCCTGAGCTTGGGATTTAACTCCATTTTTGAAGTGAAACACACATCAGAGTTCTCATATATAGATCACACTCTGCTTTTAGCAAGAAGCACGCTCTTGCTTTCTAGAGACTCTAAGACAGAAGGAAACATGAGTGTGCTGAGAACAAAATAACGGTGTTTCCTACACTTATGAGCCATATCCAGTTCCACTCTGATTCTAAAACTGAAACAAACCACAGGTCCTCTAAAATCCAATGCTTCTCAGTTAAGATGAGAAAGGTGTGAGCTTCATGAACGATGTAGTTCGTTTGAGCTCTAAAGTAACTGCCCTTACCTGAAATGACGTCTTGCTTGTAGGAAGACTCAGAGCCTGGGATTTAAATCCATTTCTGAAGTGAAACACACAACAGGGTTCTTATCCATTGATCACACTCTGCTTTAGAGCAAGAAGCATGCTATAGCTTTCTAGAGTCTCTAATACAGCAGGAAACTTGAGTGTGCTCAGAACAAAAGAGCGGTGTTTCCTACTTATACGGACCATACCTAATCCAACTCTGCTTCTGAAACTGATACAAAGCACTGGTCCTCTAACATCCAATGCTTGTCAGTTAATATGAGAAACGTGTGAGCTTCGTGAAAGATGTAGTTCGTTTGAGCTGTAAAGTAACTGCCCTTACCTGAAAAGAAGTCTTGCTTGTAGGAAGACTCAGAGCCAGGGATTTAACTCCAATTCTGAAGTGAAACACACAACAGAGTTCTCATCCATTGATCACACTCTGCTTTAGAGCAAGAAACACGCTCTAGCTTTCCAGATTCGCTAAGACAGCAGGAAACTTGAGTGTGCTGAGAACAAAAGAATAGTGTTTCCTACACATACGGACCAAATCTAGTCCAACTCTGCTTCTGAAACTGATACAAAGCACTGGTCCTCTAACATCCAATGCTTGTCAGTTAAGATGAGAAACGTGTGAGCTTCGTGAACGTTGTAGTTCATTTGAGCTGAAAAGTGACTACCCTTAACTGAAACGAAGTCTTGCTTGTGGGAAGACACAGAGCATGGAATTTACCTCCATTTCTGAAGGGAAACACACAGCATAGTTCTCATCCATGGATCACACTCTGCTTTAGAGCAAGAAGCACGCTCTTGCTTTCTAGAGTCTCTAATACAGCAGGAAACGTGAGTGTGCTCAGAACAAAAGAACGGTGTTTCCTACACTTATGAGCCATATCTAGTTCAACTCTGATTCTAATACTGAAAGAAACGACAGGTCCTCTAAAATCCAATGCTTGTCAGGTAAGATGAGAAACGTGTGAGCTTCGTGAACGATGTAGTTCGTTTGAGCTGTAAAGTAACTGCCCTTACCTGAAACTAAGTCTTGCTTGTAGGAAGAGTCAGAGCCTCGGATTTAACTCCATTTCTGAAGTGAAACACACATCAGGGTTCTTATCCATTGATCACACTCTGCTTTAGAGCAAGAAGCACGCTTCAGCTTTCTAGAGTCTCTAATACAGCAGGAAACTTGAGTTTGCTCAGAACAAAAGAATGGTGTTTCTTACACATACGGACCATATCTAGTTCAACTGAGCTTCTGAAACTGAAACAAACCACAGGTCCTCTAACATCCAATCCTTGACAGTTAAGATGAGAAACGTGTGAGCTTCGTGAACGATGTAGTTCGTTTGAGCTGTAAAGTAACTGCCCTTACTTGAAACGAAGTCTTCCTTGTAGGAAGACTAAGAGCCTGGGCTTTAACTCCATTTCTGAAGTGAAACACACAGCAGAGTTGTCATCCATTGATCACACTCTGCTTTAGAGCAAGAAGCACGCTGTAGCTTTCTAGAGTCTCTAAGACACCAGGAAACGTGAGTGGGCTGAGAACAAAAGAACGGTGTTTCCTACATATACGGACCATACCTAATCCAACTCTGCTTCTGAAACGGATACAAAGCACTGGTCCTCTACCATCCGATGCTTGTCAGTTAAGATGAGAAACGTGTGAGCTTCGTGAATGATGTAGTTCGTTTGAGCTGTAAAGTAACTGCCCTTACCTGAAACGAAGTCTTGCTTGTAGGAAGACTCAGAGCGAGGGATTTAACTCCATTTCTGAAGTGAAACACACAACAGAGTTCTCATCCATTGATCACACTCTGCTTTAGAGCAAGAAACACGCTCTAGCTTTCCAGATTCTCTAAGACAGCAGGAAACTTGAGTGTGCTGAGAACAAAAGAATAGTGTTTCCTACACATACGGACCATATCTAGTCCAACTCTGCTTCTGAAACTGATACAAAGCACTGGTCCTCTAACATCCAATGCTTGTCAGTTAAGATGAGAAACGTGTGAGCTTCGTGAACGTTGTAGTTCGTTTGAGCTGAAAAGTGACTACCCTTAACTGAAACGAAGTCTTGCTTGTGGGAAGACACAGACCATGGAATTTACCTCCACTTCTGAAGGGAACCACACAGCATAGTTCTCAACCTTGGATCACACTCTGCTTTTGAGCAAAATCACGCTCTTGCTTTCTAGAGTCTCTAATACAGCAGGAAACGTGAGTGTGCTCAGAACAAAAGAACGGTGTTTCCTACACTTATGAGCCATATCTAGTTCAACTCTGATTCTAATACTGAAACAAACGACAGGTCCTCTAAAATCCAATGCTTGTCAGGTAAGATGAGACACGTGTGAGCTTCGTGAACGATGTAGTTCGTTTGAGCTGTAAAGTAACTGCCCTTACCTGAAACTAAGTCTTGCTTGTAGGAAGAGTCAGAGCCTCGGATTTAACTCCATTACTGAAGTGAAAAGCACATCAGGGTTCTTATCCATTGATCACACTATGCTTTAGAGCAAGAAGCACGCTTTAGATTTCTAGAGTCTCTAATACAGCAGGAAACTTGAGTTTGCTCAGAACAAAAGAAGGCTGTACTTACACATACGGACCATATCTAGTTCAACTGTGCTTCTGAAACTGAAACAAACCACAGGTCCTCTAACATCCAATCCTTGTCAGTTAAGATGAGAAACGTGTGAGCTTCGTGAATGATGTAGTTCGTTTGAGCTGTAAAGTAACTGCCCTTCCTTGAAACGAAGTCTTCCTTGTAGGAAGACTCAGAGCCTGGGCTTTAACTCCATTTCTGAAGTGAAACACACAACAGAGTTCTCATCCATTGATCACACTCTGCTTTAGAGCAAGAAACACGCTCTAGCTTTCCAGATTCTCTAAGACAGCAGGAAACTTGAGTGTGCTGAGAACAAAAGAATAGTGTTTCCTACACATACGGACCATATCTAGTCCAACTCTGCTTCTGAAACTGATACAAAGCACTGGTCCTCTAACATCCAATGCTTGTCAGTTAAGATGAGAAACGTGTGAGCTTCGTGAACATTGTAGTTCGTTTGAGCTGAAAAGTGACTACCCTTAACTGAAACGAAGTCTTGCTTGTGGGAAGACACAGACCATGGAATTTACCTCCATTTCTGAAGGGAAACACACAGCATAGTTCTCATCCATGGATCACACTCTGCTTTAGAGCAAGAAGCACGCTCTTGTTTCTAGAGTCTCTAATACAGCAGGAAACGTGGGTGTGCATAGAACAAAAGAACGGTGTTTCCTACACTTATGAGCCATATCTAGTTCAACTCTGATTCTAATACTGAAACAAATGACAGGTCCTCTAAAATACAATGCTTGTCAGGTAAGATGAGAAACATGTGAGCTTCGTGAACGATGTAGTTCGTTTGAGCTGTTAGTAACTGCCCTTACCTGAAACGAAGTCTTACTTGTAGGAAGACCCAGAGCTTGGGATTTAACTCCATTTCTGAAGTGAAACACACATCAGAGTTCTCATATATAGATCACACTCTGCTTTTAGCAAGAAGCACGCTTTTGCTTTCGAGATACTCTAAGACAGAAGGAAACATGAGTGTGCTGAGAACAAAATAACGGTGTTTCCTACACTTATGAGCCATATCTAGTTCCACTCTGATTCTAAAACTGAAACAAACCACAGGTCCTCTAAAATCCAATGCTTCTCAGTTAAGATGAGAAAGGTGTGAGCTTCATGAACGATGTAGTTCGTTTGAGCTCTAAAGTAACTGCCCTTACCTGAAATGATGTCTTGCTTGTAGGAAGACTCAGAGCCTGGGCTTTAACTCCATTTCTGAAGTGAAACACACAGCAGAGTTGTCATCCATTGATCACACTCTGCTTTAGAGCAAGAAGCACGCTCTAGCTTTCTAGAGTCTCTAAGACACCAGGAAACGTGAGTGGGCTGAGAACAAAAGAACGGTGTTTCCTACATATACGGACCATACCTAATCCAACTCTGCTTCTGAAACTGATACAAAGCACTGGTCTTCTAACATCAGATGCTTGTCAGTTAAGATGAGAAACGTGTGAGCTTCGTGAAAGATGTACTTCGTTTGAGCTGTAAAGTAACTGCCCTTACCTGAAAAGAAGTCTTGCTTGTAGGAAGACTCAGAGCCAGGGATTTAACTCCATTTCTGAAGTGAAACACACAACAGAGTTCTCATCCATTGATCACACTCTGCTTTAGAGCAAGAAACACGCTCTAGCTTTCCAGATTCTCTAAGACAGCAGGAAACTTGAGTGTGCTGAGAACAAAAGAATAGTGTTTCCTACACATACGGACCATATCTAGTCCAACTCTGCTTCTGAATCTGATACAAAGCACTTGTCCTCTAACATCCAATGCTTGTCAGTTAAGATGAGAAACGTGTGAGCTTCGTGAACGTTGTAGTTTGTTTGAGCTGAAAAGTGACTACCCTTAACTGAAACGAAGTCTTGCTTGTGGGAAGACACAGAGCATGGAATTTACCTCCATTTCTGAAGGGAAACACACAGCATAGTTCTCATCCATGGATCACACTCTGCTTTAGAGCAAGAAGCACGCTCTTGTTTCTAGAGTCTCTAATACAGCAGGAAACGTGAGTGGGCTGAGAACAAAAGAACGGTGTTTCCTACACATATGGACCATACCTAATCCAACTCTGCTTCTGAACCTGATACAAAGCACTGGTCCTCTAACATCCAATGCTTGTCAGTTAAGATGAGAAACGTGTGAGCTTCGTGAGCGATGTAGTTCATTTGAGATGAAAAGTGACAGCCCTCCCTGAAACGAGGTCTTGTTTGTAGGAAGACACAGAGCATGGAATTTAACTCCATTTCTGAAGGGAAACACACAGCATAGTTCTCATCCATGGATCACACTCTGCTTTAGAGCAAGAAGCACGCTCTTGCTTTCTAGAGTCTCTAATAAAACAGGAAAATTGAGTGTGCTCAGAACAAAGGAACGGTGTTTCCTACACATACAGACCATATCTAGTTAAACTCTGCTTCTGAAACTTAAACAAACCACAGGTCCTCTATCATCCAATGCTTGTCAGTTAAGATGAGAAACGTGTGAGATTCGTGAACAATGTAGTTCATTTGAGCTGTTAGTAACTGCCCTTACCTGAAACGAAGTCTTACTTGTAGGAAGACCCAGAGCTTGGGATTTAACTCCATTTCTGAAGTGAAACACACATCAGAGTTCTCATATATAGATCACACTCTGCTTTTAGCAAGAAGCACGCTCATGCTTTCGAGATACTCTAAGACAGAAGGAAACATGAGTGTGCTGAGAACAAAAGAACGGTGTTTCCTACACTTATGAGCCATATCTAGTTCCACTCTGATTCTAAAACTGAAACAAACCACAGGTCCTCTAAAATCCAATGCTTCTCAGTTAAGATGAGAAACGTGTGAGCTTCATGAACGATGTAGTTCGTTTGAGCTCTAAAGTAACTGCCCTTACCTGAAATGATGTCTTGCTTGTAGGAAGACTCAGAGCCTGGGCTTTAACTCCATTTCTGAAGTGAAACACACAGCAGAGTTGTCATCCATTGATCACACTCTGCTTTAGAGCAAGAAGCACACTATAGCTTTCTAGAGTCTCTAAGACACCAGGAAACGTGAGTGGGCTGAGAACAAAAGAACGGTGTTTCCTACACATATGGACCATACCTAATCCAACTCTGCTTCTGAACCTGATACAAAGCACTGGTCCTCTAACATCCAATGCTTGTCAGTTAAGATGAGAAACGTGTGAGCTTCGTGAACGTTGTAGTTCGTTTGAGCTGAAAAGTGACTACCCTTAACTGAAACGAAGTCTTGCTTGTGGGAAGACACAGACCATGGAATTTACCTCCACTTCTGAAGGGAACCACACAGCATAGTTCTCAACCTTGGATCACACTCTGCTTTTGAGCAAAATCACGCTCTTGCTTTCTAGAGTCTCTAATACAGCAGGAAACGTGAGTGTGCTCAGAACAAAAGAACGGTGTTTCCTACACTTATGAGCCATATCTAGTTCAACTCTGATTCTAATACTGAAACAAACGACAGGTCCTCTAAAATCCAATGCTTGTCAGGTAAGATGAGACACGTGTGAGCTTCGTGAACGATGTAGTTCGTTTGAGCTGTAAAGTAACTGCCCTTACCTGAAACTAAGTCTTGCTTGTAGGAAGAGTCAGAGCCTCGGATTTAACTCCATTACTGAAGTGAAAAACACATCAGGGTTCTTATCCATTGATCACACTATGCTTTAGAGCAAGAAGCACGCTTTAGATTTCTAGAGTCTCTAATACAGCAGGAAACTTGAGTTTGCTCAGAACAAAAGAAGGCTGTACTTACACATACGGACCATATCTAGTTCAACTGTGCTTCTGAAACTGAAACAAACCACAGGTCCTCTAACATCCAATCCTTGTCAGTTAAGATGAGAAACGTGTGAGCTTCGTGAATGATGTAGTTCGTTTGAGCTGTAAAGTAACTGCCCTTCCTTGAAACGAAGTCTTCCTTGTAGGAAGACTCAGAGCCTGGGCTTTAACTCCATTTCTGAAGTGAAAAACACAGCAGAGTTGTCATCCATTGATCACACTCTGCTTTAGAGCAAGAAGCACGCTATAGCTTTCTAGAGTCTCTAAGACACCAGGAAACGTGAGTGGGCTGAGAACAAAAGAACTGTGTTTCCTACATATACGGACCATACCTAATCCAACTCTGCTTCTGAAACTGATACAAAGCACTGGTCCTCTAACATCCGATGCTTGTCAGTTAAGATGAGAAACGTGTGAGCTTCGTGAAAGATGTAGTTCGTTTGAGCTGTAAAGTAACTGCCCTTACCTGAAAAGAAGTCTTGCTTGTAGGAAGACTCAGAGCCAGGGATTTAACTCCATTTCTGAAGTGAAACACACAACAGAGTTCTCATCCATTGATCACACTCTGCTTTAGAGCAAGAAACACGCTCTAGCTTTCCAGATTCTCTAAGACAGCAGGAAACTTGAGTGTGCTGAGAACAAAAGAATAGTGTTTCCTACACATACGGACCATATCTAGTCCAACTCTGCTTCTGAAACTGATACAAAGCACTGGTCCTCTAACATCCAATGCTTGTCAGTTAAGATGAGAAACGTGTGAGCTTCGTGAACATTGTAGTTCGTTTGAGCTGAAAAGTGACTACCCTTAACTGAAACGAAGTCTTGCTTGTGGGAAGACACAGACCATGGAATTTACCTCCATTTCTGAAGGGAAACACACAGCATAGTTCTCATCCATGGATCACACTCTGCTTTAGAGCAAGAAGCACGCTCTTGTTTCTAGAGTCTCTAATACAGCAGGAAACGTGGGTGTGCATAGAACAAAAGAACGGTGTTTCCTACACTTATGAGGCATATCTAGTTCAACTCTGATTCTAATACTGAAACAAACGACAGGTCCTCTAAAATCCAATGCTTGTCAGGTAAGATGAGAAACATGTGAGCTTCGTGAACGATGTAGTTCGTTTGAGCTGTTAGTAACTGCCCTTACCTGAAACGAAGTCTTACTTGTAGGAAGACCCAGAGCTTGGGATTTAACTCCATTTCTGAAGTGAAACACACATCAGAGTTCTCATATATAGATCACACTCTGCTTTTAGCAAGAAGCACGCTTTTGCTTTCGAGATACTCTAAGACAGAAGGAAACATGAGTGTGCTGAGAACAAAATAACGGTGTTTCCTACACTTATGAGCCATATCTAGTTCCACTCTGATTCTAAAACTGAAACAAACCACAGGTCCTCTAAAATCCAATGCTTCTCAGTTAAGATGAGAAAGGTGTGAGCTTCATGAACGATGTAGTTCGTTTGAGCTCTAAAGTAACTGCCCTTACCTGAAATGATGTCTTGCTTGTAGGAAGACTCAGAGCCTGGGCTTTAACTCCATTTCTGAAGTGAAACACACAGCAGAGTTGTCATCCATTGATCACACTCTGCTTTAGAGCAAGAAGCACGCTCTAGCTTTCTAGAGTCTCTAAGACACCAGGAAACGTGAGTGGGCTGAGAACAAAAGAACGGTGTTTCCTACATATACGGACCATACCTAATCCAACTCTGCTTCTGAAACTGATACAAAGCACTGGTCTTCTAACATCAGATGCTTGTCAGTTAAGATGAGAAACGTGTGAGCTTCATGAACGATGTAGTTCGTTTGAGCTCTAAAGTAACTGCCCTTACCTGAAATGATGTCTTGCTTGTAGGAAGACTCAGAGCCTGGGCTTTAACTCCATTTCTGAAGTGAAACACACAGCAGAGTTGTCATCCATTGATCACACTCTGCTTTAGAGCAAGAAGCACACTATAGCTTTCTAGAGTCTCTAAGACACCAGGAAACGTGAGTGGGCTGAGAACAAAAGAACGGTGTTTCCTACACATATGGACCATACCTAATCCAACTCTGCTTCTGAACCTGATACAAAGCACTGGTCCTCTAACATCCAATGCTTGTCAGTTAAGATGAGAAACGTGTGAGCTTCGTGAACGTTGTAGTTCGTTTGAGCTGAAAAGTGACTACCCTTAACTGAAACGAAGTCTTGCTTGTGGGAAGACACAGACCATGGAATTTACCTCCACTTCTGAAGGGAACCACACAGCATAGTTCTCATCCATGGATCACACTCTGCTTTTGAGCAAAATCACGCTCTTGCTTTCTAGAGTCTCTAATACCGCAGGAAACGTGAGTGTGCTCAGAACAAAAGAACGGTGTTTCCTACACTTATGAGCCATATCTAGTTCAACTCTGATTCTAATACTGAAAGAAACGACAGGTCCTCTAAAATCCAATGCTTGTCAGGTAAGATGAGAAACGTGTGAGCTTCGTGAACGATGTAGTTCGTTTGAGCTGTAAAGTAACTGCCCTTACCTGAAACTAAGTCTTGCTTGTAGGAAGAGTCAGAGCCTCGGATTTAACTCCATTTCTGAAGTGAAACACACATCAGGGTTCTTATCCATTGATCACACTCTGCTTTAGAGCAAAAAGCACGCTCTAGCTTTCTAGAGTCTCTAAGACACCAGGAAACTTGAGTTTGCTCAGAACAAAAGAAGGCTGTTTCTTACACATACGGACCATATCTAGTTCAACTGTGCTTCTGAAACTGAAACAAACCACAGGTCCTCTAACATCCAATCCTTGTCAGTTAAGATGAGAAACGTGTGAGCTTCGTGAATGATGTAGTTCGTTTGAGCTGTAAAGTAACTGCCCTTCCTTGAAACGAAGTCTTCCTTGTAGGAAGACTCAGAGCCTGGGCTTTAACTCCATTTCTGAAGTGAAACACACAGCAGAGTTGTCATCCATTGATCACACTCTGCTTTAGAGCAAGAAGCACGCTATAGCTTTCTAGAGTCTCTAAGACACCAGGAAACGTGAGTGGGCTGAGAACAAAAGAACGGTGTTTCCTACATATACGGACCATACCTAATCCAACTCTGCTTCTGAAACTGATACAAAGCACTGGTCCTCTAACATCCGATGCTTGTCAGTTAAGATGAGAAACGTGTGAGCTTCGTGAAAGATGTAGTTCGTTTGAGCTGTAAAGTAACTGCCCTTACCTGAAAAGAAGTCTTGCTTGTAGGAAGACTCACAGCCAGGCATTTAACTCCATTTCTGAAGTGAAACACACAACAGAGTTCTCAACCATTGATCACACTCTGCTTTAGAGCAAGAAACACGCTCTAGCTTTCCAGATTCTCTAAGACAGCAGGAAACTTGAGTGTGCTGAGAACAAAAGAATTGTGTTTCCTACACATACGCACCATATCTAGTCCAACTCTGCTTCTGAAACTGATACAAAGCACTGGTCCTCTAACATCCAATGCTTGTCAGTTAAGATGAGAAACGTGTGAGCTTCGTGAACGTTGTAGTTTGTTTGAGCTGAAAAGTGACTACCCTTAACTGAAACGAAGTCTTGCTTGTGGGAAGACACAGAGCATGGAATTTACCTCCATTTCTGAAGGGAAACACACAGCATAGTTCTCATCCATGGATCACACTCTGCTTTAGAGCAAGAAGCACGCTCTAGATTTCTAGAGTCTCTAATACAGCAGGAAACGTGAGTGGGCTGAGAACAAAAGAACGGTGTTTCCTACACATATGGACCATACCTAATCCAACTCTGCTTCTGAACCTGATACAAAGCACTGGTCCTCTAACATCCAATGCTTGTCAGTTAAGATGAGAAACGTGTGAGCTTCGTGAGCGATGTAGTTCATTTGAGATGAAAAGTGACAGCCCTCCCTGAAACGAGGTCTTGTTTGTAGGAAGACACAGAGCATGGAATTTAACTCCATTTCTGAAGGGAAACACACAGCATAGTTCTCATCCATGGATGACACTCTGCTTTAGAGCAAGAAGCACGCTCTTGCTTTCTAGAGTCTCTAATAAAACAGGAAAATTGAGTGTGCTCAGAACAAAAGAACGGTGTTTCCTACACATACAGACCATATCTAGATAAACTCTGCTTCTGAAACTTAAACAAACCACAGGTCCTCTATCATCCAATGCTTGTCAGTTAAGATGAGAATCGTGTGAGATTCGTGAACAATGTAGTTCATTTGAGCTGTTAGTAACTGCCCTTACCTGAAACGAAGTCTTACTTGTAGGAAGACCCAGAGCTTGGGATTTAACTCCATTTCTGAAGTGAAACACACATCAGAGTTCTCATATATAGATCACACTCTGCTTTTAGCAAGAAGCACGCTCATGCTTTCGAGATACTCTAAGACAGAAGGAAACATGAGTGTGCTGAGAACAAAAGAACGGTGTTTCCTACACTTATGAGCCATATCTAGTTCCACTCTGATTCTAAAACTGAAACAAACCACAGGTCCTCTAAAATCCAATGCTTCTCAATTAAGATGAGAAACGTGTGAGCTTCATGAACGATGTAGTTCGTTTGAGCTCTAAAGTAACTGCCCTTACCTGAAATGATGTCTTGCTTGTAGGAAGACTCAGAGCCTGGGCTTTAACTCCATTTCTGAAGTGAAACACACAGCAGAGTTGTCATCCATTGATCACACTCTGCTTTAGAGCAAGAAGCACACTATAGCTTTCTAGAGTCTCTAAGACACCAGGAAACGTGAGTGGGCTGAGAACAAAAGAACGGTGTTTCCTACACATATGGACCATACCTAATCCAACTCTGCTTCTGAACCTGATACAAAGCACTGGTCCTCTAACATCCAATGCTTGTCAGTTAAGATGAGAAACGTGTGAGCTTCGTGAACGTTGTAGTTCGTTTGAGCTGAAAAGTGACTACCCTTAACTGAAACGAAGTCTTGCTTGTGGGAAGACACAGACCATGGAATTTACCTCCACTTCTGAAGGGAACCACACAGCATAGTTCTCATCCATGGATCACACTCTGCTTTTGAGCAAAATCACGCTCTTGCTTTCTAGAGTCTCTAATACCGCAGGAAACGTGAGTGTGCTCAGAACAAAAGAACGGTGTTTCCTACACTTATGAGCCATATCTAGTTCAACTCTGATTCTAATACTGAAAGAAACGACAGGTCCTCTAAAATCCAATGCTTGTCAGGTAAGATGAGAAACGTGTGAGCTTCGTGAACGATGTAGTTCGTTTGAGCTGTAAAGTAACTGCCCTTACCTGAAACTAAGTCTTGCTTGTAGGAAGAGTCAGAGCCTCGGATTTAACTCCATTTCTGAAGTGAAACACACATCAGGGTTCTTATCCATTGATCACACTCTGCTTTAGAGCAAAAAGCACGCTCTAGCTTTCTAGAGTCTCTAAGACACCAGGAAACTTGAGTTTGCTCAGAACAAAAGAAGGCTGTTTCTTACACATACGGACCATATCTAGTTCAACTGTGCTTCTGAAACTGAAACAAACCACAGGTCCTCTAACATCCAATCCTTGTCAGTTAAGATGAGAAACGTGTGAGCTTCGTGAATGATGTAGTTCGTTTGAGCTGTAAAGTAACTGCCCTTCCTTGAAACGAAGTCTTCCTTGTAGGAAGACTCAGAGCCTGGGCTTTAACTCCATTTCTGAAGTGAAACACACAGCAGAGTTGTCATCCATTGATCACACTCTGCTTTAGAGCAAGAAGCACGCTATAGCTTTCTAGAGTCTCTAAGACACCAGGAAACGTGAGTGGGCTGAGAACAAAAGAACGGTGTTTCCTACATATACGGACCATACCTAATCCAACTCTGCTTCTGAAACTGATACAAAGCACTGGTCCTCTAACATCCGATGCTTGTCAGTTAAGATGAGAAACGTGTGAGCTTCGTGAAAGATGTAGTTCGTTTGAGCTGTAAAGTAACTGCCCTTACCTGAAAAGAAGTCTTGCTTGTAGGAAGACTCACAGCCAGGGATTTAACTCCATTTCTGAAGTGAAACACACAACAGAGTTCTCATCCATTGATCACAGTCTGCTTTAGAGCAAGAAACACGCTCTAGCTTTCCAGATTCTCTAAGACAGCAGGAAACTTGAGTGTGCTGAGAACAAAAGAATTGTGTTTCCTACACATACGCACCATATCTAGTCCAACTCTGCTTCTGAAACTGATACAAAGCACTGGTCCTCTAACATCCAATGCTTGTCAGTTAAGATGAGAAACGTGTGAGCTTCGTGAACATTGTAGTTCGTTTGAGCTGAAAATTGACTACCCTTAACTGAAACGAAGTCTTGCTTGTGGGAAGACACAGAGCATGGAATTTACCTCCATTTCTGAAGGGAAACACACAGCATAGTTCTCATCCATGGATCACACTCTGCTTTAGAGCAAGAAGCACGCTCTTGTTTCTAGAGTCTCTAATACAGCAGGAAACGTGGGTGTGCTCAGAACAAAAGAACGGTGTTTCCTACACTTATGAGCCATATCTAGTTCAACTCTGATTCTAATACTGAAACAAACGAAAGGTCGTCTAAAATCCAATGCTTGTCAGGTAAGATGAGAAACGTGTGAGATTCGTGAACGATGTAGTTCGTTTGAGCTGTTAGTAACTGCCCTTACCTGAAACGAAGTCTTACTTGTAGGAAGACCCAGAGCTTGGGATTTAACTCCATTTCTGAAGTGAAACACACATCAGAGTTCTCATATATAGATCACACTCTGCTTTTAGCAAGAAGCACGCTCATGCTTTCGAGATACTCTAAGACAGAAGGAAACATGAGTGTGCTGAGAACAAAAGAACGGTGTTTCCTACACTTATGAGCCATATCTAGTTCCACTCTGATTCTAAAACTGAAACAAACCACAGGTCCTCTAAAATCCAATGCTTCTCAGTTAAGATGAGAAACGTGTGAGCTTCATGAACGATGTAGTTCGTTTGAGCTCTAAAGTAACTGCCCTTACCTGAAATGATGTCTTGCTTGTAGGAAGACTCAGAGCCTGGGCTTTAACTCCATTTCTGAAGTGAAACACACAGCAGAGTTGTCATCCATTGATCACACTCTGCTTTAGAGCAAGAAGCACACTATAGCTTTCTAGAGTCTCTAAGACACCAGGAAACGTGAGTGGGCTGAGAACAAAAGAACGGTGTTTCCTACACATATGGACCATACCTAATCCAACTCTGCTTCTGAACCTGATACAAAGCACTGGTCCTCTAACATCCAATGCTTGTCAGTTAAGATGAGAAACGTGTGAGCTTCGTGAACGTTGTAGTTCGTTTGAGCTGAAAAGTGACTACCCTTAACTGAAACGAAGTCTTGCTTGTGGGAAGACACAGACCATGGAATTTACCTCCACTTCTGAAGGGAACCACACAGCATAGTTCTCAACCTTGGATCACACTCTGCTTTTGAGCAAAATCACGCTCTTGCTTTCTAGAGTCTCTAATACAGCAGGAAACGTGAGTGTGCTCAGAACAAAAGAACGGTGTTTCCTACACTTATGAGCCATATCTAGTTCAACTCTGATTCTAATACTGAAACAAACGACAGGTCCTCTAAAATCCAATGCTTGTCAGGTAAGATGAGACACGTGTGAGCTTCGTGAACGATGTAGTTCGTTTGAGCTGTAAAGTAACTGCCCTTACCTGAAACTAAGTCTTGCTTGTAGGAAGAGTCAGAGCCTCGGATTTAACTCCATTACTGAAGTGAAAAACACATCAGGGTTCTTATCCATTGATCACACTATGCTTTAGAGCAAGAAGCACGCTTTAGATTTCTAGAGTCTCTAATACAGCAGGAAACTTGAGTTTACTCAGAACAAAAGAAGGCTGTACTTACACATACGGACCATATCTAGTTCAACTGTGCTTCTGAAACTGAAACAAACCACAGGTCCTCTAACATCCAATCCTTGTCAGTTAAGATGAGAAACGTGTGAGCTTCGTGAATGATGTAGTTCGTTTGAGCTGTAAAGTAACTGCCCTTCCTTGAAACGAAGTCTTCCTTGTAGGAAGACTCAGAGCCTGGGCTTTAACTCCATTTCTGAAGTGAAAAACACAGCAGAGTTGTCATCCATTGATCACACTCTGCTTTAGAGCAAGAAGCACGCTATAGCTTTCTAGAGTCTCTAAGACACCAGGAATAGTGAGTGGGCTGAGAACAAAAGAACTGTGTTTCCTACATATACGGACCATACCTAATCCAACTCTGCTTCTGAAACTGATACAAAGCACTGGTCCTCTAACATCCGATGCTTGTCAGTTAAGATGAGAAACGTGTGAGCTTCGTGAAAGATGTAGTTCGTTTGAGCTGTAAAGTAACTGCCCTTACCTGAAAAGAAGTCTTGCTTGTAGGAAGACTCAGAGCCAGGGATTTAACTCCATTTCTGAAGTGAAACACACAACAGAGTTCTCATCCATTGATCACACTCTGCTTTAGAGCAAGAAACACGCTCTAGCTTTCCAGATTCTCTAAGACAGCAGGAAACTTGAGTGTGCTGAGAACAAAAGAATAGTGTTTCCTACACATACGGACCATATCTAGTCCAACTCTGCTTCTGAAACTGATACAAAGCACTGGTCCTCTAACATCCAATGCTTGTCAGTTAAGATGAGAAACGTGTGAGCTTCGTGAACATTGTAGTTCGTTTGAGCTGAAAAGTGACTACCCTTAACTGAAACGAAGTCTTGCTTGTGGGAAGACACAGACCATGGAATTTACCTCCATTTCTGAAGGGAAACACACAGCATAGTTCTCATCCATGGATCACACTCTGCTTTAGAGCAAGAAGCACGCTCTTGTTTCTAGAGTCTCTAATACAGCAGGAAACGTGGGTGTGCATAGAACAAAAGAACGGTGTTTCCTACACTTATGAGGCATATCTAGTTCAACTCTGATTCTAATACTGAAACAAACGACAGGTCCTCTAAAATCCAATGCTTGTCAGGTAAGATGAGAAACATGTGAGCTTCGTGAACGATGTAGTTCGTTTGAGCTGTTAGTAACTGCCCTTACCTGAAACGAAGTCTTACTTGTAGGAAGACCCAGAGCTTGGGATTTAACTCCATTTCTGAAGTGAAACACACATCAGAGTTCTCATATATAGATCACACTCTGCTTTTAGCAAGAAGCACGCTTTTGCTTTCGAGATACTCTAAGACAGAAGGAAACATGAGTGTGCTGAGAACAAAATAACGGTGTTTCCTACACTTATGAGCCATATCTAGTTCCACTCTGATTCTAAAACTGAAACAAACCACAGGTCCTCTAAAATCCAATGCTTCTCAGTTAAGATGAGAAAGGTGTGAGCTTCATGAACGATGTAGTTCGTTTGAGCTCTAAAGTAACTGCCCTTACCTGAAATGATGTCTTGCTTGTAGGAAGACTCAGAGCCTGGGCTTTAACTCCATTTCTGAAGTGAAACACACAGCAGAGTTGTCATCCATTGATCACACTCTGCTTTAGAGCAAGAAGCACGCTCTAGCTTTCTAGAGTCTCTAAGACACCAGGAAACGTGAGTGGGCTGAGAACAAAAGAACGGTGTTTCCTACATATACGGACCATACCTAATCCAACTCTGCTTCTGAAACTGATACAAAGCACTGGTCTTCTAACATCAGATGCTTGTCAGTTAAGATGAGAAACGTGTGAGCTTCATGAACGATGTAGTTCGTTTGAGCTCTAAAGTAACTGCCCTTACCTGAAATGATGTCTTGCTTGTAGGAAGACTCAGAGCCTGGGCTTTAACTCCATTTCTGAAGTGAAACACACAGCAGAGTTGTCATCCATTGATCACACTCTGCTTTAGAGCAAGAAGCACACTATAGCTTTCTAGAGTCTCTAAGACACCAGGAAACGTGAGTGGGCTGAGAACAAAAGAACGGTGTTTCCTACACATATGGACCATACCTAATCCAACTCTGCTTCTGAACCTGATACAAAGCACTGGTCCTCTAACATCCAATGCTTGTCAGTTAAGATGAGAAACGTGTGAGCTTCGTGAACGTTGTAGTTCGTTTGAGCTGAAAAGTGACTACCCTTAACTGAAACGAAGTCTTGCTTGTGGGAAGACACAGACCATGGAATTTACCTCCACTTCTGAAGGGAACCACACAGCATAGTTCTCATCCATGGATCACACTCTGCTTTTGAGCAAAATCACGCTCTTGCTTTCTAGAGTCTCTAATACCGCAGGAAACGTGAGTGTGCTCAGAACAAAAGAACGGTGTTTCCTACACTTATGAGCCATATCTAGTTCAACTCTGATTCTAATACTGAAAGAAACGACAGGTCCTCTAAAATCCAATGCTTGTCAGGTAAGATGAGAAACGTGTGAGCTTCGTGAACGATGTAGTTCGTTTGAGCTGTAAAGTAACTGCCCTTACCTGAAACTAAGTCTTGCTTGTAGGAAGAGTCAGAGCCTCGGATTTAACTCCATTTCTGAAGTGAAACACACATCAGGGTTCTTATCCATTGATCACACTCTGCTTTAGAGCAAAAAGCACGCTCTAGCTTTCTAGAGTCTCTAAGACACCAGGAAACTTGAGTTTGCTCAGAACAAAAGAAGGCTGTTTCTTACACATACGGACCATATCTAGTTCAACTGTGCTTCTGAAACTGAAACAAACCACAGGTCCTCTAACATCCAATCCTTGTCAGTTAAGATGAGAAACGTGTGAGCTTCGTGAATGATGTAGTTCGTTTGAGCTGTAAAGTAACTGCCCTTCCTTGAAACGAAGTCTTCCTTGTAGGAAGACTCAGAGCCTGGGCTTTAACTCCATTTCTGAAGTGAAACACACAGCAGAGTTGTCATCCATTGATCACACTCTGCTTTAGAGCAAGAAGCACGCTATAGCTTTCTAGAGTCTCTAAGACACCAGGAAACGTGAGTGGGCTGAGAACAAAAGAACGGTGTTTCCTACATATACGGACCATACCTAATCCAACTCTGCTTCTGAAACTGATACAAAGCACTGGTCCTCTAACATCCGATGCTTGTCAGTTAAGATGAGAAACGTGTGAGCTTCGTGAAAGATGTAGTTCGTTTGAGCTGTAAAGTAACTGCCCTTACCTGAAAAGAAGTCTTGCTTGTAGGAAGACTCACAGCCAGGCATTTAACTCCATTTCTGAAGTGAAACACACAACAGAGTTCTCAACCATTGATCACACTCTGCTTTAGAGCAAGAAACACGCTCTAGCTTTCCAGATTCTCTAAGACAGCAGGAAACTTGAGTGTGCTGAGAACAAAAGAATTGTGTTTCCTACACATACGCACCATATCTAGTCCAACTCTGCTTCTGAAACTGATACAAAGCACTGGTCCTCTAACATCCAATGCTTGTCAGTTAAGATGAGAAACGTGTGAGCTTCGTGAACGTTGTAGTTTGTTTGAGCTGAAAAGTGACTACCCTTAACTGAAACGAAGTCTTGCTTGTGGGAAGACACAGAGCATGGAATTTACCTCCATTTCTGAAGGGAAACACACAGCATAGTTCTCATCCATGGATCACACTCTGCTTTAGAGCAAGAAGCACGCTCTAGATTTCTAGAGTCTCTAATACAGCAGGAAACGTGAGTGGGCTGAGAACAAAAGAACGGTGTTTCCTACACATATGGACCATACCTAATCCAACTCTGCTTCTGAACCTGATACAAAGCACTGGTCCTCTAACATCCAATGCTTGTCAGTTAAGATGAGAAACGTGTGAGCTTCGTGAGCGATGTAGTTCATTTGAGATGAAAAGTGACAGCCCTCCCTGAAACGAGGTCTTGTTTGTAGGAAGACACAGAGCATGGAATTTAACTCCATTTCTGAAGGGAAACACACAGCATAGTTCTCATCCATGGATGACACTCTGCTTTAGAGCAAGAAGCACGCTCTTGCTTTCTAGAGTCTCTAATAAAACAGGAAAATTGAGTGTGCTCAGAACAAAAGAACGGTGTTTCCTACACATACAGACCATATCTAGATAAACTCTGCTTCTGAAACTTAAACAAACCACAGGTCCTCTATCATCCAATGCTTGTCAGTTAAGATGAGAATCGTGTGAGATTCGTGAACAATGTAGTTCATTTGAGCTGTTAGTAACTGCCCTTACCTGAAACGAAGTCTTACTTGTAGGAAGACCCAGAGCTTGGGATTTAACTCCATTTCTGAAGTGAAACACACATCAGAGTTCTCATATATAGATCACACTCTGCTTTTAGCAAGAAGCACGCTCATGCTTTCGAGATACTCTAAGACAGAAGGAAACATGAGTGTGCTGAGAACAAAAGAACGGTGTTTCCTACACTTATGAGCCATATCTAGTTCCACTCTGATTCTAAAACTGAAACAAACCACAGGTCCTCTAAAATCCAATGCTTCTCAATTAAGATGAGAAACGTGTGAGCTTCATGAACGATGTAGTTCGTTTGAGCTCTAAAGTAACTGCCCTTACCTGAAATGATGTCTTGCTTGTAGGAAGACTCAGAGCCTGGGCTTTAACTCCATTTCTGAAGTGAAACACACAGCAGAGTTGTCATCCATTGATCACACTCTGCTTTAGAGCAAGAAGCACACTATAGCTTTCTAGAGTCTCTAAGACACCAGGAAACGTGAGTGGGCTGAGAACAAAAGAACGGTGTTTCCTACACATATGGACCATACCTAATCCAACTCTGCTTCTGAACCTGATACAAAGCACTGGTCCTCTAACATCCAATGCTTGTCAGTTAAGATGAGAAACGTGTGAGCTTCGTGAACGTTGTAGTTCGTTTGAGCTGAAAAGTGACTACCCTTAACTGAAACGAAGTCTTGCTTGTGGGAAGACACAGACCATGGAATTTACCTCCACTTCTGAAGGGAACCACACAGCATAGTTCTCATCCATGGATCACACTCTGCTTTTGAGCAAAATCACGCTCTTGCTTTCTAGAGTCTCTAATACCGCAGGAAACGTGAGTGTGCTCAGAACAAAAGAACGGTGTTTCCTACACTTATGAGCCATATCTAGTTCAACTCTGATTCTAATACTGAAAGAAACGACAGGTCCTCTAAAATCCAATGCTTGTCAGGTAAGATGAGAAACGTGTGAGCTTCGTGAACGATGTAGTTCGTTTGAGCTGTAAAGTAACTGCCCTTACCTGAAACTAAGTCTTGCTTGTAGGAAGAGTCAGAGCCTCGGATTTAACTCCATTTCTGAAGTGAAACACACATCAGGGTTCTTATCCATTGATCACACTCTGCTTTAGAGCAAAAAGCACGCTCTAGCTTTCTAGAGTCTCTAAGACACCAGGAAACTTGAGTTTGCTCAGAACAAAAGAAGGCTGTTTCTTACACATACGGACCATATCTAGTTCAACTGTGCTTCTGAAACTGAAACAAACCACAGGTCCTCTAACATCCAATCCTTGTCAGTTAAGATGAGAAACGTGTGAGCTTCGTGAATGATGTAGTTCGTTTGAGCTGTAAAGTAACTGCCCTTCCTTGAAACGAAGTCTTCCTTGTAGGAAGACTCAGAGCCTGGGCTTTAACTCCATTTCTGAAGTGAAACACACAGCAGAGTTGTCATCCATTGATCACACTCTGCTTTAGAGCAAGAAGCACGCTATAGCTTTCTAGAGTCTCTAAGACACCAGGAAACGTGAGTGGGCTGAGAACAAAAGAACGGTGTTTCCTACATATACGGACCATACCTAATCCAACTCTGCTTCTGAAACTGATACAAAGCACTGGTCCTCTAACATCCGATGCTTGTCAGTTAAGATGAGAAACGTGTGAGCTTCGTGAAAGATGTAGTTCGTTTGAGCTGTAAAGTAACTGCCCTTACCTGAAAAGAAGTCTTGCTTGTAGGAAGACTCACAGCCAGGCATTTAACTCCATTTCTGAAGTGAAACACACAACAGAGTTCTCAACCATTGATCACACTCTGCTTTAGAGCAAGAAACACGCTCTAGCTTTCCAGATTCTCTAAGACAGCAGGAAACTTGAGTGTGCTGAGAACAAAAGAATTGTGTTTCCTACACATACGCACCATATCTAGTCCAACTCTGCTTCTGAAACTGATACAAAGCACTGGTCCTCTAACATCCAATGCTTGTCAGTTAAGATGAGAAACGTGTGAGCTTCGTGAACATTGTTGTTCGTTTGAGCTGAAAATTGACTACCCTTAACTGAAATGAAGTCTTGCTTGTGGGAAGACACAGAGCATGGAATTTACCTACATTTCTGAAGGGAAACACACAGCATAGTTCTCATCCATGGATCACACTCTGCTTTAGAGCAAGAAGCACGCTCTTGTTTCTAGAGTCTCTAATACAGCAGGAAACGTGGGTGTGCTCAGAACAAAAGAACGGTGTTTCCTACACTTATGAGCCATATCTAGTTCAACTCTGATTCTAATACTGAAACAAACGACAGGTCCTCTAAAATCCAATGCTTGTCAGGTAAGATGAGAAACGTGTGAGATTCGTGAACGATGTAGTTCGTTTGAGCTGTTAGTAACTGCCCTTACCTGAAACGAAGTCTTATTTGTAGGAAGACCCAGAGCTTGGGATTTAACTCCATTTCTGAAGTGAAACACACATCAGAGTTCTCATATATAGATCACACTCTGCTTTTAGCAAGAAGCACGCTCATGCTTTCGAGATACTCTAAGACAGAAGGAAACATGAGTGTGCTGAGAACAAAAGAACGGTGTTTCCTACACTTATGAGCCATATCTAGTTCCACTCTGATTCTAAAACTGAAACAAACCACAGGTCCTCTAAAATCCAATGCTTCTCAGTTAAGATGAGAAACGTGTGAGCTTCATGAACGATGTAGTTCGTTTGAGCTCTAAAGTAACTGCCCTTACCTGAAATGATGTCTTGCTTGTAGGAAGACTCAGAGCCTGGGCTTTAACTCCATTTCTGAAGTGAAACACACAGCAGAGTTGTCATCCATTGATCACACTCTGCTTTAGAGCAAGAAGCACACTATAGCTTTCTAGAGTCTCTAAGACACCAGGAAACGTGAGTGGGCTGAGAACAAAAGAACGGTGTTTCCTACACATATGGACCATACCTAATCCAACTCTGCTTCTGAACCTGATACAAAGCACTGGTCCTCTAACATCCAATGCTTGTCAGTTAAGATGAGAAACGTGTGAGCTTCGTGAACGTTGTAGTTCGTTTGAGCTGAAAAGTGACTACCCTTAACTGAAACGAAGTCTTGCTTGTGGGAAGACACAGACCATGGAATTTACCTCCATTTCTGAAGGGAAACACACAGCATAGTTCTCATCCATGGATCACACTCTGCTTTAGAGCAAGAAGCACGCTCTTGCTTTCTAGAGTCTCTAATACAGCAGGAAACGTGAGTGTGCTCAGAACAAAAGAACGGTGTTTCCTACACTTATGAGCCATATCTAGTTCAACTCTGATTCTAATACTGAAAGAAACGACAGGTCCTCTAAAATCCAATGCTTGTCAGGTAAGATGAGAAACGTGTGAGCTTCGTGAACGATGTAGTTCTTTTGAGCTGTAAAGTAACTGCCCTTACCTGAAACTAAGTCTTGCTTGTAGGAAGAGTCAGAGCCTCGGATTTAACTCCATTTCTGAAGTGAAACACACATCAGGGTTCTCATCCATTGATCACACTCTGCTTTAGAGCAAGAAGCACGCTTTATCTTTCTAGAGTCTCTAATACAGCAGGAAACTTGAGTTTACTCAGAACAAAAGAATGGTGTTTCTTACACATACGGACCATATCTAGTTCAACTGTGCTTCTGAAACTGAAACAAACCACAGGTCCTCTAACATCCAATCCTTGTCAGTTAAGATGAGAAACGTGTGAGCTTCGTGAATGATGTAGTTCGTTTGAGCTGTAAAGTAACTGCCCTTCCTTGAAACGAAGTCTTCCTTGTAGGAAGACTCAGAGCCTGGGCTTTAACTCCATTTCTGAAGTGAAATACACAGCAGAGTTGTCATCCATTGATCACACTCTGCTTTAGAGCAAGAAGCACGCTATAGCTTTCTAGAGTCTCTAAGACACCAGGAAACGTGAGTGGGCTGAGAACAAAAGAACGGTGTTTCCTACATATACGGACCATACCTAATCCAACTCTGCTTCTGAAACTGATACAAAGCACTGGTCCTCTAACATCCGATGCTTGTCAGTTAAGATGAGAAACGTGTGAGCTTCGTGAAAGATGTAGTTCGTTTGAGCTGTAAAGTAACTGCCCTTACCTGAAAAGAAGTCTTGCTTGTAGGAAGACTCACAGCCAGGGATTTAACTCCATTTCTGAAGTGAAACACACAACAGAGTTCTCATCCATTGATCACACTCTGCTTTAGAGCAAGAAACACGCTCTAGCTTTCCAGATTCTCTAAGACAGCAGGAAACTTGAGTGTGCTGAGAACAAAAGAATTGTGTTTCCTACACATACGCACCATATCTAGTCCAACTCTGCTTCTGAAACTGATACAAAGCACTGGTCCTCTAACATCCAATGCTTGTCAGTTAAGATGAGAAACGTGTGAGCTTCGTGAACATTGTAGTTCGTTTGAGCTGAAAATTGACTACCCTTAACTGAAACGAAGTCTTGCTTGTGGGAAGACACAGAGCATGGAATTTACCTCCATTTCTGAAGGGAAACACACAGCATAGTTCTCATCCATGGATCACACTCTGCTTTAGAGCAAGAAGCACGCTCTTGTTTCTAGAGTCTCTAATACAGCAGGAAACGTGGGTGTGCTCAGAACAAAAGAACGGTGTTTCCTACACTTATGAGCCATATCTAGTTCAACTCTGATTCTAATACTGAAACAAACGACAGGTCCTCTAAAATCCAATGCTTGTCAGGTAAGATGAGAAACGTGTGAGATTCGTGAACGATGTAGTTCGTTTGAGCTGTTAGTAACTGCCCTTACCTGAAACGAAGTCTTACTTGTAGGAAGACCCAGAGCTTGGGATTTAACTCCATTTCTGAAGTGAAACACACATCAGAGTTCTCATATATAGATCACACTCTGCTTTTAGCAAGAAGCACGCTCATGCTTTCGAGATACTCTAAGACAGAAGGAAACATGAGTGTGCTGAGAACAAAAGAACGGTGTTTCCTACACTTATGAGCCATATCTAGTTCCACTCTGATTCTAAAACTGAAACAAACCACAGGTCCTCTAAAATCCAATGCTTCTCAGTTAAGATGAGAAACGTGTGAGCTTCATGAACGATGTAGTTCGTTTGAGCTCTAAAGTAACTGCCCTTACCTGAAATGATGTCTTGCTTGTAGGAAGACTCAGAGCCTGGGCTTTAACTCCATTTCTGAAGTGAAACACACAGCAGAGTTGTCATCCATTGATCACACTCTGCTTTAGAGCAAGAAGCACACTATAGCTTTCTAGAGTCTCTAAGACACCAGGAAACGTGAGTGGGCTGAGAACAAAAGAACGGTGTTTCCTACACATATGGACCATACCTAATCCAACTCTGCATCTGAACCTGATACAAAGCACTGGTCCTCTAACATCCAATGCTTGTCAGTTAAGATGAGAAACGTGTGAGCTTCGTGAACGTTGTAGTTCGTTTGAGCTGAAAAGTGACTACCCTTAACTGAAACGAAGTCTTGCTTGTGGGAAGACACAGACCATGGAATTTACCTCCATTTCTGAAGGGAAACACACAGCATAGTTCTCATCCATGGATCACACTCTGCTTTAGAGCAAGAAGCACGCTCTTGCTTTCTAGAGTCTCTAATACAGCAGGAAACGTGAGTGTGCTCAGAACAAAAGAACGGTGTTTCCTACACTTATGAGCCATATCTAGTTCAACTCTGATTCTAATACTGAAAGAAACGACAGGTCCTCTAAAATCCAATGCTTGTCAGGTAAGATGAGAAACGTGTGAGCTTCGTGAACGATGTAGTTCGTTTGAGCTGTAAAGTAACTTCCCTTACCTGAAACTAAGTCTTGCTTGTAGGAAGAGTCAGAGCCTCGGATTTAACTCCATTTCTGAAGTGAAACACACATCAGGGTTCTCATCCATTGATCACACTCTGCTTTAGAGCAAGAAGCACGCTTTATCTTTCTAGAGTCTCTAATACAGCAGGAAACTTGAGTTTACTCAGAACAAAAGAATGGTGTTTCTTACACATACGGACCATATCTAGTTCAACTGTGCTTCTGAAACTGAAACAAACCACAGGTCCTCTAACATCCAATCCTTGACAGTTAAGATGAGAAACGTGTGAGCTTCGTGAACGATGTAGTTCGTTTGAGCTGTAAAGTAACTGCCCTTACTTGAAACGAAGTCTTCCTTGTAGGAAGACTAAGAGCCTGGGCTTTAACTCCATTTCTGAAGTGAAACACACAGCAGAGTTGTCATCCATTGATCACACTCTGCTTTAGAGCAAGAAGCACGCTGTAGCTTTCTAGAGTCTCTAAGACACCAGGAAACGTGAGTGGGCTGAGAACAAAAGAACAGTGTTTCCTACATATACGGACCATACCTAATCCAACTCTGCTTCTGAAACTGATACAAAGCACTGGTCCTCTACCATCCGATGCTTGTCAGTTAAGATGAGAAACGTGTGAGCTTCGTGAATGATGTAGTTCATTTGAGCTGTAAAGTAACTGCCCTTACCTGAAACGAAGTCTTGCTTGTAGGAAGACTCAGAGCAAGGGATTTAACTCCATTTCTGAAGTGAAACACACAACAGAGTTCTCATCCATTGATCACACTCTGCTTTAGAGCAAGAAACACGCTCTAGCTTTCCAGATTCTCTAAGACAGCAGGAAACTTGAGTGTGCTGAGAACAAAAGAATAGTGTTTCCTACACATACGGACCATATCTAGTCCAACTCTGCTTCTGAAACTGATACAAAGCACTGGTCCTCTAACATCCAATGCTTGTCAGTTAAGATGAGAAACGTGTGAGCTTTGTGAACGTTGTAGATCGTTTGAGCTGAAAAGTGACTACCCTTAACTGAAACGAAGTCTTGCTTGTGGGAAGACACAGGCCATGGAATTTACCTCCACTTCTGAAGGGAACCACACAGCATAGTTCTCATCCATGGATCACACTCTGCTTTTGAGCAAAATCACGCTCTTGCTTTCTAGAGTCTCTAATACCGCAGGAAACGTGAGTGTGCTCAGAACAAAAGAACGGTGTTTCCTACACTTATGAGCCATATCTAGTTCAACTCTGATTCTAATACTGAAAGAAACGACAGGTCCTCTAAAATCCAATGCTTGTCAGGTAAGATGAGAAACGTGTGAGCTTCGTGAACGATGTAGTTCGTTTGAGCTGTAAAGTAACTGCCCTTACCTGAAACTAAGTCTTGCTTGTAGGAAGAGTCAGAGCCTCGGATTTAACTCCATTTCTGAAGTGAAACACACATCAGGGTTCTTATCCATTGATCACACTCTGCTTTAGAGCAAAAAGCACGCTTTAGCTTTCTAGAGTCTCTAATACAGCAGGAAACTTGAGTTTGCTCAGAACAAAAGAAGGCTGTTTCTTACACATACGGACCATATCTAGTTCAACTGTGCTTCTGAAACTGAAACAAACCACAGGTCCTCTAACATCCAATCCTTGTCAGTTAAGATGAGAAACGTGTGAGCTTTGTGAATGATGTAGTTCGTTTGAGCTGTAAAGTAACTGCCCTTCCTTGAAACGAAGTCTTCCTTGTAGGAAGACTCAGAGCCTGGGCTTTAACTCCATTTCTGAAGTGAAACACACAGCAGAGTTGTCATCCATTGATCACACTCTGCTTTAGAGCAAGAAGCACGCTATAGCTTTCTAGAGTCTCTAAGACACCAGGAAACGTGAGTGGGCTGAGAACAAAAGAACGGTGTTTCCTACATATACGGACCATACCTAATCCAACTCTGCTTCTGAAACTGATACAAAGCACTGGTCCTCTAACATCCGATGCTTGTCAGTTAAGATGAGAAACGTGTGAGCTTCGTGAAAGATGTAGTTCGTTTGAGCTGTAAAGTAACTGCCCTTACCTGAAAAGAAGTCTTGCTTGTAGGAAGACTCACAGCCAGGGATTTAACTCCATTTCTGAAGTGAAACACACAACAGAGTTCTCATCCATTGATCACACTCTGCTTTAGAGCAAGAAACACGCTCTAGCTTTCCAGATTCTCTAAGACAGCAGGAAACTTGAGTGTGCTGAGAACAAAAGAATTGTGTTTCCTACACATACGCACCATATCTAGTCCAACTCTGCTTCTGAAACTGATACAAAGCACTGGTCCTCTAACATCCAATGCTTGTCAGTTAAGATGAGAAACGTGTGAGCTTCGTGAACATTGTAGTTCGTTTGAGCTGAAAATTGACTACCCTTAACTGAAACGAAGTCTTGCTTGTGGGAAGACACAGAGCATGGAATTTACCCCCATTTCTGAAGGGAAACACACAGCATAGTTCTCATCCATGGATCACACTCTGCTTTAGAGCAAGAAGCACGCTCTTGTTTCTAGAGTCTCTAATACAGCAGGAAACGTGGGTGTGCTCAGAACAAAAGAACGGTGTTTCCTACACTTATGAGCCATATCTAGTTCAACTCTGATTCTAATACTGAAACAAACGACAGGTCCTCTAAAATCCAATGCTTGTCAGGTAAGATGAGAAACGTGTGAGATTCGTGAACGATGTAGTTCGTTTGAGCTGTTAGTAACTGCCCTTACCTGAAACGAAGTCTTACTTGTAGGAAGACCCAGAGCTTGGGATTTAACTCCATTTCTGAAGTGAAACACACATCAGAGTTCTCATATATAGATCACACTCTGCTTTTAGCAAGAAGCACGCTCATGCTTTCGAGATACTCTAAGACAGAAGGAAACATGAGTGTGCTGAGAACAAAAGAACGGTGTTTCCTACACTTATGAGCCATATCTAGTTCCACTCTGATTCTAAAACTGAAACAAACCACAGGTCCTCTAAAATCCAATGCTTCTCAGTTAAGATGAGAAACGTGTGAGCTTCATGAACGATGTAGTTCGTTTGAGCTCTAAAGTAACTGCCCTTACCTGAAATGATGTCTTGCTTGTAGGAAGACTCAGAGCCTGGGCTTTAACTCCATTTCTGAAGTGAAACACACAGCAGAGTTGTCATCCATTGATCACACTCTGCTTTAGAGCAAGAAGCACACTATAGCTTTCTAGAGTCTCTAAGACACCAGGAAACGTGAGTGGGCTGAGAACAAAAGAACGGTGTTTCCTACACATATGGACCATACCTAATCCAACTCTGCTTCTGAACCTGATACAAAGCACTGGTCCTCTAACATCCAATGCTTGTCAGTTAAGATGAGAAACGTGTGAGCTTCGTGAACGTTGTAGTTCGTTTGAGCTGAAAAGTGACTACCCTTAACTGAAACGAAGTCTTGCTTGTGGGAAGACACAGACCATGGAATTTACCTCCATTTCTGAAGGGAAACACACAGCATAGTTCTCATCCATGGATCACACTCTGCTTTAGAGCAAGAAGCACGCTCTTGCTTTCTAGAGTCTCTAATACAGCAGGAAACGTGAGTGTGCTCAGAACAAAAGAACGGTGTTTCCTACACTTATGAGCCATATCTAGTTCAACTCTGATTCTAATACTGAAAGAAACGACAGGTCCTCTAAAATCCAATGCTTGTCAGGTAAGATGAGAAACGTGTGAGCTTCGTGAACGATGTAGTTCGTTTGAGCTATACAGTAACTGCCCTTACCTGAAACTAAGTCTTGCTTGTAGGAAGAGTCAGAGCCTCGGATTTAACTCCATTTCTGAAGTGAAACACACATCAGGGTTTTCATCCATTGATCACACTCTGCTTTAGAGCAAGAAGCACGCTTTATCTTTCTAGAGTCTCTAATACAGCAGGAAACTTGAGTTTACTCAGAACAAAAGAATGGTGTTTCTTACACATACGGACCATATCTAGTTCAACTGTGCTTCTGAAACTGAAACAAACCACAGGTCCTCTAACATCCAATCCTTGACAGTTAAGATGAGAAACGTGTGAGCTTCGTGAACGATGTAGTTCGTTTGAGCTGTAAAGTAACTGCCCTTACTTGAAACGAAGTCTTCCTTGTAGGAAGACTAAGAGCCTGGGCTTTAACTCCATTTCTGAAGTGAAACACACAGCAGAGTTGTCATCCATTGATCACACTCTGCTTTAGAGCAAGAAGCACGCTGTAGCTTTCTAGAGTCTCTAAGACACCAGGAAACGTGAGTGGGCTGAGAACAAAAGAACAGTGTTTCCTACATATACGGACCATACCTAATCCAACTCTGCTTCTGAAACTGATACAAAGCACTGGTCCTCTACCATCCGATGCTTGTCAGTTAAGATGAGAAACGTGTGAGCTTCGTGAATGATGTAGTTCATTTGAGCTGTAAAGTAACTGCCCTTACCTGAAACGAAGTCTTGGTTGTAGGAAGACTCAGAGCAAGGGATTTAACTCCATTTCTGAAGTGAAACACACAACAGAGTTCTCATCCATTGATCACACTCTGCTTTAGAGCAAGAAACACGCTCTAGCTTTCCAGATTCTCTAAGACAGCAGGAAACTTGAGTGTGCTGAGAACAAAAGAATAGTGTTTCCTACACATACGGACCATATCTAGTCCAACTCTGCTTCTGAAACTGATACAAAGCACTGGTCCTCTAACATCCAATGCTTGTCAGTTAAGATGAGAAACGTGTGAGCTTTGTGAACGTTGTAGTTCGTTTGAGCTGAAAAGTGACTACCCTTAACTGAAACGAGGTCTTGCTTGTGGGAAGACACAGGCCATGGAATTTACCTCCACTTCTGAAGGGAACCACACAGCATAGTTCTCATCCATGGATCACACTCTGCTTTTGAGCAAAATCACGCTCTTGCTTTCTAGAGTCTCTAATACCGCAGGAAACGTGAGTGTGCTCAGAACAAAAGAACGGTGTTTCCTACACTTATGAGCCATATCTAGTTCAACTCTGATTCTAATACTGAAAGAAACGACAGGTCCTCTAAAATCCAATGCTTGTCAGGTAAGATGAGAAACGTGTGAGCTTCGTGAACGATGTAGTTCGTTTGAGCTGTAAAGTAACTGCCCTTACCTGAAACTAAGTCTTGCTTGTAGGAAGAGTCAGAGCCTCGGATTTAACTCCATTTCTGAAGTGAAACACACATCAGGGTTCTTATCCATTGATCACACTCTGCTTTAGAGCAAAAAGCACGCTTTAGCTTTCTAGAGTCTGTAATACAGCAGGAATCTTGAGTTTGCTCTGAACAAAAGAAGGCTGTTTCTTACACATACGGACCATATCTAGTTCAACTGTGCTTCTGAAACTGAAACAAACCACAGGTCCTCTAACATCCAATCCTTGTCAGTTAAGATGAGAAACGTGTGAGCTTCGTGAATGATGTAGTTCGTTTGAGCTGTAAAGTAACTGCCCTTCCTTGAAACGAAGTCTTCCTTGTAGGAAGACTCAGAGCCTGGGCTTTAACTCCATTTCTGAAGTGAAACACACAGCAGAGTTGTCATCCATTGATCACACTCTGCTTTAGAGCAAGAAGCACGCTATAGCTTTCTAGAGTCTCTAAGACACCAGGAAACGTGAGTGGGCTGAGAACAAAAGAACGGTGTTTCCTACATATACGGACCATACCTAATCCAACTCTGCTTCTGAAACTGATACAAAGCACTGGTCCTCTAACATCCGATGCTTGTCAGTTAAGATGAGAAACGTGTGAGCTTCGTGAAAGATGTAGTTCGTTTGAGCTGTAAAGTAACTGCCCTTACCTGAAAAGAAGTCTTGCTTGTAGGAAGACTCACAGCCAGGGATTTAACTCCATTTCTGAAGTGAAACACACAACAGAGTTCTCATCCATTGATCACAGTCTGCTTTAGAGCAAGAAACACGCTCTAGCTTTCCAGATTCTCTAAGACAGCAGGAAACTTGAGTGTGCTGAGAACAAAAGAATTGTGTTTCCTACACATACGCACCATATCTAGTCCAACTCTGCTTCTGAAACTGATACAAAGCACTGGTCCTCTAACATCCAATGCTTGTCAGTTAAGATGAGAAACGTGTGAGCTTCGTGAACGTTGTAGTTCGTTTGAGCTGAAAAGTGACTACCCTTAACTGAAACGAAGTCTTGCTTGTGGGAAGACACAGACCATGGAATTTACCTCCATTTCTGAAGGGAAACACACAGCATAGTTCTCATCCATGGATCACACTCTGCTTTAGAGCAAGAAGCACGCTCTTGCTTTCTAGAGTCTCTAATACAGCAGGAAACGTGAGTGTGCTCAGAACAAAAGAACGGTGTTTCCTACACTTATGAGCCATATCTAGTTCAACTCTGATTCTAATACTGAAAGAAACGACAGGTCCTCTAAAATCCAATGCTTGTCAGGTAAGATGAGAAACGTGTGAGCTTCGTGAACGATGTAGTTCGTTTGAGCTATAAAGTAACTGCCCTTACCTGAAACTAAGTCTTGCTTGTAGGAAGAGTCAGAGCCTCGGATTTAACTCCATTTCTGAAGTGAAACACACATCAGGGTTTTCATCCATTGATCACACTCTGCTTTAGAGCAAGAAGCACGCTTTATCTTTCTAGAGTCTCTAATACAGCAGGAAACTTGAGTTTACTCAGAACAAAAGAATGGTGTTTCTTACACATACGGACCATATCTAGTTCAACTGTGCTTCTGAAACTGAAACAAACCACAGGTCCTCTAACATCCAATCCTTGACAGTTAAGATGAGAAACGTGTGAGCTTCGTGAACGATGTAGTTCGTTTGAGCTGTAAAGTAACTGCCCTTACTTGAAACGAAGTCTTCCTTGTAGGAAGACTAAGAGCCTGGGCTTTAACTCCATTTCTGAAGTGAAACACACAGCAGAGTTGTCATCCATTGATCACACTCTGCTTTAGAGCAAGAAGCACGCTGTAGCTTTCTAGAGTCTCTAAGACACCAGGAAACGTGAGTGGGCTGAGAACAAAAGAACAGTGTTTCCTACATATACGGACCATACCTAATCCAACTCTGCTTCTGAAACTGATACAAAGCACTGGTCCTCTACCATCCGATGCTTGTCAGTTAAGATGAGAAACGTGTGAGCTTCGTGAATGATGTAGTTCATTTGAGCTGTAAAGTAACTGCCCTTACCTGAAACGAAGTCTTGGTTGTAGGAAGACTCAGAGCAAGGGATTTAACTCCATTTCTGAAGTGAAACACACAACAGAGTTCTCATCCATTGATCACACTCTGCTTTAGAGCAAGAAACACGCTCTAGCTTTCCAGATTCTCTAAGACAGCAGGAAACTTGAGTGTGCTGAGAACAAAAGAATAGTGTTTCCTACACATACGGAACATATCTAGTCCAACTCTGCTTCTGAAACTGATACAAAGCACTGGTCCTCTAACATCCAATGCTTGTCAGTTAAGATGAGAAACGTGTGAGCTTTGTGAACGTTGTAGTTCGTTTGAGCTGAAAAGTGACTACCCTTAACTGAAACGAGGTCTTGCTTGTGGGAAGACACAGGCCATGGAATTTACCTCCACTTCTGAAGGGAACCACACAGCATAGTTCTCATCCATGGATCACACTCTGCTTTTGAGCAAAATCACGCTCTTGCTTTCTAGAGTCTCTAATACCGCAGGAAACGTGAGTGTGCTCAGAACAAAAGAACGGTGTTTCCTACACTTATGAGCCATATCTAGTTCAACTCTGATTCTAATACTGAAAGAAACGACAGGTCCTCTAAAATCCAATGCTTGTCAGGTAAGATGAGAAACGTGTGAGCTTCGTGAACGATGTAGTTCGTTTGAGCTGTAAAGTAACTGCCCTTACCTGAAACTAAGTCTTGCTTGTAGGAAGAGTCAGAGCCTCGGATTTAACTCCATTTCTGAAGTGAAACACACATCAGGGTTCTTATCCATTGATCACACTCTGCTTTAGAGCAAAAAGCACGCTTTAGCTTTCTAGAGTCTGTAATACAGCAGGAATCTTGAGTTTGCTCTGAACAAAAGAAGGCTGTTTCTTACACATACGGACCATATCTAGTTCAACTGTGCTTCTGAAACTGAAACAAACCACAGGTCCTCTAACATCCAATCCTTGTCAGTTAAGATGAGAAACGTGTGAGCTTCGTGAATGATGTAGTTCGTTTGAGCTGTAAAGTAACTGCCCTTCCTTGAAACGAAGTCTTCCTTGTAGGAAGACTCAGAGCCTGGGCTTTAACTCCATTTCTGAAGTGAAACACACAGCAGAGTTGTCATCCATTGATCACACTCTGCTTTAGAGCAAGAAGCACGCTATAGCTTTCTAGAGTCTCTAAGACACCAGGAAACGTGAGTGGGCTGAGAACAAAAGAACGGTGTTTCCTACATATACGGACCATACCTAATCCAACTCTGCTTCTGAAACTGATACAAAGCACTGGTCCTCTAACATCCGATGCTTGTCAGTTAAGATGAGAAACGTGTGAGCTTCGTGAAAGATGTAGTTCGTTTGAGCTGTAAAGTAACTGCCCTTACCTGAAAAGAAGTCTTGCTTGTAGGAAGACTCACAGCCAGGGATTTAACTCCATTTCTGAAGTGAAACACACAACAGAGTTCTCATCCATTGATCACAGTCTGCTTTAGAGCAAGAAACACGCTCTAGCTTTCCAGATTCTCTAAGACAGCAGGAAACTTGAGTGTGCTGAGAACAAAAGAATTGTGTTTCCTACACATACGCACCATATCTAGTCCAACTCTGCTTCTGAAACTGATACAAAGCACTGGTCCTCTAACATCCAATGCTTGTCAGTTAAGATGAGAAACGTGTGAGCTTCGTGAACATTGTAGTTCGTTTGAGCTGAAAATTGACTACCCTTAACTGAAACGAAGTCTTGCTTGTGGGAAGACACAGAGCATGGAATTTACCTCCATTTCTGAAGGTAAACACACAGCATAGTTCTCATCCATGGATCACACTCTGCTTTAGAGCAAGAAGCACGCTCTTGTTTCTAGAGTCTCTAATACAGCAGGAAACGTGGGTGTGCTCTGAACAAAAGAACGGTGTTTCCTACACTTATGAGCCATATCTAGTTCAACTCTGATTCTAATACTGAAACAAACGACAGGTCCTCTAAAATCCAATGCTTGTCAGGTAAGATGAGAAACGTGTGAGATTCGTGAACGATGTAGTTCGTTTGAGCTGTTAGTAACTGCCCTTACCTGAAACGAAGTCTTACTTGTAGGAAGACCCAGAGCTTGGGATTTAACTCCATTTCTGAAGTGAAACACACATCAGAGTTCTCATATATAGATCACACTCTGCTTTTAGCAAGAAGCACGCTCATGCTTTCGAGATACTCTAAGACAGAAGGAAACATGAGTGTGCTGAGAACAAAAGAACGGTGTTTCCTACACTTATGAGCCATATCTAGTTCCACTCTGATTCTAAAACTGAAACAAACCACAGGTCCTCTAAAATCCAATGCTTCTCAGTTAAGATGAGAAACGTGTGAGCTTCATGAACGATGTAGTTCGTTTGAGCTCTAAAGTAACTGCCCTTACCTGAAATGATGTCTTGCTTGTAGGAAGACTCAGAGCCTGGGCTTTAACTCCATTTCTGAAGTGAAACACACAGCAGAGTTGTCATCCATTGATCACACTCTGCTTTAGAGCAAGAAGCACACTATAGCTTTCTAGAGTCTCTAAGACACCAGGAAACGTGAGTGGGCTGAGAACAAAAGAACGGTGTTTCCTACACATATGGACCATACCTAATCCAACTCTGCTTCTGAACCTGATACAAAGCACTGGTCCTCTAACATCCAATGCTTGTCAGTTAAGATGAGAAACGTGTGAGCTTCGTGAACGTTGTAGTTCGTTTGAGCTGAAAAGTGACTACCCTTAACTGAAACGAAGTCTTGCTTGTGGGAAGACACAGACCATGGAATTTACCTCCATTTCTGAAGGGAAACACACAGCATAGTTCTCATCCATGGATCACACTCTGCTTTAGAGCAAGAAGCACGCTCTTGCTTTCTAGAGTCTCTAATACAGCAGGAAACGTGAGTGTGCTCAGAACAAAAGAACGGTGTTTCCTACACTTATGAGCCATATCTAGTTCAACTCTGATTCTAATACTGAAAGAAACGACAGGTCCTCTAAAATCCAATGCTTGTCAGGTAAGATGAGAAACGTGTGAGCTTCGTGAACGATGTAGTTCGTTTGAGCTGTAAAGTAACTGCCCTTACCTGAAACTAAGTCTTGCTTGTAGGAAGAGTCAGAGCCTCGGATTTAACTCCATTTCTGAAGTGAAACACACATCAGGGTTCTCATCCATTGATCACACTCTGCTTTAGAGCAAGAAGCACGCTTTAGCTTTCTAGAGTCTCTAATACAGCAGGAAACTTGAGTTTACTCAGAACAAAAGAATGGTGTTTCTTACACATACGGACCATATCTAGTTCAACTGTGCTTCTGAAACTGAAACAAACCACAGGTCCTCTAACATCCAATCCTTGACAGTTAAGATGAGAAACGTGTGAGCTTCGTGAACGATGTAGTTCGTTTGAGCTGTAAAGTAACTGCCCTTACTTGAAACGAAGTCTTCCTTGTAGGAAGACTAAGAGCCTGGGCTTTAACTCCATTTCTGAAGTGAAACACACAGCAGAGTTGTCATCCATTGATCACACTCTGCTTTAGAGCAAGAAGCAGGCTGTAGCTTTCTAGAGTCTCTAAGACACCAGGAAACGTGAGTGGGCTGAGAACAAAAGAACAGTGTTTCCTACATATACGGACCATACCTAATCCAACTCTGCTTCTGAAACTGATACAAAGCACTGGTCCTCTACCATCCGATGCTTGTCAGTTAAGATGAGAAACGTGTGAGCTTCGTGAATGATGTAGTTCATTTGAGCTGTAAAGTAACTGCCCTTACCTGAAACGAAGTCTTGCTTGTAGGAAGACTCAGAGCAAGGGATTTAACTCCATTTCTGAAGTGAAACACACAACAGAGTTCTCATCCATTGATCACACTCTGCTTTAGAGCAAGAAACACGCTCTAGCTTTCCAGATTCTCTAAGACAGCAGGAAACTTGAGTGTGCTGAGAACAAAAGAATAGTGTTTCCTACACATACAGACCATATCTAGTCCAACTCTGCTTCTGAAACTGATACAAAGCACTGGTCCTCTAACATCCAATGCTTGTCAGTTAAGATGAGAAACGTGTGAGCTTTGTGAACGTTGTAGTTCGTTTGAGCTGAAAAGTGACTACCCTTAACTGAAACGAAGTCTTGCTTGTGGGAAGACACAGGCCATGGAATTTACCTCCACTTCAGAATGGAACCACACAGCATAGTTCTCATCCATGGATCACACTCTGCTTTTGAGCAAAATCACGCTCTTGCTTTCTAGAGTCTCTAATACCGCAGGAAACGTGAGTGTGCTCAGAACAAAAGAACGGTGTTTCCTACACTTATGAGCCATATCTAGTTCAACTCTGATTCTAATACTGAAAGAAACGACAGGTCCTCTAAAATCCAATGCTTGTCAGGTAAGATGAGAAACGTGTGAGCTTCGTGAACGATGTAGTTCGTTTGAGCTGTAAAGTAACTGCCCTTACCTGAAACTAAGTCTTGCTTGTAGGAAGAGTCAGAGCCTCGGATTTAACTCCATTTCTGAAGTGAAACACACATCAGGGTTCTTATCAATTGATCACACTCTGCTTTAGAGCAAAAAGCACGCTTTAGCTTTCTAGAGTCTCTAATACAACAGGAAACTTGAGTTTGCTCAGAACAAAAGAAGGCTGTTTCTTACACATACGGACCATATCTAGTTCAACTGTGCTTCTGAAACTGAAACAAACCACAGGTCCTCTAACATCCAATCCTTGTCAGTTAAGATGAGAAACGTGTGAGCTTCGTGAATGATGTAGTTCGTTTGAGCTGTAAAGTAACTGCCCTTCCTTGAAACGAAGTCTTCCTTGTAGGAAGACTCAGAGCCTGGGCTTTAACTCCATTTCTGAAGTGAAACACACAGCAGAGTTGTCATCCATTGATCACACTCTGCTTTAGAGCAAGAAGCACGCTATAGCTTTCTAGAGTCTCTAAGACACCAGGAAACGTGAGTGGGCTGAGAACAAAAGAACGGTGTTTCCTACATATACGGACCATACCTAATCCAACTCTGCTTCTGAAACTGATACAAAGCACTGGTCCTCTAACATCCGATGCTTGTCAGTTAAGATGAGAAACGTGTGAGCTTCGTGAAAGATGTAGTTCGTTTGAGCTGTAAAGTAACTGCCCTTACCTGAAAAGAAGTCTTGCTTGTAGGAAGACTCACAGCCAGGGATTTAACTCCATTTCTGAAGTGAAACACACAACAGAGTTCTCATCCATTGATCACACTCTGCTTTAGAGCAAGAAACACGCTCTAGCTTTCCAGATTCTCTAAGACAGCAGGAAACTTGAGTGTGCTGAGAACAAAAGAATTGTGTTTCCTACACATACGCACCATATCTAGTCCAACTCTGCTTCTGAAACTGATACAAAGCACTGGTCCTCTAACATCCAATGCTTGTCAGTTAAGATGAGAAACGTGTGAGCTTCGTGAACATTGTAGTTCGTTTGAGCTGAAAAGTGACTACCCTTAACTGAAACGAAGTCTTGCTTGTGGGAAGACACAGAGCATGGAATTTACCTCCATTTCTGAAGGGAAACACACAGCATAGTTCTCATCCATGGATCACACTCTGCTTTAGAGCAAGAAGCACGCTCTTGTTTCTAGAGTCTCTAATACAGCAGGAAACGTGGGTGTGCTCAGAACAAAAGAACGGTGTTTCCTACACTTATGAGCCATATCTAGTTCAACTCTGATTCTAATACTGAAACAAACGAAAGGTCGTCTAAAATCCAATGCTTGTCAGGTAAGATGAGAAACGTGTGAGATTCGTGAACGATGTAGTTCGTTTGAGCTGTTAGTAACTGCCCTTACCTGAAACGAAGTCTTACTTGTAGGAAGACCCAGAGCTTGGGATTTAACTCCATTTCTGAAGTGAAACACACATCAGAGTTCTCATATATAGATCACACTCTGCTTTTAGCAAGAAGCACGCTCATGCTTTCAAGATACTCTAAGACAGAAGGAAACATGAGTGTGCTGAGAACAAAAGAACGGTGTTTCCTACACTTATGAGCCATATCTAGTTCCACTCTGATTCTAAAACTGAAACAAACCACAGGTCCTCTAAAATCCAATGCTTCTCAGTTAAGATGAGAAACGTGTGAGCTTCATGAACGAAGTAGTTCGTTTGAGCTCTAAAGTAACTGCCCTTACCTGAAATGATGTCTTGCTTGTAGGAAGACTCAGAGCCAGGGCTTTAACTCCATTTCTGAAGTGAAACACACAGCAGAGTTGTCATCCATTGATCACACTCTGCTTTAGAGCAAGAAGCACACTATAGCTTTCTAGAGTCTCTAAGACACCAGGAAATGTGAGCGGGCTGAGAACAAAAGAACGGTGTTTCCTACACATATGGACCATACCTAATCCAACTCTGCTTCTGAACCTGATACAAAGCACTGGTCCTCTAACATCCAATGCTTGTCAGTTAAGATGAGAAACGTGTGAGCTTCGTGAACGATGTAGTTCATTTGAGATGAAAAGTGACAGCCCTCCCTGAAACGAGGTCTTGTTTGTAGGAAGACACAGAGCATGGAATTTAACTCCATTTCTGAAGGGAAACACACAGCATAGTTCTCATCCATGGATCACACTCTGCTTTAGAGCAAGAAGCACGCTCTTGCTTTCTAGAGTCTCTAATAAAACAGGAAAATTGAGTGTGCTCAGAACAAAAGAACGGTGTTTCCTACACATACGGACCATATCTAGTTAAACTCTGCTTCTGAAACTGAAACAAACCACAGGTCCTCTATCATCCAATGCTTGTCAGTTAAGATGAGAAACGTGTGAGATTCGTGAACGATGTAGTTCATTTGAGCTGTTAGTAACTGCCCTTACCTGAAACGAAGTCTTACTTGTAGGAAGACCCAGAGCTTGGGATTTAACTCCATTTCTGAAGTGAAACACACATCAGAGTTCTCATATATAGATCACACTCTGCTTTTAGCAAGAAGCACGCTCTTGCTTTCTAGAGACTCTAAGACAGAAGGAAACATGAGTGTGCTGAGAACAAAATAACGGTGTTTCCTACACTCATGAGCCATATCTAGTTCCACTCTGATTCTAAAACTGAAACAAACCACAGGTCCTCTAAAATCCAATGCTTCTCAGTTAAGATGAGAAACATGAGAGCTTCATGAACGATGTAGTTCGTTTGAGCTGTAAAGTAACTGCCCTTACCTGAAATGATGTCTTGCTTGTAGGAAGACTCAGAGCCTGGGATTTAAATCCATTTCTGAAGTGAAACACACAACAGGGTTCTTATCCATTGATCACACTCTGCTTTAGAACAAGACGCACGCTAAAGCTTTCTAGAGTCTCTAAGACACCAGGAAACGTGAGTGGGCTGAGAACAAAAGAACGGTGTTTCCTACATATACGGACCATACCTAATCCAACTCTGCTTCTGAAACTGATACAAAGCACTGGTCTTCTAACATCAGATGCTTGTCAGTTAAGATGAGAAACGTGTGAGCTTCGTGAAAGATGTAGTTCGTTTGAGCTGTAAAGTAACTGCCCTTACCTGAAAAGAAGTCTTGCTTGTAGGAAGAGTCAGAGCCTCGGATTTAACTCCATTTCTGAAGTGAAACACACATCAGGGTTCTTATCAATTGATCACACTCTGCTTTAGAGCAAAAAGCACGCTTTAGCTTTCTAGAGTCTCTAATACAGCAGGAAACTTGAGTTTGCTCAGAACAAAAGAAGGCTGTTTCTTACACATACGGACCATATCTAGTTCAACTGTGCTTCTGAAACTGAAACAAACCACAGGTCCTCTAACATCCAATCCTTGTCAGTTAAGATGAGAAACGTGTGAGCTTCGTGAATGATGTAGTTCGTTTGAGCTGTAAAGTAACTGCCCTTCCTTGAAACGAAGTCTTCCTTGTAGGAAGACTCAGAGCCTGGGCTTTAACTCCATTTCTGAAGTGAAACACACAGCAGAGTTGTCATCCATTGATCACACTCTGCTTTAGAGCAAGAAGCACGCTATAGCTTTCTAGAGTCTCTAAGACACCAGGAAACGTGAGTGGGCTGAGAACAAAAGAACGGTGTTTCCTACATATACGGACCATACCTAATCCAACTCTGCTTCTGAAACTGATACAAAGCACTGGTCCTCTAACATCCGATGCTTGTCAGTTAAGATGAGAAACGTGTGAGCTTCGTGAAAGATGTAGTTCGTTTGAGCTGTAAAGTAACTGCCCTTACCTGAAAAGAAGTCTTGCTTGTAGGAAGACTCACAGCCAGGGATTTAACTCCATTTCTGAAATGAAACACACAACAGAGTTCTCATCCATTGATCACACTCTGCTTTAGAGCAAGAAACACGCTCTAGCTTTCCAGATTCTCTAAGACAGCAGGAAACTTGAGTGTGCTGAGAACAAAAGAATTGTGTTTCCTACACATACGCACCATATCTAGTCCAACTCTGCTTCTGAAACTGATACAAAGCACTGGTCCTCTAACATCCAATGCTTGTCAGTTAAGATGAGAAACGTGTGAGCTTCGTGAACATTGTAGTTCGTTTGAGCTGAAAAGTGACTACCCTTAACTGAAACGAAGTCTTGCTTGTGGGAAGACACAGAGCATGGAATTTACCTCCATTTCTGAAGGGAAACACACAGCATAGTTCTCATCCATGGATCACACTCTGCTTTAGAGCAAGAAGCACGCTCTTGTTTCTAGAGTCTCTAATACAGCAGGAAACGTGGGTGTGCTCAGAACAAAAGAACGGTGTTTCCTACACTTATGAGCCATATCTAGTTCAACTCTGATTCTAATACTGAAACAAACGACAGGTCCTCTAAAATCCAATGCTTGTCAGGTAAGATGAGAAACGTGTGAGATTCGTGAACGATGTAGTTCGTTTGAGCTGTTAGTAACTGCCCTTACCTGAAACGAAGTCTTACTTGTAGGAAGACCCAGAGCTTGGGATTTAACTCCATTTCTGAAGTGAAACACACATCAGAGTTCTCATATATAGATCACACTCTGCTTTTAGCAAGAAGCATGCTCATGCTTTCGAGATACTCTAAGACAGAAGGAAACATGAGTGTGCTGAGAACAAAAGAACGGTGTTTCCTACACTTATGAGCCATATCTAGTTCCACTCTGATTCTAAAACTGAAACAAACCACAGGTCCTCTAAAATCCAATGCTTCTCAGTTAAGATGAGAAACGTGTGAGCTTCATGAACGATGTAGTTCGTTTGAGCTCTAAAGTAACTGCCCTTACCTGAAATGATGTCTTGCTTGTAGGAAGACTCAGAGCCTGGGCTTTAACTCCATTTCTGAAGTGAAACACACAGCAGAGTTGTCATCCATTGATCACACTCTGCTTTAGAGCAAGAAGCACACTATAGCTTTCTAGAGTCTCTAAGACACCAGGAAACGTGAGTGGGCTGAGAACAAAAGAACGGTGTTTCCTACACATATGGACCATACCTAATCCAACTCTGCTTCTGAACCTGATACAAAGCACTGGTCCTCTAACATCCAATGCTTGTCAGTTAAGATGAGAAACGTGTGAGCTTCGTGAACGATGTAGTTCATTTGAGATGAAAAGTGACAGCCCTCCCTGAAACGAGGTCTTGTTTGTAGGAAGACACAGAGCATGGAATTTAACTCCATTTCTGAAGGGAAACACACAGCATAGTTCTCATCCATGGATCACACTCTGCTTTAGAGCAAGAAGCACGCTCTTGCTTTCTAGAGTCTCTAATAAAACAGGAAAATTGAGTGTGCTCAGAACAAAAGAACGGTGTTTCCTACACATACGGACCATATCTAGTTGAACTCTGCTTATGAAACTGAAACAAACCTCAGGTCCTCTATCATCCAATGCTTGTCAGTTAAGATGAGAAACGTGTGAGATTCGTGAACGATGTAGTTCGTTTGAGCTGTTAGTAACTGCCCTTACCTGAAACGAAGTCTTACTTGTAGGAAGACCCAGAGCTTGGGATTTAACTCCATTTCTGAAGTGAAACACACATCAGAGTTCTCATATATAGATCACACTCTGCTTTTAGCAAGAAGCATGCTCATGCTTTCGAGATACTCTAAGACAGAAGGAAACATGAGTGTGCTGAGAACAAAAGAACGGTGTTTCCTACACTTATGAGCCATATCTAGTTCCACTCTGATTCTAAAACTGAAACAAACCACAGGTCCTCTAAAATCCAATGCTTCTCAGTTAAGATGAGAAACGTGTGAGCTTCATGAACGATGTAGTTCGTTTGAGCTCTAAAGTAACTGCCCTTACCTGAAATGATGTCTTGCTTGTAGGAAGACTCAGAGCCTGGGCTTTAACTCCATTTCTGAAGTGAAACACACAGCAGAGTTGTCATCCATTGATCACACTCTGCTTTAGAGCAAGAAGCACACTATAGCTTTCTAGAGTCTCTAAGACACCAGGAAACGTGAGTGGGCTGAGAACAAAAGAACGGTGTTTCCTACACATATGGACCATACCTAATCCAACTCTGCTTCTGAACCTGATACAAAGCACTGGTCCTCTAACATCCAATGCTTGTCAGTTAAGATGAGAAACGTGTGAGCTTCGTGAACGATGTAGTTCATTTGAGATGAAAAGTGGCAGCCCTCCCTGAAACGAGGTCTTGTTTGTAGGAAGACACAGAGCATGGAATTTAACTCCATTTCTGAAGGGAAACACACAGCATAGTTCTCATCCATGGATCACACTCTGCTTTAGAGCAAGAAGCACGCTCTTGCTTTCTAGAGTCTCTAATAAAACAGGAAAATTGAGTGTGCTCAGAACAAAAGAACGGTGTTTCCTACACATACGGACCATATCTAGTTGAACTCTGCTTCTGAAACTGAAACAAACCTCAGGTCCTCTATCATCCAATGCTTGTCAGTTAAGATGAGAAACGTGTGAGATTCGTGAACGATGTAGTTCATTTGAGCTGTTAGTAACTGCCCTTACCTGAAACGAAGTCTTACTTGTAGGAAGACCCAGAGCTTGGGATTTAACTCCATTTCTGAAGTGAAACACACATCAGAGTTCTCATATATAGATCACACTCTGCTTTTAGCAAGAAGCACGCTCTTGCATTCTAGAGACTCTAAGACAGAAGGAAACATGAGTGTGCTGAGAACAAAATAACGGTGTTTCCTACACTCATGAGCCATATCTAGTTCCACTCTGATTCTAAAACTGAAACAAACCACAGGTCCTCTAAAATCCAATGCTTCTCAGTTAAGATGAGAAACATGTGAGCTTCATGAACGATGTAGTTCGTTTGAGCTGTAAAGTAACTGCCCTTACCTGAAATGATGTCTTGCTTGTAGGAAGACTCAGAGCCTGGGATTTAAATCCATTTCTGAAGTGAAACACACAACAGGGTTCTTATCCATTGATCACACTCTGCTTTAGAGCAAGACGCACGCTAAAGCTTTCTAGAGTCTCTAAGACACCAGGCAACGTGAGTGGGCTGAGAACAAAAGAACGGTGTTTCCTACATATACGGACCATACCTAATCCAACTCTGCTTCTGAAACTGATACAAAGCACTGGTCTTCTAACATCAGATGCTTGTCAGTTAAGATGAGAAACGTGTGAGCTTCGTGAAAGATGTAGTTCGTTTGAGCTGTAAAGTAACTGCCCTTACCTGAAAAGAAGTCTTGCTTGTCGGAAGACTCAGAGCATGGGATTTAACTCCATTTCTGAAGTGAAACACACAACAGAGTTCTTTATCCATTGATCACACTCTGCTTTAGAGCAAGAAGCTCGCTCTTGCTTTCTAGAGTCTCTAATACAGCAGGAAACGTGAGTGTGCTCAGAACAAAAGAACGGTGTTTCCTACACTTATGAGCCATATCTCGTTCAACTCTGATTCTAATACTGAAACAAACGACAGGTCCTCTAAAATCCAATGCTTGTCAGGTAAGATGAGAAACGTGAGAGCTTCGTGAATGATGTAGTTCGTTTGAGCTGAAAAGTAACTGCCCTTACCTGAAACGAAGTCTTGCTTGTAGGAAGAGTCAGAGCCTCAGATTTAACTCCATTTTTGAAGTGAAACACACATCAGGGTTCTTATCCATTGATCACACTCTGCTTTAGAGCAAGAAGCACACTTTAGCTTTCTAGAGTCTCTAATACAGCAGGAAACTTGAGTTTGCTCAGAACAAAAGAACGGTATTTCTTACACATACGGACCATATCTAGTTCAAGTGTGCTTCTGAAACTGAAACAAACCACAGGTCCTCTAACATCCAATGCTTCTCAGTTAAGATGAGAAACGTGTGAGCTTCGTGAACGATGTAGTTCGTTTGAGCTGTAAAGTAACTGCCCTTACTTGAAACGAAGTCTTCCTTGAAGGAAGACTCAGAGCCTGGGCTTTAACTCCATTTCTGAAGTGAAACACACAGCAGAGTTGTCATCCATTGATCACACTGTGCTTTAGAGCAACAAGCACGCTCTAGATTTCTAGAGTCTCTAAGACATCAGGAAACGTGAGTGGGCTGAGAACAAAAGAACGGTGTTTCCTACACATACGGACCATAAATAATCCAACTCTGCTTCTGAAACTGATACAAAGCACTGGTCCTCTAACATCAAATGCTTGTGAGTTAAGATGAGAAACGTGTGAGCTTCGTGAACAATTTAGTTCATTTGAGCTGAAAAGTGACAGCCCTCCCTGAAACGAGGTCTTGTTTGTAGGAAGACACAGAGCATGGAATTTAACTCCATTTCTGAAGGGAAACACACAGCATAGTTCTCATCCATGGATCACACTCTGCTTTAGAGCAAGAAGCACGCTCTTGCTTTCTAGAGTCTCTAAGAAAACAAGAAACTTGAGTGTGCTCAGAACAAAAGAACGGTGTTTCCTACACATACGGGCCATATCTAGTTGAACTCTGCTTCTGAAACTGAAACAAACCACAGGTCCTCTATCATCCAATGCTTGTCAGTTAAGATGAGAAACGTGTGAGATTCGTGAACGATGTAGTTCTTTTGAGATGTTAGCAACTGCCCTTACCAGAAACGAAGTCTTACTTCTAGGAAGACCCAGAGCTTGGGATTTAACTCCATTTCTGAAGTGAAACACACATCAGAGTTCTCATATATAGATCACACTCTGCTTTTAGCAAGAAGCACGCTCTTGCATTCTAGAGACTCTAAGACAGAAGGAAACATGAGTGTGCTGAGAACAAAAGAACGGTGTTTCCTACACTTATGACCCATATCTAGTTCCACTCTGATTCTAAAACTGAAACAAACCACAGGTCCTCTAAAATCCAATGCTTCTCAATTAAGATGAGAAACGTGTGAGCTTCCTGAACGATGTAGTTCGTTTGAGCTGTAAAGTAACTGCCCTTACCTGAAACTAAGTCATGCTTGTAGGAAGAGTCAGAGCCTCAGATTTAACTCCATTTTTGAAGTGAAACACACATCAGGGTTCTTATCCATTGATCACACTCTGCTTTAGAGCAAGAAGCACACTTTAGCTTTCTAGAGTCTCTAATACAGCAGGAAACTTGAGTTTGCTCAGAACAAAAGAACGGTATTTCTTACACATACGGACCATATCTAGTTCAACTGTGCTTCTGAAACTGAAACAAACCACAGGTCCTCTAACATCCAATGCTTCTCAGTTAAGATGAGAAACGTGTGAGCTTCGTGAACGATGTAGTTCGTTTGAGCTGTAAAGTAACTGCCCTTACCTGAAACGAAGTCTTGCTTGTAGGAAGACACAGAGCATGGAATTTACCTCCATTTCTGAAGGTAAACACACAGTATAGTTCTCATCCATGGATCACACTCTGCTTTAGAGCAAGAAGCACGCTCTTGCTTTCTAGAGTCTCTAACACAGCAGGAAACGTGAGTGTGCTCAGAACAAAAGAACGGTGTTTCATACACTTATGAGCCATATCTAGTTCAACTGTGCTTCTGAAACTGAAACAAACCACAGGTCCTCTAACATCCAATGCTTCTCAGTTAAGATGAGAAACGTGTGAGCTTCGTGAATGATGTAGTTCGTTTGAGCTGTAAAGTAACTGCACTTACTTGAAACGAAGTCTTCCTTGTAGGAAGACTCAGAGCCTGGGCTTTAACTCCATTTCTGAAGTGAAAGACACAGCAGAGTTGTCATCCATTGATCATACTCTGCTTTAGAGCAAGAAGCACGCTCTAGCTTTCCAGAGTCTCTAAGACAGCAGGAAACTTGAGTGTGCTGACAACAAAAGAACGGTGTTTCCTACACTTATGAGCCATATCTAGTTCCACTCTGATTCTAAAAGTGAAACAAAACACAGGTCCTCTAAAATCCAATGCTTGTCATTTAAGATGAGAAACGTGTGAGCTTTGTGAACGATGTATTTCGTTTGAGCTGTAAAGTAACTGCCCTTACCTGTAATGATGTCTTGCATGTAGGAAGACTCAGAGGCTGGGATTTAACTCCATTTCTGAAGTGAAACACACAACAGGGTTCTTATCCGTTGATCACACTCTGCTTTAGAGCAAGAAGCACGCTCTATCATTCTAGAGTCTCTAATACAGCAGGAAACTTGAGTGTGCTCAGAACAAATGAACGGTGTTTCTTACACATATGGACCATATCTAGTTCAACTGTGCTTCTGAAACTGAAACAAACCACAGGTACTCTAACATCCAATCCTTGACAGTTAAGATGAGAAACGTGTGAGCTTCGTGAACGATGTTGTTCATTTGAGCTGTAAAGTAACTGCCCTTACTTGAAACGAAGTCTTCCTTGTAGGAAGACTCAGAGCCTGGGCTTTAACTCCATTTCTGAAGTGAAACACACAGCATAGTTCTGATCCATGGATCACACTCTGCTTTAGAGCAAGAAGCACGCTCTAGCTTTATAGAGTCCCTAATACAGCAGGAAACTTGAGTGTGCTCAGAACAAAAGAACGGTGTTTCTTACACATACAGACCATATCTAGTTCAACTGTGCTTCTGAAACTGAAACAAACCCCAGGTCCTCTAACATCCAATGCTTGTCAGTTAAGATGAGAAACGTGTGAGATTCGTGAACGATGTAGTTCGGTTGAGCTGTTAATAACTGCCCTTACCTGAAACGAAGTCTTGCTTGTAGGAAGACTCAGAGCCTGGGCTTTAACTCCATTTCTGAAGTGAAACACACAGCATAGTTCTGATCCATGGATCACACTCTGCTTTAGAGCAAGAAGCACGCTCTAGCTTTCTAGAGTCTCTAAGACACGAGGAAACGTGAGTGGGGTGAGAACAAAGAACGGTGTTTCCTACACGTACAGACCATACCTAATCCAACTCTGCTTCTGAAACTGATACAAAGCACTGGTCCTCTAACATCCAATGCTTGTCAGTTAAGATGAGAAACGTGTGAGCTTCGTGAATGATGTAGTTCATTTGAGCTGAAAAGTGACAGCCCTCCCTGAAACGAGGTCTTGTTTGTAGGAAGACACAGAGCATGGAATTTACCTCCATTTCTGAAGGGAAACACACAGCATGGTTCTGATCCATGGATCACACTCTGCTTTAGAGCAAGATGCACGCACTTGCTTTCTAGAGTCTCTAATACAACAGGAAACTTGGGTGTGCTCAAAACAAAATAACGGTGTTTCCTACACATACAGGCCATATGTAGTTAAACTCTGCTTCTGAAACTGAAACAAACCACAGGTCCTCTATCATCCAATGCTTGTCAGTTAAGATGAGAAACGTGTGAGATTCGTGAACGATGTAGTTCCTTTGAGCTGTTAGTTACTGCCCTAACCTGAAACGAAGTCTTGCTTGTAGGAAGACCCAGAGCTTGGGATTTAACTCCATTTCTGAAGTGAAACACACATCAGAGTTCTCATATATAGATCACACTCTGCTTTTAGCAAGAAGCACGCTCTTGCTTTCTAGAGACTCTAAGACAGCAGGAAACTTGAGTGTGCTGAGAACAAAAGAATAGTGTTTCCTACACATATGGACCATATCTAGTTCAAGTGTGCTTCTGAAACTGAAACAAACCACAGGTCTTCTAATATCCAATGCTTGTCATTTAAGATGAGAAACGTGTGAGCTTCGTGAACGATGTAGTTCGTTTGAGCTGTAAAGTAACTGCCCTTACTTGAAACGAAGTCTTCCTTGTAGGAAGACGCAGAGCCTGGGCTTTAACTCCATTTCTGAAGTGAAACACACAGCAGAGTTGTCATCTATTAATCACACTCTGCTTTAGAGCAAGAAGCACGCTCTAGATTTCTAGACTCTCTAAGACACCAGGAAACGTGAGTGGGCTGAGAACAAAAGAACGGTGTTTCCTATACATACGGACAATACCTAATCCAACTATGCTTCTGAAACTGATACAAAGCACTGATCCTCTAACATCCGATGCTTGTCATTTAAGATGAGAAACGTGTGAGCTTCTTGAACGATGTAGTTCGTTTGAGCTGTAAAGTTACTGCCCTTACTTGAAACGAAGTCCTCCTTGTAGGAAGACGCAGAGCCTGGGCTTTAACTCCATTTCTGAAGTGAAACACACAGCAGAGTTGTCATCTATTAATCACACTCTGCTTTAGAGCAAGAAGCACGCTCTAGCTTTCTAGACTCTCTAAGACACCAGGAAACGTGAGTGGGCTGAGAACAAAAGAACGGTGTTTCCTATACATACGGACAATACCTAATCCAACTATGCTTCTGAAACTGATACAAAGCACTGATCCTCTAACATCCGATGCTTGTCAGTTAAGATGAGAAACGTGTGAACTTCGTGAACGATGTAGTTCTTTTGAGCTGTAAAGTAACTGCCCTTACCTGTAATGATGTCTTGCTTGTAGGAAGACTCAGAGCCTGGGATTTAACTCCAATTCTGAAGTGAAACACACATCAGGGTTCTTATCCATTGATCACACTCTGCTTTAGAGCAAGAAGCACGCTCTAGCTTTATAGAGTCCCTAATACAGCAGGAAACTTGAGTGTGCTCAGAACAAAAGAACGGTGTTTCTTACACATACAGACCATATCTAGTTCAACTGTGCTTCTGAAACTGAAACAAACCCCAGGTCCTCTAACATCCAATGCTTGTCAGTTAAGATGAGAAACGTGTGAGATTCGTGAACGATGTAGTTCGGTTGAGCTGTTAATAACTGCCCTTACCTGAAACGAAGTCTTGCTTGTAGGAAGAACCAGAGCTTGGGATTTAACTCCATTTCTGAAGTGAAACACACATCAGAGTTCTCATATGTAGATCACACTCTGCTTTTAGCAAGAAGCACGCTCTTGCTTTCTAGAGACTCTAAGACAGAAGGAAACATGAGTGTGCTGAGAACAAAAGAACGGTGTTTCCTACACTTATGAGCCATATCTAGTTCCACTCTGATTCTAAAACTGAAACAAACCACAGGTCCTCTAACATCCAATGCTTGTCAGTTAAGATGAGAAACGTGTGAGCTTCGTGAACGATGTAGTTCATTTGAGCTGTAAAGTAACTGCCCTTACTTAAAACGAAGTCTTCCTTGTAGGAAGACTCAGAGCCTGGGCTTTAACTCCATTTCTGAAGTGAAACACACAGCAGAGTTGTCATCCATTGATCACAGTCTGCTTTGGAGCAAGAAGCACGCTCTAGCTTTCTAGAGTCTCTAAGACATCAGGAAACGTCAGTGGGCTCAGAACAAAAGAACGGTGTTTCCTACACATACGGACCATACCTAATCCAACTCTGCTTCTGAAACTGATACAAAGCACTGGTCCTCTAACATCCAATGCTTGTCAGTTAAGATGAGAAACGTGTGAATTTTTGTGAACGATGTAGTTCATTTGAGCTGAAAAGTGACAGCCCTCCCTGAAACGAGGTCTTGTTTGTAGGAAGACACAGAGCATGGAATTTAACTCCATTTCTGAAGGGAAACACACAGCATAGTTCTCATCCATGGATCACACTCTGCTTTAGAGAAAGAAGCACGCTCTTGCTTTCTAGAGTCTCTAATACAACAGGAAACTTGAGTGTGCTCAGAACAAAAGAACGGTGTTTCCTACACATACGGGCCATATCTAGTTAAACTCTGCTTCTGAAACTGAAACAAACCACAGGTCCTCTATCATCCAATACTTGTCAGTTAAGATGAGAAACGTGTGAGATTCGTGAACGATGTAGTTCGTTTGAGCTGTTAGTAACTGCCCTTAACTGAAATGATGTCTTGCTTGTAGGAAGACTCAGAGCCTGGGTTTTAAATCCATTTCTGAAGTGAAACACAAAACAGGGTTCTTATCCATTGATCACACTCTGCTTTAGAGCAAGAAGCATGCTATAGCTTTCTAGAGTCTCTAATACAGCAGGAAACTTGAGTGTGCTCAGAACAAAAGAACGGTGTTTCCTACACTTATGAGCCATATCTCGTTCAACTCTGATTCTAATACTGAAACAAACGACAGGTCCTCTAAAATCCAATGCTTGTCAGGTAAGATGAGAAACGTGAGAGCTTCGTGAATGATGTAGTTCGTTTGAGCTGAAAAGTAACTGCCCTTACCTGAAACGAAGTCTTGCTTGTAGGAAGAGTCAGAGCCTCAGATTTAACTCCATTTTTGAAGTGAAACACACATCAGGGTTCTTATCCATTGATCACACTCTGCTTTAGAGCAAGAAGCACACTTTAGCTTTCTAGAGTCTCTAATACAGCAGGAAACTTGAGTTTGCTCAGAACAAAAGAACGGTATTTCTTACACATACGGACCATATCTAGTTCAAGTGTGCTTCTGAAACTGAAACAAACCACAGGTCCTCTAACATCCAATGCTTCTCAGTTAAGATGAGAAACGTGTGAGCTTCGTGAACGATGTAGTTCGTTTGAGCTGTAAAGTAACTGCCCTTACTTGAAACGAAGTCTTCCTTGAAGGAAGACTCAGAGCCTGGGCTTTAACTCCATTTCTGAAGTGAAACACACAGCAGAGTTGTCATCCATTGATCACACTGTGCTTTAGAGCAACAAGCACGCTCTAGATTTCTAGAGTCTCTAAGACATCAGGAAACGTGAGTGGGCTGAGAACAAAAGAACGGTGTTTCCTACACATACGGACCATAAATAATCCAACTCTGCTTCTGAAACTGATACAAAGCACTGGTCCTCTAACATCAAATGCTTGTGAGTTAAGATGAGAAACGTGTGAGCTTCGTGAACAATTTAGTTCATTTGAGCTGAAAAGTGACAGCCCTCCCTGAAACGAGGTCTTGTTTGTAGGAAGACACAGAGCATGGAATTTAACTCCATTTCTGAAGGGAAACACACAGCATAGTTCTCATCCATGGATCACACTCTGCTTTAGAGCAAGAAGCACGCTCTTGCTTTCTAGAGTCTCTAAGAAAACAAGAAACTTGAGTGTGCTCAGAACAAAAGAACGGTGTTTCCTACACATACGGGCCATATCTAGTTGAACTCTGCTTCTGAAACTGAAACAAACCACAGGTCCTCTATCATCCAATGCTTGTCAGTTAAGATGAGAAACGTGTGAGATTCGTGAACGATGTAGTTCTTTTGAGATGTTAGCAACTGCCCTTACCAGAAACGAAGTCTTACTTCTAGGAAGACCCAGAGCTTGGGATTTAACTCCATTTCTGAAGTGAAACACACATCAGAGTTCTCATATATAGATCACACTCTGCTTTTAGCAAGAAGCACGCTCTTGCATTCTAGAGACTCTAAGACAGAAGGAAACATGAGTGTGCTGAGAACAAAAGAACGGTGTTTCCTACACTTATGACCCATATCTAGTTCCACTCTGATTCTAAAACTGAAACAAACCACAGGTCCTCTAAAATCCAATGCTTCTCAATTAAGATGAGAAACGTGTGAGCTTCCTGAACGATGTAGTTCGTTTGAGCTGTAAAGTAACTGCCCTTACCTGAAACTAAGTCATGCTTGTAGGAAGAGTCAGAGCCTCAGATTTAACTCCATTTTTGAAGTGAAACACACATCAGGGTTCTTATCCATTGATCACACTCTGCTTTAGAGCAAGAAGCACACTTTAGCTTTCTAGAGTCTCTAATACAGCAGGAAACTTGAGTTTGCTCAGAACAAAAGAACGGTATTTCTTACACATACGGACCATATCTAGTTCAACTGTGCTTCTGAAACTGAAACAAACCACAGGTCCTCTAACATCCAATGCTTCTCAGTTAAGATGAGAAACGTGTGAGCTTCGTGAACGATGTAGTTCGTTTGAGCTGTAAAGTAACTGCCCTTACCTGAAACGAAGTCTTGCTTGTAGGAAGACACAGAGCATGGAATTTACCTCCATTTCTGAAGGTAAACACACAGTATAGTTCTCATCCATGGATCACACTCTGCTTTAGAGCAAGAAGCACGCTCTTGCTTTCTAGAGTCTCTAACACAGCAGGAAACGTGAGTGTGCTCAGAACAAAAGAACGGTGTTTCATACACTTATGAGCCATATCTAGTTCAACTGTGCTTCTGAAACTGAAACAAACCACAGGTCCTCTAACATCCAATGCTTCTCAGTTAAGATGAGAAACGTGTGAGCTTCGTGAATGATGTAGTTCGTTTGAGCTGTAAAGTAACTGCACTTACTTGAAACGAAGTCTTCCTTGTAGGAAGACTCAGAGCCTGGGCTTTAACTCCATTTCTGAAGTGAAAGACACAGCAGAGTTGTCATCCATTGATCATACTCTGCTTTAGAGCAAGAAGCACGCTCTAGCTTTCCAGAGTCTCTAAGACAGCAGGAAACTTGAGTGTGCTGACAACAAAAGAACGGTGTTTCCTACACTTATGAGCCATATCTAGTTCCACTCTGATTCTAAAAGTGAAACAAAACACAGGTCCTCTAAAATCCAATGCTTGTCATTTAAGATGAGAAACGTGTGAGCTTTGTGAACGATGTATTTCGTTTGAGCTGTAAAGTAACTGCCCTTACCTGTAATGATGTCTTGCATGTAGGAAGACTCAGAGGCTGGGATTTAACTCCATTTCTGAAGTGAAACACACAACAGGGTTCTTATCCGTTGATCACACTCTGCTTTAGAGCAAGAAGCACGCTCTATCATTCTAGAGTCTCTAATACAGCAGGAAACTTGAGTGTGCTCAGAACAAATGAACGGTGTTTCTTACACATATGGACCATATCTAGTTCAACTGTGCTTCTGAAACTGAAACAAACCACAGGTACTCTAACATCCAATCCTTGACAGTTAAGATGAGAAACGTGTGAGCTTCGTGAACGATGTTGTTCATTTGAGCTGTAAAGTAACTGCCCTTACTTGAAACGAAGTCTTCCTTGTAGGAAGACTCAGAGCCTGGGCTTTAACTCCATTTCTGAAGTGAAACACACAGCATAGTTCTGATCCATGGATCACACTCTGCTTTAGAGCAAGAAGCACGCTCTAGCTTTATAGAGTCCCTAATACAGCAGGAAACTTGAGTGTGCTCAGAACAAAAGAACGGTGTTTCTTACACATACAGACCATATCTAGTTCAACTGTGCTTCTGAAACTGAAACAAACCCCAGGTCCTCTAACATCCAATGCTTGTCAGTTAAGATGAGAAACGTGTGAGATTCGTGAACGATGTAGTTCGGTTGAGCTGTTAATAACTGCCCTTACCTGAAACGAAGTCTTGCTTGTAGGAAGACTCAGAGCCTGGGCTTTAACTCCATTTCTGAAGTGAAACACACAGCATAGTTCTGATCCATGGATCACACTCTGCTTTAGAGCAAGAAGCACGCTCTAGCTTTCTAGAGTCTCTAAGACACGAGGAAACGTGAGTGGGGTGAGAACAAAGAACGGTGTTTCCTACACGTACAGACCATACCTAATCCAACTCTGCTTCTGAAACTGATACAAAGCACTGGTCCTCTAACATCCAATGCTTGTCAGTTAAGATGAGAAACGTGTGAGCTTCGTGAATGATGTAGTTCATTTGAGCTGAAAAGTGACAGCCCTCCCTGAAACGAGGTCTTGTTTGTAGGAAGACACAGAGCATGGAATTTACCTCCATTTCTGAAGGGAAACACACAGCATGGTTCTGATCCATGGATCACACTCTGCTTTAGAGCAAGATGCACGCACTTGCTTTCTAGAGTCTCTAATACAACAGGAAACTTGGGTGTGCTCAAAACAAAATAACGGTGTTTCCTACACATACAGGCCATATGTAGTTAAACTCTGCTTCTGAAACTGAAACAAACCACAGGTCCTCTATCATCCAATGCTTGTCAGTTAAGATGAGAAACGTGTGAGATTCGTGAACGATGTAGTTCCTTTGAGCTGTTAGTTACTGCCCTAACCTGAAACGAAGTCTTGCTTGTAGGAAGACCCAGAGCTTGGGATTTAACTCCATTTCTGAAGTGAAACACACATCAGAGTTCTCATATATAGATCACACTCTGCTTTTAGCAAGAAGCACGCTCTTGCTTTCTAGAGACTCTAAGACAGCAGGAAACTTGAGTGTGCTGAGAACAAAAGAATAGTGTTTCCTACACATATGGACCATATCTAGTTCAAGTGTGCTTCTGAAACTGAAACAAACCACAGGTCTTCTAATATCCAATGCTTGTCATTTAAGATGAGAAACGTGTGAGCTTCGTGAACGATGTAGTTCGTTTGAGCTGTAAAGTAACTGCCCTTACTTGAAACGAAGTCTTCCTTGTAGGAAGACGCAGAGCCTGGGCTTTAACTCCATTTCTGAAGTGAAACACACAGCAGAGTTGTCATCTATTAATCACACTCTGCTTTAGAGCAAGAAGCACGCTCTAGATTTCTAGACTCTCTAAGACACCAGGAAACGTGAGTGGGCTGAGAACAAAAGAACGGTGTTTCCTATACATACGGACAATACCTAATCCAACTATGCTTCTGAAACTGATACAAAGCACTGATCCTCTAACATCCGATGCTTGTCATTTAAGATGAGAAACGTGTGAGCTTCTTGAACGATGTAGTTCGTTTGAGCTGTAAAGTTACTGCCCTTACTTGAAACGAAGTCCTCCTTGTAGGAAGACGCAGAGCCTGGGCTTTAACTCCATTTCTGAAGTGAAACACACAGCAGAGTTGTCATCTATTAATCACACTCTGCTTTAGAGCAAGAAGCACGCTCTAGCTTTCTAGACTCTCTAAGACACCAGGAAACGTGAGTGGGCTGAGAACAAAAGAACGGTGTTTCCTATACATACGGACAATACCTAATCCAACTATGCTTCTGAAACTGATACAAAGCACTGATCCTCTAACATCCGATGCTTGTCAGTTAAGATGAGAAACGTGTGAACTTCGTGAACGATGTAGTTCTTTTGAGCTGTAAAGTAACTGCCCTTACCTGTAATGATGTCTTGCTTGTAGGAAGACTCAGAGCCTGGGATTTAACTCCAATTCTGAAGTGAAACACACATCAGGGTTCTTATCCATTGATCACACTCTGCTTTAGAGCAAGAAGCACGCTCTAGCTTTATAGAGTCCCTAATACAGCAGGAAACTTGAGTGTGCTCAGAACAAAAGAACGGTGTTTCTTACACATACAGACCATATCTAGTTCAACTGTGCTTCTGAAACTGAAACAAACCCCAGGTCCTCTAACATCCAATGCTTGTCAGTTAAGATGAGAAACGTGTGAGATTCGTGAACGATGTAGTTCGGTTGAGCTGTTAATAACTGCCCTTACCTGAAACGAAGTCTTGCTTGTAGGAAGAACCAGAGCTTGGGATTTAACTCCATTTCTGAAGTGAAACACACATCAGAGTTCTCATATGTAGATCACACTCTGCTTTTAGCAAGAAGCACGCTCTTGCTTTCTAGAGACTCTAAGACAGAAGGAAACATGAGTGTGCTGAGAACAAAAGAACGGTGTTTCCTACACTTATGAGCCATATCTAGTTCCACTCTGATTCTAAAACTGAAACAAACCACAGGTCCTCTAACATCCAATGCTTGTCAGTTAAGATGAGAAACGTGTGAGCTTCGTGAACGATGTAGTTCATTTGAGCTGTAAAGTAACTGCCCTTACTTAAAACGAAGTCTTCCTTGTAGGAAGACTCAGAGCCTGGGCTTTAACTCCATTTCTGAAGTGAAACACACAGCAGAGTTGTCATCCATTGATCACAGTCTGCTTTGGAGCAAGAAGCACGCTCTAGCTTTCTAGAGTCTCTAAGACATCAGGAAACGTCAGTGGGCTCAGAACAAAAGAACGGTGTTTCCTACACATACGGACCATACCTAATCCAACTCTGCTTCTGAAACTGATACAAAGCACTGGTCCTCTAACATCCAATGCTTGTCAGTTAAGATGAGAAACGTGTGAATTTTTGTGAACGATGTAGTTCATTTGAGCTGAAAAGTGACAGCCCTCCCTGAAACGAGGTCTTGTTTGTAGGAAGACACAGAGCATGGAATTTAACTCCATTTCTGAAGGGAAACACACAGCATAGTTCTCATCCATGGATCACACTCTGCTTTAGAGAAAGAAGCACGCTCTTGCTTTCTAGAGTCTCTAATACAACAGGAAACTTGAGTGTGCTCAGAACAAAAGAACGGTGTTTCCTACACATACGGGCCATATCTAGTTAAACTCTGCTTCTGAAACTGAAACAAACCACAGGTCCTCTATCATCCAATACTTGTCAGTTAAGATGAGAAACGTGTGAGATTCGTGAACGATGTAGTTCGTTTGAGCTGTTAGTAACTGCCCTTAACTGAAATGATGTCTTGCTTGTAGGAAGACTCAGAGCCTGGGTTTTAAATCCATTTCTGAAGTGAAACACAAAACAGGGTTCTTATCCATTGATCACACTCTGCTTTAGAGCAAGAAGCATGCTATAGCTTTCTAGAGTCTCTAATACAGCAGGAAACTTGAGTGTGCTCAGACCAAAAGAACGGTGTTTCTTACACATACGGACCATATCTAGTTCAAGTGTGCTTCTGAAACTGAAACAAACCACAGGTCTTCTAATATCCAATGCTTGTCATTTAAGATGAGAAACGTGTGAGCTTCGTGAACGATGTAGTTCGTTTGAGCTGTAAAGTAACTGCCCTTACTTGAAACGAAGTCTTCCTTGTAGGAAGACGCCGAGCCTGGGCTTTAACTCCATTTCTGAAGTGAAACACACAGCAGAGTTGTCATCCATTGATCACACTCTGCTTTAGAGCAAGAAGCACGCTCTAGCTTTCTAGACTCTCTAAGACACCAGGAAACGTGAGTGGGCTGAGAACAAAAGAACGGTGTTTCCTATACATACGGACAATACCTAATCCAACTATGCTTCTGAAACTGATACAAAGCACTGATCCTCTAACATCCGATGGTTGTCAGTTAAGATGAGAAACGTGTGAACTTCGTGAACGATGCAGTTCTTTTGAGCTGTAAAGTAACTGCCCTTACCTGTAATGATGTCTTGCTTGTAGGAAGACTCAGAGCCTGGGATTTAACTCCAATTCTGAAGTGAAACACACATCAGGGTTCTTATCCATTGATCACACTCTGCTCTAGAGCAAGAAGCACGCTCTAGCTTTATAGAGTCCCTAATACAGCAGGAAACTTGAGTGTGCTCAGAACAAAAGAACGGTGTTTCTTACACATACATACCATATCTAGTTCAACTGTGCTTCTGAAACTGAAACAAACCCCAGGTCCTCTAACATCCAATGCTTGTCAGTTAAGATGAGAACCGTGTGAGATTCGTGAACGATGTAGTTCGGTTGAGCTGTTAATAACTGCCCTTACCTGAAACGAAGTCTTGCTTGTAGGAAGACTCAGAGCCTGGGCTTTAACTCCATTTCTGAAGTGAAACACACAGCATAGTTCTGATCCATGGATCACACTCTGCTTTAGAGCAAGAAGCACGCTCTAGCTTTCTAGAGTCTCTAAGACACGAGGAAACGTGAGTGGGGTGAGAACAAAAACGGTGTTTCATACACGTACAGACCATACCTAATCCAACTCTGCTTCTGAAACTGATACAAAGCACTGGTCCTGTAACATCCAATGCTTGTCAGTTAAGATGAGAAACGTGTGAGCTTCGTGAATGATGTAGTTCATTTGAGCTGAAAAGTGACAGCCCTCCCTGAAACGAGGTCTTGTTTGTAGGAAGACACAGAGCATGGAATTTACCTCCATTTCTGAAGGGAAACACACAGCATGGTTCTGATCCATGGATCACACTCTGCTTTAGAGCAAGAAGCACGCACTTGCTTTCTAGAGTCTCTAATACAACAGGAAACTTGGGTGTGCTCAAAACAAAATAACGGTGTTTCCTACACATACAGGCCATATGTAGTTAAACTCTGCTTCTGAAACTGAAACAAACCACAGGTCTTCTATCATCCAATGCTTGTCAGTTAAGATGAGAAACGTGTGAGATTCGTGAACGATGTAGTTCCTTTGAGCTGTTAGTTACTGCCCTAACCTGAAACGAAGTCTTGCTTGTAGGAAGACCCAGAGCTTGGGATTTAACTCCATTTCTGAAGTGAAACACACATCAGAGTTCTCATATATAGATCACACTCTGCTTTTAGCAAGAAGCACGCTCTTGCTTTCTAGAGACTCTAAGACAGCAGGAAACTTGAGTGTGCTGAGAACAAAAGAATAGTGTTTCCTACACATATGGACCATATCTAGTTCAAGTGTGCTTCTGAAACTGAAACAAACCACAGGTCTTCTAATATCCAATGCTTGTCATTTAAGATGAGAAACGTGTGAGCTTCGTGAACGATGTAGTTCGTTTGAGCTGTAAAGTAACTGCCCTTACTTGAAACGAAGTCTTCCTTGTAGGAAGACTCAGAGCCTGGGCTTTAACTCCATTTCTGAAGTGAAACACACAGCAGAGTTGTCATCCATTGATCACAGTCTGCTTTGGAGCAAGAAGCACGCTCTAGCTTTCTAGAGTCTCTAAGACATCAGGAAACGTCAGAGGGCTGAGAACAAAAGAACGGTGTTTCCTACACATACGGACCATACCTAATCCAACTCTGCTTCTGAAACTGATACAAAGCACTGGTCCTCTAACATCCAATGCTTGTCAGTTAAGATGAGAAACGTGTGAGATTTGTGAACGATGTAGTTCATTTGAGCTGAAAAGTGACAGCCCTCCCTGAAACGAGGTCTTGTTTGTAGGAAGACACAGAGCATGGAATTTAACTCCATTTCTGAAGGGAAACACACAGCATAGTTCTCATCCATGGATCACACTCTGCTTTAGAGAAAGAAGCACGCTCTTGCTTTCTAGAGTCTCTAATACAACAGGAAACTTGAGTGTGCTCAGAACAAAAGAACGGTGTTTCCTACACATACGGGCCATATCTAGTTAAACTCTGCTTCTGAAACTGAAACAAACCACAGGTCCTCTATCATCCAATACTTGTCAGTTAAGATGAGAAACGTGTGAGATTCGTGAACGATGTAGTTCGTTTGAGCTGTTAGTAACTGCCCTTAACTGAAATGATGTCTTGCTTGTAGGAAGACTCAGAGCCTGGGATTTAAATCCATTTCTGAAGTGAAACACACAACAGGGTTCTTATCCATTGATCACACTCTGCTTTAGAGCAAGAAGCATGCTATAGCTTTCTAGAGTCTCTAATACAGCAGGAAACTTGAGTGTGCTCAGAACAAAAGAACGGTGTTTCTTACACATACGGACCATATCTAGTTCAAGTGTGCTTCTGAAACTGAAACAAACCACAGGTCTTCTAATATCCAATGCTTGTCATTTAAGATGAGAAACGTGTGAGCTTCGTGAACGATGTAGTTCGTTTGAGCTGTAAAGTAACTGCCCTTACTTGAAACGAAGTCTTCCTTGTAGGAAGAAACAGAGCTTGGGATTTAACTCCATTTCTGAAGTGAAACACACATCAGAGTTCTCATATATAGATCACACTCTGCTTTTAGAAAAAGCACGCTCTTGCTTTCTAGAGACTCTAAGACAGAAGGAAACATGAGTGTGCTGAGAACAAAAGAACGGTGTTTCCTACACTTATGAGCCATATCTAGTTCCACTCTGATTCTAAAACTGAAACAAACCACAGGTCCTCTAACATCCAATGCTTGTCAGTTAAGATGAGAAACGTGTGAGCTTCGTGAACGATGTAGTTCGTTTGAGCTGTAAAGTAACTGTCCTTACTTGAAACGAAGTCTTCCTTGTAGGAAGACTCAGAGCCTGGGCTTTAACTCCATTTCTGAAGTGAAACACACAGCAGAGTTGTCATCCATTGATCACACTCTGCTTTAGAGCAAGAAGCACGCTCTAGCTTTCTAGACTCTCTAAGACACCAGGAAACGTGAGTGGGCTGAGAACAAAAGAACGGTGTTTCCTATACATACGGACAATACCTAATCCAACTATGCTTCTGAAACTGATACAAAGCACTGATCCTCTAACATCCAATGTTTGTCACTTAAGATGAGAAACGTGTGAACTTCGTGAACGATGCAGTTCTTTTGAGCTGTAAAGTAACTGCCCTTACCTGTAATGATGTCTTGCTTGTAGGAAGACTCAGAGCATGGGATTTAACTCCAATTCTGAAGTGAAACACACATCAGGGTTCTTATCCATTGATCACACTCTGCTTTAGAGCAAGAAGCACGCTCTAGCTTTATAGAGTCCCTAATACAGCAGGAAACTTGAGTGTGCTCAGAACAAAAGAACGGTGTTTCTTACACATACAGACCATATCTAGTTCAACTGTGCTTCTGAAACTGAAACAAACCCCAGGTCCTCTAACATCCAATGCTTGTCAGTTAAGATGAGAACCGTGTGAGATTCGTGAACGATGTAGTTCGGTTGAGCTGTTAATAACTGCCCTTACCTGAAACGAAGTCTTGCTTGTAGGAAGAAACAGAGCTTGGGATTTAACTCCATTTCTGAAGTGAAACACACATCAGAGTTCTCATATATAGATCACACTCTGCTTTTAGCAAAAAGCACGCTCTTGCTTTCTAGAGACTCTAAGACAGAAGGAAACATGAGTGTGCTGAGAACAAAAGAACGGTGTTTCCTACACTTATGAGCCATATCTAGTTCCACTCTGATTCTAAAACTGAAACAAACCACAGGTCCTCTAACATCCAATGCTTGTCAGTTAAGATGAGAAACGTGTGAGCTTCGTGAACGATGTAGTTCGTTTGAGCTGTAAAGTAACTGCACTTACTTGAAATGAAGTCTTCCTTGTAGGAAGACTCAGAGCCTGGGCTTTAACTCCATTTCTGAAGTGAAACACACAGCAGAGTTGTCATCCATTGATCACACTCTGCTTTGGAGCAAGAAGCACGCTCTAGCTTTCTAGAGTCTCTAAGACATCAGGAAACGTCAGTGGGCTCAGAACAAAAGAACGGTGTTTCCTACACATACGGACCATACCTAATCCAACTCTGCTTCTGAAACTGATACAAAGCACTGGTCCTCTAACATCCAATGCTTGTCAGTTAAGATGAGAAACGTGTGAATTTTTGTGAACGATGTAGTTCATTTGAGCTGAAAAGTGACAGCCCTCCCTGAAACGAGGTCTTGTTTGTAGGAAGACACAGAGCATGGAATTTAACTCCATTTCTGAAGGGAAACACACAGCATAGTTCTCATCCATGGATCACACTCTGCTTTAGAGAAAGAAGCACGCTCTTGCTTTCTAGAGTCTCTAATACAACAGGAAACTTGAGTGTGCTCAGAACAAAAGAACGGTGTTTCCTACACATACGGGCCATATCTAGTTAAACTCTGCTTCTGAAACTGAAACAAACCACAGGTCCTCTATCATCCAATACTTGTCAGTTAAGATGAGAAACGTGTGAGATTCGTGAACGATGTAGTTCGTTTGAGCTGTTAGTAACTGCCCTTAACTGAAATGATGTCTTGCTTGTAGGAAGACTCAGAGCCTGGGATTTAAATCCATTTCTGAAGTGAAACACACAACAGGGTTCTTATCCATTGATCACACTCTGCTTTAGAGCAAGAAGCATGCTATAGCTTTCTAGAGTCTCTAATACAGCAGGAAACTTGAGTGTGCTCAGACCAAAAGAACGGTGTTTCTTACACATACGGACCATATCTAGTTCAAGTGTGCTTCTGAAACTGAAACAAACCACAGGTCTTCTAATATCCAATGCTTGTCATTTAAGATGAGAAACGTGTGAGCTTCGTGAACGATGTAGTTCGTTTGAGCTGTAAAGTAACTGCCCTTACTTGAAACGAAGTCTTCCTTGTAGGAAGACGCCGAGCCTGGGCTTTAACTCCATTTCTGAAGTGAAACACACAGCAGAGTTGTCATCCATTGATCACACTCTGCTTTAGAGCAAGAAGCACGCTCTAGCTTTCTAGACTCTCTAAGACACCAGGAAACGTGAGTGGGCTGAGAACAAAAGAACGGTGTTTCCTATACATACGGACAATACCTAATCCAACTATGCTTCTGAAACTGATACAAAGCACTGATCCTCTAACATCCGATGGTTGTCAGTTAAGATGAGAAACGTGTGAACTTCGTGAACGATGCAGTTCTTTTGAGCTGTAAAGTAACTGCCCTTACCTGTAATGATGTCTTGCTTGTAGGAAGACTCAGAGCCTGGGATTTAACTCCAATTCTGAAGTGAAACACACATCAGGGTTCTTATCCATTGATCACACTCTGCTCTAGAGCAAGAAGCACGCTCTAGCTTTATAGAGTCCCTAATACAGCAGGAAACTTGAGTGTGCTCAGAACAAAAGAACGGTGTTTCTTACACATACATACCATATCTAGTTCAACTGTGCTTCTGAAACTGAAACAAACCCCAGGTCCTCTAACATCCAATGCTTGTCAGTTAAGATGAGAACCGTGTGAGATTCGTGAACGATGTAGTTCGGTTGAGCTGTTAATAACTGCCCTTACCTGAAACGAAGTCTTGCTTGTAGGAAGACTCAGAGCCTGGGCTTTAACTCCATTTCTGAAGTGAAACACACAGCATAGTTCTGATCCATGGATCACACTCTGCTTTAGAGCAAGAAGCACGCTCTAGCTTTCTAGAGTCTCTAAGACACGAGGAAACGTGAGTGGGGTGAGAACAAAAACGGTGTTTCATACACGTACAGACCATACCTAATCCAACTCTGCTTCTGAAACTGATACAAAGCACTGGTCCTCTAACATCCAATGCTTGTCAGTTAAGATGAGAAACGTGTGAGCTTCGTGAATGATGTAGTTCATTTGAGCTGAAAAGTGACAGCCCTCCCTGAAACGAGGTCTTGTTTGTAGGAAGACACAGAGCATGGAATTTACCTCCATTTCTGAAGGGAAACACACAGCATGGTTCTGATCCATGGATCACACTCTGCTTTAGAGCAAGAAGCACGCACTTGCTTTCTAGAGTCTCTAATACAACAGGAAACTTGGGTGTGCTCAAAACAAAATAACGGTGTTTCCTACACATACAGGCCATATGTAGTTAAACTCTGCTTCTGAAACTGAAACAAACCACAGGTCTTCTATCATCCAATGCTTGTCAGTTAAGATGAGAAACGTGTGAGATTCGTGAACGATGTAGTTCCTTTGAGCTGTTAGTTACTGCCCTAACCTGAAACGAAGTCTTGCTTGTAGGAAGACCCAGAGCTTGGGATTTAACTCCATTTCTGAAGTGAAACACACATCAGAGTTCTCATATATAGATCACACTCTGCTTTTAGCAAGAAGCACGCTCTTGCTTTCTAGAGACTCTAAGACAGCAGGAAACTTGAGTGTGCTGAGAACAAAAGAATAGTGTTTCCTACACATATGGACCATATCTAGTTCAAGTGTGCTTCTGAAACTGAAACAAACCACAGGTCTTCTAATATCCAATGCTTGTCATTTAAGATGAGAAACGTGTGAGCTTCGTGAACGATGTAGTTCGTTTGAGCTGTAAAGTAACTGCCCTTACTTGAAACGAAGTCTTCCTTGTAGGAAGACGCAGAGCCTGGGCTTTAACTCCATTTCTGAAGTGAAACACACAGCAGAGTTGTCATCTATTAATCACACTCTGCTTTAGAGCAAGAAGCACGCTCTAGCTTTCTAGACTCTCTAAGACACCAGGAAACGTGAGTGGGCTGAGAACAAAAGAACGGTGTTTCCTATACATACGGACAATACCTAATCCAACTATGCTTCTGAAACTGATACAAAGCACTGATCCTCTAACATCCGATGCTTGTCAGTTAAGATGAGAAACGTGTGAACTTCGTGAACGATGTAGTTCTTTTGAGCTGTAAAGTAACTGCCCTTACCTGTAATGATGTCTTGCTTGTAGGAAGACTCAGAGCCTGGGATTTAACTCCAATTTGAAGTGAAACACACATCAGGGTTCTTATCCATTGATCACACCCTGCTTTAGAGCAAGAAGCACGCTCTAGCTTTATAGAGTCCCTAATACAGCAGGAAACTTGAGTGTGCTCAGAACAAAAGAACGGTGTTTCTTACACATACAGACCATATCTAGTCCAACTGTGCTTCTGAAACTGAAACAAACCCCAGGTCCTCTAACATCCAATGCTTGTCAGTTAAGATGAGAAACGTGTGAGATTCGTGAACGATGTAGTTCGGTTGAGCTGTTAATAACTGCCCTTACCTGAAACGAAGTCTTGCTTGTAGGAAGAACCAGAGCTTGGGATTTAACTCCATTTCTGAAGTGAAACACACATCAGAGTTCTCATATGTAGATCACACTCTGCTTTTAGCAAGAAGCACGCTCTTGCTTTCTAGAGACTCTAAGACAGAAGGAAACATGAGTGTGCTGAGAACAAAAGAACGGTGTTTCCTACACTTATGAGCCATATCTAGTTCCACTCTGATTCTAAAACTGAAACAAACCACAGGTCCTCTAACATCCAATGATTGTCAGTTAAGATGAGAAACGTGTGAGCTTCGTGAACGATGTAGTTCATTTGAGCTGTAAAGTAACTGCCCTTACTTAAAACGAAGTCTTCCTTGTAGGAAGACTCAGAGCCTGGGTTTTAACTCCATTTCTGAAGTGAAACACAGAGCAGAGTTGTCATCCATTGATCACACTCTGCCTTAGAGCAAGAAGCACGCTCTAGCTTTCTAGAGTCTCTAAGACACCAGGAAACGTGAGTGGGCTGAGAACAAAAGAACGGTGTTTCCTATACATACGGACAATACCTAATCCAACTATGCTTCTGAAACTGATACAAAGCACTGATCCTCTAACATCCGATGGTTGTCAGTTAAGATGAGAAACGTGTGAACTTCGTGAACGATGCAGTTCTTTTGAGCTGTAAAGTAACTGCCCTTACCTGTAATGATGTCTTGCTTGTAGGAAGACTCAGAGCCTGGGATTTAACTCCAATTCTGAAGTGAAACACACATCAGGGTTCTTATCCATTGATCACACTCTGCTCTAGAGCAAGAAGCACGCTCTAGCTTTATAGAGTCCCTAATACAGCAGGAAACTTGAGTGTGCTCAGAACAAAAGAACGGTGTTTCTTACACATACAGACCATATCTAGTTCAACTGTGCTTCTGAAACTGAAACAAACCCCAGGTCCTCTAACATCCAATGCTTGTCAGTTAAGATGAGAACCGTGTGAGATTCGTGAACGATGTAGTTCGGTTGAGCTGTTAATAACTGCCCTTACCTGAAACGAAGTCTTGCTTGTAGGAAGACTCAGAGCCTGGGCTTTAACTCCATTTCTGAAGTGAAACACACAGCATAGTTCTGATCCATGGATCACACTCTGCTTTAGAGCAAGAAGCACGCTCTAGCTTTCTAGAGTCTCTAAGACACGAGGAAACGTGAGTGGGGTGAGAACAAAAACGGTGTTTCATACACGTACAGACCATACCTAATCCAACTCTGCTTCTGAAACTGATACAAAGCACTGGTCCTCTAACATCCAATGCTTGTCAGTTAAGATGAGAAACGTGTGAGCTTCGTGAATGATGTAGTTCATTTGAGCTGAAAAGTGACAGCCCTTCCTGAAACGAGGTCTTGTTTGTAGGAAGACACAGAGCATGGAATTTACCTCCATTTCTGAAGGGAAACACACAGCATGGTTCTGATCCATGGATCACACTCTGCTTTAGAGCAAGAAGCACGCACTTGCTTTCTAGAGTCTCTAATACAACAGGAAACTTGGGTGTGCTCAAAACAAAATAACGGTGTTTCCTACACATACAGGCCATATGTAGTTAAACTCTGCTTCTGAAACTGAAACAAACCACAGGTCTTCTATCATCCAATGCTTGTCAGTTAAGATGAGAAACGTGTGAGATTCGTGAACGATGTAGTTCCTTTGAGCTGTTAGTTACTGCCCTAACCTGAAACGAAGTCTTGCTTGTAGGAAGACCCAGAGCTTGGGATTTAACTCCATTTCTGAAGTGAAACACACATCAGAGTTCTCATATATAGATCACACTCTGCTTTTAGCAAGAAGCACGCTCTTGCTTTCTAGAGACTCTAAGACAGCAGGAAACTTGAGTGTGCTGAGAACAAAAGAATAGTGTTTCCTACACATATGGACCATATCTAGTTCAAGTGTGCTTCTGAAACTGAAACAAACCACAGGTCTTCTAATATCCAATGCTTGTCATTTAAGATGAGAAACGTGTGAGCTTCGTGAACAATGTAGTTCGTTTGAGCTGTAAAGTAACTGCCCTTACTTGAAACGAAGTCTTCCTTGTAGGAAGACGCAGAGCCTGGGCTTTAACTCCATTTCTGAAGTGAAACACACAGCAGAGTTGTCATCTATTAATCACACTCTGCTTTAGAGCAAGAAGCACGCTCTAGCTTTCTAGACTCTCTAAGACACCAGGAAACGTGAGTGGGCTGAGAACAAAAGAACGGTGTTTCCTATACATACGGACAATACCTAATCCAACTATGCTTCTGAAACTGATACAAAGCACTGATCCTCTAACATCCGATGCTTGTCAGTTAAGATGAGAAACGTGTGAACTTCGTGAACGATGTAGTTCTTTTGAGCTGTAAAGTAACTGCCCTTACCTGTAATGATGTCTTGCTTGTAGGAAGACTCAGAGCCTGGGATTTAACTCCAATTCTGAAGTGAAACACACATCAGGGTTCTTATCCATTGATCACACTCTGCTTTAGAGCAAGAAGCACGCTCTAGCTTTATAGAGTCCCTAATACAGCAGGAAACTTGAGTGTGCTCAGAACAAAAGAACGGTGTTTCTTACACATACAGACCATATCTAGTTCAACTGTGCTTCTGAAACTGAAACAAACCCCAGGTCCTCTAACATCCAATGCTTGTCAGTTAAGATGAGAAACGTGTGAGATTCGTGAACGATGTAGTTCGGTTGAGCTGTTAATAACTGCCCTTACCTGAAAGGAAGTCTTGCTTGTAGGAAGAAACAGAGCTTGGGATTTAACTCCATTTCTGAAGTGAAACACACATCAGAGTTCTCATATGTAGATCACACTCTGCTTTTAGCAAGAAGCACGCTCTTGCTTTCTAGAGACTCTAAGACAGAAGGAAACATGAGTGTGCTGAGAAAAAAAGAACGGTGTTTCCTACACTTATGAGCCATATCTAGTTCCACTCTGATTCTAAAACTGAAACAAACCACAGGTCCTCTAACATCCAATGATTGTCAGTTAAGATGAGAAACGTGTGAGCTTCGTGAACGATGTAGTTCATTTGAGCTGTAAAGTAACTGCCCTTACTTAAAACGAAGTCTTCCTTGTAGGAAGACTCAGAGCCTGGGCTTTAACTCCATTTCTGAAGTGAAACACACAGCAGAGTTGTCATCCATTGATCACACTCTGCCTTAGAGCAAGAAGCACGCTCTAGCTTTCTAGACTCTCTAAGACACCAGGAAACGTGAGTGGGCTGAGAACAAAAGAACGGTGTTTCCTATACATACGGACAATACCTAATCCAACTATGCTTCTGAAACTGATACAAAGCACTGATCCTCTAACATCCGATGGTTGTCAGTTAAGATGAGAAACGTGTGAACTTCGTGAACGATGCAGTTCTTTTGAGCTGTAAAGTAACTGCCCTTACCTGTAATGATGTCTTGCTTGTAGGAAGACTCAGAGCCTGGGATTTAACTCCAATTCTGAAGTGAAACACACATCAGGGTTCTTATCCATTGATCACACTCTGCTTTAGAGCAAGAAGCACGCTCTAGCTTTATAGAGTCCCTAATACAGCAGGAAACTTGAGTGTGCTCAGAACAAAAGAACGGTGTTTCTTACACATACAGACCATATCTAGTTCAACTGTGCTTCTGAAACTGAAACAAACCTCAGGTCCTCTAACATCCAATGCTTGTCAGTTAAGATGAGAACCGTGTGAGATTCGTGAACGATGTAGTTCGGTTGAGCTGTTAATAACTGCCCTTACCTGAAACGAAGTCTTGCTTGTAGGAAGACTCAGAGCCTGGGCTTTAACTCCATTTCTGAAGTGAAACACACAGCATAGTTCTGATCCATGGATCACACTCTGCTTTAGAGCAAGAAGCACGCTCTAGCTTTCTAGAGTCTCTAAGACACGAGGAAACGTGAGTGGGGTGAGAACAAAAACGGTGTTTCATACACGTACAGACCATACCTAATCCAACTCTGCTTCTGAAACTGATACAAAGCACTGGTCCTCTAACATCCAATGCTTGTCAGTTAAGATGAGAAACGTGTGAGCTTCGTGAATGATGTAGTTCATTTGAGCTGAAAAGTGACAGCCCTCCCTGAAACGAGGTCTTGTTTGTAGGAAGACACAGAGCATGGAATTTACCTCCATTTCTGAAGGGAAACACACAGCATGGTTCTGATCCATGGATCACACTCTGCTTTAGAGCAAGAAGCACGCACTTGCTTTCTAGAGTCTCTAATACAACAGGAAACTTGGGTGTGCTCAAAACAAAATAACGGTGTTTCCTACACATACAGGCCATATGTAGTTAAACTCTGCTTCTGAAACTGAAACAAACCACAGGTCTTCTATCATCCAATGCTTGTCAGTTAAGATGAGAAACGTGTGAGATTCGTGAACGATGTAGTTCCTTTGAGCTGTTAGTTACTGCCCTAACCTGAAACGAAGTCTTGCTTGTAGGAAGACCCAGAGCTTGGGATTTAACTCCATTTCTGAAGTGAAACACACATCAGAGTTCTCATATATAGATCACACTCTGCTTTTAGCAAGAAGCACGCTCTTGCTTTCTAGAGACTCTAAGACAGCAGGAAACTTGAGTGTGCTGAGAACAAAAGAATAGTGTTTCCTACACATATGGACCATATCTAGTTCAAGTGTGCTTCTGAAACTGAAACAAACCACAGGTCTTCTAATATCCAATGCTTGTCATTTAAGATGAGAAACGTGTGAGCTTCGTGAACGATGTAGTTTGTTTGAGCTGTAAAGTAACTGCCCTTACTTGAAACGAAGTCTTCCTTGTAGGAAGACGCAGAGCCTGGGCTTTAACTCCATTTCTGAAGTGAAACACACAGCAGAGTTGTCATCTATTAATCACACTCTGCTTTAGAGCAAGAAGCACGCTCTAGCTTTCTAGACTCTCTAAGACACCAGGAAACGTGAGTGGGCTGAGAACAAAAGAACGGTGTTTCCTATACATACGGACAATACCTAATCCAACTATGCTTCTGAAACTGATACAAAGCACTGATCCTCTAACATCCGATGCTTGTCAGTTAAGATGAGAAACGTGTGAACTTCGTGAACGATGTAGTTCTTTTGAGCTGTAAAGTAACTGCCCTTACCTGTAATGATGTCTTGCTTGTAGGAAGACTCAGAGCCTGGGATTTAACTCCAATTTGAAGTGAAACACACATCAGGGTTCTTATCCATTGATCACACCCTGCTTTAGAGCAAGAAGCACGCTCTAGCTTTATAGAGTCCCTAATACAGCAGGAAACTTGAGTGTGCTCAGAACAAAAGAACGGTGTTTCTTACACATACAGACCATATCTAGTTCAACTGTGCTTCTGAAACTGAAACAAACCCCAGGTCCTCTAACATCCAATGCTTGTCAGTTAAGATGAGAAACGTGTGAGATTCGTGAACGATGTAGTTCGGTTGAGCTGTTAATAACTGCCCTTACCTGAAACGAAGTCTTGCTTGTAGGAAGAACCAGAGCTTGGGATTTAACTCCATTTCTGAAGTGAAACACACATCAGAGTTCTCATATGTAGATCACACTCTGCTTTTAGCAAGAAGCACGCTCTTGCTTTCTAGAGACTCTAAGACAGAAGGAAACATGAGTGTGCTGAGAACAAAAGAACGGTGTTTCCTACACTTATGAGCCATATCTAGTTCCACTCTGATTCTAAAACTGAAACAAACCACAGGTCCTCTAACATCCAATGATTGTCAGTTAAGATGAGAAACGTGTGAGCTTCGTGAACGATGTAGTTCATTTGAGCTGTAAAGTAACTGCCCTTACTTAAAACGAAGTCTTCCTTGTAGGAAGACTCAGAGCCTGGGCTTTAACTCCATTTCTGAAGTGAAACACACAGCAGAGTTGTCATCCATTGATCACACTCTGCCTTAGAGCAAGAAGCACGCTCTAGCTTTCTAGAGTCTCTAAGACACCAGGAAACGTGAGTGGGCTGAGAACAAAAGAACGGTGTTTCCTATACATACGGACAATACCTAATCCAACTATGCTTCTGAAACTGATACAAAGCACTGATCCTCTAACATCCGATGGTTGTCAGTTAAGATGAGAAACGTGTGAACTTCGTGAACGATGCAGTTCTTTTGAGCTGTAAAGTAACTGCCCTTACCTGTAATGATGTCTTGCTTGTAGGAAGACTCAGAGCCTGGGATTTAACTCCAATTCTGAAGTGAAACACACATCAGGGTTCTTATCCATTGATCACACTCTGCTCTAGAGCAAGAAGCACGCTCTAGCTTTATAGAGTCCCTAATACAGCAGGAAACTTGAGTGTGCTCAGAACAAAAGAATGGTGTTTCTTACACATACAGACCATATCTAGTTCAACTGTGCTTCTGAAACTGAAACAAACCCCAGGTCCTCTAACATCCAATGCTTGTCAGTTAAGATGAGAACCGTGTGAGATTCGTGAACGATGTAGTTCGGTTGAGCTGTTAATAACTGCCCTTACCTGAAATGAAGTCTTGCTTGTAGGAAGACTCAGAGCCTGGGCTTTAACTCCATTTCTGAAGTGAAACACACAGCATAGTTCTGATCCATGGATCACACTCTGCTTTAGAGCAAGAAGCACGCTCTAGCTTTCTAGAGTCTCTAAGACACGAGGAAACGTGAGTGGGGTGAGAACAAAAACGGTGTTTCATACACGTACAGACCATACCTAATCCAACTCTGCTTCTGAAACTGATACAAAGCACTGGTCCTCTAACATCCAATGCTTGTCAGTTAAGATGAGAAACGTGTGAGCTTCGTGAATGATGTAGTTCATTTGAGCTGAAAAGTGACAGCCCTCCCTGAAACGAGGTCTTGTTTGTAGGAAGACACAGAGCATGGAATTTACCTCCATTTCTGAAGGGAAACACACAGCATGGTTCTGATCCATGGATCACACTCTGCTTTAGAGCAAGAAGCACGCACTTGCTTTCTAGAGTCTCTAATACAACAGGAAACTTGGGTGTGCTCAAAACAAAATAACGGTGTTTCCTACACATACAGGCCATATGTAGTTAAACTCTGCTTCTGAAACTGAAACAAACCACAGGTCTTCTATCATCCAATGCTTGTCAGTTAAGATGAGAAACGTGTGAGATTCGTGAACGATGTAGTTCCTTTGAGCTGTTAGTTACTGCCCTAACCTGAAACGAAGTCTTGCTTGTAGGAAGACCCAGAGCTTGGGATTTAACTCCATTTCTGAAGTGAAACACACATCAGAGTTCTCATATATAGATCACACTCTGCTTTTAGCAAGAAGCACGCTCTTGCTTTCTAGAGACTCTAAGACAGCAGGAAACTTGAGTGTGCTGAGAACAAAAGAATAGTGTTTCCTACACATATGGACCATATCTAGTTCAAGTGTGCTTCTGAAACTGAAACAAACCACAGGTCTTCTAATATCCAATGCTTGTCATTTAAGATGAGAAACGTGTGAGCTTCGTGAACGATGTAGTTCGTTTGAGCTGTAAAGTAACTGCCCTTACTTGAAACGAAGTCTTCCTTGTAGGAAGACGCAGAGCCTGGGCTTTAACTCCATTTCTGAAGTGAAACACACAGCAGAGTTGTCATCTATTAATCACACTCTGCTTTAGAGCAAGAAGCACGCTCTAGCTTTCTAGACTCTCTAAGACACCAGGAAACGTGAGTGGGCTGAGAACAAAAGAACGGTGTTTCCTATACATACGGACAATACCTAATCCAACTATGCTTCTGAAACTGATACAAAGCACTGATCCTCTAACATCCGATGCTTGTCAGTTAAGATGAGAAACGTGTGAACTTCGTGAACGATGTAGTTCTTTTGAGCTGTAAAGTAACTGCCCTTACCTGTAATGATGTCTTGCTTGTAGGAAGACTCAGAGCCTGGGATTTAACTCCAATTCTGAAGTGAAACACACATCAGGGTTCTTATCCATTGATCACACTCTTCTTTAGAGCAAGAAGCACGCTCTAGCTTTATAGAGTCCCTAATACAGCAGGAAACTTGAGTGTGCTCAGAACAAAAGAACGGTGTTTCTTACACATACAGACCATATCTAGTTCAACTGTGCTTCTGAAACTGAAACAAACCCCAGGTCCTCTAACATCCAATGCTTGTCAGTTAAGATGAGAAACGTCTGAGATTCGTGAACGATGTAGTTCGGTTGAGCTGTTAATAACTGCCCTTACCTGAAAGGAAGTCTTGCTTGTAGGAAGAAACAGAGCTTGGGATTTAACTCCATTTCTGAAGTGAAACACACATCAGAGTTCTCATATGTAGATCACACTCTGCTTTTAGCAAGAAGCACGCTCTTGCTTTCTAGAGACTCTAAGACAGAAGGAAACATGAGTGTGCTGAGAAAAAAAGAACGGTGTTTCCTACACTTATGAGCCATATCTAGTTCCACTCTGATTCTAAAACTGAAACAAACCACAGGTCCTCTAACATCCAATGATTGTCAGTTAAGATGAGAAACGTGTGAGCTTCGTGAACGATGTAGTTCATTTGAGCTGTAAAGTAACTGCCCTTACTTAAAACGAAGTCTTCCTTGTAGGAAGACTCAGAGCCTGGGCTTTAACTCCATTTCTGAAGTGAAACACACAGCAGAGTTGTCATCCATTGATCACACTCTGCCTTAGAGCAAGAAGCACGCTCTAGCTTTCTAGACTCTCTAAGACACCAGGAAACGTGAGTGGGCTGAGAACAAAAGAACGGTGTTTCCTATACATACGGACAATACCTAATCCAACTATGCTTCTGAAACTGATACAAAGCACTGATCCTCTAACATCCGATGGTTGTCAGTTAAGATGAGAAACGTGTGAACTTCGTGAACGATGCAGTTCTTTTGAGCTGTAAAGTAACTGCCCTTACCTGTAATGATGTCTTGCTTGTAGGAAGACTCAGAGCCTGGGATTTAACTCCAATTCTGAAGTGAAACACACATCAGGGTTCTTATCCATTGATCACACTCTGCTTTAGAGCAAGAAGCACGCTCTAGCTTTATAGAGTCCCTAATACAGCAGGAAACTTGAGTGTGCTCAGAACAAAAGAACGGTGTTTCTTACACATACAGACCATATCTAGTTCAACTGTGCTTCTGAAACTGAAACAAACCTCAGGTCCTCTAACATCCAATGCTTGTCAGTTAAGATGAGAACCGTGTGAGATTCGTGAACGATGTAGTTCGGTTGAGCTGTTAATAACTGCCCTTACCTGAAACGAAGTCTTGCTTGTAGGAAGACTCAGAGCCTGGGCTTTAACTCCATTTCTGAAGTGAAACACACAGCATAGTTCTGATCCATGGATCACACTCTGCTTTAGAGCAAGAAGCACGCTCTAGCTTTCTAGAGTCTCTAAGACACCAGGAAACGTGAGTGGGCTGAGAACAAAAACGGTGTTTCATACACGTACAGACCATACCTAATCCAACTCTGCTTCTGAAACTGATACAAAGCACTGGTCCTCTAACATCCAATGCTTGTCAGTTAAGATGAGAAACGTGTGAGCTTCGTGAATGATGTAGTTCATTTGAGCTGAAAAGTGACAGCCCTCCCTGAAACGAGGTCTTGTTTGTAGGAAGACACAGAGCATGGAATTTACCTCCATTTCTGAAGGGAAACACACAGCATGGTTCTGATCCATGGATCACACTCTGCTTTAGAGCAAGAAGCACGCACTTGCTTTCTAGAGTCTCTAATACAACAGGAAACTTGGGTGTGCTCAAAACAAAATAACGGTGTTTCCTACACATACAGGCCATATGTAGTTAAACTCTGCTTCTGAAACTGAAACAAACCACAGGTCTTCTATCATCCAATGCTTGTCAGTTAAGATGAGAAACGTGTGAGATTCGTGAACGATGTAGTTCCTTTGAGCTGTTAGTTACTGCCCTAACCTGAAACGAAGTCTTGCTTGTAGGAAGACCCAGAGCTTGGGATTTAACTCCATTTCTGAAGTGAAACACACATCAGAGTTCTCATATATAGATCACACTCTGCTTTTAGCAAGAAGCACGCTCTTGCTTTCTAGAGACTCTAAGACAGCAGGAAACTTGAGTGTGCTGAGAACAAAAGAATAGTGTTTCCTACACATATGGACCATATCTAGTTCAAGTGTGCTTCTGAAACTGAAACAAACCACAGGTCTTCTAATATCCAATGCTTGTCATTTAAGATGAGAAACGTGTGAGCTTCGTGAACGATGTAGTTCGTTTGAGCTGTAAAGTAACTGCCCTTACTTGAAACGAAGTCTTCCTTGTAGGAAGACGCAGAGCCTGGGCTTTAACTCCATTTCTGAAGTGAAACACACAGCAGAGTTGTCATCTATTAATCACACTCTGCTTTAGAGCAAGAAGCACGCTCTAGCTTTCTAGACTCTCTAAGACACCAGGAAACGTGAGTGGGCTGAGAACAAAAGAACGGTGTTTCCTATACATACGGACAATACCTAATCCAACTATGCTTCTGAAACTGATACAAAGCACTGATCCTCTAACATCCGATGCTTGTCAGTTAAGATGAGAAACGTGTGAACTTCGTGAACGATGTAGTTCTTTTGAGCTGTAAAGTAACTGCCCTTACCTGTAATGATGTCTTGCTTGTAGGAAGACTCAGAGCCTGGGATTTAACTCCAATTTGAAGTGAAACACACATCAGGGTTCTTATCCATTGATCACACTCTGCTTTAGAGCAAGAAGCACGCTCTAGCTTTATAGAGTCCCTAATACAGCAGGAAACTTGAGTGTGCTCAGAACAAAAGAACGGTGTTTCGTACACATACAGACCATATCTAGTTCAACTGTGCTTCTGAAACTGAAACAAACCCCAGGTCCTCTAACATCCAATGCTTGTCAGTTAAGATGAGAAACGTGTGAGATTCGTGAACGATGTAGTTCGGTTGAGCTGTTAATAACTGCCCTTACCTGAAACGAAGTCTTGCTTGTAGGAAGAACCAGAGCTTGGGATTTAACTCCATTTCTGAAGTGAAACACACATCAGAGTTCTCATATGTAGATCACACTCTGCTTTTAGCAAGAAGCACGCTCTTGCTTTCTAGAGACTCTAAGACAGAAGGAAACATGAGTGTGCTGAGAACAAAAGAACGGTGTTTCCTACACTTATGAGCCATATCTAGTTCCACTCTGATTCTAAAACTGAAACAAACCACAGGTCCTCTAACATCCAATGATTGTCAGTTAAGATGAGAAACGTGTGAGCTTCGTGAACGATGTAGTTCATTTGAGCTGTAAAGTAACTGCCCTTACTTAAAACGAAGTCTTCCTTGTAGGAAGACTCAGAGCCTGGGCTTTAACTCCATTTCTGAAGTGAAACACACAGCAGAGTTGTCATCCATTGATCACACTCTGCTTTGGAGCAAGAAGCACGCTCTAGCTTTCTAGAGTCTCTAAGACATCAGGAAACGTCAGTGGGCTGAGAACAAAAGAACGGTGTTTCCTACACATACGGACCATACCTAATCCAACTCTGCTTCTGAAACTGATACAAAGCACTGGTCCTCTAACATCCAATGCTTGTCAGTTAAGATGAGAAACGTGTGAGATTTGTGAACGATGTAGTTCATTTGAGCTGAAAAGTGACAGCCCTCCCTGAAACGAGGTCTTGTTTGTAGGAAGACACAGAGCATGGAATTTAACTCCATTTCTGAAGGGAAACACACAGCATAGTTCTCATCCATGGATCACACTCTGCTTTAGAGAAAGAAGCACGCTCTTGCTTTCTAGAGTCTCTAATACAACAGGAAACTTGAGTGTGCTCAGAACAAAAGAACGGTGTTTCCTACACATACGGGCCATATCTAGTTAAACTCTGCTTCTGAAACTGAAACAAACCACAGGTCCTCTATCATCCAATACTTGTCAGTTAAGATGAGAAACGTGTGAGATTCGTGAACGATGTAGTTCGTTTGAGCTGTTAGTAACTGCCCTTAACTGAAATGATGTCTTGCTTGTAGGAAGACTCAGAGCCTGGGATTTAAATCCATTTCTGAAGTGAAACACACAACAGGGTTCTTATCCATTGATCACACTCTGCTTTAGAGCAAGAAGCATGCTATAGCTTTCTAGAGTCTCTAATACAGCAGGAAACTTGAGTGTGCTCAGAACAAAAGAACGGTGTTTCTTACACATACGGACCATATCTATTTCAAGTGTGCTTCTGAAACTGAAACAAACCACAGGTCTTCTAATATCCAATGCTTGTCATTTAAGATGAGAAACGTGTGAGCTTCGTGAACGATGTAGTTCGTTTGAGCTGTAAAGTAACTGCCCTTACTTGAAACGAAGTCTTCCTTGTAGGAAGAAACAGAGCTTGGGATTTAACTCCATTTCTGAAGTGAAACACACATCAGAGTTCTCATATATAGATCACACTCTGCTTTTAGCAAAAAGCACGCTCTTGCTTTCTAGAGACTCTAAGACAGAAGGAAACATGAGTGTGCTGAGAACAAAAGAACGGTGTTTCCTACACTTATGAGCCATATCTAGTTCCACTCTGATTCTAAAACTGAAACAAACCACAGGTCCTCTAACATCCAATGCTTGTCAGTTAAGATGAGAAACGTTTGAGCTTCGTGAACGATGTAGTTCGTTTGAGCTGTAAAGTAACTGCCCTTACTTGAAACGAAGTCTTCCTTGTAGGAAGACGCCGAGCCTGGGCTTTAACTCCATTTCTGAAGTGAAACACACAGCAGAGTTGTCATCCATTGATCACACTCTGCTTTAGAGCAAGAAGCACGCTCTAGCTTTCTAGACTCTCTAAGACACCAGGAAACGTGAGTGGGCTGAGAACAAAAGAACGGTGTTTCCTATACATACGGACAATACCTAATCCAACTATGCTTCTGAAACTGATACAAAGCACTGATCCTCTAACATCCAATGTTTGTCAGTTAAGATGAGAAACGTGTGAACTTCGTGAACGATGCAGTTCTTTTGAGCTGTAAAGTAACTGCCCTTACCTGTAATGATGTCTTGCTTGTAGGAAGACTCAGAGCCTGGGATTTAACTCCAATTCTGAAGTGAAACACACATCAGGGTTCTTATCCATTGATCACACTCTGCTTTAGAGCAAGAAGCACGCTCTAGCTTTATAGAGTCCCTAATACAGACGGAAACTTGAGTGTGCTCAGAACAAAAGAACGGTGTTTCTTACACATACAGACCATATCTAGTTCAACTGTGCTTCTGAAACTGAAACAAACCCCAGGTCCTCTAACATCCAATGCTTGTCAGTTAAGATGAGAACCGTGTGAGATTCGTGAACGATGTAGTTCGCTTGAGCTGTTAATAACTGCCCTTACCTGAAACGAAGTCTTGCTTGTAGGAAGAAACAGAGCTTGGGATTTAACTCCATTTCTGAAGTGAAACACACATCAGAGTTCTCATTTATAGATCACACTCTGCTTTTAGCAAAAAGCACGCTCTTGCTTTCTAGAGACTCTAAGACAGAAGGAAACATGAGTGTGCTGAGAACAAAATAACGGTGTTTCCTGCACTTATGAGCCATATCTAGTTCCACTCTGATTCTAAAACTGAAACAAACCACAGGTCCTCTAACATCCAATGCTTGTCAGTTAAGATGAGAAACGTGTGAGCTTCGTGAACGATGTAGTTCGTTTGAGCTGTAAAGTAACTGCACTTACTTGAAACGAAGTCTTCCTTGTAGGAAGACTCAGAGCCTGGGCTTTAACTCCATTTCTGAAGTGAAACACACAGCAGAGTTGTCATCCATTGATCACACTCTGCTTTGGAGCAAGAAGCACGCTCTAGCTTTCTAGAGTCTCTAAGACATCAGGAAACGTCAGTGGGCTCAGAACAAAAGAACGGTGTTTCCTACACATACGGACCATACCTAATCCAACTCTGCTTCTGAAACTGATACAAAGCACTGGTCCTCTAACATCCAATGCTTGTCAGTTAAGATGAGAAACATGTGAATTTTTGTGAACGATGTAGTTCATTTGAGCTGAAAAGTGACAGCCCTCCCTGAAACGAGGTCTTGTTTGTAGGAAGACACAGAGCATGGAATTTAACTCCATTTCTGAAGGGAAACACACAGCATAGTTCTCATCCATGGATCACACTCTGCTTTAGAGAAAGAAGCACGCTCTTGCTTTCTAGAGTCTCTAATACAACAGGAAACTTGAGTGTGCTCAGAACAAAAGAACGGTGTTTCCTACACATACGGGCCATATCTAGTTAAACTCTGCTTCTGAAACTGAAACAAACCACAGGTCCTCTATCATCCAATACTTGTCAGTTAAGATGAGAAACGTGTGAGATTCGTGAACGATGTAGTTCGTTTGAGCTGTTAGTAACTGCCCTTAACTGAAATGTTGTCTTGCTTGTAGGAAGACTCAGAGCCTGGGATTTAAATCCATTTCTGAAGTGAAACACACAACAGGGTTCTTATCCATTGATCACACTCTGCTTTAGAGCAAGAAGCACGCTCTAGCTTTCTAGACTCTCTAAGACACCAGGAAACGTGAGTGGGCTGAGAACAAAAGAACGGTGTTTCCTATACATATGGACAATACCTAATCCAACTATGCTTCTGAAAATGATACAAAGCACTGATCCTCTAACATCCGATGCTTGTCAGTTAAGATGAGAAACGTGTGAACTTCGTGAACAATGTAGTTCTTTTGAGCTGTAAAGTAACTGCCCTTACCTGTAATGATGTCTTGCTTGTAGGAAGACTCAGAGCCTGGGATTTAACTCCAATTCTGAAGTGAAACACACATCAGGGTTCTTATCCATTGATCACACTCTGCTTTAGAGCAAGAAGCACGCTCTAGCTTTATAGAGTCCCTAATACAGCAGGAAACTTGAGTGTGCTCAGAACAAAAGAACGGTGTTTCTTACACATACAGACCATATCTAGTTCAACTGTGCTTCTGAAACTGAAACAAACCCCAGGTCCTCTAACATCCAATGCTTGTCAGTTAAGATGAGAAACGCATGAGATTCGTGAACGATGTAGTTCGGTTGAGCTGTTAATAATTGCCCTTACCTGAAACGAAGTCTAGCTTGTAGGAAGAACCAGAGCTTGGGATTTAACTCCATTTCTGAAGTGAAACACACATCAGAGTTCTCATATATAGATCACACTCTGCTTTTAGCAAAAAGCACGCTCTTGCTTTCTAGAGACTCTAAGACAGAAGGAAACATGAGTGTGCTGAGAACAAAAGAACGGTGTTTCCTACACTTATGAGCCATATCTAGTTCCACTCTGATTCTAAAACTGAAACAAACCACAGGTCCTCTAACATCCAATGCTTGTCAGTTAAGATGAGAAACGTGTGAGCTTCGTGAATGATGTAGTTTGTTTGAGCTGTAAAGTAACTGCCCTTACTTGAAACGAAGTCTTCCTTGTAGGAAGACTCAGAGCCTGGGCTTTAACTCCATTTCTGAAGTGAAACACACAGCAGAGTTGTCATCCATTGATCATACTCTGCTTTAGAGCAATAAGCACGCTCTAGCTTTCCAGAGTCTCTAAGACAGCAGGAAACTTGAGTGTGCTGAGAACAAAAGAACGGTGTTTCCTACACTTATGAGCCATATCTAGTTCCACTCTGATTCTAAAAGTGAAACAAAACACAGGTCCTCTAAAATCCAATGCTTGTCATTTAAGATGAGAAACGTGTGAGCTTTGTGAACGATGTAGTTCGTTTGAGCTGTAAAGTAACTGCCCTTACCTGTAATGATGTCTTGCATGTAGGAAGACTCAGAGCCTGGGATTTAACTCCATTTCTGAAGTGAAACACACAACAGGGTTCTTATCCGTTGATCACACTCTGCTTTAGAGCAAGAAGCACGCTCTATCATTCTAGAGTCTCTAATACAGCAGGAAACTTGAGTGTGCTCAGAACAAAAGAACGGTGTTTCTTACACATACGGACCATATCTAGTTCAACTGTGCTTCTGAAACTGAAACAAACCACAGGTACTCTAACATCCAATCCTTGACAGTTAAGATGAGAAACGTGTGAGATTCGTGAACGATGTAGTTCCTTTGAGCTGTTAGTTACTGCCCTAACCTGAAACGAAGTCTTGCTTGTAGGAAGACCCAGAGCTTGGGATTTAACTCCATTTCTGAAGTGAAACACACATCAGAGTTCTCATATATAGATCACACTCTGCTTTTAGCAAGAAGCACGCTCTTGCTTTCTAGAGACTCTAAGACAGCAGGAAACTTGAGTGTGTTGAGAACAAAAGAATAGTGTTTCCTACACATATGGACCTTATCTAGTCCAACTGTGCTTCTGAAACTGATACAAAGCACTGGTCCTCTAACATCCAATGCTTGTCAGTTAAGATGAGAAACGTGTGAGCTTCGTGAATGATGTAGTTCGTTTGAGCTGTAAAGTAACTGCACTTACTTGAAACGAAGTCTTCCTTGTAGGAAGACTCAGAGCCTGGGCTTTAACTCCATTTCTGAAGTGAAACACACAGCAGAGTTGTCATCCATTGATCACACTCTGCTTTGGAGCAAGAAGCACGCTCTAGCTTTCTAGAGTCTCTAAGACATCAGGAAACGTCAGTGGGCTCAGAACAAAAGAACGGTGTTTCCTACACATACGGACCATACCTAATCCAACTCTGCTTCTGAAACTGATACAAAGCACTGGTCCTCTAACATCCAATGCTTGTCAGTTAAGATGAGAAACGTGTGAATTTTTGTGAACGATGTAGTTCATTTGAGCTGAAAAGTGACAGCCCTCCCTGAAACGAGGTCTTGTTTGTAGGAAGACACAGAGCATGGAATTTAACTCCATTTCTGAAGGGAAACACACAGCATAGTTCTCATCCATGGATCACACTCTGCTTTAGAGAAAGAAGCACGCTCTTGCTTTCTAGAGTCTCTAATACAACAGGAAACTTGAGTGTGCTCAGAACAAAAGAACGGTGTTTCCTACACATACGGGCCATATCTAGTTAAACTCTGCTTCTGAAACTGAAACAAACCACAGGTCCTCTATCATCCAATACTTGTCAGTTAAGATGAGAAACGTGTGAGATTCGTGAACGATGTAGTTCGTTTGAGCTGTTAGTAACTGCCCTTAACTGAAATGATGTCTTGCTTGTAGGAAGACTCAGAGCCTGGGATTTAAATCCATTTCTGAAGTGAAACACACAACAGGGTTCTTATCCATTGATCACACTCTGCTTTAGAGCAAGAAGCATGCTATAGCTTTCTAGAGTCTCTAATACAGCAGGAAACTTGAGTGTGCTCAGAACAAAAGAACGGTGTTTCTTACACATACGGACCATATCTAGTTCAAGTGTGATTCTGAAACTGAAACAAACCACAGGTCTTCTAATATCCAATGCTTGTCATTTAAGATGAGAAACGTGTGAGCTTCGTGAACGATGTAGTTCGTTTGAGCTGTAAAGTAACTGCCCTTACTTGAAACGAAGTCTTCCTTGTAGGAAGACTCAGAGCCTGGGCTTTAACTCCATTTCTGAAGTGAAACACACAGCAGAGTTGTCATCCATTGATCACACTCTGCTTTAGAGCAAGAAGCACGCTCTAGCTTTCTAGACTTTCTAAGACACCAGGAAACGTGAGTGGGCTGAGAACAAAAGAACGGTGTTTCCTATACATACGGACAATACCTAATCCAACTATGCTTCTGAAACTGATACAAAGCACTGATCCTCTAACATCCAATGTTTGTCAGTTAAGATGAGAAACGTGTGAACTTCGTGAACGATGCAGTTCTTTTGAGCTGTAAAGTAACTGCCCTTACCTGTAATGATGTCTTGCTTGTAGGAAGACTCAGAGCCTGGGATTTAACTCCAATTCTGAAGTGAAACACACATCAGGGTTCTTATCCATTGATCACACTCTGCTTTAGAGCAAGAAGCACGCTCTGGCTTTATAGAGTCCCTAATACAGCAGGAAACTTGAGTGTGCTCAGAACAAAAGAACGGTGTTTCTTACCCATACAGACCATATCTAGTTCAACTGTGCTTCTGAAACTGAAACAAACCCCAGGTCCTCTAACATCCAATGCTTGTCAGTTAAGATGAGAACCGTGTGAGATTCGTGAACGATGTAGTTCGGTTGAGCTGTTAATAACTGCCCTTACCTGAAACGAAGTCTTGCTTGTAGGAAGAAACAGAGCTTGGGATTTAACTCCATTTCTGAAGTGAAACACACATCAGAGTTCTCATATATAGATCACACTCTGCTTTTAGCAAAAAGCACGCTCTTGCTTTCTAGAGACTCTAAGACAGAAGGAAACATGAGTGTGCTGAGAACAAAAGAACGGTGTTTCCTACACTTATGAGCCATATCTAGTTCCACTCTGATTCTAAAACTGAAACAAACCACAGGTCCTCTAACATCCAATGCTTGTCAGTTAAGATGAGAAACGTGTGAGCTTCGTGAACGATGTAGTTCGTTTGAGCTGTAAAGTAACTGCACTTACTTGAAACGAAGTCTTCCTTGTAGGAAGACTCAGAGCCTGGGCTTTAACTCCATTTCTGAAGTGAAACACACAGCAGAGTTGTCATCCATTGATCACACTCTGCTTTGGAGCAAGAAGCACGCTCTAGCTTTCTAGAGTCTCTAAGACATCAGGAAACATCAGTGGGCTCAGAACAAAAGAACGGTGTTTCCTACACATACGGACCATACCTAATCCAACTCTGCTTCTGAAACTGATACAAAGCACTGGTCCTCTAACATCCAATGCTTGTCAGTTAAGATGAGAAACGTGTGAATTTTTGTGAACGATGTAGTTCATTTGAGCTGAAAAGTGACAGCACTCCCTGAAACGAGGTCTTGTTTGTAGGAAGACACAGAGCATGGAATTTAACTCCATTTCTGAAGGGAAACACACAGCAGAGTTGTCATCCATTGATCACACTCTGCTTTAGAGCAAGAAGCACGCTCTAGCTTTCTAGACTCTCTAAGACACCAGGAAACGTGAGTGGGCTGAGAACAAAAGAACGGTGTTTCCTATACATACGGACAATACCTAATCCAACTATGCTTCTGAAACTGATACAAAGCACTGATCCTCTAACATCCAATGTTTGTCAGTTAAGATGAGAAACGTGTGAACTTCGTGAACGATGCAGTTCTTTTGAGCTGTAAAGTAACTGCCCTTACCTGTAATGATGTCTTGCTTGTAGGAAGACTCAGAGCCTGGGATTTAACTCCAATTCTGAAGTGAAACACACATCAGGGTTCTTATCCATTGATCACACTCTGCTTTAGAGCAAGACGCACGCTCTGGCTTTATAGAGTCCCTAATACAGCAGGAAACGTGAGTGTGCTCAGAACAAAAGAACGGTGTTTCTTACCCATACAGACCATATCTAGTTCAACTGTGCTTCTGAAACTGAAACAAACCCCAGGTCCTCTAACATCCAATGCTTGTCAGTTAAGATGAGAACCGTGTGAGATTCGTGAACGATGTAGTTCGGTTGAGCTGTTAATAACTGCCCTTACCTGAAACGAAGTCTTGCTTGTAGGAAGAAACAGAGCTTGGGATTTAACTCCATTTCTGAAGTGAAACACACATCAGAGTTCTCATATATAGATCACACTCTGCTTTTAGCAAAAAGCACGCTCTTGCTTTGTAGAGACTCTAAGACAGAAGGAAACATGAGTGTGCTGAGAACAAAAGAACGGTGTTTCCTACACTTATGAGCCATATCTAGTTCCACTCTGATTCTAAAACTGAAACAAACCACAGGTCCTCTAACATCCAATGCTTGTCAGTTAAGATGAGAAACGTGTGAGCTTCGTGAACGATGTAGTTCGTTTGAGCTGTAAAGTAACTGCACTTACTTGAAACGAAGTCTTCCTTGTAGGAAGACTCAGAGCCTGGGCTTTAACTCCATTTCTGAAGTGAAACACACAGCAGAGTTGTCATCCATTGATCACACTCTGCTTTGGAGCAAGAAGCACGCTCTAGCTTTCTAGAGTCTCTAAGACATCAGGAAACATCAGTGGGCTCAGAACAAAAGAACGGTGTTTCCTACACATACGGACCATACCTAATCCAACTCTGCTTCTGAAACTGATACAAAGCACTGGTCCTCTAACATCCAATGCTTGTCAGTTAAGATGAGAAACGTGTGAATTTTTGTGAACGATGTAGTTCATTTGAGCTGAAAAGTGACAGCCCTCCCTGAAATGAGGTCTTGTTTGTAGGAAGACACAGAGCATGGAATTTAACTCCATTTCTGAAGGGAAACACACAGCATAGTTCTCATCCATGGATCACACTCTGCTTTAGAGAAAGAAGCACGCTCTTGCTTTCTAGAGTCTCTAATACAACAGGAAACTTGAGTGTGCTCAGAACAAAAGAACGGTGTTTCCTACACATACGGGCCATATCTAGTTAAACTCTGCTTCTGAAACTGAAACAAACCACAGGTCCTCTATCATCCAATACTTGTCAGTTAAGATGAGAAACGTGTGAGCTTCGTGAACGATGTAGTTCGTTTGAGCTGTTAGTAACTGCCCTTACCTGAAATGATGTCTTGCTTGTAGGAAGACTCAGAGCCTGGGATTTAAATCCATTTCTGAAGTGAAACACACAACAGGGTTCTTATCCATTGATCACACTCTGCTTTAGAGCAAGAAGCACGCTCTAGCTTTCTAGACTCTCTAAGACACCAGGAAACGTGAGTGGGCTGAGAACAAAAGAACGGTGTTTCCTATACATATGGACAATACCTAATCCAACTATGCTTCTGAAACTGATACAAAGCACTGATCCTCTAACATCCAATGCTTGTCAGTTAAGATGAGAAACGTGTGAACTTCGTGAACGATGTAGTTCTTTTGAGCTGTAAAGTAACTGCCCTTACCTGTAATGATGTCTTGCTTGTAGGAAGACTCAGAGCCTGGGATTTAACTCCAATTCTGAAGTGAAACACACATCAGGGTTCTTATCCATTGATCACACTCTGCTTTAGAGCAAGAAGCACGCTCTAGCTTTATAGAGTCCCTAATACAGCAGGAAACTTGAGTGTGCTCAGAACAAAAGAACGGTGTTTCTTACACATACAGACCATATCTAGTTCAACTGTGCTTCTGAAACTGAAACAAACCCCAGGTCCTCTAACATCCAATGCTTGTCAGTTAAGATGAGAAACGTGTGAGATTCGTGAACGATGTAGTTCGGTTGAGCTGTTAATAATTGCCCTTACCTGAAACGAAGTCTAGCTTGTAGGAAGAACCAGAGCTTGGGATTTAACTCCATTTCTGAAGTGAAACACACATCAGAGTTCTCATATATAGATCACACTCTGCTTTTAGCAAAAAGCACGCTCTTGCTTTCTAGAGACTCTAAGACAGAAGGAAACATGAGTGTGCTGAGAACAAAAGAACGGTGTTTCCTACACTTATGAGCCATATCTAGTTCCACTCTGATTCTAAAACTGAAACAAACCACAGGTCCTCTAACATCCAATGCTTGTCAGTTAAGATGAGAAACGTGTGAGCTTCGTGAACGATGTAGTTTGTTTGAGCTGTAAAGTAACTGCCCTTACTTGAAACGAAGTCTTCCTTGTAGGAAGACTCAGAGCCTGGGCTTTAACTCCATTTCTGAAGTGAAACACACAGCAGAGTTGTCATCCATTGATCATACTCTGCTTTAGAGCAAGAAGCACGCTCTAGCTTTCCAGAGTCTCTAAGACAGCAGGAAACTTGAGTGTGCTGAGAACAAAAGAACGGTGTTTCCTACACTTATGAGCCATATCTAGTTCCATTCTGATTCTAAAAGTGAAACAAAACACAGGTCCTCTAAAATCCAATGCTTGTCATTTAAGATGAGAAACGTGTGAGCTTTGTGAACGATGTAGTTCGTTTGAGCTGTAAAGTAACTGCCCTTACCTGTAATGATGTCTTGCATGTAGGAAGACTCAGAGCCTGGGATTTAACTCCATTTCTGAAGTGAAACACACAACAGGGTTCTTATCCGTTGATCACACTCTGCTTTAGAGCAAGAAGCACGCTCTATTATTCTAGAGTCTCTAATACAGCAGGAAACTTGAGTGTGCTCAGAACAAAAGAACGGTGTTTCTTACACATACGGACCATATCTAGTTCAACTGTGCTTCTGAAACTGAAACAAACCACAGGTACTCTAACATCCAATCCTTGACAGTTAAGATGAGAAACGTGTGAGATTCGTGAACGATGTAGTTGCTTTGAGCTGTTAGTTACTGCCCTAACCTGAAACGAAGTCTTGCTTGTAGGAAGACCCAGAGCTTGGGATTTAACTCCATTTCTGAAGTGAAACACACATCAGAGTTCTCATATATAGATCACACTCTGCTTTTAGCAAGAAGCACGCTCTTGCTTTCTAGAGACTCTAAGACAGCAGGAAACTTGAGTGTGCTGAGAACAAAAGAATAGTGTTTCCTACACATATGGACCTTATCTAGTCCAACTGTGCTTCTGAAACTGATACAAAGCACTGGTCCTCTAACATCCAATGCTTGTCAGTTAAGATGAGAAACGTGTGAGCTTCGTGAACGTTGTAGTTCGTTTGAGCTGAAAAGTGGCTACCCTTAACTGAAACGACGTCTTGCTTGTAGGAAGACACAGAGCATGGAATTTTCCTCCATTTCTGAAGGGAATCACACAGTATAGTTCTCATCCATGGATCACACTCTGCTTTAGAGCAAGAAGCACGCTCTTGCTTTCTAGAGTCTCTAATACAGCAGGAAACGTGAGTGTTATCAGAACAAAAGAACGGTGTTTCCTACACTTATGAGCCATAACTAGTTCAACTGTGCTTCTGAAACTGAAACAAACCACAGGTCCTCTAACATCCAATGCTTCTCAGTTAAGATGAGAAACTTGTGAGCTTCGTGAACGATGTAGTTCATTTGAGCTGTAAAGTAACTGCCCTTAATTGAAACGAAGTCTTCCTTGTAGGAAGACTCAGAGCCTGGGCTTTAACTCCATTTCTGAAGTGAAACACACAGCAGAGTTGTCGTCCATTGATCACACTCTGCTTTAGAGCAAGAAGCACGCTCTAGGTTTCTAGAGTCTCTAAGACATCAGGAAACGTCAGTGGGCTCAGAACAAAAGAACGGTGTTTCCTACACATACGGACCATACCTAATCCAACTCTGCTTCTGAAACTGATACAAAGCACTGGTCCTCTAACATCCAATGCTTGTCAGTTAAGATGAGAAACGTGTGAGATTTGTGAACGATGTAGTTCATTTGAGCTGAAAAGTGACAGCCCTCCCTGAAACGAGGTCTTGTTTGTAGGACTACACAGAGCATGGAATTTAACTCCATTTCTGAAGGGAAACACACAGCATAGTTCTCATCCATGGATCACACTCTGCTTTAGAGCAAGAAGCACGCTCTTGCTTTCTAGAGTCTAATACAACAGGAAACTTGAGTGTGCTCAGAACAAAAGAACAGTGTTTCCTACACATACGGGCCATATCTAGTTAAACTCTGCTTCTGAAACTGAAACAAACCACAGGTCCTCTATCATCCAATGCTTGTCAGTTAAGATGAGAAACGTGTGAGATTCGTGAACGATGTAGTTCTTTTGAGATGTTAGTAACTGCCCTTACTAGAAACGAAGTCTTACTTCTAGTAAGACCCAGAGCTTGGGATTTAACTCCATTTCTGAAGTGAAACACACATCAGAGTTCTCATATATAGATCACACTCTGCTTTTAGCAAGAAGCACGCTCTTGCTTTCTAGAGACTCTAAGACAGAAGGAAACATGAGTGTGCTGAGAACAAAAGAACGGTGTTTCCTACACTTATGACCCATATCTAGTTCCACTCTGATTCTAAAACTGAAACAAACCACAGGTCCTCTAACATCCAATGCTTCTCAGTTAAGATGAGAAACGTGTGAGCTTCCTGAACGATGTAGTTCGTTTGAGCTGTAAAGTAACTGCCCTTACCTGAAACGAAGTCTTGCTTGTAGGAAGACACAGAGCATGGAATTTACCTCCATTTCTGAAGGTAAACACACAGTATAGTTCTCATCCATGGATCACACTCTGCTTCAGAGCAAGAAGCACCCTTTTGCTTTCTAGAGTCTCTAACACAGCAGGAAACGTAAGTGTGCTCAGAACAAAAGAACGGTGTTTCCTACACTTATGAGCCATATCTAGTTCAACTTTGCTTCTGAAACTGAAACAAACCACAGGTCCTCTAACATCCAATGCTTCTCAGTTAAGATGAGAAACGTGTGAGCTTCGTGAACGATGTAGTTCGTTTGAGCTGTAAAGTAACTGCACTTACTTGAAACGAAGTCTTCCTTGTAGGAAGACTCAGAGCCTGGGCTTTAACTCCATTTCTGAAGTGAAACACACAGCAGAGTTGTCATCCATTGATCATACTCTGCTTTAGAGCAAGAAGCACGCTCTAGCTTTCCAGAGTCTCTAAGACAGCAGGAAACTTGAGTGTGCTGAGAACAAAAGAACGGTGTTTCCTACACTTATGAGCCATATCTAGTTCCACTCTGATTCTAAAAGTGAAACAAAATACAGGTCCTCTAAAATCCAATGCTTGTCATTTAAGATGAGAAACGTGTGAGCTTTGTGAACGATGTAGTTCGTTTTAGCTGTAAAGTAACTGCCCTTACCTGTAATGATGTCTTGCATGTAGGAAGACTCAGAGCCTTGGATTTAACTCCATTTCTGAAGTGAAACACACAACAGGGTTCTTATCCGTTGATCACACTCTGCTTTAGAGCAAGAAGCACGCTCTATCATTCTAGATTCTCTAATACAGCAGGAAACTTGAGTGTGCTCAGAACAAAAGAACGGTGTTTCTTACACATATGGACCATATCTAGTTCAACTGTGCTTCTGAAACTGAAACAAACCACAGGTACTCTAACATCCAATCCTTGACAGTTAAGATGAGAAACCTGTGAGCTTCGTGAACGATGTTGTTCGTTTGAGCTGTAAAGTAACTGCCCTTACTTGAAACGAAGTCTTCCTTGTAGGAAGACTCAGAGCCTGGGCTTTAACTCCATTTCTGAAGTGAAACACACAGCATAGTTCTGATCCATGGATCACACTCTGCTTTAGAGCAAGAAGCACGCTCTAGCTTTCTAGAGTCTCTAAGACACGAGGAAACGTGAGTGGGGTGAGAACAAAGAACGGTGTTTCCTACACGTACAGACCATACCTAATCCACCTCTGCTTCTGAAACTGATACAAAGCACTGGTCCTCTAACATCCAATGCTTGTCAGTTAAGGTGAGAAACGTGTGAGCTTCGTGAATGATGTAGTTCATTTGAGCTGAAAAGTGACAGCCCTCCCTGAAACGAGGTCTTGTTTGTAGGAAGACACAGAGCATGGAATTTACCTCCATTTCTGAAGGGAAACACACAGCATGGTTCTGATCCATGGATCACACTCTGCTTTAGAGCAAGAAGCACGCACTTGCTTTCTAGAGTCTCTAATACAACAGGAAACTTGGGTGTGCTCAAAACAAAATAACGGTGTTTCCTACACATACAGGCCATATGTAGTTAAACTCTGCTTCTGAAACTGAAACAAACCACAGGTCTTCTATCATCCAATGCTTGACAGTTAAGATGAGAAACGTGTGAGATTCGTGAACGATGTAGTTCCTTTGAGCTGTTAGTTACTGCCCTAACCTGAAACGAAGTCTTGCTTGTAGGAAGACCCAGAGCTTGGGATTTAACTCCATTTCTGAAGTGAAACACACATCAGAGTTCTCATATATAGATCACACTCTGCTTTTAGCAAGAAGCACGCTCTTGCTTTCTAGAGACTCTAAGATAGCAGGAAACTTGAGTGTGCTGAGAACAAAAGAATAGTGTTTCCTACACATATGGACCTTATCTAGTCCAACTGTGCTTCTGAAACTGATACAAAGCACTGGTCCTCTAACATCCAATGCTTGTCAGTTAAGGTGAGAAACGTGTGAGCTTCGTGAACGTTGTAGTTCGTTTGAGCTGAAAAGTGGCTACCCTTAACTGAAACGACGTCTTGCTTGTAGGAAGACACAGAGCATGGAATTTACCTCCATTTCTGAAGGGAATCACACAGTATAGTTCTAATCCATGGATCACACTCTGCTTTAGAGCAAGAAGCACGCTCTTGCTTTCTAGAGTCTCTAATACAGCAGGAAACGTGAGTGTTATCAGAACAAAAGAACGGTGTTTCCTACACTTATGAGCCATAACTAGTTCAACTGTGCTTCTGAAACTGAAACAAACCACAGGTCCTCTAACATCCAATGCTTCTCAGTTAAGATGAGAAACTTGTGAGCTTCGTGAACGATGTAGTTCATTTGAGCTGTAAAGTAACTGCCCTTAATTGAAACGAAGTCTTCCTTGTAGGAAGACTCAGAGCCTGGGCTTTAACTCCATTTCTGAAGTGAAACACACAGCAGAGTTGTCGTCCATTGATCACACTCTGCTTTAGAGCAAGAAGCACGCTCTAGCTTTCTAGAGTCTCTAAGACATCAGGAAACGTCAGTGGGCTCAGAACAAAAGAACGGTGTTTCCTACACATACGGACCATACCTAATCCAACTCTGCTTCTGAAACTGATACAAAGCACTGGTCCTCTAACATCCAATGCTTGTCAGTTAAGATGAGAAACGTGTGAGATTTGTGAATGATGTAGTTCATTTGAGCTGAAAAGTGACAGCCCTCCCTGAAACGAGGTCTTGTTTGTAGGACTACACAGAGCATGGAATTTAACTCCATTTCTGAAGGGAAACACACAGCATAGTTCTCATCCATGGATCACACTCTGCTTTAGAGCAAGAAGCACGCTCTTGCTTTCTAGAGTCTAATACAACAGGAAACTTGAGTGTGCTCAGAACAAAAGAACGGTGTTTCCTACACATACGGGCCATATCTAGTTAAACTCTGCTTCTGAAACTGAAACAAACCACAGGTCCTCTATCATCCAATGCTTGTCAGTTAAGATGAGAAACGTGTGAGATTCGTGAACGATGTAGTTCTTTTGAGATGTTAGTAACTGCCCTTACTAGAAACGAAGTCTTACTTCTAGTAAGACCCAGAGCTTGGGATTTAACTCCATTTCTGAAGTGAAACACACATCAGAGTTCTCATATATAGATCACACTCTGCTTTTAGCAAGAAGCACGCTCTTGCTTTCTAGAGACTCTAAGACAGAAGGAAACATGAGTGTGCTGAGAACAAAAGAACGGTGTTTCCTACACTTATGACCCATATCTAGTTCCACTCTGATTCTAAAACTGAAACAAACCACAGGTCCTCTAACATCCAATGCTTCTCAGTTAAGATGAGAAACGTGTGAGCTTCCTGAACGATGTAGTTCGTTTGAGCTGTAAAGTAACTGCCCTTACCTGAAACTAAGTCTTGCTTGTAGGAAGAGTCAGAGCCTCAGATTTAACTCCATTTTTGAAGTGAAACACACATCAGGGTTCTTATCCATTGATCACACTCTGCTTTAGAGCAAGAAGCACGCTTTAGCTTTCTAGAGGCTCTAATACAGCAGGAAACTTGAGTTTGCTCAGAACAAAAGAACGGTATTTCTTACACATACGGACCATATCTAGTTCAACTGTGCTTCTGAAACTGAAACAAACCACAGGTCCTCTAACATCCAATGCTTCTCAGTTAAGATGAGAAACGTGTGAGCTTCGTGAACGATGTAGTTCGTTTGAGCTGTAAAGTAACTGCCCTTACCTGAAACGAAGTCTTGCTTGTAGGAAGACACAGAGCATGGAATTTACCTCCATTTCTGAAGGTAAACACACAGTATAGTTCTCATCCATGGATCACACTCTGCTTTAGAGCAAGAAGCACGCTTTTGCTTTCTAGAGTCTCTAACACAGCAGGAAACGTAAGTGTGCTCAGAACAAAAGAACGGTGTTTCCTACACTTATGAGCCATATCTAGTTCAACTTTGCTTCTGAAACTGAAACAAACCACAGGTCCTCTAACATCCAATGCTTCTCAGTTAAGATGAGAAACGTGTGAGCTTCGTGAACGATGTAGTTCGTTTGAGCTGTAAAGTAACTGCACTTACTTCAAACGAAGTCTTCCTTGTAGGAAGACTCAGAGCCTGGGCTTTAACTCCATTTCTGAAGTGAAACACACAGCAGAGTTGTCATCCATTGATCATACTCTGCTTTAGAGCAAGAAGCACGCTCTAGCTTTCCAGAGTCTCTAAGACAGCAGGAAACTTGAGTGTGCTGAGAACAAAAGAACGGTGTTTCCTACACTTATGAGCCATATCTAGTTCCACTCTGATTCTAAAAGTGAAACAAAATACAGGTCCTCTAAAATCCAATGCTTGTCATTTAAGATGAGAAACGTGTGAGCTTTGTGAACGATGTAGTTCGTTTTAGCTGTAAAGTAACTGCCCTTACCTGTAATGATGTCTTGCATGTAGGAAGACTCAGAGCCTTGGATTTAACTCCATTTCTGAAGTGAAACACACAACAGGGTTCTTATCCGTTGATCACACTCTGCTTTAGAGCAAGAAGCACGCTCTATCATTCTAGATTCTCTAATACAGCAGGAAACTTGAGTGTGCTCAGAACAAAAGAACGGTGTTTCTTACACATATGGACCATATCTAGTTCAACTGTGCTTCTGAAACTGAAACAAACCACAGGTACTCTAACATCCAATCCTTGACAGTTAAGATGAGAAACCTGTGAGCTTCGTGAATGATGTTGTTCGTTTGAGCTGTAAAGTAACTGCCCTTACTTGAAACGAAGTCTTCCTTGTAGGAAGACTCAGAGCCTGGGCTTTAACTCCATTTCTGAAGTGAAACACACAGCATAGTTCTGATCCATGGATCACACTCTGCTTTAGAGCAAGAAGCACGCTCTAGCTTTCTAGAGTCTCTAAGACACGAGGAAACGTGAGTGGGGTGAGAACAAAGAACAGTGTTTCCTACACGTACAGACCATACCTAATCCACCTCTGCTTCTGAAACTGATACAAAGCACTGGTCCTCTAACATCCAATGCTTGTCAGTTAAGATGAGAAACGTGTGAGCTTCGTGAATGATGTAGTTCATTTGAGCTGAAAAGTGACAGCCCTCCCTGAAACGAGGTCTTGTTTGTAGGAAGACACAGAGCATGGAATTTACCTCCATTTCTGAAGGGAAACACACAGCATGGTTCTGATCCATGGATCACACTCTGCTTTAGAGCAAGAAGCACGCACTTGCTTTCTAGAGTCTCTAATACAACAGGAAACTTGGGTGTGCTCAAAACAAAATAACGGTGTTTCCTACACATACAGGCCATATGTAGTTAAACTCTGCTTCTGAAACTGAAACAAACCACAGGTCTTCTATCATCCAATGCTTGTCAGTTAAGATGAGAAACGTGTGAGATTCGTGAACGATGTAGTTCCTTTGAGCTGTTAGTTACTGCCCTAACCTGAAACGAAGTCTTGCTTGTAGGAAGACCCAGAGCTTGGGATTTAACTCCATTTCTGAAGTGAAACACACATCAGAGTTCTCATATATAGATCACACTCTGCTTTTAGCAAGAAGCACGCTCTTGCTTTCTAGAGACTCTAAGACAGCAGGAAACTTGAGTGTGCTGAGAACAAAAGAATAGTGTTTCCTACACATATGGACCTTATCTAGTCCAACTGTGCTTCTGAAACTGATACAAAGCACTGGTCCTCTAACATCCAATGCTTGTCAGTTAAGGTGAGAAACGTGTGAGCTTCGTGAACGTTGTAGTTCGTTTGAGCTGAAAAGTGGCTACCCTTAACTGAAACGACGTCTTGCTTGTAGGAAGACACAGAGCATGGAATTTACCTCCATTTCTGAAGGGAATCACACAGTATAGTTCTAATCCATGGATCACACTCTGCTTTAGAGCAAGAAGCACGCTCTTGCTTTCTAGAGTCTCTAATACAGCAGGAAACGTGAGTGTTATCAGAACAAAAGAACGGTGTTTCCTACACTTATGAGCCATAACTAGTTCAACTGTGCTTCTGAAACTGAAACAAACCACAGGTCCTCTAACATCCAATGCTTCTCAGTTAAGATGAGAAACTTGTGAGCTTCGTGAACGATGTAGTTCATTTGAGCTGTAAAGTAACTGCCCTTAATTGAAACGAAGTCTTCCTTGTAGGAAGACTCAGAGCCTGGGCTTTAACTCCATTTCTGAAGTGGAACACACAGCAGAGTTGTCGTCCATTGATCACACTCTGCTTTAGAGCAAGAAGCACGCTCTAGCTTTCTAGAGTCTCTAAGACATCAAGAAACGTCAGTGGGCTCAGAACAAAAGAACGGTGTTTCCTACACATACGGACCATACCTAATCCAACTCTGCTTCTGAAACTGATACAAAGCACTGGTCCTCTAACATCCAATGCTTGTTAGTTAAGATGAGAAACGTGTGAGATTTGTGAACGATGTAGTTCATTTGAGCTGAAAAGTGACAGCCCTCCCTGAAACGAGGTCTTGTTTGTAGGAAGACACAGAGCATGGAATTTAACTCCATTTCTGAAGGGAAACACACAGCATAGTTCTCATCCATGGATCACACTCTGCTTTAGAGCAAGAAGCACGCTCTTGCTTTCTAGAGTCTAATACAACAGGAAACTTGAGTGTGCTCAGAACAAAAGAACGGTGTTTCCTACACATACGGGCCATATCTAGTTAAACTCTGCTTCTGAAACTGAAACAAACCACAGGTCCTCTATCATCCAATACTTGTCAGTTAAGATGAGAAACGTGTGAGATTCGTGAACGATGTAGTTCGTTTGAGCTGTAAAGTAACTGCCCTTAACTGAAATGATGTCTTGCTTGTAGGAAGACTCAGAGCCTGGGATTTAAATCCATTTCTGAAGTGAAACACACAACAGGGTTCTTATCCATTGATCACACTCTGCTTTAGAGCAAGAAGCATGCTATAGCTTTCTAGAGTCTCTAATACAGCAGGAAACTTGAGTGTGCTCAGAACAAAAGAACGGTGTTTCTTACACATACGGACCATATCTAGTTCAAGTGTGCTTCTGAAACTGAAACAAACCACAGGTCCTCTAATATCCCATGCTTGTCATTTAAGATGAGAAACGTGTGAGCTTCGTGAACGATGTAGTTCGTTTGAGCTGTAAAGTAACTGCCCTTACTTGAAACGAAGTCTTCCTTTTAGGAAGACGCAGAGCCTAGGCTTTAACTCCATTTCTGAAGTGAAACACACAGCAGAGTTGTCATCCATTGATCACACTCTGCTTTAGAGCAAGAAGCACGCTCTATCTTTCTAGACTCTCTAAGACACCAGGAAACGTGAGTGGGCTAGGAACAAAAGAACGGTGTTTCCTATACATACGGACAATACCTAATCCAACTATGCTTCTGAAACTGATACAAAGTACTGATCCTCTAACATCCGATGCTTGTCAGTTAAGATGAGAAACGTGTGAGCTTCGTGAACGATGTAGTTCTTTTGAGCTGTAAAGTAACTGCCCTTACCTGTGATGATGTCTTGCTTGTAGGAAGACTCAGAGCCTGGGATTTAACTCCAATTCTGAAGTGAAACACACATCAGGGTTCTTATCCATTGATCACACTCTGCTTTAGAGCAAGAAGCACGCTCTAGTTTTATAGAGTCCCTAATACAGCAGGAAACTTGAGTGTGCTCAGAACAAAAGAACGGTGTTTCTTACACATACAGACCATATCTAGTTCAACTGTGCTTCTGAAACTGAAACAAACCCCAGGTCCTCTAACATCCAATGCTTGTCATTTAAGATGAGAAACGTGTGAGATTCGTGAACGATGTAGTTCGGTTGAGCTGTTAATAACTGCCCTTACCTGAAACGAAGTCTTGCTTGTAGGAAGAAACAGAGCTTGGGATTTAACTCCATTTCTGAAGTGAAACACACATCAGAGTTCTCATATATAGATCACACTCTGCTTTTAGCAAGAAGCACGCTCTTGCTTTCTAGAGACTCTAAGACAGAAGGAAACATGAGTGTGCTGAGAACAAAAGAACGGTGTTTCCTACACTTATGAGCCATATCTAGTTCCACTCTTATTCTAAAACTGAAACAAACCACAGGTCCTCTAACATCCAATGCTTGTCAGTTAAGATGAGAAACGTGTGAGCTTCGTGAACGATGTAGTTCATTTGAGCTGTAAAGTAACTGCCCTTACTTAAAACGAAGTCTTCCTTGTAGGAAGACTCAGAGCCTGGGCTTTAACTCCATTTCTGAAGTGAAACACACAGCAGAGTTGTCATCCATTGATCACAGTCTGCTTTGGAGCAAGAAGCACGCTCTAGCTTTCTAGAGTCTCTAAGACATCAGGAAACGTGAGTGGGCTCAGAACAAAAGAACGGTGTTTCCTACACATACGGACCATACCTAATCCAACTCTGCTTCTGAAACTTATACAAAGCACTGGTTCTCTAACTTCCAATGCTTGTCAGTTAAGATGAGAAACGTGTGAGATTTGTGAAAGATGTAGTTCATTTGAGCTGAAAAGTGACAGCCCTCCCTGAAACGAGGTCTTGTTTGTAGGAAGACACAGAGCATGGAATTTAACTCCATTTCTGAAGGGAAACACACAGCATAGTTCTCATCCATGGATCACACTCTGCTTTAGAGAAAGAAGCACGCTCTTGCTTTCTAGACTCTCTAAGACACGAGGAAACCTGAGTGGGCTGAGAACAAAAGAACGGTGTTTCCTATACATACGGACAATACCTAATCCAACTATGCTTCTGAAACTGATACAAAGCACTGATCCTCTAACATCCAATGCTTGTCAGTTAAGATGAGAAACGTGTGAACTTCGTGAACGATGTAGTTCTTTTGAGCTGTAAAGTAACTGCCCTTACCTGTAATGATGTCTTGCTTGTAGGAAGACTCAGAGCCTGGGATTTAACTCCAATTCTGAAGTGAAACACACATCAGGGTTCTAATCCATTGATCACACTCTGCTTTAGAGCAAGAAGCACGCTCTAGCTTTATAGAGTCCCTAATACAGCAGGAAACTAGAGTGTGCTCAGAACAAAAGAACGGTGTTTCTTACACATACAGACCATATCTAGTTCAACTGTGCTTCTGAAACTGAAACAAACCCCAGGTCCTCTAACATCCAATGCTTGTCAGTTAAGATGAGAAACGTGTGAGCTTCGTGAACGATGTAGTTTGTTTGAGCTGTAAAGTAACTGCCCTTACTTGAAACGAAGTCCTCCTTGTAGGAAGACTCAGAGCCTGGGCTTTAACTCCATTTCTGAAGTGAAACACACAGCAGAGTTGTCATCCATTGAACATACTCTGCTTTAGAGCAAGAAGCATGCTCTAGCTTTCCAGAGTCTCTAAGACAGCAGGAAACTTGAGTGTGCTGAGAACAAAAGAACGGTGTTTCCTACACTTATGAGCCATATCTAGTTCCACTCTGATTCTAAAAGTGAAACAAAACACAGGTCCTCTAAAATCCAATGCTTGTCATTTAAGATGAGAAACGTGTGAGGTTTGTGAACGATGTAGTTCGTTTGAGCTGTAAAGTAACTGCCCTTACCTGTAATGATGTCTTGCATGTAGGAAGACTAGAGCCTGGGGTTTAACTCCATTTCTGAAGTGAAACACACAACAGGGTTCTTATCCGTTGATCACACTCTGCTTTAGAGCAAGAAGCACGCTCTATCATTCTGGAGTCTCTAATACAGCAGGAAACTTGAGTGTGCTCAGAACAAAAGAACGGTGTTTCTTACACATACGGACCATATCTAGTTCAACTGTGCTTCTGAAACTGAAACAAACCACAGGTACTCTAACATCCAATGTTTGTCAGTTAAGATGAGAAACGTGTGAGCTTCGTGAACTATGTTGTTCGTTTGAGCTGTAAAGTAACTGCCCTTACTTGAAACGAAGTCTTCCTTGTAGGAAGACTCAGAGCCTGGGCTTTAACTCCATTTCTGAAGTGAAACACACAGCATAGTTCTTATCCATGGATCACACTCTGCTTTAGAGCAAGAAGCACGCTCTAGCTTTCTAGAGTCTCTAAGACACGAGGAAACGTGAGTGGGGTGAGAACAAAGAACGGTGTTTCCTACACGTACAGACCATACCTAATCCAACTCTGCTTCTGAAACTGATACAAAGCACTGGTCCTCTAACATCCAATGCTTGTCAGTTAAGATGAGAAACGTGTGAGCTTCGTGAATGATGTTGTTCATTTGAGCTGAAAAGTGACAGCCCTCCCTGAAACGAAGTCTTGCTTGTAGGAAGACTCAGAGCCAGGGATTTAACTCCATTTCTGAAGTGAAACATACAACAGAGTTCGCATCCATTGATCACACTCTGCTTTAGAGCAAGAAACACGCTCTAGCTTTCCAGATTCTCTAAGACAGCAGGAAACTTGAGTGTGCTGAGAACAAAAGAATAGTGTTTCCTACACATATGGACCTTATCTAGTCGAACTGTGCTTCTGAAACTGATACAAAGCACTGGTCCTCTAACATCCAATGCTTCTCAGTTAAGATGAGAAACGTGTGAGCTTCGTGAACGATGTAGTTCATTTGAGCTGTAAAGTAACTGCCCTTACTTGAAACGAAGTCTTCCTTGTAGGAAGACTCAGAGCCTGGGCTTTAACTCCATTTCTGAAGTGAAACACACAGCAGAGTTGTCATCCATTGATCACACTCTGCTTTAGAGAAAGAAGCACGCTCTAGCTTTCTAGAGTCTCTAAGACATCAGGAAACGTCAGTGGGCTCAGAACAAAAGAACGGTGTTTCCTACACATACGGACCATACCTAATCCAACTCTGCTTCTGAAACTGATACAAAGCACTGGTCCTCTAACATCCAATGCTTGTCAGTTAAGATGAGAAACGTGTGAGATTCGTGAACGATGTAGTTCATTTGAGCTGAAAATTGACAGCCCTCCCTGAAACGAGGTCTTGTTTGTAGGAAGACACAGAGCAAGGAATTTAACTCCATTTCTGAAGGGAAACACACAGCATAGTTCTCATCCATGGATCACACTCTGCTTTAGAGCAAGAAGCACGCTCTTGCTTTCTAGAGTCTCTAATACAACAGGAAACTTGAGTGTGCTCAGAACAAAAGAACGGTGTTTCCTACACATACGGGCCATATCTAGTTAAACTCTGCTTCTGAAACTGAAACAAACCATAGGTCCTCTATCATCCAATGCTTGTCAGTTAAGATGAGAAACGTGTGAGATTCGTGAACGATGTAGTTCGTTTGAGCTGTTAGTAACTGCCCTTACCTGAAACGACGTCTTGCTTGTAGGAAGACCCAGAGCTTGGGATTTAACTCCATTTCGAAGTGAAACACACATCAGAGTTCTCATATATAGATCACACTCTGCTTTTAGCAAGAAGCACACTCTTGCTTTTGAGATACTCTAAGACAGAAGGAAACATGAGTGTGCTGAGAACAAAAGAACGGTGTTTCCTACACCTATGAGCCATATCTAGTTCCACTCTGATTCTAAAACTGAAACAAACCACAGGTCCTCTAAAATCCAATGCTTCTCAGTTAAGATGAGAAACGTGTGAGCTTCATGAACGATGTAGTTCGTTTGAGCTGTAAAGTAACTGCCCTTAACTGAAATGATGTCTTGCTTGTAGGAAGACTCAGAGCCTGGGATTTAAATCCATTTCTGAAGTGAAACACACAACAGGGTTCTTATCCATTGATCACACTCTGCTTTAGAGCAAGAAGCATGCTATAGCTTTCTAGAGTCTCTAATACAGCAGGAAACTTGAGTGTGCTCAGAACAAAAGAACGGTGTTTCTTACACATACGGACCATATCTAGTTCAAGTGTGCTTCTGAAACTGAAACAAACCACAGGTCCTCTAATATCCCATGCTTGTCATTTAAGATGAGAAACGTGTGAGCTTCGTGAACGATGTAGTTCGTTTGAGCTGTAAAGTAACTGCCCTTACTTGAAACGAAGTCTTCCTTTTAGGAAGACGCAGAGCCTAGGCTTTAACTCCATTTCTGAAGTGAAACACACAGCAGAGTTGTCATCCATTGATCACACTCTGCTTTAGAGCAAGAAGCACGCTCTATCTTTCTAGAATCTCTAAGACACCAGGAAACGTGAGTGGGCTAGGAACAAAAGAACGGTGTTTCCTATACATACGGACAATACCTAATCCAACTATGCTTCTGAAACTGATACAAAGCACTGATCCTCTAACATCCGATGCTTGTCAGTTAAGATGAGAAACGTGTGAGCTTCGTGAACGATGTAGTTCTTTTGAGCTGTAAAGTAACTGCCCTTACCTGTGATGATGTCTTGCTTGTAGGAAGACTCAGAGCCTGGGATTTACTCCAATTCTGAAGTGAAACACACATCAGGGTTCTTATCCATTGATCACACTCTGCTTTAGAGCAAGAAGCACGCTCTAGCTTTCTAGAGTCCCTAATACAGCAGGAAACTTGAGTCTGCTCAGAACAAAAGAACGGTGTTTCTTACACATACGGACCATATCTAGTTCAACTGTGCTTCTGAAACTGAAACAAACCCCAGGTCCTCTAACATCCAATGCTTGTCAGTTAAGATGAGAAATGTGTGAGATTCGTGAACGATGTAGTTCGGTTGAGCTGTTAGTAACTGCCCTTACCTGAAACGAAGTCTTGCTTGTAGGAAGAACCAGAGCTTGGGATTTAACTCCATTTCTGAAGTGAAACACACATCAGAGTTCTCATATATAGATCACACTCTGCTTTTAGCAAAAAGCACACTCTTGCTTTCTAGAGACTCTAAGACAGAAGGAAACATGAGTGTGCTGAGAACAAAAGAACGGTGTTTCCTACACTTATGAGCCATATCTAGTTCCACTCTGATTATAAAACTGAAACAAACCACAGGTCCTCTAACATCCAATGCTTGTCAGTTAAGATGAGAAACGTGTGAGCTTCGTGAACGATGTAGTTCGTTTGAGCTCTAAAGTAACTGCCCTTACTTGAAACGAAGTCTTGCTTGTGGGAAGACTCAGAGCCAGGGATTTAACTACATTTCTGAATTGAAACACACAACAGTGTTCTCATCCATTGATCACACTCTGCTTTAGAGCAAGAAACACGCTCTAGCTTTCCAGAGTCTCTAAGACAGCAGGTAACTTGAGTGTGCTGAGAACAAAAGAACAGTGATTCCTACACATACGGACCATATCTAGTCCAAATCTGCTTCTGAAACAGATACAAAGCACTGGTACGCTAACATCCAATGCTTGTCAGTTAAGATGAGAAACTTGTGAGATTCGTGAATGATGTAGTTGTTTGAGCTGAAAAGTGACTGCCCTTACCTGAAACGAATTCTTGCTTGTAGGAAGACACAGGGCATGGAATTTAACTCCATTTCTGAAGGGAAACACACAGCATAGTTCTCATCCATGGATCACACTCTGCTTTAGAGCAAGAAGCACGCTCTTGTTTCTAGATTCTCTAATATAGCAAGAAACTTGAGTGTGCTCAGAACAAAAGAACGGTGTTTCCTACACAGATGGGCCATAAAGTTAAACTCTGCTTCTGACACTGAAACAAAGCACTGGTCCTCTAACCTCCAATGCTTGTCACTTAAGATGAGAAACGTGTGAGATTCGTGAACGATGTAGTTCGTTTGAGCTGTTAGTAACTGCCCTTACCTGAAACGAAGTCTTGCTTGTAGGAAGACCCAGAGTCTGGGATTTAACTCCACTTCTGAAGTGAAACACACATCAGAGGTCTCATATATAGATCACACTCTGCTTTAGAGCAAGAAGCACGCTCTTGCTTTCTAGAGACTGTAAGACAGCAGGAAACATGAGTGTGCTGAGAACAAAAGAACGGTGTTTCTTGCACATACGGACCATATCTAGTCCATCTATGAATCTGAAACTGATACAAAGCACTTGTCCTCTAACATCCAATGCTTGTCAGTTAAGATGAGAAACGTGTGAGCTTTGTGAACGATGTAGTTCGTTTGAGCTGAAAAGTGACTGCCCTTACCTGAAACGAAGTCTTGCTTGTAGGAAGACACAGAGCATGTAATTTAACTCCATTTCTGAAGGGAAACAAACAGCATAGTTCTCATCCATGGATCACACTCTGCTTTAGAGCAAGAAGCACCGTGTTGCTTTCTAGAGTGTCTAATACAGCAGGAAACATGAGTGTGCTCAGAACAAAAGAACCGTGTTTCCTAAACATACGGGCCATATCTAGTTAAACTCTGCTTCTGAAACTGAAACAAACCACAGGTCCTCTATCATCCAATGCTTGTCTGTTAAGATGAGAAACGTGTGAGCTTCGTGAACGATGTATTTGGTTTGAGCTGTTAGTAACTGCCCTTACCTGAAACGAAGTCTTGCTTGTAGGAAGTCCCAGAGCCTGGGATTTAACTCCATTTCTGAATTGAATCACACATCAGAGTTCTCATATATAGATCACACTCTGCTTTCCAGCAAGAAGCACGCTCTTGCTTTCTAGAGACTGTAAGACAGCAGGAAACATGAGTGTGCTGAGAACAAAAGAACGGGGTTTCCTACACATACGGACCATATCTAGAAGAACTCTGCCTCTGAAACTGATACAAAGCACAGGTCCTCTAACATCCAATGCTTGTCAGTTAAGATGAGAAACGGGTGAGCTTCGTGAACGATGTAGTTCGTTTGAGCTGTAGTAACAGCCCTTACTTGAAATGAAGTCTTCCTCGTAGAAAGACTCAGAGCCTGGGCTTTAACTCCATTTCTGAAGTGAAACACACAGCAGAGTTGTCATCCATTGATCACACTCTGCTTTAGAGCAAGAAGCATGCTCTAGCTTTCTAGGATCTCTAAGACACCAGGAAATGTGAGTGTGCAGAGAACAAAAAAACAGTGTTTCTTAACATACGGATCATACCTAATCCAACTCTGCTTCTGAAACTGATACAAAGCACTGGTCCTCTAACATCCAATGCTTGTCAGTTTAGATGAGAATCGTGTGAGATTCGTGAACGATGTAGTTCGTTTCAGCTGTAAAGTAACTGCCCTTACCTGAAACGAAGTCTTGCTTGTAGGAAGACACAGAGCATGGAATTTAACTCCATTTCTGAAGAGAAACACACAGCATAGTTCTCATCCATGGATCACACTCTGCTTTAGAGCAAGAAGCATGCTCATGCTTTCTAGAGTCTGTAAGACAGGAGGAAACTTGAGTGTGCTGAGAACAAAAGAACGGTGTTTCCTACACATAGGGACCATATTTAGTCCAACTCTTCTTCTGAAACTGATACAAAGCACTGGTCCTCTAACATCCAATGCTTGTCAGTTAAGATGAGAAACGTGTGAGCTTCATGAATGATGTAGTTTGTTTGAGCTGTAAAGTAACTGCCCTTACCTGAAATGATGTCTTGCTTGTAGGAAGACTCAGAGCCTGGGATTTAACTCCATTTTTGAAGTGAAATACACAACAGGGTTCTTATCCATTGATCACACTCTGCTTTAGAGCAAGAAGCACGCTCTAGCTTTCTAGAGTCTCTAATACAGCAGGAAACTTGAGTGTGCTGAGAACAAAAGAACGGTGTTTACTACACATACGGACCATATCTAGTCCAACTCTGCTTCTGAACCTGATACAAAGCACTGGTCCTCTAACCTCCAATGCTTGTCAGTTAAGATGAGAAACGTGTGAGCTTCATGAACGATGTAGTTCGTTTGAGCTGAAAAGTGACTGCCCTTACCTGAAACGAAGTCTTGCTTGTAGGAAGACACAGAGCATGTAATTTAACTCCACTTCTGAAGGGAAACACACATCAGAGGTCTCATATATAGATCACACTCTGCTTTAGAACAAGAAGCACGCTCTTGCTTTCTAGACACTGTAAGACAGCAGAAAACATGAGTGTGCTGAAAACAAAAGAACGGTGTTTCCTACACATACGGACCATATCTAGTCCATCTATGAATCTGAAACTGATACAAAGCACTGGTCCTCTAACATCCAATGCTTGTCAGTTAAGATGAGAAACGTGTGAGCTTTGTGAACGATGTAGTTCGTTTGAGCTGAAAAGTGACTGCCCTTACCTGAAACGAAGTCTTGCTTGTAGGAAGACACAGAGCATGTAATTTAACTCCATTTCTGAAGGGAAACAAACAGCATAGTTCTCATCCATGGATCACACTCTGCTTTAGAGCAAGAAGCACCGTGTTGCTTTCTAGAGTGTCTAATACAGCAGGAAACATGAGTGTGCTCAGAACAAAAGAACCGTGTTTCCTAAACATACGGGCCATATCTAGTTAAACTCTGCTTCTGAAACTGAAACAAACCACAGGTCCTCTATCATCCAATGCTTGTCTGTTAAGATGAGAAACGTGTGAGCTTCGTGAACGATGTATTTGGTTTGAGCTGTTAGTAACTGCCCTTACCTGAAACGAAGTCTTGCTTGTAGGAAGTCCCAGAGCCTGGGATTTAACTCCATTTCTGAAGTGAAACACACATCAGAGTTCTCATATATAGATCACACTCTGCTTTAGAGCAAGAAGCACGCTCTTGCTTTCTAGAGACTGTAAGACAGCAGGAAACATGAGTGTGCTGAGAACAAAAGAACGGTGTTTCCTACACATACGGACCATATCTAGAAGAACTCTGCCTCTGAAACTGATACAAAGCACAGGTCCTCTAACATCCAATGCTTGTCAGTTAAGATGAGAAACGTGTGAGCTTCTTGAACGATGTAGTTCGTTTGAGCTGTAGTAACAGCCCTTACTTGAAATGAAGTCTTCCTCGTAGAAAGACTCAGAGCCTGGGCTTTAACTCCATTTCTGAAGTGAAACACACAGCAGAGTTGTCATCCATTGATCACACTCTGCTTTAGAACAAGAAGCATGCTCTAGCTTTCTAGGATCTCTAAGACACCAGGAAACGTGAGTGTGCTGAGAACAAAAGAACAGTGTTTCTTAACATACGGACCATACCTAATCCAACTCTGCTTCTGAAACTGATACAAAGCACTGGTCCTCTAACATCCAATGCTTGTCAGTTTAGATGAGAATCGTGTGAGCTTCGTGAACGATGTAGTTCGTTTGAGCTGTAAAGTAACTGCCCTTACCTGAAACGAAGTCTTGCTTGTAGGAAGACACAGAGCATGGAATTTAACTCCATTTCTGAAGAGAAACACACAGCATAGTTCTCATCCATGGATCACACTCTGCTTTAGAGCAAGAAGCATGCTCATGCTTTCTAGAGTCTGTAAGACAGCAGGAAACTTGAGTGTGCTGAGAACAAAAGAACGGTGTTTCCTACACATAGGGACCATATTTAGTCCAACTCTGCTTCTGAAACTGATACAAAGCACTGGTCCTCTAACATCCAATGCTTGTCAGTTAAGATGAGAAACGTGTGAGCTTCATGAACGATGTAGTTCGTTTGAGCTGAAAAGTGACTGCCCTTACCTGAAACGAAGTCTTGTTTGTAGGAAGACACAGAGCCTGGAATTTAACTCCATTTCTAAAGTGAAACACACAGCATAGTTCTCATCCATGGATCACACTCTGCTTTAGAGCAAGAAGCACCGTGTTGCTTTCTAGAGTCTCTAATACAGCAGGAAACTTGAGTGTGCTGAGAACAAAAGAACGGTGTTTCCTACACATATGGACCACATCTAGTCCAACACTGCTACTGAAACTGATACAAAGCACTGGTCCTCTAACATCCAATGCTTGTCAGTTAAGATGAGAAACGTGTGAGATTCGTGAACGATGTAGTTCGTTTGAGCTGTTAGTAACTGCCCTTACCTGAAACGAAGTCTTGCTTGTAGGAAGACCCAGAGTCTGGAATTTAACTCCACTTCTGAAGTGAAACACACATCAGGGTTCTTATCCATTGATCACACTCTGCTTTAGAGCAAGAAGCACGCTCTTGCTTTCTAGAGACTGTAAGACAGCAGGAAACATGAGTGTGCTGAGAACAAAAGAACGGTGTTTCCTACACATACAGACCATATCTAGAAGAACTCTGTCTCTGAAACTGATACAAAGCACAGGTCCTTTAACATCCAATGCTTGTCAGATAAGATGAGAAACGTATGAGCTTCGTGAACGATGTAGTTCGCTTGAGCTGTAAAGTAACAGCCCTTACTTGAAATGAAGTCTTCCTCGTAGAAAGACTCAGAGCCTGGGCTTTAACTCCATTTCTGAAGTGAAACACACAGCAGAGTTGTCATCCATTGATCACACTCTGCTTTAGAGCAAGAAGCATGCACTAGCTTTCAGGATCTCTAAGACACCAGGAAACGTGAGTGTGCTGAGAACAAAAGAACAGTGTTTCTTAACATACGGACCATACCTAATCCAACTCTGCTTCTGAAACTGATACAAAGCACTGGTCCTCTAACATCCAATGCTAGTCAGTTTAGATGAGAATCGTGTGAGCTTCGTGAACGATGTAGTTCGTTTGAGCTGTAAAGTAACTGCCCTTACCTGAAACGAAGTCTTGCTTGTAGGAAGACACAGAGCATGGAATTTAACTCCATTTCTGAAGAGAAACACACAGCATAGTTCTCATCCATGGATCACACTCTGCTTTAGAGCAAGAAGCATGCTCATGCTTTCTAGAGTCTGTAAGACAGCAGGAAACTTGAGTGTGCTGAGAACAAAAGAACGGTGTTTCCTACACATACGGACCATATCTAGTCCATCTATGAATCTGAAACTGATACAAAGCACTGGTCCTCTAACATCCAATGCTTGTCAGTTAAGATGAGAAACGTGTGAGATTCGTGAACGATGTAGTTCGTTTGAGCTGTTAGTAACTGCCCTTACCTGAAACGAATTATTGCTTGTAGGAAGACCCAGAGTCAGTGATTTAACTCCACTTCTGAAGTGAAACACACAGCATAGTTCTCATCCATGGATCACACTCTGCTTTAGAGCAAGAAGCACCGTGTTGCTTTCTAGAGACTGTAAGACAGCAGGAAACATGAGTGTGCACAGAACAAAAGAACCGTGTTTCCTAAACATACGGGCCATATCTAGTTAAACTCTGCTTCTGAAACTGAAACAAACCACAGGTCCTCTATCATCCAATGCTTGTCTGTTAAGATGAGAAACGTGTGAGCTTCGTGAACGATGTATTTGGTTTGAGCTGTTAGTAACTGCCCTTACCTGAAACGAAGTCTTGCTTGTAGGAAGTCCCAGAGCCTGGGATTTAACTCCATTTCTGAAGTGAAACACACATCAGAGTTCTCATATATAGATCACACTCTGCTTTCGAGCAAGAAGCACGCTCTTGCTTTCTAGAGACTGTAAGACAGCAGGAAACATGAGTGTGCTGAGAACAAAAGAACGGTGTTTCCTACACATACGGACCATATCTAGAAGAACTCTGCTTCTGAAACTGATACAAAGCACAGATCCTCTAACATCCAATGCTTGTCAGTTAAGATGAGAAACGTGTGAGCTTCGTGAACGATGTACTTCGTTTGAGCTGTAAAGTAACAGCCCTTACTTGAAATGAAGTCTTCCTCATAGAAAGACTCAGAGCCTGGGCTTTAACTCCATTTCTGAAGTGAAACACACAGCAGAGTTGTCATCCATTGATCACACTCTGCTTTAGAGCAAGAAGCATGCTCATGCTTTCTAGAGTCTGTGAGACAGCAGGAAACTTGAGTGTGCTGAGAACAAAAGAACGGTGTTTCCTACACATAGGGACCATATTTAGTCCAACTCTGCTTCTGAAACTGATACAAAGCACTGGTCCTCTAACATCCAATGCTTGTCAGTTAAGATGAGAAACGTGTGAGCTTCATGAACGATGTAGTTCGTTTGAGCTGAAAAGTGACTGCCCTTACCTGAAACGAAGTCTTGTTTGTAGGAAGACACAGAGCCTGGAATTTAACTCCATTTCTAAAGCGAAACACACAGCATAGTTCTCATCCATGGATCACACTCTGCTTTAGAGCAAGAAGCACGCTCTAGATTTCTAGAGTCTCTAAGACACTAGGAAACGTGAGTGTGCTGAGAACAAAAGTACAGTGTTTCCTACACATAAGGACCATACCAAATCCAACTCTGCTTCTGAAACTGATACAAACCACTGGTCCTCTAACATTTGATGGTTCTCAGTTAAGATGAGAAACGTGTTAGCTTTGTGAACAATGTAGTTCGTTTGAGCTGAAAAGTGACTGCCCTTACCTGAAACGAAGTCTTGCTTGTAGGAAGTCACAGAGCCTGGAATTTAACTCCATTTCGAAGGGAAACACACAGCATAGTTCTCATCCATTGATCACACTCTGCTTTAGAGCAAGAAGCACGCTCTGCATTTCTAGAGTCTCTAGGACAGCAGGAAGTTGTGTGTGCTGAGAACAAAAGAACGGTGTTTCCTACACATACAGACCATATCTAGAAGAACTCTGCCTCTGAAACTGATACAAAGCAAAGGTCCTCTAACATCCAATGCTTGTCAGTTAAGATGAGAAACCTGTGAGCTTCGTGAACGATGTAGTTCGTTTGAGCTCTAAAGTAACAGCCCTTTCTTGAAATGAAGTCTTCCTCGTAGAAAGACTCAGAGCCTGGGCTTTAACTCCATTTCTGAAGTGAAACACACAGCAGAGTTGTCATCCATTGATCACACTCTGCTTTATAGCAAGAAGCATGCTCTAGCTTTCTAGGATCTCTAAGACACCAGGAAACGTGAGTGTGCAGAGAACAAAAGAACAGTGTTTCTTAACATACGAACCATACCTACTCCAATCCTGCTTCTGAAACTGATACAAAGCACTGGTCCTCTAACATCCAATGCTTGTCAGTTTAGATGAGAATCGTGTGAGCTTCGTGAACGATGTAGTTCATTTGAGCTGTAAAGTAACTGCCCTTACCTGAAACGAAGTCTTGCTTGTAGGAAGACACAGAGCATGGAATTTAACTCCATTTCTGAAGAGAAACACACAGCATAGTTCTCATCCATGGATCACACTCTGCTTTAGAGCAAGAAGCATGCTCTTGCTTTCTAGAATCTGTAAGACAGCAGGAAACTTAAGTGTGCTGAGAACAAAAGAACGGTGTTTCCTACACATACGGACCATATTTAGTCCAACTCTGCTTCTGAAACTCATAAAAAGCACTGGTCCTCTAACATCCAATGCTTGACAGTTAAGATGAGAAACGTGTGAGCTTCATGAACGATGTAGTTCGTTTGAGCTGAAAAGTGACTGCCCTTACCTGAAACGAAGTCTTGCTTGTAGGAAGACACAGAGCATGTAATTTAACTCCATTTCTGAAGGGAAACACACAGCATAGTTCTCATCCATGGATCACACTCTGCTTTAGAGCAAGAAGCACCGTGTTGCTTTCTAGAGTCTCTAATACAGCAGGAAACTTGAGTGTGCTGAGAACAAAAGAACGGTGTTTCCTACACATATGGACCACATCTAGTCCAACACTGCTACTGAAACTGATACAAAGCACTGGTCCTCTAACATCCAATGCTTGTCAGTTAAGATGAGAAACGTGTGAGATTCGTGAACGATGTAGTTCGTTTGAGCTGTTAGTAACTGCCCTTACCTGAAACGAAGTCTTGCTTGTAGGAAGACCCAGAGTCTGGAATTTAACTCCACTTCTGAAGTGAAACACACATCAGGGTTCTTATCCATTGATCACACTCTGCTTTAGAGCAAGAAGCACGCTCTTGCTTTCTAGAGACTGTAAGACAGCAGGAAACATGAGTGTGCTGAGAACAAAAGAACGGTGTTTCCTACACATACAGACCATATCTAGAAGAACTCTGTCTCTGAAACTGATACAAAGCACAGGTCCTTTAACATCCAATGCTTGTCAGATAAGATGAGAAACGTATGAGCTTCGTGAACGATGTAGTTCGCTTGAGCTGTAAAGTAACAGCCCTTACTTGAAATGAAGTCTTCCTCGTAGAAAGACTCAGAGCCTGGGCTTTAACTCCATTTCTGAAGTGAAACACACAGCAGAGTTGTCATCCATTGATCACACTCTGCTTTAGAGCAAGAAGCATGCACTAGCTTTCAGGATCTCTAAGACACCAGGAAACGTGAGTGTGCTGAGAACAAAAGAACAGTGTTTCTTAACATACGGACCATACCTAATCCAACTCTGCTTCTGAAACTGATACAAAGCACTGGTCCTCTAACATCCAATGCTAGTCAGTTTAGATGAGAATCGTGTGAGCTTCGTGAACGATGTAGTTCGTTTGAGCTGTAAAGTAACTGCCCTTACCTGAAACGAAGTCTTGCTTGTAGGAAGACACAGAGCATGGAATTTAACTCCATTTCTGAAGAGAAACACACAGCATAGTTCTCATCCATGGATCACACTCTGCTTTAGAGCAAGAAGCATGCTCATGCTTTCTAGAGTCTGTAAGACAGCAGGAAACTTGAGTGTGCTGAGAACAAAAGAACGGTGTTTCCTACACATACGGACCATATCTAGTCCATCTATGAATCTGAAACTGATACAAAGCACTGGTCCTCTAACATCCAATGCTTGTCAGTTAAGATGAGAAACGTGTGAGATTCGTGAACGATGTAGTTCGTTTGAGCTGTTAGTAACTGCCCTTACCTGAAACGAATTATTGCTTGTAGGAAGACCCAGAGTCAGTGATTTAACTCCACTTCTGAAGTGAAACACACAGCATAGTTCTCATCCATGGATCACACTCTGCTTTAGAGCAAGAAGCACCGTGTTGCTTTCTAGAGACTGTAAGACAGCAGGAAACATGAGTGTGCACAGAACAAAAGAACCGTGTTTCCTAAACATACGGGCCATATCTAGTTAAACTCTGCTTCTGAAACTGAAACAAACCACAGGTCCTCTATCATCCAATGCTTGTCTGTTAAGATGAGAAACGTGTGAGCTTCGTGAACGATGTATTTGGTTTGAGCTGTTAGTAACTGCCCTTACCTGAAACGAAGTCTTGCTTGTAGGAAGTCCCAGAGCCTGGGATTTAACTCCATTTCTGAAGTGAAACACACATCAGAGTTCTCATATATAGATCACACTCTGCTTTCGAGCAAGAAGCACGCTCTTGCTTTCTAGAGACTGTAAGACAGCAGGAAACATGAGTGTGCTGAGAACAAAAGAACGGTGTTTCCTACACATACGGACCATATCTAGAAGAACTCTGCTTCTGAAACTGATACAAAGCACAGATCCTCTAACATCCAATGCTTGTCAGTTAAGATGAGAAACGTGTGAGCTTCGTGAACGATGTACTTCGTTTGAGCTGTAAAGTAACAGCCCTTACTTGAAATGAAGTCTTCCTCATAGAAAGACTCAGAGCCTGGGCTTTAACTCCATTTCTGAAGTGAAACACACAGCAGAGTTGTCATCCATTGATCACACTCTGCTTTAGAGCAAGAAGCATGCTCATGCTTTCTAGAGTCTGTGAGACAGCAGGAAACTTGAGTGTGCTGAGAACAAAAGAACGGTGTTTCCTACACATAGGGACCATATTTAGTCCAACTCTGCTTCTGAAACTGATACAAAGCACTGGTCCTCTAACATCCAATGCTTGTCAGTTAAGATGAGAAACGTGTGAGCTTCATGAACGATGTAGTTCGTTTGAGCTGAAAAGTGACTGCCCTTACCTGAAACGAAGTCTTGTTTGTAGGAAGACACAGAGCCTGGAATTTAACTCCATTTCTAAAGCGAAACACACAGCATAGTTCTCATCCATGGATCACACTCTGCTTTAGAGCAAGAAGCACGCTCTAGATTTCTAGAGTCTCTAAGACACTAGGAAACGTGAGTGTGCTGAGAACAAAAGTACAGTGTTTCCTACACATAAGGACCATACCAAATCCAACTCTGCTTCTGAAACTGATACAAACCACTGGTCCTCTAACATTTGATGGTTCTCAGTTAAGATGAGAAACGTGTTAGCTTTGTGAACAATGTAGTTCGTTTGAGCTGAAAAGTGACTGCCCTTACCTGAAACGAAGTCTTGCTTGTAGGAAGTCACAGAGCCTGGAATTTAACTCCATTTCGAAGGGAAACACACAGCATAGTTCTCATCCATTGATCACACTCTGCTTTAGAGCAAGAAGCACGCTCTGCATTTCTAGAGTCTCTAGGACAGCAGGAAGTTGTGTGTGCTGAGAACAAAAGAACGGTGTTTCCTACACATACAGACCATATCTAGAAGAACTCTGCCTCTGAAACTGATACAAAGCAAAGGTCCTCTAACATCCAATGCTTGTCAGTTAAGATGAGAAACCTGTGAGCTTCGTGAACGATGTAGTTCGTTTGAGCTCTAAAGTAACAGCCCTTTCTTGAAATGAAGTCTTCCTCGTAGAAAGACTCAGAGCCTGGGCTTTAACTCCATTTCTGAAGTGAAACACACAGCAGAGTTGTCATCCATTGATCACACTCTGCTTTAGAGCAAGAAGCATGCTCTAGCTTTCTAGCATCTCTAAGACACCAGGAAACGTGAGTGTGCAGAGAACAAAAGAACAGTGTTTCTTAACATACGAACCATACCTACTCCAATCCTGCTTCTGAAACTGATACAAAGCACTGGTCCTCTAACATCCAATGCTTGTCAGTTTAGATGAGAATCGTGTGAGCTTCGTGAACGATGTAGTTCATTTGAGCTGTAAAGTAACTGCCCTTACCTGAAACGAAGTCTTGCTTGTAGGAAGACACAGAGCATGGAATTTAACTCCATTTCTGAAGAGAAACACACAGCATAGTTCTCATCCATGGATCACACTCTGCTTTAGAGCAAGAAGCATGCTCTTGCTTTCTAGAATCTGTAAGACAGCAGGAAACTTAAGTGTGCTGAGAACAAAAGAACGGTGTTTCCTACACATACGGACCATATTTAGTCCAACTCTGCTTCTGAAACTCATAAAAAGCACTGGTCCTCTAACATCCAATGCTTGACAGTTAAGATGAGAAACGTGTGAGCTTCATGAACGATGTAGTTCGTTTGAGCTGAAAAGTGACTGCCCTTACCTGAAACGAAGTCTTGCTTGTAGGAAGACACAGAGCATGTAATTTAACTCCATTTCTGAAGGGAAACACACAGCATAGTTCTCATCCATGGATCACACTCTGCTTTAGAGCAAGAAGCACCGTGTTGCTTTCTAGAGTCTCTAATACAGCAGGAAACTTGAGTGTGCTGAGAACAAAAGAACGGTGTTTCCTACACATATGGACCACATCTAGTCCAACACTGCTACTGAAACTGATACAAAGCACTGGTCCTCTAACATCCAATGCTTGTCAGTTAAGATGAGAAACGTGTGAGATTCGTGAACGATGTAGTTCGTTTGAGCTGTTAGTAACTGCCCTTACCTGAAACGAAGTCTTGCTTGTAGGAAGACCCAGAGTCTGGAATTTAACTCCACTTCTGAAGTGAAACACACATCAGGGTTCTTATCCATTGATCACACTCTGCTTTAGAGCAAGAAGCACGCTCTTGCTTTCTAGAGACTGTAAGACAGCAGGAAACATGAGTGTGCTGAGAACAAAAGAACGGTGTTTCCTACACATACAGACCATATCTAGAAGAACTCTGTCTCTGAAACTGATACAAAGCACAGGTCCTTTAACATCCAATGCTTGTCAGATAAGATGAGAAACGTATGAGCTTCGTGAACGATGTAGTTCGCTTGAGCTGTAAAGTAACAGCCCTTACTTGAAATGAAGTCTTCCTCGTAGAAAGACTCAGAGCCTGGGCTTTAACTCCATTTCTGAAGTGAAACACACAGCAGAGTTGTCATCCATTGATCACACTCTGCTTTAGAGCAAGAAGCATGCACTAGCTTTCAGGATCTCTAAGACACCAGGAAACGTGAGTGTGCTGAGAACAAAAGAACAGTGTTTCTTAACATACGGACCATACCTAATCCAACTCTGCTTCTGAAACTGATACAAAGCACTGGTCCTCTAACATCCAATGCTAGTCAGTTTAGATGAGAATCGTGTGAGCTTCGTGAACGATGTAGTTCGTTTGAGCTGTAAAGTAACTGCCCTTACCTGAAACGAAGTCTTGCTTGTAGGAAGACACAGAGCATGGAATTTAACTCCATTTCTGAAGAGAAACACACAGCATAGTTCTCATCCATGGATCACACTCTGCTTTAGAGCAAGAAGCATGCTCATGCTTTCTAGAGTCTGTAAGACAGCAGGAAACTTGAGTGTGCTGAGAACAAAAGAACGGTGTTTCCTACACATACGGACCATATTTAGTCCAACTCTGCTTCTGAAACTCATAAAAAGCACTGGTCCTCTAACATCCAATGCTTGACAGTTAAGATGAGAAACGTGTGAGCTTCATGAACGATGTAGTTCGTTTGAGCTGAAAAGTGACTGCCCTTACCTGAAACGAAGTCTTGCTTGTAGGAAGACACAGAGCATGTAATTTAACTCCATTTCTGAAGGGAAACACACAGCATAGTTCTCATCCATGGATCACACTCTGCTTTAGAGCAAGAAGCACCGTGTTGCTTTCTAGAGTCTCTAATACAGCAGGAAACTTGAGTGTGCTGAGAACAAAAGAACGGTGTTTCCTACACATATGGACCACATCTAGTCCAACACTGCTACTGAAACTGATACAAAGCACTGGTCCTCTAACATCCAATGCTTGTCAGTTAAGATGAGAAACGTGTGAGATTCGTGAACGATGTAGTTCGTTTGAGCTGTTAGTAACTGCCCTTACCTGAAACGAAGTCTTGCTTGTAGGAAGACCCAGAGTCTGGAATTTAACTCCACTTCTGAAGTGAAACACACATCAGGGTTCTTATCCATTGATCACACTCTGCTTTAGAGCAAGAAGCACGCTCTTGCTTTATAGAGACTGTAAGACAGCAGGAAACATGAGTGTGCTGAGAACAAAAGAACGGTGTTTCCTACACATACAGACCATATCTAGAAGAACTCTGTCTCTGAAACTGATACAAAGCACAGGTCCTTTAACATCCAATGCTTGTCAGATAAGATGAGAAACGTATGAGCTTCGTGAACGATGTAGTTCGCTTGAGCTGTAAAGTAACAGCCCTTACTTGAAATGAAGTCTTCCTCGTAGAAAGACTCAGAGCCTGGGCTTTAACTCCATTTCTGAAGTGAAACACACAGCAGAGTTGTCATCCATTGATCACACTCTGCTTTAGAGCAAGAAGCATGCACTAGCTTTCAGGATCTCTAAGACACCAGGAAACGTGAGTGTGCTGAGAACAAAAGAACAGTGTTTCTTAACATACGGACCATACCTAATCCAACTCTGCTTCTGAAACTGATACAAAGCACTGGTCCTCTAACATCCAATGCTAGTCAGTTTAGATGAGAATCGTGTGAGCTTCGTGAACGATGTAGTTCGTTTGAGCTGTAAAGTAACTGCCCTTACCTGAAACGAAGTCTTGCTTGTAGGAAGACACAGAGCATGGAATTTAACTCCATTTCTGAAGAGAAACACACAGCATAGTTCTCATCCATGGATCACACTCTGCTTTAGAGCAAGAAGCATGCTCATGCTTTCTAGAGTCTGTAAGACAGCAGGAAACTTGAGTGTGCTGAGAACAAAAGAACGGTGTTTCCTACACATACGGAACATATCTAGTCCAACTCTGCTTCTGAAACTGATACAAAGCACTGGTCCTCTAACATCCAATGCTTGTCAGTTAAGATGAGAAACGTGTGAGATTCGTGAACGATGTAGTTCGTTTGAGCTGTTAGTAACTGTCCTTACTTGAAACGAAGTCTTGCTAGTAGGAAGACCCAGAGTCTGGGATTTAACTCCACTTCTGTAGTGAAACACACATCAGAGGTCTCATATATAGATCACACTCTGCTTTAGAGCAAGAAGCACGCTCTTGCTTTCTAGAGACTGTAAGACAGCAGGAAACATGAGTGTGCTGAGAACAAAAGAACGGTGTTTCCTACACATACAGACAATATCTAGAAGAACTCTGCCTCTGAAACTGATACAAAGCACAGGTCCTCTAACATCCAATGCTTGTCAGTTAAGATGAGAAACGTGTGAGCTTCGTGAACGATGTAGTTCGTTTGAGCTGTAGTAACAGCCCTTACTTGAAATGAAGTCTTCCTCGTAGAGAGACTCAGAGCCTGGGCTTTAACTCCATTTCTGAAGTGAAACACACAGCAGAGTTGTCATCCATTGATCACACTCTGCTTTAGAGCAAGAAGCATGCTCTAGCTTTCTAGCATCTCTAAGACACCAGGAAACGTGAGTGTGCTGAGAACAAAAGAACAGTGTTTCTTAACATACGGACCATACCTAATCCAACTCTGCTTCTGAAACTGATACAAAGCACTGGTCCTCTAACATCCAATGCTTGTCAGTTTAGATGAGAATCGTGTGAGCTTCGTGAACGATGTAGTTCGTTTAAGCTGTAAAGTAACTGCCCTTACCTGAAACGAAGTATTGCTTGTAGGAAGACACAGAGCATGGAATTTAACTCCATTTCTGAAGAGAAACACACAGCAGAGTTGTCATCCATTGATCACACTCTGCTTTAGAGCAAGAAGCATGCTCATGCTTTCTAGAGTCTGTGAGACAGCAGGAAACTTGAGTGTGCTGAGAACAAAAGAACGGTGTTTCCTACACATAGGGACCATATTTAGTCCAACTCTGCTTCTGAAACTGATACAAAGCACTGGTCCTCTAACATCCAATGCTTGTCAGTTAAGATGAGAAACGTGTGAGCTTCATGAACGATGTAGTTCGTTTGAGCTGAAAAGTGACTGCCCTTACCTGAAACGAATTCTTGTTTGTAGGAAGACACAGAGCCTGGAATTTAACTCCATTTCTAAAGCGAAACACACAGCATAGTTCTCATCCATGGATCACACTCTGCTTTAGAGCAAGAAGCATGCTCTAGATTTCTAGAGTCTCTAAGACACTAGGAAACGTGAGTGTGCTGAGAACAAAAGTACAGTGTTTCCTACACATAAGGACCATACCAAATCCAACTCTGCTTCTGAAACTGATACAAACCACTGGTCCTCTAACATTCGATGGTTCTCAGTTAAGATGAGAAACGTGTGAGCTTTGTGAACAATGTAGTTCGTTTGAGCTGAAAAGTGACTGCCCTTACCTGAAACGAAGTCTTGCTTGTAGGAAGTCACAGAGCCTGGAATTTAACTCCATTTCGAAGGGAAACACACAGCATAGTTCTCATCCATTGATCACACTCTGCTTTAGAGCAAGAAGCACGCTCTGCATTTCTAGAGTCTCTAGGACAGCAGGAAGTTGTGTGTGCTGCGAACAAAAGAACGGTGTTTCCTACACATACAGACCATATCTAGAAGAACTCTGCCTCTGAAACTGATACAAAGCAAGGGTCCTCTAACATCCAATGCTTGTCAGTTAAGATGAGAAACGTGTGAGCTTCGTGAACGATGTAGTTCGTTTGAGCTCTAAAGTAACAGCCCTTTCTTGAAATGAAGTCTTCCTCGTAGAAAGACTCAGAGCCTGGGCTTTAACTCCATTTCTGAAGTGAAACACACAGCAGAGTTGTCATCCATTGATCACACTCTGCTTTATAGCAAGAAGCATGCTCTAGCTTTCTAGGATCTCTAAGACACCAGGAAACGTGAGTGTGCTGAGAACAAAAGAACAGTGTTTCTTAACATACGAACCATACCTACTCCAATCCTGCTTCTGAAACTGATACAAAGCACTGGTCCTCTAACATCCAATGCTTGTCAGTTTAGATGAGAATCGTGTGAGCTTCGTGAACGATGTAGTTCGTTTGAGCTGTAAAGTAACTGCCCTTACCTGAAACGAAGTCTTGCTTGTAGGAAGACACAGAGCATGGAATTTAACTCCATTTCTGAAGAGAAACACACAGCATAGTTCTCATCCATGGATCACACTCTGCTTTAGAGCAAGAAGCATGCTCTTGCTTTCTAGAATCTGTAAGACAGCAGGAAACTTAAGTGTGCTGAGAACAAAAGAACGGTGTTTCCTACACATACGGACCATATTTAGTCCAACTCTGCTTCTGAAACTCATAAAAAGCACTGGTCCTCTAACATCCAATGCTTGACAGTTAAGATGAGAAACGTGTGAGCTTCATGAACGATGTAGTTCGTTTGAGCTGAAAAGTGACTGCCCTTACCTGAAACGAAGTCTTGCTTGTAGGAAGACACAGAGCATGTAATTTAACTCCATTTCTGAAGGGAAACACACAGCATAGTTCTCATCCATGGATCACACTCTGCTTTAGAGCAAGAAGCACCGTGTTGCTTTCTAGAGTCTCTAATACAGCAGGAAACTTGAGTGTGCTGAGAACAAAAGAACGGTGTTTCCTACACATATGGACCATATCTAGTCCAACTCTGCTTCTGAAACTGATACAAAGCACTGGTCCTCTAACATCCAATGCTTGTCAGTTAAGATGAGAAACGTGTGAGATTCGTGAACGATGTAGTTCGTTTGAGCTGTTAGTAACTGCCCTTACCTGAAACGAAGTCTTGCTTGTAGGAAGACCCAGAGTCTGGAATTTAACTCCACTTCTGAAGTGAAACACACATCAGGGTTCTTATCCATTGATCACACTCTGCTTTAGAGCAAGAAGCACGCTCTTGCTTTATAGAGACTGTAAGACAGCAGGAAACATGAGTGTGCTGAGAACAAAAGAACGGTGTTTCCTACACATACAGACCATATCTAGAAGAACTCTGTCTCTGAAACTGATACAAAGCACAGGTCCTTTAACATCCAATGCTTGTCAGATAAGATGAGAAACGTATGAGCTTCGTGAACGATGTAGTTCGCTTGAGCTGTAAAGTAACAGCCCTTACTTGAAATGAAGTCTTCCTCGTAGAAAGACTCAGAGCCTGGGCTTTAACTCCATTTCTGAAGTGAAACACACAGCAGAGTTGTCATCCATTGATCACACTCTGCTTTAGAGCAAGAAGCATGCACTAGCTTTCAGGATCTCTAAGACACCAGGAAACGTGAGTGTGCTGAGAACAAAAGAACAGTGTTTCTTAACATACGGACCATACCTAATCCAACTCTGCTTCTGAAACTGATACAAAGCACTGGTCCTCTAACATCCAATGCTAGTCAGTTTAGATGAGAATCGTGTGAGCTTCGTGAACGATGTAGTTCGTTTGAGCTGTAAAGTAACTGCCCTTACCTGAAACGAAGTCTTGCTTGTAGGAAGACACAGAGCATGGAATTTAACTCCATTTCTGAAGAGAAACACACAGCATAGTTCTCATCCATGGATCACACTCTGCTTTAGAGCAAGAAGCATGCTCATGCTTTCTAGAGTCTGTAAGACAGCAGGAAACTTGAGTGTGCTGAGAACAAAAGAACGGTGTTTCCTACACATATGGAACATATCTAGTCCAACTCTGCTTCTGAAACTGATACAAAGCACTGGTCCTCTAACATCCAATGCTTGTCAGTTAAGATGAGAAACGTGTGAGATTCGTGAACGATGTAGTTCGTTTGAGCTGTTAGTAACTGTCCTTACTTGAAACGAAGTCTTGCTAGTAGGAAGACCCAGAGTCTGGGATTTAACTCCACTTCTGTAGTGAAACACACATCAGAGGTCTCATATATAGATCACACTCTGCTTTAGAGCAAGAAGCACGCTCTTGCTTTCTAGAGACTGTAAGACAGCAGGAAACATGAGTGTGCTGAGAACAAAAGAACGGTGTTTCCTACACATACAGACAATATCTAGAAGAACTCTGCCTCTGAAACTGATACAAAGCACAGGTCCTCTAACATCCAATGCTTGTCAGTTAAGATGAGAAACGTGTGAGCTTCGTGAACGATGTAGTTCGTTTGAGCTGTAGTAACAGCCCTTACTTGAAATGAAGTCTTCCTCGTAGAGAGACTCAGAGCCTGGGCTTTAACTCCATTTCTGAAGTGAAACACACAGCAGAGTTGTCATCCATTGATCACACTCTGCTTTAGAGCAAGAAGCATGCTCTAGCTTTCTAGCATCTCTAAGACACCAGGAAACGTGAGTGTGCTGAGAACAAAAGAACAGTGTTTCTTAACATACGGACCATACCTAATCCAACTCTGCTTCTGAAACTGATACAAAGCACTGGTCCTCTAACATCCAATGCTTGTCAGTTTAGATGAGAATCGTGTGAGCTTCGTGAACGATGTAGTTCGTTTAAGCTGTAAAGTAACTGCCCTTACCTGAAACGAAGTATTGCTTGTAGGAAGACACAGAGCATGGAATTTAACTCCATTTCTGAAGAGAAACACACAGCAGAGTTGTCATCCATTGATCACACTCTGCTTTAGAGCAAGAAGCATGCTCATGCTTTCTAGAGTCTGTGAGACAGCAGGAAACTTGAGTGTGCTGAGAACAAAAGAACGGTGTTTCCTACACATAGGGACCATATTTAGTCCAACTCTGCTTCTGAAACTGATACAAAGCACTGGTCCTCTAACATCCAATGCTTGTCAGTTAAGATGAGAAACGTGTGAGCTTCATGAACGATGTAGTTCGTTTGAGCTGAAAAGTGACTGCCCTTACCTGAAACGAATTCTTGTTTGTAGGAAGACACAGAGCCTGGAATTTAACTCCATTTCTAAAGCGAAACACACAGCATAGTTCTCATCCATGGATCACACTCTGCTTTAGAGCAAGAAGCATGCTCTAGATTTCTAGAGTCTCTAAGACACTAGGAAACGTGAGTGTGCTGAGAACAAAAGTACAGTGTTTCCTACACATAAGGACCATACCAAATCCAACTCTGCTTCTGAAACTGATACAAACCACTGGTCCTCTAACATTCGATGGTTCTCAGTTAAGATGAGAAACGTGTGAGCTTTGTGAACAATGTAGTTCGTTTGAGCTGAAAAGTGACTGCCCTTACCTGAAACGAAGTCTTGCTTGTAGGAAGTCACAGAGCCTGGAATTTAACTCCATTTCGAAGGGAAACACACAGCATAGTTCTCATCCATTGATCACACTCTGCTTTAGAGCAAGAAGCACGCTCTGCATTTCTAGAGTCTCTAGGACAGCAGGAAGTTGTGTGTGCTGCGAACAAAAGAACGGTGTTTCCTACACATACAGACCATATCTAGAAGAACTCTGCCTCTGAAACTGATACAAAGCAAGGGTCCTCTAACATCCAATGCTTGTCAGTTAAGATGAGAAACGTGTGAGCTTCGTGAACGATGTAGTTCGTTTGAGCTCTAAAGTAACAGCCCTTTCTTGAAATGAAGTCTTCCTCGTAGAAAGACTCAGAGCCTGGGCTTTAACTCCATTTCTGAAGTGAAACACACAGCAGAGTTGTCATCCATTGATCACACTCTGCTTTATAGCAAGAAGCATGCTCTAGCTTTCTAGGATCTCTAAGACACCAGGAAACGTGAGTGTGCTGAGAACAAAAGAACAGTGTTTCTTAACATACGAACCATACCTACTCCAATCCTGCTTCTGAAACTGATACAAAGCACTGGTCCTCTAACATCCAATGCTTGTCAGTTTAGATGAGAATCGTGTGAGCTTCGTGAACGATGTAGTTCGTTTGAGCTGTAAAGTAACTGCCCTTACCTGAAACGAAGTCTTGCTTGTAGGAAGACACAGAGCATGGAATTTAACTCCATTTCTGAAGAGAAACACACAGCATAGTTCTCATCCATGGATCACACTCTGCTTTAGAGCAAGAAGCATGCTCTTGCTTTCTAGAATCTGTAAGACAGCAGGAAACTTAAGTGTGCTGAGAACAAAAGAACGGTGTTTCCTACACATACGGACCATATTTAGTCCAACTCTGCTTCTGAAACTCATAAAAAGCACTGGTCCTCTAACATCCAATGCTTGACAGTTAAGATGAGAAACGTGTGAGCTTCATGAACGATGTAGTTCGTTTGAGCTGAAAAGTGACTGCCCTTACCTGAAACGAAGTCTTGCTTGTAGGAAGACACAGAGCATGTAATTTAACTCCATTTCTGAAGGGAAACACACAGCATAGTTCTCATCCATGGATCACACTCTGCTTTAGAGCAAGAAGCACCGTGTTGCTTTCTAGAGTCTCTAATACAGCAGGAAACTTGAGTGTGCTGAGAACAAAAGAACGGTGTTTCCTACACATATGGACCATATCTAGTCCAACTCTGCTTCTGAAACTGATACAAAGCACTGGTCCTCTAACATCCAATGCTTGTCAGTTAAGATGAGAAACGTGTGAGATTCGTGAACGATGTAGTTCGTTTGAGCTGTTAGTAACTGCCCTTACCTGAAACGAAGTCTTGCTTGTAGGAAGACCCAGAGTCTGGAATTTAACTCCACTTCTGAAGTGAAACACACATCAGGGTTCTTATCCATTGATCACACTCTGCTTTAGAGCAAGAAGCACGCTCTTGCTTTATAGAGACTGTAAGACAGCAGGAAACATGAGTGTGCTGAGAACAAAAGAACGGTGTTTCCTACACATACAGACCATATCTAGAAGAACTCTGTCTCTGAAACTGATACAAAGCACAGGTCCTTTAACATCCAATGCTTGTCAGATAAGATGAGAAACGTATGAGCTTCGTGAACGATGTAGTTCGCTTGAGCTGTAAAGTAACAGCCCTTACTTGAAATGAAGTCTTCCTCGTAGAAAGACTCAGAGCCTGGGCTTTAACTCCATTTCTGAAGTGAAACACACAGCAGAGTTGTCATCCATTGATCACACTCTGCTTTAGAGCAAGAAGCATGCACTAGCTTTCAGGATCTCTAAGACACCAGGAAACGTGAGTGTGCTGAGAACAAAAGAACAGTGTTTCTTAACATACGGACCATACCTAATCCAACTCTGCTTCTGAAACTGATACAAAGCACTGGTCCTCTAACATCCAATGCTAGTCAGTTTAGATGAGAATCGTGTGAGCTTCGTGAACGATGTAGTTCGTTTGAGCTGTAAAGTAACTGCCCTTACCTGAAACGAAGTCTTGCTTGTAGGAAGACACAGAGCATGGAATTTAACTCCATTTCTGAAGAGAAACACACAGCATAGTTCTCATCCATGGATCACACTCTGCTTTAGAGCAAGAAGCATGCTCATGCTTTCTAGAGTCTGTAAGACAGCAGGAAACTTGAGTGTGCTGAGAACAAAAGAACGGTGTTTCCTACACATATGGAACATATCTAGTCCAACTCTGCTTCTGAAACTGATACAAAGCACTGGTCCTCTAACATCCAATGCTTGTCAGTTAAGATGAGAAACGTGTGAGATTCGTGAACGATGTAGTTCGTTTGAGCTGTTAGTAACTGTCCTTACTTGAAACGAAGTCTTGCTAGTAGGAAGACCCAGAGTCTGGGATTTAACTCCACTTCTGTAGTGAAACACACATCAGAGGTCTCATATATAGATCACACTCTGCTTTAGAGCAAGAAGCACGCTCTTGCTTTCTAGAGACTGTAAGACAGCAGGAAACATGAGTGTGCTGAGAACAAAAGAACGGTGTTTCCTACACATACAGACAATATCTAGAAGAACTCTGCCTCTGAAACTGATACAAAGCACAGGTCCTCTAACATCCAATGCTTGTCAGTTAAGATGAGAAACGTGTGAGCTTCGTGAACGATGTAGTTCGTTTGAGCTGTAGTAACAGCCCTTACTTGAAATGAAGTCTTCCTCGTAGAAAGACTCAGAGCCTGGGCTTTAACTCCATTTCTGAAGTGAAACACACAGCAGAGTTGTCATCCATTGATCACACTCTGCTTTAGAGCAAGAAGCATGCTCTAGCTTTCTAGCATCTCTAAGACACCAGGAAACGTGAGTGTGCTGAGAACAAAAGAACAGTGTTTCTTAACTTACGGACCATACCTAATCCAACTCTGCTTCTGAAACTGATACAAAGCACTGGTCCTCTAACATCCAATGCTTGTCAGTTTAGATGAGAATCGTGTGAGCTTCGTGAACGATGTAGTTCTTTTAAGCTGTAAAGTAACTGCCCTTACCTGAAACGAAGTATTGCTTGTAGGAAGACACAGAGCATGGAATTTAACTCCATTTCTGAAGAGAAACACACAGCAGAGTTGTCATCCATTGATCACACTCTGCTTTAGAGCAAGAAGCATGCTCATGCTTTCTAGAGTCTGTGAGACAGCAGGAAACTTGAGTGTGCTGAGAACAAAAGAACGGTGTTTCCTACACATAGGGACCATATTTAGTCCAACTCTGCTTCTGAAACTGATACAAAGCACTGGTCCTCTAACATCCAATGCTTGTCAGTTAAGATGAGAAACGTGTGAGCTTCATGAACGATGTAGTTCGTTTGAGCTGAAAAGTGACTGCCCTTACCTGAAACGAAGTCTTGTTTGTAGGAAGACACAGAGCCTGGAATTTAACTCGATTTCTAAAGCGAAACACACAGCATAGTTCTCATCCATGGATCACACTCTGCTTTAGAGCAAGAAGCATGCTCTAGATTTCTAGAGTCTCTAAGACACTAGGAAACGTGAGTGTGCTGAGAACAAAAGTACAGTGTTTCCTACACATAAGGACCATACCAAATCCAACTCTGCTTCTGAAACTGATACAAACCACTGGTCCTCTAACATTCGATGGTTCTCAGTTAAGATGAGAAACGTGTGAGCTTTGTGAACAATGTAGTTCGTTTGAGCTGAAAAGTGACTGCCCTTACCTGAAACGAAGTCTTGCTTGTAGGAAGTCACAGAGCCTGGAATTTAACTCCATTTTGAAGGGAAACACACAGCATAGTTCTCATCCATTGATCACACTCTGCTTTAGAGCAAGAAGCACGCTCTGCATTTCTAGAGTCTCTAGGACAGCAGGAAGTTGTGTGTGCTGCGAACAAAAGAACGGTGTTTCCTACACATACAGACCATATCTAGAAGAACTCTGCCTCTGAAACTGATACAAAGCAAGGGTCCTCTAACATCCAATGCTTGTCAGTTAAGATGAGAAACCTGTGAGCTTCGTGAACGATGTAGTTCGTTTGAGCTCTAAAGTAACAGCCCTTTCTTGAAATGAAGTCTTCCTCGTAGAAAGACTCAGAGCCTGGGCTTTAACTCCATTTCTGAAGTGAAACACACAGCAGAGTTGTCATCCATTGATCACACTCTGCTTTATAGCAAGAAGCATGCTCTAGCTTTCTAGGATCTCTAAGACACCAGGAAACGTGAGTGTGCTGAGAACAAAAGAACAGTGTTTCTTAACATACGGACCATACCTACTCCAATCCTGCTTCTGAAACTGATACAAAGCACTGGTCCTCTAACATCCAATGCTTGTCAGTTTAGATGAGAATCGTGTGAGCTTCGTGAACGGTGTAGTTCGTTTGAGCTGTAAAGTAACTGCCCTTACCTGAAACGAAGTCTTGCTTGTAGGAAGACACAGAGCATGGAATTTAACTCCATTTCTGAAGAGAAACACACAGCATAGTTCTCATCCATGGATCACACTCTGCTTTAGAGCAAGAAGCATGCTCTTGCTTTCTAGAATCTGTAAGACAGCAGGAAACTTAAGTGTGCTGAGAACAAAAGAACGGTGTTTCCTACACATACGGACCATATTTAGTCCAACTCTGCTTCTGAAACTCATAAAAAGCACTGGTCCTCTAACATCCAATGCTTGACAGTTAAGATGAGAAACGTGTGAGCTTCATGAACGATGTAGTTCGTTTGAGCTGAAAAGTGACTGCCCTTACCTGAAACGAAGTCTTGCTTGTAGGAAGACACAGAGCATGTAATTTAACTCCATTTCTGAAGGGAAACACACAGCATAGTTCTCATCCATGGATCACAGTCTGCTTTAGAGCAAGAAGCACCGTGTTGCTTTCTAGAGTCTCTAATACAGCAGGAAACTTGAGTGTGCTGAGAACAAAAGAACGGTGTTTCCTACACATATGGACCATATCTAGTCCAACTCTGCTTCTGAAACTGATACAAAGCACTGGTCCTCTAACATCCAATGCTTGTCAGTTAAGATGAGAAACGTGTGAGATTCGTGAACGATGTAGTTCGTTTGAGCTGTTAGTAACTGCCCTTACCTGAAACGAAGTCTTGCTTGTAGGAAGACCCAGAGTCTGGAATTTAACTCCACTTCTGAAGTGAAACACACATCAGGGTTCTTATCCATTGATCACACTCTGCTTTAGAGCAAGAAGCACGCTCTTGCTTTATAGAGACTGTAAGACAGCAGGAAACATGAGTGTGCTGAGAACAAAAGAACGGTGTTTCCTACACATACAGACCATATCTAGAAGAACTCTGTCTCTGAAACTGATACAAAGCACAGGTCCTTTAACATCCAATGCTTGTCAGATAAGATGAGAAACGTATGAGCTTCGTAAACGATGTAGTTCGCTTGAGCTGTAAAGTAACAGCCCTTACTTGAAATGAAGTCTTCCTCGTAGAAAGACTCAGAGCCTGGGCTTTAACTCCATTTCTGAAGTGAAACACACAGCAGAGTTGTCATCCATTGATCACACTCTGCTTTAGAGCAAGAAGCATGCACTAGCTTTCAGGATCTCTAAGACACCAGGAAACGTGAGTGTGCTGAGAACAAAAGAACAGTGTTTCTTAACATACGGACCATACCTAATCCAACTCTGCTTCTGAAACTGATACAAAGCACTGGTCCTCTAACATCCAATGCTAGTCAGTTTAGATGAGAATCGTGTGAGCTTCGTGAACGATGTAGTTCGTTTGAGCTGTAAAGTAACTGCCCTTACCTGAAACGAAGTCTTGCTTGTAGGAAGACACAGAGCATGGAATTTAACTCCATTTCTGAAGAGAAACACACAGCATAGTTCTCATCCATGGATCACACTCTGCTTTAGAGCAAGAAGCATGCTCATGCTTTCTAGAGTCTGTAAGACAGCAGGAAACTTGAGTGTGCTGAGAACAAAAGAACGGTGTTTCCTACACATACGGAACATATCTAGTCCAACTCTGCTTCTGAAACTGATACAAAGCACTGGTCCTCTAACATCCAATGCTTGTCAGTTAAGATGAGAAACGTGTGAGATTCGTGAACGATGTAGTTCGTTTGAGCTGTTAGTAACTGTCCTTACTTGAAACGAAGTCTTGCTAGTAGGAAGACCCAGAGTCTGGGATTTAACTCCACTTCTGTAGTGAAACACACATCAGAGGTCTCATATATAGATCACACTCTGCTTTAGAGCAAGAAGCACGCTCTTGCTTTCTAGAGACTGTAAGACAGCAGGAAACATGAGTGTGCTGAGAACAAAAGAACGGTGTTTCCTACACATACAGACAATATCTAGAAGAACTCTGCCTCTGAAACTGATACAAAGCACCGGTCCTCTAACATCCAATGCTTGTCAGTTAAGATGAGAAACGTGTGAGCTTCGTGAACGATGTAGTTCGTTTGAGCTGTAGTAACAGCCCTTACTTGAAATGAAGTCTTCCTCGTAGAAAGACTCAGAGCCTGGGCTTTAACTCCATTTCTGAAGTGAAACACACAGCAGAGTTGTCATCCATTGATCACACTCTGCTTTAGAGCAAGAAGCATGCTCTAGCTTTCTAGCATCTCTAAGACACCAGGAAACGTGAGTGTGCTGAGAACAAAAGAACAGTGTTTCTTAACTTACGGACCATACCTAATCCAACTCTGCTTCTGAAACTGATACAAAGCACTGGTCCTCTAACATCCAATGCTTGTCAGTTTAGATGAGAATCGTGTGAGCTTCGTGAACGATGTAGTTCGTTTAAGCTGTAAAGTAACTGCCCTTACTGAAACGAAGTATTGCTTGTAGGAAGACACAGAGCATGGAATTTAACTCCATTTCTGAAGAGAAACACACAGCAGAGTTGTCATCCATTGATCACACTCTGCTTTAGAGCAAGAAGCATGCTCTAGCTTTCTAGGATCTCTAAGACACCAGGAAACGTGAGTGTGCTGAGAACAAAAGAACAGTGTTTCTTAACATACGGACCATACCTAATCCAACTCTGCTTCTGAAACTGATACAAAGCACTGGTCCTCTAACATCCAATGCTTGTCAGTTTAGATGAGAATCGTGTGAGCTTCGTGAACGATGTAGTTCGTTTAAGCTGTAAAGTAACTGCCCTTACCTGAAACGAAGTCTTGCTTGTAGGAAGACACAGAGCATGGAATTTAACTCCATTTCTGAAGAGAAACACACAGCATAGTTCTCATCCATGGATCACACTCTGCTTTAGAGCAAGAAGCATGCTCTTGCATTCTAGAATCTGTAAGACAGCAGGAAACTTAAGTGTGCTGAGAACAAAAGAACGGTGTTTCCTACACATACGGACCATATTTAGTCCAAATCTGCTTCTGAAACTGATACAAAGCACTGGTCCTCTAACATCCAATGCTTGTCAGTTAAGATGAGAAACATGTGAGCTTCATGAACGATGTAGTTCGTTTGAGCTGAAAAGTGACTGTCCTTACCTGAAACGAAGTCTTGCTTGTAGGAAGACACAGAGCATGTAATTTAACTCCACTTCTGAAGGGAAACACACATCAGAGGTCTCATATATAGATCACACTCTGCTTTAGAACAAGAAGCACCCTCTTGCTTTCTAAAAACTGTAAGACAGCAGGAAACATGAGTGTGCTGAGAACAAAAGAACGGTGTTTCCTACACATACGGACCATATCTAGTCCATCTATGAATCTGAAACTGATACAAAGCACTGGTCCTCTAACATCCAATGCTTGTCAGTTAAGATGAGAAACGTGTGAGCTTTGCGAACGATGTAGTTCGTTTGAGCTGAAAAGTGACTGCCCTTACCTGACACGAAGTCTTGCTTGTAGGAAGACACAGAGCATGTAATTTAACTCCATTTCTGAAGGGAAACACACAGCATAGTTCTCATCCATGGATCACAATCTGCTTTAGAGCAAGAAGCACCGTCTTGCTTTCTACAGTGTCTAATACAGCAGGAAACATGAGTGTGCTCAGAACAAAAGAACTGTGTTTCCTAAACATACGGGCCATATCTAGTTAAACTCTGCTTCTGAAACTGAAACAAACCACAGGTCCTCTATCATCCAATGCTTGTCAGTTTAGATGAGAATCGTGTGAGCTTCGTGAACGATGTAGTTCGTTTGAGCTGTAAAGTAACTGCCCTTACCTGAAACGAAGTCTTGCTTGTAGGAAGACACAGAGCATGGAATTTAACTCCATTTCTGAAGAGAAACACACAGCATAGTTCTCATCCATTGATCACACTCTGCTTTAGAGCAAGAAGCACGCTCTACATTTCTAGAGTCTCTAGGACAGCAGGAAACTTGAGTGTGCTGAGAACAAAAGAACGGTGTTTCCTACACATACGGACCATGTCTAGTCCAACTCTGCTTCTGAAACTGATACAAAGCACTGGTCCTCTAACATCCAATGCTTGTCAGTTAAGATGAGAAATGTGTGAGATTCGTGAACGATGTAGTTCGTTTGAGCTGTTACTAACTGCCCTTACCTGAAACGAAGTCTTGCTTGTAGGAAGACCCAGAGTCTGGGATTTAACTCCACTTCTGAAGTGAAACACACATCAGAGGTCTCATATATAGATCACACTCTGCTTTAGAGCAAGAATCACGCTCTTGCTTACTAGAGAGTCTAAGACAGCAGTTAACATGAGTGTGCTGAGAACAAAAGAACGGTGTTTCCTACACATACGGACTATATCTAGAAGAACTCTGCCTCTGAAATTGATACAAAGCACAGGTCCTCTAACATCCGATGCTTGTCAGTTAAGATGAGAAACGTGTGAGCTTCGTGAACGATGTAGTTCGTTTGAGCTGAAAAGTGACTGCCCTTACCTGAAACGAAGTCTTGCTCGTAGGAAGACACAGAGCCTGGAATTTAACTCCATTTCTGAAGGGAAACACACAGCATAGTTCTCATCCATGGATCACACTCTGCTTTAGAGCAAGAAGCACGCCCTTGCTTTCTAGAGTCTCAAATACAGCATGAAACTTCAGTGTGTTCAGAACAAAAGAACGGTGTTTCCTACACATACGGGCCATATCTAGTTCAAATCCGTTTCTGAAACTGAAACAAACCACAGGTCCTCTATCATCCAATTCCTTTCAGTTAAGATGAGAAACGTGTGAGCTTCGTGAACGATGTTGTTCGTTTGAGCTGTAAGTTACTGCCCTTACTTGAAACGAAGTCTTCCTTGTAGGAAGACTCAGAACCTGGGCTTTAACTCCATTTCTGAAGTGAAGCACACAGCAGAGTTGTCATCCATTGATCACCCTCTGCTTTAGAGCAAGAAGCACGCTCTAGCTTTCTAGAGTCTCTAAGTCACCAGGAAACGTGAGTGTGCTGAGAACAAAAGAACGGTGTTTCCTACACATACGGACCATATCTAGAATAACTCTGCCTCTGAAATTGATACAAAGCACAGGTCCTCTAACATCCAATGCGTGTCAGTTAAGATGAGAAACATGTGAGCTTCGTGAACGATGTAGTTCATTTGAGCTGTAAAGTAACTGCCCTTACATGAAATGAAGTCTTGCATGTAGGAAGACGCAGAGCCTGGGATTTAACTCCATTTCTGAAGTGAAACCCACAGCAGAGTTCTCATCCATTGATCATACTCTGCTTTAGAGCAAGAAGCACCCTCTAGATTTCTAGGATCTCTAAGACACCAGGAAACGTGAGTGTGCTGAGAACAAAAGAACGGTGTTTCCTACATATACGGACCATATTTAGTCCAACTCTGCTTCTGAAACTGATACAAAGCACTGGTCCTCTAACATCCAATGCTGGTCAGTTAATATGAGAAACGTGTGAGCTTCGTGAATGATGTAGTTCGTTTGAGCTGTAAAGTAACAGCCCTTACTTGAAATGAAGTCTTCCTCGTAGAAAGACTCAGAGCCTGGGCTTTAACTCCATTTCTGAAGTGAAACACACAGCAGAGTTGTCATCCATTGATCACACACTGCTTTAGAGCAAGAAGCATGCTCTAGCTTTCTAGGATCTCTAAGACAGCAGGAAACGTGAGTGTGCTGAGAACAAAAGAACAGTGTTTCTTAACATACGGACCATACCTAATCCAACTCTGCTTCTGAAACTGATACAAAGCACTGGTCCTCTAACATTCGATGGTTGTCAGTTAAGGTGAGAAACGTGTGAGCTTCGTGAACAATGTAGTTCATTTGAGCTGTTAGTAACTGCCCTTTCCTGAAACGAAGTCTTCTTGTAGGAAGTCACAGAGCCTGGAATTTGACTCGACTTCGAAGGGAAACACACAGCATAGTTCTCATCCATTGATCACACTCTGCTTTAGAGCAAGAAGCACGCTCTACTTTTCTAGAGTCTCTAGGACAGCAGGAAACTTGTGTGTGCTGAGAACAAAAGAATGGTGTTTCCTACAAATACGGACCATATCTAGTCCAACTCTGCTTCTGAACCTGATACAAAGCACTGGTCCTCTAACCTCCAATGCTTGTCAGTTAAGATGAGAAACGTGTGAGCTTCGTGAATGATGTAGTTTGTTTGAGCTGTAAAGTAACTGCCCTTACATGAATTGATGTCTTGCTTGTAGGAAGACTCAGAGCATGGGATTTAACTCCATTTTTGAAGTGAAATACACAACAGGGTTCTTATCCATTGATCACACTCTGCTTTAGAGGAAGAAGCACGCTCTAGCTTTCTACAGTCTCTAATACAGCAGGAAACTTGCGTGTGCTGAGAACAAAAGAACGGTGTTTCCTACACATACGGACCATGTCTACTCCAACTCTGCATCTGAAAGGGATACAAAGCACTGGTCCTCTAACATCCAATGCTTGTCAGTTAAGATGAGAAACGTGTGAGATTCGTGACCGATGTAGTTCGTTTGAGCTGTTAGTAACTGCCCTTACCTGAAACGAAGTCTTGCTTGTAGGAAGACCCAGAGTCTGGGATTTAACTCCACTTCTGAAGTGAAACACACATCAGAGGTCTCATATATAGATCACACTCTGCTTTAGAGCAAGAATCACGCTCTTGCTTACTAGAGAGTCTAAGACAGCAGTTAACATGAGTGTGCTGAGAACAAAAGAACGGTGTTTCCTACACATACGGACCATATTTAGTCCAACTCTGCTTCTGAAACTGATACAAAGCACTGGTCCTCTAACATACAATGCTTGTCAGTTTAGATGAGAAACGTGTGAGCTTCATGAACGATGTAGTTCGTTTGAGCTGAAAAGTGACTGCCCTTACCTGAAACGAAGTCTTGTTTGTAGGAAGACACAGAGCCTGGAATTTAACTCCATTTCTAAAGCGAAACACACAGCATAGTTCTCATCTATGGATCACACTCTGCTTTAGAGCAAGAAGCACGCTCTAGATTTCTAGAGTCTCTAAGACACCAGGAAACGTGAGTGTGCTGAGAACAAAAGTACGGTGTTTCCTACACATAAGGACCATACCAAATCCAACTCTGCTTCTGAAACAGATACAAAGCACTGGTCCTCTAACATTCGATGGTTGTCAGTTAAGATGAGAAACGTGTGAGCTTCGTGAACAATGTAGTTCGTTTGAGCTGAAAAGTGACTGCCCTTACCTGAAACGAAGTCTTCTTGTAGGAAGTCACAGAGCCTGGAATTTAACTCCATTTCGAAGGGAAACACACAGCATAGTTCCCATCCATTGATCACACTCTGCTTTAGAGCAAGAAGCACGCTCTACATTTCTAGAGTCTCTAGGACAGCAGGAAACTTGAGTGTGCTGAGAACAAAAGAACGGTGTTTCCTACACATACGGACCATGTCTAGTCCAACTCTGCTTCTGAAACTGATACAAAGCACTGGTCCTCTAACATCCAATACTTGTCAGTTAAGATGAGAAACGTGTGAGCTTCGTGAACGATGTAGTTTGTTTGAGCTGTAAAGTAACTGCCCTTACATGAATTGATGTCTTGCTTGTAGGAAGACTCAGAGCATGGGATTTAACTCCATTTTTGAAGTGAAATACACAACAGGGTTCTTATCCATTGATCACACTCTGCTTTAGAGGAAGAAGCACGCTCTAGCTTTCTACAGTCTCTAATACAGCAGGAAACTTGCGTGTGCTGAGAACAAAAGAACGGTGTTTCCTACACATACGGACCATGTCTACTCCAACTCTGCATCTGAAAGGGATACAAAGCACTGGTCCTCTAACATCCAATGCTTGTCAGTTAAGATGAGAAACGTGTGAGATTCGTGACCGATGTAGTTCGTTTGAGCTGTTAGTAACTGCCCTTACCTGAAACGAAGTCTTGCTTGTAGGAAGACCCAGAGTCTGGGATTTAACTCCACTTCTGAAGTGAAACACACATCAGAGGTCTCATATATAGATCACACTCTGCTTTAGAGCAAGAAACACGCTCTTGCTTACTAGAGAGTCTAAGACAGCAGTTAACATGAGTGTGCTGAGAACAAAAGAACGGTGTTTCCTACACATACGGACTATATCTAGAAGAACTCTGCCTCTGAAATTGATACAAAGCACAGGTCCTCTAACATCTGATGCTTGTCAGTTAAGATGAGAAACGTGTGAGCTTCGTGAACGATGTAGTTCGTTTGAGCTGAAAAGTGACTGCCCTTACCTGAAACGAAGTCTTGCTCGTAGGAAGACACAGAGCCTGGAATTTAACTCCATTTCTGAAGGGAAACACACAGCATAGTTCTCATCCATGGATCACACTACGCTTTAGAGCAAGAAGCACGCCCTTGCTTTCTAGAGTCTCAAATACAGCATGAAACTTCAGTGTGTTCAGAACAAAAGAACGGTGTTTCCTACACATACGGGCCATATCTAGTTCAAATCCGTTTCTGAAACTGAAACAAACCACAGGTCCTCTATCATCCAATTCCTTTCAGTTAAGATGAGAAACGTGTGAGCTTCGTGAACGATGTTGTTCGTTTGAGCTGTAAGTTACTGCCCTTACTTGAAACGAAGTCTTCCTTGTAGGAAGATTCAGAGCCTGGGCTTTAACTCCATTTCTGAAGTGAAGCACACAGCAGAGTTGTCATCCATTGATCACCCTCTGCTTTAGAGCAAGAAGCACGCTCTAGCTTTCTAGAGTCTCTAAGACACCCGGAAACGTGAGTGTGCTGAGAACAAAAGAACGGTGTTTCCTACACATACGGACCATATCTAGAATAACTCTGCCTCTGAAATTGATACAAAGCACAGGTCCTCTAACATCCAATGCGTGTCAGTTAAGATGAGAAACGTGTGAGCTTCGTGAACGATGTAGTTCGTTTGAGCTGTAAAGTAACTGCCCTTACGTGAAATGAAGTCTTGCATGTAGGAAGACGCAGAGCCTGGGATTTAACTCCATTTCTGAAGTGAAACCCACAGCAGAGTTCTCATCCATTGATCATACTCTGCTTTAGAGCAAGAAGCACCCTCTAGATTTCTAGGATCTCTAAGACACCAGGAAACGTGAGTGTGCTGAGAACAAAAGAACGGTGTTTCCTACATATACGGACCATATTTAGTCCAACTCTGCTTCTGAAACTGATACAAAGCACTGGTCCTCTAACATCCAATGCTGGTCAGTTAATATGAGAAACGTGTGAGCTTCGTGAATGATGTAGTTCGTTTGAGCTGTAAAGTAACAGCCCTTACTTGAAATGAAGTCTTCCTCGTAGAAAGACTCAGAGCCTGGGCTTTAACTCAATTTCTGAAGTGAAACACACAGCAGAGTTGTCATCCATTGATCACACTCTGCTTTAGAGCAAGAAGCATGCTCTAGCTTTCTAGGATCTCTAAGACAGCAGGAAACGTGAGTGTGCTGAGAACAAAAGTACGGTGTTTCCTACACATAAGGACCATACCAAATCCAACTCTGCTTCTGAAACAGATACAAAGCACTGGTCCTCTAACATTCGATGGTTGTCAGTTAAGATGAGAAACGTGTGAGCTTCGTGAACAATGTAGTTCGTTTGAGCTGAAAAGTGACTGCCCTTACCTGAAACGAAGTCTTCTTGTAGGAAGTCACAGAGCCTGGAATTTAACTCCATTTCGAAGGGAAACACACAGCATAGTTCCCATCCATTGATCACACTCTGCTTTAGAGCAAGAAGCACGCTCTACATTTCTAGAGTCTCTAGGACAGCAGGAAACTTGAGTGTGCTGAGAACAAAAGAACGGTGTTTCCTACACATACGGACCATGTCTAGTCCAACTCTGCTTCTGAAACTGATACAAAGCACTGGTCCTCTAACATCCAATACTTGTCAGTTAAGATGAGAAACGTGTGAGCTTCGTGAACGATGTAGTTTGTTTGAGCTGTAAAGTAACTGCCCTTACATGAATTGATGTCTTGCTTGTAGGAAGACTCAGAGCATGGGATTTAACTCCATTTTTGAAGTGAAATACACAACAGGGTTCTTATCCATTGATCACACTCTGCTTTAGAGGAATAAGCACGCTCTAGCTTTCTAGAGTCTCTAATACAGCAGGAAACTTGAGTGTGCTGAGAACAGAAGAACGGTGTTTCCTACACATACGGACCATGTCTAGTCCAACTCTGCTTCTGAAACTGATACAAAGCACTGGTCCTCTAACATCCAATGCTTGTCAGTTAAGATGAGAAATGTGTGAGATTCGTGAACGATGTAGTTCGTTTGAGCTGTTACTAACTGCCCTTACCTGAAACGAAGTCTTGCTTGTAGGAAGACCCAGAGTCTGGGATTTAACTCCACTTCTGAAGTGAAACACACATCAGAGGTCTCATATATAGATCACACTCTGCTTTAGAGCAAGAAACACGCTCTTGCTTACTAGAGAGTCTAAGACAGCAGTTAACATGAGTGTGCTGAGAACAAAAGAACGGTGTTTCCCACACATACGGACTATATCTAGAAGAACTCTGCCTCTGAAATTGATACAAAGCACAGGTCCTCTAACATCCGATGCTTGTCAGTTAAGATGAGAAACGTGTGAGCTTCGTGAACGATGTAGTTCGTTTGAGCTGAAAAGTGACTGCCCTTACCTGAAACGAAGTCTTGCTCGTAGGAAGACACAGAGCCTGGAATTTAACTCCATTTCTGAAGGGAAACACACAGCATAGTTCTCATCCATGGATCACACTCTGCTTTAGAGCAAGAAGCACGCCCTTGCTTTCTAGAGTCTCAAATACAGCATGAAACTTCAGTGTGTTCAGAACAAAAGAACGGTGTTTCCTACACATACGGGCCATATCTAGTTCAAATCCGTTTCTGAAACTGAAACAAACCACAGGTCCTCTATCATCCAATTCCTTTCAGTTAAGATGAGAAACGTGTGAGCTTCGTGAACGATGTTGTTCGTTTGAGCTGTAAGTTACTGCCCTTACTTGAAACGAAGTCTTCCTTGTAGGAAGACTCAGAACCTGGGCTTTAACTCCATTTCTGAAGTGAAGCACACAGCAGAGTTGTCATCCATTGATCACCCTCTGCTTTAGAGCAAGAAGCACGCTCTAGCTTTCTAGAGTCTCTAAGTCACCAGGAAACGTGAGTGTGCTGAGAACAAAAGAACGGTGTTTCCTACACATACGGACCATATCTAGAATAACTCTGCCTCTGAAATTGATTCAAAGCACAGGTCCTCTAACATCCAATGCGTGTCAGTTAAGATGAGAAACATGTGAGCTTCGTGAACGATGTAGTTCATTTGAGCTGTAAAGTAACTGCCCTTACGTGAAATGAAGTCTTGCATGTAGGAAGACGCAGAGCCTGGGATTTAACTCCATTTCTGAAGTGAAACCCACAGCAGAGTTCTCATCCATTGATCATACTCTGCTTTAGAGCAAGAAGCACCCTCTAGATTTCTAGGATCTCTAAGACACCAGGAAACGTGAGTGTGCTGAGAACAAAAGAACGGTGTTTCCTACATATACGGACCATATTTAGTCCAACTCTGCTTCTGAAACTGATACAAAGCACTGGTCCTCTAACATCCAATGCTGGTCAGTTAATATGAGAAACGTGTGAGCTTCGTGAATGATGTAGTTCGTTTGAGCTGTAAAGTAACAGCCCTTACTTGAAATGAAGTCTTCCTCATAGAAAGACTCAGAGCCTGGGCTTTAACTCCATTTCTGAAGTGAAACACACAGCAGAGTTGTCATCCATTGATCACACACTGCTTTAGAGCAAGAAGCATGCTCTAGCTTTCTAGGATCTCTAAGACAGCAGGAAACGTGAGTGTGCTGAGAACAAAAGAACGGTGTTTCCTACACATACGGACCATATTTAGTCCAACTCTGCTTCTGAAACTGATACAAAGCACTGGTCCTCTAACATCCAATGCTTGTCAGTTAAGATGAGAAACGTGTGAGCTTCATGAACGATGTAGTTCGTTTGAGCTGAAAAATGACTGCCCTTACCTGAAACAAAGTCTTGTTTTTAGGAAGACACAGAGCATGGAATTTAACTCCATTTCTAAAGCGAAACACACAGCATAGTTCTCATCTATGGATCACACTCTGCTTTAGAGCAAGAAGCACGCTCTAGATTTCTAGAGTCTCTAAGACACCAGGAAACGTGAGTGTGCTGACGACAAAAGTACGGTGTTTCCTACACATAAGGACCATACCAAATCCAACTCTGCTTCTGAAACAGATACAAAGCACTGGTCCTCTAACATTCGATGGTTGTCAGTTAAGGTGAGAAACGTGTGAGCTTCGTGAACAATGTAGTTCGTTTGAGCTGAAAAGTGACTGCCCTTTCCTGAAACGAAGTCTTCTTGTAGGAAGTCACAGAGCCTGGAATTTGACTCGACTTCGAAGGGAAACACACAGCATAGTTCTCATCCATTGATCACACTCTGCTTTAGAGCAAGAAGCACGCTCTACATTTCTAGAGTCTCTAGGACAGCAGGAAACTTGTGTGTGCTGAGAACAAAAGAATGGTGTTTCCTACAAATACGGACCATATCTAGTCCAACTCTGCTTCTGAACCTGATACAAAGCACTGGTCCTCTAACCTCCAATGCTTGTCAGTTAAGATGAGAAACGTGTGAGCTTCGTGAATGATGTAGTTTGTTTGAGCTGTAAAGTAACTGCCCTTACATGAATTGATGTCTTGCTTGTAGGAAGACTCAGAGCATGGGATTTAACTCCATTTTTGAAGTGAAATACACAACAGGGTTCTTATCCATTGATCACACTCTGCTTTAGAGGAAGAAGCACGCTCTAGCTTTCTACAGTCTCTAATACAGCAGGAAACTTGCGTGTGCTGAGAACAAAAGAACGGTGTTTCCTACACATACGGACCATGTCTACTCCAACTCTGCATCTGAAAGGGATACAAAGCACTGGTCCTCTAACATCCAATGCTTGTCAGTTAAGATGAGAATCGTGTGAGATTCGTGACCGATGTAGTTCGTTTGAGCTGTTAGTAACTGCCCTTACCTGAAACGAAGTCTTGCTTGTAGGAAGACCCAGAGTCTGGGATTTAACTCCACTTCTGAAGTGAAACACACAGCATAGTTCTCATCTATGGATCACACTCTGCTTTAGAGCAAGAAGCACGCTCTAGATTTCTAGAGTCTCTAAGACACCAGGAAACGTGAGTGTGCTGAGAACAAAAGTACGGTGTTTCCTACACATAAGGACCATACCAAATCCAACTCTGCTTCTGAAACAGATACAAAGCACTGGTCCTCTAACATTCGATGGTTGTCAGTTAAGATGAGAAACGTGTGAGCTTCGTGAACAATGTAGTTCGTTTGAGCTGAAAAGTGACTGCCCTTACCTGAAACGAAGTCTTCTTGTAGGAAGTCACAGAGCCTGGAATTTAACTCCATTTCGAAGGGAAACACACAGCATAGTTCCCATCCATTGATCACACTCTGCTTTAGAGCAAGAAGCACGCTCTACATTTCTAGAGTCTCTAGGACAGCAGGAAACTTGAGTGTGCTGAGAACAAAAGAACGGTGTTTCCTACACATACGGACCATGTCTAGTCCAACTCTGCTTCTGAAACTGATACAAAGCACTGGTCCTCTAACATCCAATACTTGTCAGTTAAGATGAGAAACGTGTGAGCTTCGTGAACGATGTAGTTTGTTTGAGCTGTAAAGTAACTGCCCTTACATGAATTGATGTCTTGCTTGTAGGAAGACTCAGAGCATGGGATTTAACTCCATTTTTGAAGTGAAATACACAACAGGGTTCTTATCCATTGATCACACTCTGCTTTAGAGGAATAAGCACGCTCTAGCTTTCTAGAGTCTCTAATACAGCAGGAAACTTGAGTGTGCTGAGAACAGAAGAACGGTGTTTCCTACACATACGGACCATGTCTAGTCCAACTCTGCTTCTGAAACTGATACAAAGCACTGGTCCTCTAACATCCAATGCTTGTCAGTTAAGATGAGAAATGTGTGAGATTCGTGAACGATGTAGTTCGTTTGAGCTGTTACTAACTGCCCTTACCTGAAACGAAGTCTTGCTTGTAGGAAGACCCAGAGTCTGGGATTTAACTCCACTTCTGAAGTGAAACACACATCAGAGGTCTCATATATAGATCACACTCTGCTTTAGAGCAAGAAACATGCTCTTGCTTACTAGAGAGTCTAAGACAGCAGTTAACATGAGTGTGCTGAGAACAAAAGAACGGTGTTTCCTACACATACGGACTATATCTAGAAGAACTCTGCCTCTGAAATTGATACAAAGCACAGGTCCTCTAACATCCGATGCTTGTCAGTTAAGATGAGAAACGTGTGAGCTTCGTGAACGATGTAGTTCGTTTGAGCTGAAAAGTGACTGCCCTTACCTGAAACGAAGTCTTGCTCGTAGGAAGACACAGAGCCTGGAATTTAACTCCATTTCTGAAGGGAAACACACAGCATAGTTCTCATCCATGGATCACACTACGCTTTAGAGCAAGAAGCACGCCCTTGCTTTCTAGAGTCTCAAATACAGCATGAAACTTCAGTGTGTTCAGAACAAAAGAACGGTGTTTCCTACACATACGGGCCATATCTAGTTCAAATCCGTTTCTGAAACTGAAACAAACCACAGGTCCTCTATCATCCAATTCCTTTCAGTTAAGATGAGAAACGTGTGAGCTTCGTGAACGATGTTGTTCGTTTGAGCTGTAAGTTACTGCCCTTACTTGAAACGAAGTCTTCCTTGTAGGAAGACTCAGAGCCTGGGCTTTAACTCCATTTCTGAAGTGAAGCACACAGCAGAGTTGTCATCCATTGATCACCCTCTGCTTTAGAGCAAGAAGCACGCTCTAGCTTTCTAGAGTCTCTAAGACACCCGGAAACGTGAGTGTGCTGAGAACAAAAGAACGGTGTTTCCTACACATACGGACCATATCTAGAATAACTCTGCCTCTGAAATTGATACAAAGCACAGGTCCTCTAACATCCAATGCGTGTCAGTTAAGATGAGAAACGTGTGAGCTTCGTGAACGATGTAGTTCGTTTGAGCTGTAAAGTAACTGCCCTTACGTGAAATGAAGTCTTGCATGTAGGAAGACGCAGAGCCTGGGATTTAACTCCATTTCTGAAGTGAAACCCACAGCAGAGTTCTCATCCATTGATCATACTCTGCTTTAGAGCAAGAAGCACCCTCTAGATTTCTAGGATCTCTAAGACACCAGGAAACGTGAGTGTGCTGAGAACAAAAGAACGGTGTTTCCTACATATACGGACCATATTTAGTCCAACTCTGCTTCTGAAACTGATACAAAGCACTGGTCCTCTAACATCCAATGCTGGTCAGTTAATATGAGAAACGTGTGAGCTTCGTGAATGATGTAGTTCGTTTGAGCTGTAAAGTAACAGCCCTTACTTGAAATGAAGTCTTCCTCGTAGAAAGACTCAGAGCCTGGGCTTTAACTCCATTTCTGAAGTGAAACACACAGGAGAGTTGTCATCCATTGATCACACTCTGCTTTAGAGCAAGAAGCATGCTCTAGCTTTCTAGGATCTCTAAGACAGCAGGAAACGTGAGTGTGCTGAGAACAAAAGAACGGTGTTTCCTACACATACGGACCATATTTAGTCCAACTCTGCTTCTGAAACTGATACAAAGCACTGGTCCTCTAACATCCAATGCTTGTCAGTTAAGATGAGAAACGTGTGAGATTCATGAACGATGTAGTTCGTTTGAGCTGAAAAATGACTGCCCTTACCTGAAACGAAGTCTTGCTTTTTGGGAAGACACAGAGCATGGAATTTAACTCCATTTCTAAAGCGAAACACACAGCATAGTTCTCATCTATGGATCACACTCTGCTTTAGAGCAAGAAGCACGCTCTAGATTTCTAGAGTCTCTAAGACACCAGGAAACGTGAGTGTGCTGAGAACAAAAGTACGGTGTTTCCTACACATAAGGACCATACCAAATCCAACTCTGCTTCTGAAACAGATACAAAGCACTGGTCCTCTAACATTCGATGGTTGTCAGTTAAGGTGAGAAACGTGTGAGCTTCGTGAACAATGTAGTTCGTTTGAGCTGAAAAGTGACTGCCCTTTCCTGAAACGAAGTCTTCTTGTAGGAAGTCACAGAGCCTGGAATTTGACTCCATTTCGAAGGGAAACACACAGCATAGTTCTCATCCATTGATCACACTCTGCTTTAGAGCAAGAAGCACGCCCTTGCTTTCTAGAGTCTCTAATACAGCATGAAACTTCAGTGTGTTCAGAACAAAAGAACGGTGTTTCCTACACATACGGGCCATATCTAGTTCAACTCCGTTTCTGAAACTGAAACAAACCACAGGTCCTCTATCATCCAATTCCTTTCAGTTAAGATGAGAAACGTGTGAGCTTCGTGAACGATGTTGTTCGTGTTAGCTGTAAGTTACTGCCCTTACTTGAAACGAAGTCTTCCTTGTAGGAAGACGCAGAGCCTGGGCTTTAACTCCATTTCTGAAGTGAAGCACACAGCAGAGTTGTCATCCATTGATCACACTCTGCTTTAGAGCAAGAAGCACGCTCTAGCTTTCTAGAGTCTCTAAGACACCAGGAAACGTGAGTGAGCTGAGAACAAAAGAACGGTGTTTCCTACACATACGGACCATATCTAGAATAACTCTGCCTCTGAAATTGATACAAAGCACAGGTCCTCTAACATCCAATGCGTGTCAGTTAAGATGAGAAACGTGTGAGCTTCGTGAACGATGTAGTTCGTTTGAGCTGTAAAGTAACTGCCCTTACGTGAAATGAAGTCTTGCATGTAGGAAGACGCAGAGCCTGGGATTTAACTCCATTTCTGAAGTGAAACCCACAGCAGAGTTGTCATCCATTGATCACACTCTGCTTTAGAGCAAGAAGCACGCTCTAGCTTTCTAGAGTCTCTAAGACAGCAGGAAACGTGAGTGTGCTGAGAACAAAAGAACGGTGTTTCCTACACATACGGACCATATTTAGTCCAACTCTGCTTCTGAAACTGATACAAAGCACTGGTCCTCTAACATCCAATGCTTGTCAGTTAAGATGAGAAACGTGTGAGCTTCATGAACGATGTAGTTCGTTTGAGCTGAAAAGTGACTGCCCTTACCTGAAACGAAGTCTTGTTTGTAGGAAGACACAGAGCCTGGAATTTAACTCCATTTCTAAAGCGAAACACACAGCATAGTTCTCATCTATGGATCACACTCTGCTTTAGAGCAAGAAGCACGCTCTAGATTTCTAGAGTCTCTAAGACACCAGGAAACGTGAGTGTGCTGAGAACAAAAGTACGGTGTTTCCTACACATAAGGACCATACCAAATCCAACTCTGCTTCTGAAACAGATACAAAGCACTGGTCCTCTAACATTCGATGGTTGTCAGTTAAGATGAGAAACGTGTGAGCTTCGTGAACAATGTAGTTCGTTTGAGCTGAAAAGTGACTGCCCTTACCTGAAACGAAGTCTTCTTGTAGGAAGTCACAGAGCCTGGAATTTAACTCCATTTCGAAGGGAAACACACAGCATAGTTCCCATCCATTGATCACACTCTGCTTTAGAGCAAGAAGCACGCTCTACATTTCTAGAGTCTCTAGGACAGCAGGAAACTTGAGTGTGCTGAGAACAAAAGAACGGTGTTTCCTACACATACGGACCATGTCTAGTCCAACTCTGCTTCTGAAACTGATACAAAGCACTGGTCCTCTAACATCCAATACTTGTCAGTTAAGATGAGAAACGTGTGAGCTTCGTGAACGATGTAGTTTGTTTGAGCTGTAAAGTAACTGCCCTTACATGAATTGATGTCTTGCTTGTAGGAAGACTCAGAGCATGGGATTTAACTCCATTTTTGAAGTGAAATACACAACAGGGTTCTTATCCATTGATCACACTCTGCTTTAGAGGAATAAGCACGCTCTAGCTTTCTAGAGTCTCTAATACAGCAGGAAACTTGAGTGTGCTGAGAACAGAAGAACGGTGTTTCCTACACATACGGACCATGTCTAGTCCAACTCTGCTTCTGAAACTGATACAAAGCACTGGTCCTCTAACATCCAATGCTTGTCAGTTAAGATGAGAAATGTGTGAGATTCGTGAACGATGTAGTTCGTTTGAGCTGTTACTAACTGCCCTTACCTGAAACGAAGTCTTGCTTGTAGGAAGACCCAGAGTCTGGGATTTAACTCCACTTCTGAAGTGAAACACACATCAGAGGTCTCATATATAGATCACACTCTGCTTTAGAGCAAGAAACACGCTCTTGCTTACTAGAGAGTCTAAGACAGCAGTTAACATGAGTGTGCTGAGAACAAAAGAACGGTGTTTCCCACACATACGGACTATATCTAGAAGAACTCTGCCTCTGAAATTGATACAAAGCACAGGTCCTCTAACATCCGATGCTTGTCAGTTAAGATGAGAAACGTGTGAGCTTCGTGAACGATGTAGTTCGTTTGAGCTGAAAAGTGACTGCCCTTACCTGAAACGAAGTCTTGCTCGTAGGAAGACACAGAGCCTGGAATTTAACTCCATTTCTGAAGGGAAACACACAGCATAGTTCTCATCCATGGATCACACTCTGCTTTAGAGCAAGAAGCACGCCCTTGCTTTCTAGAGTCTCAAATACAGCATGAAACTTCAGTGTGTTCAGAACAAAAGAACGGTGTTTCCTACACATACGGGCCATATCTAGTTCAAATCCGTTTCTGAAACTGAAACAAACCACAGGTCCTCTATCATCCAATTCCTTTCAGTTAAGATGAGAAACGTGTGAGCTTCGTGAACGATGTTGTTCGTTTGAGCTGTAAGTTACTGCCCTTACTTGAAACGAAGTCTTCCTTGTAGGAAGACTCAGAACCTGGGCTTTAACTCCATTTCTGAAGTGAAGCACACAGCAGAGTTGTCATCCATTGATCACCCTCTGCTTTAGAGCAAGAAGCACGCTCTAGCTTTCTAGAGTCTCTAAGTCACCAGGAAACGTGAGTGTGCTGAGAACAAAAGAACGGTGTTTCCTACACATACGGACCATATCTAGAATAACTCTGCCTCTGAAATTGATTCAAAGCACAGGTCCTCTAACATCCAATGCGTGTCAGTTAAGATGAGAAACATGTGAGCTTCGTGAACGATGTAGTTCATTTGAGCTGTAAAGTAACTGCCCTTACGTGAAATGAAGTCTTGCATGTAGGAAGACGCAGAGCCTGGGATTTAACTCCATTTCTGAAGTGAAACCCACAGCAGAGTTCTCATCCATTGATCATACTCTGCTTTAGAGCAAGAAGCACCCTCTAGATTTCTAGGATCTCTAAGACACCAGGAAACGTGAGTGTGCTGAGAACAAAAGAACGGTGTTTCCTACATATACGGACCATATTTAGTCCAACTCTGCTTCTGAAACTGATACAAAGCACTGGTCCTCTAACATCCAATGCTGGTCAGTTAATATGAGAAACGTGTGAGCTTCGTGAATGATGTAGTTCGTTTGAGCTGTAAAGTAACAGCCCTTACTTGAAATGAAGTCTTCCTCGTAGAAAAACTCAGAGCCTGGGCTTTAACTCCATTTCTGAAGTGAAACACACAGCAGAGTTGTCATCCATTGATCACACACTGCTTTAGAGCAAGAAGCATGCTCTAGCTTTCTAGGATCTCTAAGACAGCAGGAAACGTGAGTGTGCTGAGAACAAAAGAACGGTGTTTCCTACACATACGGACCATATTTAGTCCAACTCTGCTTCTGAAACTGATACAAAGCACTGGTCCTCTAACATCCAATGCTTGTCAGTTAAGATGAGAAACGTGTGAGCTTCATGAACGATGTAGTTCGTTTGAGCTGAAAAATGACTGCCCTTACCTGAAACGAAGTCTTGTTTTTAGGAAGACACAGAGCATGGAATTTAACTCCATTTCTAAAGCGAAACACACAGCATAGTTCTCATCTATGGATCACACTCTGCTTTAGAGCAAGAAGCACGCTCTAGATTTCTAGAGTCTCTAAGACACCAGGAAACGTGAGTGTGCTGACGACAAAAGTACGGTGTTTCCTACACATAAGGACCATACCAAATCCAACTCTGCTTCTGAAACAGATACAAAGCACTGGTCCTCTAACATTCGATGGTTGTCAGTTAAGGTGAGAAACGTGTGAGCTTCGTGAACAATGTAGTTCGTTTGAGCTGAAAAGTGACTGCCCTTTCCTGAAACGAAGTCTTCTTGTAGGAAGTCACAGAGCCTGGAATTTGACTCGACTTCGAAGGGAAACACACAGCATAGTTCTCATCCATTGATCACACTCTGCTTTAGAGCAAGAAGCACGCTCTACATTTCTAGAGTCTCTAGGACAGCAGGAAACTTGTGTGTGCTGAGAACAAAAGAATGGTGTTTCCTACAAATACGGACCATATCTAGTCCAACTCTGCTTCTGAACCTGATACAAAGCACTGGTCCTCTAACCTCCAATGCTTGTCAGTTAAGATGAGAAACGTGTGAGCTTCGTGAATGATGTAGTTTGTTTGAGCTGTAAAGTAACTGCCCTTACATGAATTGATGTCTTGCTTGTAGGAAGACTCAGAGCATGGGATTTAACTCCATTTTTGAAGTGAAATACACAACAGGGTTCTTATCCATTGATCACACTCTGCTTTAGAGGAAGAAGCACGCTCTAGCTTTCTACAGTCTCTAATACAGCAGGAAACTTGCGTGTGCTGAGAACAAAAGAACGGTGTTTCCTACACATACGGACCATGTCTACTCCAACTCTGCATCTGAAAGGGATACAAAGCACTGGTCCTCTAACATCCAATGCTTGTCAGTTAAGATGAGAAACGTGTGAGATTCGTGACCGATGTAGTTCGTTTGAGCTGTTAGTAACTGCCCTTACCTGAAACGAAGTCTTGCTTGTAGGAAGACCCAGAGTCTGGGATTTAACTCCACTTCTGAAGTGAAACACACATCAGAGGTCTCATATATAGATCACACTCTGCTTTAGAGCAAGAATCACGCTCTTGCTTACTAGAGAGTCTAAGACAGCAGTTAACATGAGTGTGCTGAGAACAAAAGAACGGTGTTTCCTACACATACGGACCATATTTAGTCCAACTCTGCTTCTGAAACTGATACAAAGCACTGGTCCTCTAACATACAATGCTTGTCAGTTTAGATGAGAAACGTGTGAGCTTCATGAACGATGTAGTTCGTTTGAGCTGAAAAGTGACTGCCCTTACCTGAAACGAAGTCTTGTTTGTAGGAAGACACAGAGCCTGGAATTTAACTCCATTTCTAAAGCGAAACACACAGCATAGTTCTCATCTATGGATCACACTCTGCTTTAGAGCAAGAAGCACGCTCTAGATTTCTAGAGTCTCTAAGACACCAGGAAACGTGAGTGTGCTGAGAACAAAAGTACGGTGTTTCCTACACATAAGGACCATACCAAATCCAACTCTGCTTCTGAAACAGATACAAAGCACTGGTCCTCTAACATTCGATGGTTGTCAGTTAAGATGAGAAACGTGTGAGCTTCGTGAACAATGTAGTTCGTTTGAGCTGAAAAGTGACTGCCCTTACCTGAAACGAAGTCTTCTTGTAGGAAGTCACAGAGCCTGGAATTTAACTCCATTTCGAAGGGAAACACACAGCATAGTTCCCATCCATTGATCACACTCTGCTTTAGAGCAAGAAGCACGCTCTACATTTCTAGAGTCTCTAGGACAGCAGGAAACTTGAGTGTGCTGAGAACAAAAGAACGGTGTTTCCTACACATACGGACCATGTCTAGTCCAACTCTGCTTCTGAAACTGATACAAAGCACTGGTCCTCTAACATCCAATACTTGTCAGTTAAGATGAGAAACGTGTGAGCTTCGTGAACGATGTAGTTTGTTTGAGCTGTAAAGTAACTGCCCTTACATGAATTGATGTCTTGCTTGTAGGAAGACTCAGAGCATGGGATTTAACTCCATTTTTGAAGTGAAATACACAACAGGGTTCTTATCCATTGATCACACTCTGCTTTAGAGGAATAAGCACGCTCTAGCTTTCTAGAGTCTCTAATACAGCAGGAAACTTGAGTGTGCTGAGAACAGAAGAACGGTGTTTCCTACACATACGGACCATGTCTAGTCCAACTCTGCTTCTGAAACTGATACAAAGCACTGGTCCTCTAACATCCAATGCTTGTCAGTTAAGATGAGAAATGTGTGAGATTCGTGAACGATGTAGTTCGTTTGAGCTGTTACTAACTGCCCTTACCTGAAACGAAGTCTTGCTTGTAGGAAGACCCAGAGTCTGGGATTTAACTCCACTTCTGAAGTGAAACACACATCAGAGGTCTCATATATAGATCACACTCTGCTTTAGAGCAAGAAACACGCTCTTGCTTACTAGAGAGTCTAAGACAGCAGTTAACATGAGTGTGCTGAGAACAAAAGAACGGTGTTTCCTACACATACGGACTATATCTAGAAGAACTCTGCCTCTGAAATTGATACAAAGCACAGGTCCTCTAACATCCGATGCTTGTCAGTTAAGATGAGAAACGTGTGAGCTTCGTGAACGATGTAGTTCGTTTGAGCTGAAAAGTGACTGCCCTTACCTGAAACGAAGTCTTGCTCGTAGGAAGACACAGAGCCTGGAATTTAACTCCATTTCTGAAGGGAAACACACAGCATAGTTCTCATCCATGGATCACACTACGCTTTAGAGCAAGAAGCACGCCCTTGCTTTCTAGAGTCTCAAATACAGCATGAAACTTCAGTGTGTTCAGAACAAAAGAACGGTGTTTCCTACACATACGGGCCATATCTAGTTCAAATCCGTTTCTGAAACTGAAACAAACCACAGGTCCTCTATCATCCAATTCCTTTCAGTTAAGATGAGAAACGTGTGAGCTTCGTGAACGATGTTGTTCGTTTGAGCTGTAAGTTACTGCCCTTACTTGAAACGAAGTCTTCCTTGTAGGAAGACTCAGAGCCTGGGCTTTAACTCCATTTCTGAAGTGAAGCACACAGCAGAGTTGTCATCCATTGATCACCCTCTGCTTTAGAGCAAGAAGCACGCTCTAGCTTTCTAGAGTCTCTAAGACACCAGGAAACGTGAGTGTGCTGAGAACAAAAGAACGGTGTTTCCTACACATACGGACCATATCTAGAATAACTCTGCCTCTGAAATTGATACAAAGCACAGGTCCTCTAACATCCAATGCGTGTCAGTTAAGATGAGAAACGTGTGAGCTTCGTGAACGATGTAGTTCGTTTGAGCTGTAAAGTAACTGCCCTTACGTGAAATGAAGTCTTGCATGTAGGAAGACGCAGAGCCTGGGATTTAACTCCATTTCTGAAGTGAAACCCACAGCAGAGTTCTCATCCATTGATCATACTCTGCTTTAGAGCAAGAAGCACCCTCTAGATTTCTAGGATCTCTAAGACACCAGGAAACGTGAGTGTGCTGAGAACAAAAGAACGGTGTTTCCTACATATACGGACCATATTTAGTCCAACTCTGCTTCTGAAACTGATACAAAGCACTGGTCCTCTAACATCCAATGCTGGTCAGTTAATATGAGAAACGTGTGAGCTTCGTGAATGATGTAGTTCGTTTGAGCTGTAAAGTAACAGCCCTTACTTGAAATGAAGTCTTCCTCGTAGAAAGACTCAGAGCCTGGGCTTTAACTCCATTTCTGAAGTGAAACACACAGGAGAGTTGTCATCCATTGATCACACTCTGCTTTAGAGCAAGAAGCATGCTCTAGCTTTCTAGGATCTCTAAGACAGCAGGAAACGTGAGTGTGCTGAGAACAAAAGAACGGTGTTTCCTACACATACGGACCATATTTAGTCCAACTCTGCTTCTGAAACTGATACAAAGCACTGGTCCTCTAACATCCAATGCTTGTCAGTTAAGATGAGAAACGTGTGAGATTCATGAACGATGTAGTTCGTTTGAGCTGAAAAATGACTGCCCTTACCTGAAACGAAGTCTTGCTTTTTGGGAAGACACAGAGCATGGAATTTAACTCCATTTCTAAAGCGAAACACACAGCATAGTTCTCATCTATGGATCACACTCTGCTTTAGAGCAAGAAGCACGCTCTAGATTTCTAGAGTCTCTAAGACACCAGGAAACGTGAGTGTGCTGAGAACAAAAGTACGGTGTTTCCTACACATAAGGACCATACCAAATCCAACTCTGCTTCTGAAACAGATACAAAGCACTGGTCCTCTAACATTCGATGGTTGTCAGTTAAGGTGAGAAACGTGTGAGCTTCGTGAACAATGTAGTTCGTTTGAGCTGAAAAGTGACTGCCCTTTCCTGAAACGAAGTCTTCTTGTAGGAAGTCACAGAGCCTGGAATTTGACTCCATTTCGAAGGGAAACACACAGCATAGTTCTCATCCATTGATCACACTCTGCTTTAGAGCAAGAAGCACGCCCTTGCTTTCTAGAGTCTCTAATACAGCATGAAACTTCAGTGTGTTCAGAACAAAAGAACGGTGTTTCCTACACATACGGGCCATATCTAGTTCAACTCCGTTTCTGAAACTGAAACAAACCACAGGTCCTCTATCATCCAATTCCTTTCAGTTAAGATGAGAAACGTGTGAGCTTCGTGAACGATGTTGTTCGTTTGAGCTGTAAGTTACTGCCCTTACTTGAAACGAAGTCTTCCTTGTAGGAAGACGCAGAGCCTGGGCTTTAACTCCATTTCTGAAGTGAAGCACACAGCAGAGTTGTCATCCATTGATCACACTCTGCTTTAGAGCAAGAAGCACGCTCTAGCTTTCTAGAGTCTCTAAGACACCAGGAAACGTGAGTGAGCTGAGAACAAAAGAACGGTGTTTCCTACACATACGGACCATATCTAGAATAACTCTGCCTCTGAAATTGATACAAAGCACAGGTCCTCTAACATCCAATGCGTGTCAGTTAAGATGAGAAACGTGTGAGCTTCGTGAACGATGTAGTTCGTTTGAGCTGTAAAGTAACTGCCCTTACGTGAAATGAAGTCTTGCATGTAGGAAGACGCAGAGCCTGGGATTTAACTCCATTTCTGAAGTGAAACCCACAGCAGAGTTGTCATCCATTGATCACACTCTGCTTTAGAGCAAGAAGCACGCTCTAGCTTTCTAGAGTCTCTAAGACAGCAGGAAACGTGAGTGTGCTGAGAACAAAAGAACGGTGTTTCCTACACATACGGACCATATTTAGTCCAACTCTGCTTCTGAAACTGATACAAAGCACTGGTCCTCTAACATCCAATGCTTGTCAGTTAAGATGAGAAACGTGTGAGCTTCATGAACGATGTAGTTCGTTTGAGCTGAAAAGTGACTGCCCTTACCTGAAACGAAGTCTTGTTTGTAGGAAGACACAGAGCCTGGAATTTAACTCCATTTCTAAAGCGAAACACACAGCATAGTTCTCATCTATGGATCACACTCTGCTTTAGAGCAAGAAGCACGCTCTAGATTTCTAGAGTCTCTAAGACACCAGGAAACGTGAGTGTGCTGAGAACAAAAGTACGGTGTTTCCTACACATAAGGACCATACCAAATCCAACTCTGCTTCTGAAACAGATACAAAGCACTGGTCCTCTAACATTCGATGGTTGTCAGTTAAGATGAGAAACGTGTGAGCTTCGTGAACAATGTAGTTCGTTTGAGCTGAAAAGTGACTGCCCTTACCTGAAACGAAGTCTTCTTGTAGGAAGTCACAGAGCCTGGAATTTAACTCCATTTCGAAGGGAAACACACAGCATAGTTCCCATCCATTGATCACACTCTGCTTTAGAGCAAGAAGCACGCTCTACATTTCTAGAGTCTCTAGGACAGCAGGAAACTTGAGTGTGCTGAGAACAAAAGAACGGTGTTTCCTACACATACGGACCATGTCTAGTCCAACTCTGCTTCTGAAACTGATACAAAGCACTGGTCCTCTAACATCCAATACTTGTCAGTTAAGATGAGAAACGTGTGAGCTTCGTGAACGATGTAGTTTGTTTGAGCTGTAAAGTAACTGCCCTTACATGAATTGATGTCTTGCTTGTAGGAAGACTCAGAGCATGGGATTTAACTCCATTTTTGAAGTGAAATACACAACAGGGTTCTTATCCATTGATCACACTCTGCTTTAGAGGAATAAGCACGCTCTAGCTTTCTAGAGTCTCTAATACAGCAGGAAACTTGAGTGTGCTGAGAACAGAAGAACGGTGTTTCCTACACATACGGACCATGTCTAGTCCAACTCTGCTTCTGAAACTGATACAAAGCACTGGTCCTCTAACATCCAATGCTTGTCAGTTAAGATGAGAAACGTGTGAGATTCGTGAACGATGTAGTTCGTTTGAGCTGTTAGTAACTGCCCTTACCTGAAACGAAGTCTTGCTTGTAGGAAGACCTAGAGTCTGGGATTTAACTCCACTTCTGAAGTGAAACACACATCAGAGGTCTCATATATAGATCACACTCTGCTTTAGAGCAAGAATCACGCTCTTGCTTACTAGAGAGTCTAAGACAGCAGTTAACATGAGTGTGCTGAGAACAAAAGAACGGTGTTTCCTACACATACGGACTATATCTAGAAGAACTCTGCCTCTGAAATTGATACAAAGCACAGGTCCTCTAACATCCGATGCTTGTCAGTTAAGATGAGAAACGTGTGAGCTTCGTGAACGATGTAGTTCGTTTGAGCTGAAAAGTGACTGCCCTTACCTGAAACGAAATCTTGCTCGTAGGAAGACACAGAGCCTGGAATTTAACTCCATTTCTGAAGGGAAACACACAGCATAGTTCTCATCCATGGATCACACTCTGCTTTAGAGCAAGAAGCACGCCCTTGCTTTCTAGAGTCTCTAATACAGCATGAAACTTCAGTGTGTTCAGAACAAAAGAACGGTGTTTCCTACACATACGGGCCATATCTAGTTCAACTCCGTTTCTGAAACTGAAACAAACCACAGGTCCTCTATCATCCAATTCCTTTCAGTTAAGATGAGAAACGTGTGAGCTTCGTGAACGATGTTGTTCGTGTGAGCTGTAAGTTACTGCCCTTACTTGAAACGATGTCTTCCTTGTAGGAAGACTCAGAGCCTGGGCTTTAACTCCATTTCTGAAGTGAAGCACACAGCAGAGTTGTCATCCATTGATCACACTCTGCTTTAGAGCAAGAAGCACGCTCTAGCTTTCTAGAGTCTCTAAGACACCAGGAAACGTGAGTGTGCTGAGAACAAAAGAACGGTGTTTCCTACACATACGGACCATATCTAGAATAACTCTGCCTCTGAAATTGATACAAAGCACAGGTCCTCTAACATCCAATGCGTGTCAGTTAAGATGAGAAACGTGTGAGCTTCGTGAACGATGTAGTTCGTTTGAGCTGTAAAGTAACTGCCCTTACGTGAAATGAAGTCTTGCATGTAGGAAGACGCAGAGCCTGGGATTTAACTCCATTTCTGAAGTGAAACCCACAGCAGAGTTCTCATCCATTGATCATACTCTGCTTTAGAGCAAGAAGCACCCTCTAGATTTCTAGGATCTCTAAGACACCAGGAAACTTGAGTGTGCTGAGAACAAAAGAACGGTGTTTCCTACATATACGGACCATATTTAGTCCAACTCTGCTTCTGAAACTGATACAAAGCACTGGTCCTCTAACATCCAATGCTGGTCAGTTAATATGAGAAACGTGTGAGCTTCGTGAACGATGTAGTTCGTTTGAGCTGTAAAGTAACAGCCCTTACTTGAAATGAAGTCTTCCTCGTAGAAAGACTCAGAGCCTGGGCTTTAACTCCATTTCTGAAGTGAAACACACAGCAGAGTTGTCATCCATTGATCACACTCTGCTTTAGAGCAAGAAGCATGCTCTAGCTTTCTAGGATCTCTAAGACACCAGGAAACGTGAGTGTGCTGAGAACAAAAGAACGGTGTTTCCTACACATACGGACCATATCTAGAATAACTCTGCCTCTGAAATTGATACAAAGCACAGGTCCTCTAACATCCTATGCGTGTCAGTTAAGATGAGAAACGTGTGAGCTTCGTGAACGATGTAGTTTGTTTGAGCTGTAAAGTAACTGCCCTTACATGAATTGATGTCTTGCTTGTAGGAAGACTCAGAGCATGGGATTTAACTCCATTTTTGAAGTGAAATACACAACAGGGTTCTTATCCATTGATCACACTCTGCTTTAGAGGAAGAAGCACGCTCTAGCTTTCTAGAGTCTCTAATACAGCAGGAAACTTGAGTGTGCTGAGAACAAAAGAACGGTGTTTCCTACACATACGGACCATGTCTAGTCCAACTCTGCTTCTGAAACTGATACAAAGCACTGGTCCTCTAACATCCAATGCTTGTCAGTTAAGATGAGAAACGTGTGAGCTTCGTGAACGATGTAGTTCGTTTGAGCTGTAAAGTAACTGCCCTTACGTGAAATGAAGTCTTGCATGTAGGAAGACGCAGAGCCTGGGATTTAACTCCATTTCTGAAGTGAAACCCACAGCAGAGTTGTCATCCATTGATCACACTCTGCTTTAGAGCAAGAAGCACGCTCTAGCTTTCTAGAGTCTCTAAGACAGCAGGAAACGTGAGTGTGCTGAGAACAAAAGAACGGTGTTTCCTACACATACGGACCATATTTAGTCCAACTCTGCTTCTGAAACTGATACAAAGCACTGGTCCTCTAACATCCAATGCTTGTCAGTTAAGATGAGAAACGTGTGAGCTTCATGAACGATGTAGTTCGTTTGAGCTGAAAAGTGACTGCCCTTACCTGAAACGAAGTCTTGTTTGTAGGAAGACACAGAGCCTGGAATTTAACTCCATTTCTAAAGCGAAACACACAGCATAGTTCTCATCTATGGATCACACTCTGCTTTAGAGCAAGAAGCACGCTCTAGATTTCTAGAGTCTCTAAGACACCAGGAAACGTGAGTGTGCTGAGAACAAAAGTACGGTGTTTCCTACACATAAGGACCATACCAAATCCAACTCTGCTTCTGAAACAGATACAAAGCACTGGTCCTCTAACATTCGATGGTTGTCAGTTAAGATGAGAAACGTGTGAGCTTCGTGAACAATGTAGTTCGTTTGAGCTGAAAAGTGACTGCCCTTACCTGAAACGAAGTCTTCTTGTAGGAAGTCACAGAGCCTGGAATTTAACTCCATTTCGAAGGGAAACACACAGCATAGTTCCCATCCATTGATCACACTCTGCTTTAGAGCAAGAAGCACGCTCTACATTTCTAGAGTCTCTAGGACAGCAGGAAACTTGAGTGTGCTGAGAACAAAAGAACGGTGTTTCCTACACATACGGACCATGTCTAGTCCAACTCTGCTTCTGAAACTGATACAAAGCACTGGTCCTCTAACATCCAATACTTGTCAGTTAAGATGAGAAACGTGTGAGCTTCGTGAACGATGTAGTTTGTTTGAGCTGTAAAGTAACTGCCCTTACATGAATTGATGTCTTGCTTGTAGGAAGACTCAGAGCATGGGATTTAACTCCATTTTTGAAGTGAAATACACAACAGGGTTCTTATCCATTGATCACACTCTGCTTTAGAGGAATAAGCACGCTCTAGCTTTCTAGAGTCTCTAATACAGCAGGAAACTTGAGTGTGCTGAGAACAGAAGAACGGTGTTTCCTACACATACGGACCATGTCTAGTCCAACTCTGCTTCTGAAACTGATACAAAGCACTGGTCCTCTAACATCCAATGCTTGTCAGTTAAGATGAGAAACGTGTGAGATTCGTGAACGATGTAGTTCGTTTGAGCTGTTAGTAACTGCCCTTACCTGAAACGAAGTCTTGCTTGTAGGAAGACCTAGAGTCTGGGATTTAACTCCACTTCTGAAGTGAAACACACATCAGAGGTCTCATATATAGATCACACTCTGCTTTAGAGCAAGAATCACGCTCTTGCTTACTAGAGAGTCTAAGACAGCAGTTAACATGAGTGTGCTGAGAACAAAAGAACGGTGTTACCTACACATACGGACTATATCTAGAAGAACTCTGCCTCTGAATTTGATACAAAGCACAGGTCCTCTAACATCCGATGCTTGTCAGTTAAGATGAGAAACGTGTGAGCTTCGTGAACGATGTAGTTCGTTTGAGCTGAAAAGTGACTGCCCTTACCTGAAACGAAGTCTTGCTCGTAGGAAGACACAGAGCCTGGAATTTAACTCCATTTCTGAGGGGAAACACACAGCATAGTTCTCATCCATGGATCACACTCTGCTTTAGAGCAAGAAGCACGCTCTTGCTTTCTAGAGTCTCTAATACAGCATGAAACTTCAGTGTGTTCAGAACAAAAGAACGGTGTTTCCTACACATACGGGCCATATCTAGTTCAACTCCGCCTCTGAAACTGAAACAAACCACAGGTCCTCTATCATCCAATTCCTTTCAGTTAAGATGAGAAACGTGTGAGCTTCGTGAACGATGTTGTTCGTTTGAGCTGTAAGTTACTGCCCTTACTTGAAACGAAGTCTTCCTTGTAGGAAGACTCAGAGCCTGGGCTTTAACTCCATTTCTGAAGTGAAACACACAGCAGAGTTGTCATCCATTGACCACACTCTGCTTTAGAGCAAGAAGCACGCGCTAGCTTTCTAGAGTCTCTAAGACACCAGGAAACGTGAGTGTGCTGAGAACAAAAGAACGGTGTTTCCTACACATACGGACCATATCTAGAATAACTCTGCCTCTAAAATTGATACAAAGCAGAGGTCCTCTAACATCCAATGCGTGTCAGTTAAGATGAGAAACGTGTGAGCTTCGTGAACGATGTAGTTCGTTTGAGCTGTAAAGTAACTGCCCTTACGTGAAACGAAGTCTTGCATGTAGGAAGACGCAGAGCCTGGGATTTAACTCCATTTCTGAAGTGAAACCCACAGCAGAGTTCTCATCCATTGATCATACTCTGCTTTAGAGCATGAAGCACCCTCTAGATTTCTAGGATCTCTAAGACACCAGGAAACGTGAGTGTGCTGAGAACAAAAGAACGGTGTTTCCTACATATACGGACCATATTTAGTCCAACTCTGCTTCTGAAACTGATACAAAGCACTGGTCCTCTAACATCCAATGCTTGTCAGTGAAGATGAGAAACGTGTGAGATTCGTGAACGATGCAGTTCGTTTGAGCTGTTAGTAACTGCCCTTACCTGAAACGAAGTCTTGCTTGTAGGAAGACCCAGAGTCTGGGATTTAACTCGACTTCTGAGGTGAAACACACATCAGAGTTCTCAGATATAGATCACACTCTGCTTTAGAGCAAGAAGCTTGCTCTTGCTTTCTAGAGAGTCTAAGACAGCAGTTAACATGAGTGTGCTGAGAACAAAGAACGGTGTTTCCTACACATACGGACAATATATAGAAGAACTCTGCCTCTGAAATTGATACAAAGCACAGGTCCTCTAACATCCAATGCTTGTCAGTTAATATGAGAAACGTGTGAGCTTCGTGAACAATGTAGTTCCTTTGAGCTGTAAAGTAACTACCCTTACCTGAAATGATGTCTTGCTTGTAGGAAGACTCAGAGCCTGGGCTTTAACTCCATTTCTGAAGAGAAACACACAGCATAGTTCTCATCCATGGATCACAATCTGCTTTAGAGCAAGAAGCATGCTCTTGCTTTCTAGAGTCTGTAAGACAGCAGGAAACTTGAGTGTGCTGAGAACAAAAGAACGGTGTTTCCTACACATACGGACCATATTTAGTCCAACTCTGCTTCTGAAACTGAGGCAAAGCACTGGTCCTCTAACATCCAATGCTTGTCAGTTAAGATGAGAAACGTGTGAGCTTCATGAACGATGTAGTTCGTTTGAGCTGAAAAGTGACTGCCCTTACCTGAAACGAAGTCTTGCTTGTAGGAAGTCACAGAGAATGGAATTTAAATCCATTTCGAAGGGAAACACACAGCATAGTTCTCATCCATGGATCATACGCTGCTTTAGAGCAAGAAGCACGCTCTAGATTTCTAGAGTCTCTAAGACACCAGGAAACGTGAGTGTGCTGAGAACAAAAGAATGGTGTTTCCTACACATACGGACCATATCTAGAATAACTCTGCCTCTGAAATTGATACAAAGCACAGGTCCTCTAACATCCAATGCGTGTCAGTTAAGATGAGAAACGTGTGAGCTTCGTGAACAATGTAGTTCCTTTGAGCTGTAAAGTAACTACCCTTACCTGAAATGATGTCTTGCTTGTAGGAAGACTCAGAGCCTGGGCTTTAACTCCATTTCTGAAGTGAAACACACAACAGAGTTCTCATCCATTGATCACACTCTGCTTTAGAGCAAGAAGCACGCTCTAGCTTTCTAGAGTCTCTAATACAGCAGGAAACTTGAGTGTGCTGAGAACAAAAGAACGGTGTTTCCTACACATACGGACCATATCTAGTCCAACTCTGCTTCTGAAACTGATACAAAGCACTGGTCCTCTAACATCCAATGCTTGTCAGTTAAGATGAGAAACGTGTGAGATTCGTGAACGATGTAGTTCGTTTGAGCTGTTAGTAACTGCCCTTACCTGAAACGAAGTCTTGCTTGTAGGAAGACCCAGATTCTGGGATTTAACTCCACTTCTGAAGTGAAACACACATCAGAGGTCTCATATATAGATCACACTCTGCTTTAGAGCAAGAAGCACGCTCTTGCTTTCTAGAGACTGTAAGACAGCAGGAAACATGAGTGTGCTGAGAACAAAAGAACGGTGTTTCCTACACATACGGACCATATCTAGACGAACTCTGTCTCTGAAACTGATACAAAGCACAGGTCCTCTAACATCCAATGCTTGTCAGTTAAGATGAGAATCGTGTGAGCTTCGTGAACGATGTAGTTCGTTTGAGCCTTAAAGTAACAGCCCTTACTTGAAATGAAGTCTTCCTCGTAGAAAGACTCAGAGCCTGGGCTTTAACTCCATTTCTGATGTGAAACACACAGCAGAGTTGTCATCCATTGATCACACTCTGCTTTAGAGCAAGAAGCATGCTCTAGCTTTCTAGGATCTCTAAGACACCAGGAAACGTGAGTGTGCTGAGAACAAAAGAACGGTGTTTCCTACACATACGGACCATATCTAGAATAACTCTGCCTCTGAAATTGATACAAAGCACAGGTCCTCTAACATCCAATGTGTGTCAGTTAAGATGAGAAACGTGTGAGCTTCGTGAACGATGTAGTTTGTTTGAGCTGTAAAGTAACTGCCCTTACATGAATTTATGTCTTGCTTGTAGGAAGACTCAGAGCATGGGATTTAACTCCATTTTTGAAGTGAAATACACAACAGGGTTCTTATCCATTGATCACACTCTGCTTTAGAGGAAGAAGCACGCTCTAGCTTTCTAGAGTCTCTAATACAGCAGGAAACTTGAGTGTGCTGAGAACAAAAGAACGGTGTTTCCTACACATACGGACCATGTCTAGTCCAACTCTGCTTCTGAAACTGATACAAAGCACTGGTCCTCTAACATCCAATGCTTGTCAGTTAAGATGAGAAACGTGTGAGATTCGTGAACGATGTAGTTCGTTTGAGCTGTTAGTAACTGCGCTTACCTGAAACGAAGTCTTGCTTGTAGGAAGACCCAGGGTCTGGGATTTAACTCCACTTCTGAAGTGAAACACACATCAGAGGTCTCATATATAGATCACACTCTGCTTTAGAGCAAGAATCACGCTCTTGCTTACTAGAGAGTCTAAGACAGCAGTTAACATGAGTGTGCTGAGAACAAAAGAACGGTGTTACCTACACATACGGACTATATCTAGAAGAACTCTGCCTCTGAATTTGATACAAAGCACAGGTCCTCTAACATCCGATGCTTGTCAGTTAAGATGAGAAACGTGTGAGCTTCGTGAACGATGTAGTTCGTTTGAGCTGAAAAGTGACTGCCCTTACCTGAAACGAAGTCTTGCTCGTAGGAAGACACAGAGCCTGGAATTTAACACCATTTCTGAGGGGAAACACACAGCATAGTTCTCATCCATGGATCACACTCTGCTTTAGAGCAAGAAGCACGCTCTTGCTTTCTAGAGTCTCTAATACAGCATGAAACTTCAGTGTGTTCAGAACAAAAGAACGGTGTTTCCTACACATACGGGCCATATCTAGTTCAACTCCGCCTCTGAAACTGAAACAAACCACAGGTCCTCTATCATCCAATTCCTTTCAGTTAAGATGAGAAACGTGTGAGCTTCGTGAACGATGTTGTTCGTTTGAGCTGTAAGTTACTGCCCTTACTTGAAACGAAGTCTTCCTTGTAGGAAGACTCAGAGCCTGGGCTTTAACTCCATTTCTGAAGGGAAACACACAGCATAGTTCTCATCCATGGATCATACGCTGCTTTAGAGCAAGAAGCACGCTCTAGATTTCTAGAGTCTCTAAGACACCAGGAAACGTGAGTGTGCTGAGAACAAAAGAATGGTGTTTCCTACACATACGGACCATATCTAGAATAACTCTGCCTCTGAAATTGATACAAAGCACAGGTCCTCTAACATCCAATGCGTGTCAGTTAAGATGAGAAACGTGTGAGCTTCGTGAACAATGTAGTTCCTTTGAGCTGTAAAGTAACTACCCTTACCTGAAATGATGTCTTGCTTGTAGGAAGACTCAGAGCCTGGGCTTTAACTCCATTTCTGAAGTGAAACACACAACAGAGTTCTCATCCATTGATCACACTCTGCTTTAGAGCAAGAAGCACGCTCTAGCTTTCTAGAGTCTCTAATACAGCAGGAAACTTGAGTGTGCTGAGAACAAAAGAACGGTGTTTCCTACACATACGGACCATGTCTAGTCCAACTCTGCTTCTGAAACTGATACAAAGCACTGGTCCTCTAACATCCAATGCTTGTCAGTTAAGATGAGAAACGTGTGAGATTCGTGAACGATGTAGTTCGTTTGAGCTGTTAGTAACTGCCCTTACCTGAAACGAAGTCTTGCTTGTAGGAAGACCCAGATTCTGGGATTTAACTCCACTTCTGAAGTGAAACACACATCAGAGGTCTCATATATAGATCACACTCTGCTTTAGAGCAAGAAGCACGCTCTTGCTTTCTAGAGACTGTAAGACAGCAGGAAACATGAGTGTGCTGAGAACAAAAGAACGGTGTTTCCTACACATACGGACCATATCTAGAAGAACTCTGTCTCTGAAACTGATACAAAGCACAGGTCCTCTAACATCCAATGCTTGTCAGTTAAGATGAGAATCGTGTGAGCTTCGTGAACGATGTAGTTCGTTTGAGCTGTAAAGTAACAGCCCTTACTTGAAATGAAGTCTTCCTCGTAGAAAGACTCAGAGCCTGGGCTTTAACTCCATTTCTGAAGTGAAACACACAGCAGAGTTGTCATCCATTGATCACACTCTGCTTTAGAGCAAGAAGCATGCTCTAGTTTTCTAGGATCTCTAAGACACCAGGAAACGTGAGTGTGCTGAGAACCAAAGAACAGTGTTTCTTAAAATCCGGACCATACCTAATCCAACTCTGCTTCTGAAACTGATACAAAGCACTGGTCCTCTAACATCCAATGCTTGTCAGTTTAGATGAGAATCGTGTGAGCTTCGTGAACGATGTAGTTCGTTTGAGCTGTAAAGTAACTGCCCTTACCTGAAACGAAGTCTTGCTTGTAGGAAGACACAGAGCATGGAATTTAACTCCATTTCTGAAGAGAAACACACAGCATAGTTCTCATCCATGGATCACAATCTGCTTTAGAGCAAGAAGCATGCTCTTGCTTTCTAGAGTCTGTAAGACAGCAGGAAACTTGAGTGTGCTGAGAACAAAAGAACGGTGTTTCCTACACATACGGACCATATTTAGTCCAACTCTGCTTCTGAAACTGATGCAAAGCACTGGTCCTCTAACATCCAATGCTTGTCAGTTAAGATGAGAAACGTGTGAGCTTCATGAACGATGTAGTTCGTTTGAGATGAAAAGTGACTGCCCTTACCTGAAACGAAGTCTTGCTTGTAGGAAGTCACAGAGAATGGAATTTAACTCCATTTCGAAGGGAAACACACAGCATAGTTCTCATCCATGGATCATACGCTGCTTTAGAGCAAGAAGCCCGCTCTAGATTTCTAGAGTCTCTAAGACACCAGGAAACGTGAGTGTGCTGAGAACAAAAGAATGGTGTTTCCTACACATACGGACCATATCTAGAATAACTCTGCCTCTGAAATTGATTCAAAGCACAGGTCCTCTAACATCCAATGCGTGTCAGTTAAGATGAGAAACGTGTGAGCTTCGTGAACGATGTAGTTCGTTTGAGCTGTAAAGTAACTGCCCTTACGTGAAACGAAGTCTTCCTTGTAGGAAGACTCAGAGCCTGGGCTTTAACTCCATTTCTGAAGTGAAACACACAGCAGAGTTGTCATCCATTGACCACACTCTGCTTTAGAGCAAGAAGCACGCGCTAGCTTTCTAGAGTTTCTAAGACACCAGGAAACGTGAGTGTGCTGAGAACAAAAGAACGGTGTTTCCTACACATACGGACCATATCTAGAATAACTCTGCCTCTAAAATTGATACAAAGCAGAGGTCCTCTAACATCCAATGCATGTCAGTTAAGATGAGAAACGTGTGAGCTTCGTGAACGATGTAGTTCGTTTGAGCTGTAAAGTAACTGCCCTTACGTGAAACGAAGTCTTGCATGTAGGAAGACGCAGAGCCTGGGATTTAACTCCATTTCTGAAGTGAAACCCACAGCAGAGTTCTCATCCATTGATCATACTCTGCTTTAGAGCAAGAAGCACCCTCTAGATTTCTAGGATCTCTAAGACACCAGGAAACATGAGTGTGCTGAGAACAAAAGAACGGTGTTTCCTACATATACGGACCATATTTAGTCCAACTCTGCTTCTGAAAATGATACAAAGCACTGGTCCTCTAACATCCAATGCTTGTCAGTTAAAATGAGAAACATGTGAGATTCGTGAACGATGTAGTTCGTTTGAGCTGTTGGTAACTGCCCTTACCTGAAATGAAGTCTTGCTTGTAGGAAGATTCAGAGCCTGGAATTTAACTCCATTTCTGAGGGGAAACACACAGCATAGTTCTCATCCATGGATCACACTCTGCTTTAGAGCAAGAAGCACGCTCTTGCTTTCTAGAGTCTCTAATACAGCATAAAACTTCAGTGTGTTCAGAACAAAAGAACGGTGTTTCCTACACATATGGGCCATATCTAGTTCAACTCCGCCTCTGAAACTGAAACAAACCACAGGTCCTCTATCATCCAATTCCTTTCAGTTAAGATGAGAAACGTGTGAGCTTCATGAACGATGTTGTTCGTTTGAGCTGTAAGTTACTGCCCTTACTTGAAACGAAGTCTTCCTTGTAGGAAGACTCAGAGCCTGGGCTTTAACTTCATTTCTGAAGTGAAACACACAGCAGAGTTGTCATCCATTGACCACACTCTGCTTTAGAGCAAGAAGCACGCGCTAGCTTTCTAGAGTCTCTAAGACACCAGGAAACGTGAGTGTGCTGAGAACAAAAGAACGGTGTTTCCTACACATACAGACCATATCTAGAATAACTCTGCCTCTGAAATTGATACAAAGCACAGGTCCTCTAACATCCAATGTGTGTCAGTTAAGATGAGAAACGTGTGAGCTTCGTGAACGATGTAGTTCGTTTGAGCTGTAAAGTAACTGCCCTTACGTGAAACGAAGTCTTGCATGTAGGAAGACGCAGAGCCTGGGATTTAACTCCATTTCTGAAGTGAAACCCACAGCAGAGTTCTCATCCATTGATCATACTCTGCTTTAGAGCAAGAAGCACCCTCTAGATTTCTAGGATCTCTAAGACACCAGGAAACGTGAGTGTGCTGAGAACAAAAGAACGGTGTTTCCTACATATACGGACCATATTTAGTCCAACTCTGCTTCTGAAACTGATACAAAGCACTGGTCCTCTAACATCCAATGATTGTCAGTGAAGATGAGAAACGTGTGAGATTCGTGAACGATGCAGTTCGTTTGAGCTGTTAGTAACTGCCCTTACCTGAAAGGAAGTCTTGCTTGTAGGAAGACCCAGATTCTGGGATTTAACTCGACTTCTGAGGTGAAACACACATCAGAGTTCTCAGATATAGATCACACTCTGCTTTAGAGCAAGAAGCTTGCTCTTGCTTTCTAGAGAGTCTAAGACAGCAGTTAACATGAGTGTGCTGAGAACAAAGAACGGTGTTTCCTACACATACGGACAATATCTAGAAGAACTCTGCCTCTGAAATTGATACAAAGCACAGGTCCTCTAACATCCAATGCTTGTCAGTTAATATGAGAAACGTGTGAGCTTCGTGAACAATGTAGTTCCTTTGAGCTGTAAAGTAACTACCCTTACCTGAAATGATGTCTTGCTTGTAGGAAGACTCAGAGCCTGGGCTTTAACTCCATTTCTGAAGAGAAACACACAGCATAGTTCTCATCCATGGTTCACAATCTGCTTTAGAGCAAGAAGCATGCTCTTGCTTTCTAGAGTCTGTAAGACAGCAGGAAACTTGAGTGTGCTGAGAACAAAAGAACGGTGTTTCCTACACATACAGACCATATTTAGTCCAACTCTGCTTCTGAAACTGATGCAAAGCACTGGTCCTCTAACATCCAATGCTTGTCAGTTAAGATGAGAAACGTGTGAGCTTCATGAACGATGTAGTTCGTTTGAGCTGAAAAGTGACTGCCCTTACCTGAAACGAAGTCTTGCTTGTAGGAAGTCACAGAGAATGGAATTTAACTCCATTTCGAAGGGAAACACACAGCATAGTTCTCATCCATGGATCATACGCTGCTTTAGAGCAAGAAGCACGCTCTAGATTTCTAGAGTCTCTAAGACACCAGGAAACGTGAGTGTGCTGAGAACAAAAGAATGGTGTTTCCTACACATACGGACCATATCTAGAATAACTCTGCCTCTGAAATTGATACAAAGCACAGGTCCTCTAACATCCAATGCGTGTCAGTTAAGATGAGAAACGTGTGAGCTTCGTGAACAATGTAGTTCCTTTGAGCTGTAAAGTAACTACCCTTACCTGAAATGATGTCTTGCTTGTAGGAAGACTCAGTGCCTGGGTTTTAACTCCATTTCTGAAGTGAAACACACAACAGAGTTCTCATCCATTGATCACACTCTGCTTTAGAGCAAGAAGCACGCTCTAGCTTTCTAGAGTCTCTAATACAGCAGGAAACTTGAGTGTGCTGAGAACAAAAGAACGGTGTTTCCTACACATACGGACCATATCTAGTCCAACTCTGCTTCTGAAACTGATACAAAGCACTGGTCCTCTAACATCCAATGCTTGTCAGTTATGATGAGAAACGTGTGAGATTCGTGAATGATGTAGTTCGTTTGAGCTGTTAGTAACTGCCCTTACCTGAAACGAAGTCTTGCTTGTAGGAAGACCCAGATTCTGGGATTTAACTCCACTTCTGAAGTGAAACACACATCAGAGGTCTCATATATAGATCACACTCTGCTTTAGAGCAAGAAGCACGCTCTTGCTTTCTAGAGACTGTAAGACAGCAGGAAACATGAGTGTGCTGAGAACAAAAGAACGGTGTTTCCTACACATACGGACCATATCTAGAAGAACTCTGTCTCTGAAACTGATACAAAGCACAGGTCCTCTAACATCCAATGCTTGTCAGTTAAGATGAGAATCGTGTGAGCTTCGTGAACGATGTAGTTCGTTTGAGCTGTAAAGTAACAGCCCTTACTTGAAATGAAGTCTTCCTCGTAGAAAGACTCAGAGCCTGGGCTTTAACTCCATTTCTGAAGTGAAACACACAGCAGAGTTGTCATCCATTGATCACACTCTGCTTTAGAGCAAGAAGCATGCTCTAGTTTTCTAGGATCTCTAAGACACCAGGAAACGTGAGTGTGCTGAGAACCAAAGAACAGTGTTTCTTAAAATCCGGACCATACCTAATCCAACTCTGCTTCTGAAACTGATACAAAGCACTGGTCCTCTAACATCCAATGCTTGTCAGTTTAGATGAGAATCGTGTGAGCTTCGTGAACGATGTAGTTCGTTTGAGCTGTAAAGTAACTGCCCTTACCTGAAACGAAGTCTTGCTTGTAGGAAGACACAGAGCATGGAATTTAACTCCATTTCTGAAGAGAAACACACAGCATAGTTCTCATCCATGGATCACAATCTGCTTTAGAGCAAGAAGCATGCTCTAGTTTTCTAGGATCTCTAAGACAGCAGGAAACTTGAGTGTGCTGAGAACAAAAGAACGGTGTTTCCTACACATACGGACCATATTTAGTCCAACTCTGCTTCTGAAACTGATGCAAAGCACTGGTCCTCTAACATCCAATGCTTGTCAGTTAAGATGAGAAACGTGTGAGCTTCATGAACGATGTAGTTCGTTTGAGCTGAAAAGTGACTGCCCTTACCTGAAACGAAGTCTTGCTTGTAGGAAGTCCCAGAGTCTGGGATTTAACTCGACTTCTGAGGTGAAACACACATCAGAGTTCTCACATATAGATCACACTCTGCTTTAGAGCAAGAAGCTCGCTCTTGCTTTCTAGAGAGTCTAAGACAGCAGTTAACATGAGTGTGCTGAGAACAAAGAACGGTGTTTCCTACACATACGGACCATATCTAGAAGAACTCTGCCTCTGAAATTGATACAAAGCACAGGTCCTCTAACATCCAATGCTTGACAGTCAATATGAGAAACGTGTGAGCTTCGTGAACAATGTAGTTCCTTTGAGCTGTAAAGTAACTACCCTTACCTGAAATGATGTCTTGCTTGTAGGAAGACTCAAAGCCTGGGCTTTAACTCCATTTCTGATGTGAAACACACAACAGAGTTCTCATCCATTGATCACACTCTGCTTTAGAGCAAGAAACAAGCTCTAGCTTTCGAGATTCCCTGAGATTGCAGGAAAATTGAGTGTGCTGAGAACAAATGAATGGTGTTTCCTACACATACAGACTATATCTAGTCCAACTCTGCTTCTGAAACTGATACAAAGCACTGGTCCTCTAACATCCAATGCTTGTCAGTTAAAATGAGAAACATGTGAGATTTGTGAACGATGTAGTTCGTTTGAGCTGTTGGTAACTGCCCTTACCTGAAATGAAGTCTTGCTTGTAGGAAGATTCAGAGCCTGTGATTTAACTCCATTTCTGAAGTGAAACACACATCAGAGTTCTCATATATAGATCACACACTGCTTTAGAGCAAGACGCATGCTCTTGCTTTCTAGAGACTCTAAGACAGCAAGAAACATGAGTGTGCTGAGAACAAAAGAACGGTGTTTCCTACACATACGGACCATATCTAGAAAAATTCTGCCTCTGAAATTGATACAAAGCACAGGTCCTCTAACTTCCAATGCTTGTCAGTTAAGATGAGAATCGTGTGAGCTTCGTGAACGATGTAGATCGTTTGAGCTGTAAAGTAACTGCCCTTACCTGAAACGAAGTCTTGCTTGTAGGAAGACACAGAGCATGGAATTTAACTCCATTTCAGAAGAGAAACACACAGCATAGTTCTCATCCATGGATCACACTCTGCTTTAGAGCAAGAAGCATGCTCTTGCTTTCTAGAGTCTGTAAGACAGTAGGAAACTTGAGTGTGCTGAGAACAAAAGAACGGTGTTTCCTACACATACGGACCATATTTAGTCCAACTCTGCTTCTGAAACTGATACAAAGCACTGGTCCTCTAACATCCAATGCTTGTCAGTTAAGATGAGAAACGTGTGAGCTTCATGAACGATGTAGTTCGTTTGAGCTGAAAAGTGACTGCCCTTACCTGAAACGAAGTCTTGTTTGTAGGAAGACACAGAGCCTGGAATTTAACTCCATATCTAAAGCGAAACACACAGCACAGTTCTCATCTATGGATCACACTCTGCTTTAGAGCAAGAAGCACGCTCTAGATTTCTAGAGTCTCTAAGACACCAGGAAACGTGAGTGTGCTGAGAATAAAAGTACGGTGTTTCCTACACATAAGGACCATACCAAATCCAACTCTGCTTCTGAAACAGATACAAAGCACTGGTCCTCTAACATTCGATGGTTGTCAGTTAAGATGAGAAACGTGTGAGCTTTGTGAACAATGTAGTTCGTTTGAGCTGAAAAGTGAATGCCCTTACCTGAAAGGAAGTCTTCTTGTAGGAAGTCACAGAGCCTGGAATTTAACTCCATTTCTGAAGGGAAACACACAGCATAGTTCTCATCCATTGATCACACTCTGCTTTAGAGCAAGAAGCACGCTCTACATTTCTAGAGTCTCTAGGACAGCAGGAAACTTGTTTGTGCTGAGAACAAAAGAACGGTGTTTCCTACAAATACGGACCATATCTAGTCCAACTCTGCTTCTGAACCTGATACAAAGCACTGGTCCTCTAACCTTCAATGCTTGTCAGTTAAGATGAGAAACGTGTGAGATTCGTGAACGATGTAGTTCGTTTGAGCTGTTAGTAACTGCCCTTACCTGAATCGAAGTCTTGCTTGTAGGAAGACCCAGAGTCTGGGATTTAACTCCACTTCTGAAGTGAAACACACATCAGACGTCTCATATATAGATCACACTCTGCTTTAGAGCAAGAATCACGCTCTTGCTTACTAGAGAGTCTAAGACAGCAGTTAACATGAGTGTGCTGAGAACAAAAGAACGGTGTTTCCTACATATACGGACCATATTTAGTCCAACTCTGCTTCTGAAACTGATACAAAGCACTGGTCCTCTAACATCCAATGCTTGTCAGTGAAGATGAGAAACATGTGAGATTCGTGAACGATGTAGTTCGTTTGAGCTGTTAGTAACTGCCCTTACCTGAAACGAAGTCTTGCTTGTAGGAAGACCCAGAGTCTGGGATTTAACTCGACTTCTGAGGTGAAACACACATCAGAGTTCTCAGATATAGATCACACTCTGCTTTAGAGCAAGAAGCTTGCTCTTGCTTTCTAGAGAGTCTAAGACAGCAGTTAACATGAGTGTGCTGAGAACAAAGAACGGTGTTTCCTACACATACGGACAATATCTAGAAGAACTCTGCCTCTGAAATTGATACAAAGCACAGGTCCTCTAACATCCAATGCTTGTCAGTTAATATGAGAAACGTGTGAGCTTCGTGAACAATGTAGTTCCTTTGAGCTGTAAAGTAACTACCCTTACCTGAAATGATGTCTTGCTTGTAGGAAGACTCAGAGCCTGGGTTTAACTCCATTTCTGAAGAGAAACACACAGCATAGTTCTCATTCATGGATCACAATCTGCTTTAGAGCAAGAAGCATGCTCTTGCTTTCTAGAGTCTGTAAGACAGCAGGAAACTTGAGTGTGCTGAGAACAAAAGAACGGTGTTTCCTACACATACGGACCATATTTAGACCAACTCTGCTTCTGAAACTGATGCAAAGCACTGGTCCTCTAACATCCAATGCTTGTCAGTTAAGATGAGAAACGTGTGAGCTTCATGAACGATGTAGTTCGTTTGAGCTGAAAAGTGACTGCCCTTACCTGAAACGAAGTCTTGCTTGTAGGAAGTCACAGAGAATGGAATTTAACTCCATTTCGAAGGGAAACACACAGCATAGTTCTCATCCAGGGATCATACGCTGCTTTAGAGCAAGAAGCCCGCTCTAGATTTCTAGAGTCTCTAAGACACCAGGAAACGTGAGTGTGCTGAGAACAAAAGAATGGTGTTTCCTACACATACGGACCATATCTAGAATAACTCTGCCTCTGAAATTGATACAAAGCACAGGTCCTCTAACATCCAATGCGTGTCAGTTAAGATGAGAAACGTGTGAGCTTCGTGAACAATGAAGTTCCTTTGAGCTGTAAAGTAACTACCCTTACCTGAAATGATGTCTTGCTTGTAGGAAGACTCAGAGCCTGGGCTTTAACTCCATTTCTGAAGTGAAACACACAACAGAGTTCTCATCCATTGATCACACTCTGCTTTAGAGCAAGAAGCACGCTCTAGCTTTCTAGAGTTTCTAATACAGCAGGAAACTTGAGTGTGCTGAGAACAAAAGAACGGTGTTTCCTACACATACGGACCATATCTAGTCCAACTCTGCTTCTGAAACTGATACAAAGCACTGGTCCTCTAACATCCAATGCTTGTCAGTTAAGATGAGAAACGTGTGAGATTCGTGAATGATGTAGTTCGTTTGAGCTGTTAGTAACTGCCCTTACCTGAAACGAAGTCTTGCTTGTAGGAAGACCCAGATTCTGGGATTTAACTCCACTTCTGAAGTGAAACACACATCAGAGGTCTCATATATAGATCACACTCTGCTTTAGAGCAAGAAGCACGCTCTTGCTTTCTAGAGACTGTAAGACAGCAGGAAACATGAGTGTGCTGAGATCAAAAGAACAGTGTTTCCTACACATACGGACCATATCTAGAAGAACTCTGTCTCTGAAACTGATACAAAGCACAGGTCCTCTAACATCCAATGCTTGTCAGTTAAGATGAGAATCGTGTGAGCTTCGTGAACGATGTAGTTCGTTTGAGCTGTAAAGTAACAGCCCTTACTTGAAATGAAGTCTTCCTCGTAGAAAGACTCAGAGCCTGGGCTTTAACTCCATTTCTGAAGTGAAACACACAGCAGAGTTGTCATCCATTGATCACACTCTGCTTTAGAGCAAGAAGCATGCTCTAGTTTTCTAGGATCTCTAAGACACCAGGAAACGTGAGTGTGCTGAGAACCAAAGAACAGTGTTTCTTAAAATCCGGACCATACCTAATCCAACTCTGCTTCTGAAACTGATACAAAGCACTGGTCCTCTAACATCCAATGCTTGTCAGTTTAGATGAGAATCGTGTGAGCTTCGTGAACGATGTAGTTCGTTTGAGCTGTAAAGTAACTGCCCTTACCTGAAACGAAGTCTTGCTTGTAGGAAGACACAGAGCATGGAATTTAACTCCATTTCTGAAGAGAAACACACAGCATAGTTCTCATCCATGGATCACAATCTGCTTTAGAGCAAGAAGCATGCTCTTGCTTTCTAGAGTCTGTAAGACAGCAGGAAACTTGAGTGTGCTGAGAACAAAAGAACGGTGTTTCCTACACATACGGACCATATTTACTCCAACTCTGCTTCTGAAACTGATGCAAAGCACTGGTCCTCTAACATCCAATGCTTGTCAGTTAAGATGAGAAACGTGTGAGCTTCATGAACGATGTAGTTCGTTTGAGCTGAAAAGTGACTGCCCATACCTGAAACGAAGTCTTGCTTGTAGGAAGTCACAGAGAATGGAATTTAACTCCATTTCGAAGGGAAACACACAGCATAGTTCTCATCCATGGATCATACGCTGCTTTAGAGCAAGAAGCACGCTCTAGATTTCTAGAGTCTCTAAGACACCAGGAAACGTGAGTGTGCTGAGAACAAAAGAATGGTGTTTCCTACACATACGGACCATATCTAGAATAACTCTGCCTCTGAAATTGATTCAAAGCACAGGTCCTCTAACATCCAATGCGTGTCAGTTAAGATGAGAAACGTGTGAGCTTCGTGAACGATGTAGTTCGTTTGAGCTGTAAAGTAACTGCCCTTACGTGAAACGAAGTCTTGCATGTAGGAAGACACAGAGCCTGGGATCTAACTCCATTTCTGAAGTGAAACACACAATAGAGTTCTCATCCATTGATCATACTCTGCTTTAGAGCAAGAAGCACCCTCTAGTTTTCTAGGATCTCTAAGACACCAGGAAACGTGAGTGTGCTGAGAACAAAAGAACGGTGTTTCCTACATATACCGACCATATTTAGTCCAACTCTGATTCTGAAACTGATACAAAGCACTGGTCCTCTAACATCCAATGCTTGTCAGTTAAGATGAGAAACGTGTGAGATTCGTGAACGATGTAGTTCGTTTGAGCTGTTAGTAACTGCCCTTACCTGAAACGAAGTCTTGATTGTAGGAAGACCCAGAGTCTGGGATTTAACTCGACTTCTGAGGTGAAACACA